>JAAVKF010000008.1:1410000-2097500 GCA_012070555.1 Brugia pahangi | reverse complement strand
ATCGTAATATATTAAATGATACTATAAGAATAGAATGAAGTAATTTAGAGAAAAGTTTTTTTTTTTCTATTTCGAAAAACATTTATTCAAATTAAATAAATGTAAAATAATTCCAATTAATATTTAATTACAACTGACAATTAAAGTTAAGAATTTAGGTAAATGAAAAGCTAAATAATTGGATGACAGAGAAAAATTTGAAAACTTTTTTCATTCTTTTTTTTTTTTTTTTTTTTGTTTTCCTCTCACTAATGGAATAGTTTTGGTAATTTATAATGTGTCACTAAAGTTATTACATTGTATGATAATTGATGATGATTTCATGAATATTTAATTTCTTTCTTTTTTTATAAAAACAAAAAATAGTTTTGTTAATTTTAAATTAATTAAACATAATTGTTGAATTTTTTTTTAAAAAAAAAAGATAAAGAAATGAGTGAAAAAAAAAATTATAGTAATTCAAATATAATAATCTTAATTATCATGAATACGTATATATACATATATTTAATTAAATTAATTTTTTTTTCCGCATTCATTTTGCTAAGTAAATATATTAAAATAATTTAGTGTGTTTTTTTTTTTTTTTTTAAATGCAAATCATTAAAATAGAAATTAATTTATTCAACCTATAATAAATCACTTTATTTGAGAATTAAAAAAGTGAAAAAAAAAAATTGTTTATCATTAAAAATTAGGGAAGAAAAAACAGATAGAAGAATTTGAAATTAATTTTTCAAATATTACAACATATAATTTGCCATTCTTAAAGATTACAAAATTTCACATTTAATCGTTATTTGCTTTTTTTTTCTTTCATCTTTTTTTTTCTCTCTCTCTCTCTCTTTATTTTAAATTAAAATTTTTTATAAAAATAGAAAATTGAAAAAGAGATGGACAGAGAGAGAGAGAGAAAAAAAAACTAGTGTACTATTACTGTTACTACTACTACTACTACTACTGCTACGTTAGTTTATTTTTCTTATTAAAATTTAAAAAAAAAAAAAAAAAGAATGAAAAAGAAAAGAAAAAAAAAGGAAAAGGTAAAAAATATAAATTAAAAAAAGATGAGTGAAAAAATATAATTAAATTTAAAAAATTTTTAAAATTATTATTTATGAATTTTATTATATTGAATAAGAAAATTTTATTCATAAATTAGATGAAAGTATTAACTGAAATGAAAGTTTAAATGAAATTGCAATTAAAGCAATGGATGGTAAAATGATTGTGAGGTAGACAATACTATTATTACTACTACTACTACTGCTATTGCTCTACTACACGTCACATTATCTATCAATTTATTGTAAGGTAGGGGGATGGATGGACAAATTTGTATGCAAAATGAATGAAAGGGACCAACTTAATTATATTAATTTAATATTTGATAAAAAAAATTTTTTTTTTCTGAAAAAAGTAAGTGAAAAAAGAGATGAAAAATAAAAAAAAAAAACAAGTAAAAAGTAAAAAATTAAAAAAAGAAAGAAGTAAAAAGTTAAAAAAAAGTAGTAAAAGTCAAAAAAAGTAAAAAGTAAAGTAGTAGTAAGAGGAAAAGATTGATCAAAAAAAATTTTTTGAAAAAAAAAAGCAGAAAAAAAAAAAAAAGAAAAATTATTATATATCATTAATTAAATTATTTATTCTAATAATAGCAGAAATTATAGAAAATTTTTTTTTGAAAAATTGTTACAACAAAAAATTATTCATTTAAAATTAATAAAATAAATTATTATGTACTTTATTTTTAGTAAAATTTATTGCAATTAAACTAATTTATGATAATAATTAATGTGATAATAGAAATTGTTAACAAAAAATTAATAAAAAATTAAAAAAGGAATTGATAATAGAAATTGTTTAATCAACTATAAAAAAAAAAAAAAAAAAAAAAGAAGATAAAAAGAAGAACTGAGTAAAAGTAGAGATATTATTTGAAAAACAAAAAAAAAAAAAAATTTATGCTAATGCTAATTTATAAAAAATTAATAATTACTGATTTCCCTGCATTTATTGAATTAATCATTACTATCACATAAATTTTACTTATCATTTTTATCAAAGAAAAGAAAAAATTTTCGCTGATCATAATTCCATCGATAATCCAAATGTTTGATTATTAGTAAATTTTTCGTTTTATTTTTAAGATGCAAAAAAACTTTTTATCTCATTGTACTGAGATAAAAGCAAAGGAAAAAAAAAAAGAATACACTGTACTTTTTACTACTTTTAAAAGAAAAAAAAAAAAAAAAGAAAAACAATTATAACAACTACTAGCAAATAAACACACACACATGCACATAAAAAAAAAAAAAATTCCAAAAAATTTAAATAATACCCCGACATAATAAAATTTGTCTAAATATTTTCATCATAAAAAAACAATTTTTTGAAGAAAAAAAAAAATATATAAATCAAGCTCTAACAATTATATATGCAATCAATTAATTAACTATAAATCAGAATAATAATACTTAAAATAAACAAACAAAAAAAAAAAACACACGGAAGCAATAAAATTATTATTTTTTTTTTGTATTTATGTTCAATCCTAATTGATGGGAAATATTTTAAAAACTGTAAATGCAAATATTTTACTCACTTATATAAAAATATAATCAACCAAGAAAAAAAAATATATATATATCTGATCTTTAAACTACTTAAAAATACATAGGCAAATGAAACGAACGAACAGCAAATATTTATGTGTGAGCTAATAAACAATCGTATTGATGATACTACTATTGGATTACATCCTGAAATAAATAATTAATTTGTAATTTTAGCATTTAATTATTCAAAAGTAGAAAATATCTAACATACATCTTTTCAAATATTCCTAGTAACTTGAAAATGATGTTTAAATAAGATCCCTCAAACTACCACATAGAATTATTTTATTTTATTATTTTTTTTCACTTATAACAACAATAACACAAAATCGATAAAGCAAGAAAGCCATAACGAGAAAAAAAAAAAATTAATCAATACAAAGTCTAACTATATACTATTCTTTAAAAAAAAAAAGCAAATAGTAAATGATAAAAGAAACAAATCACCGGGATTAATATTAATACGTATTGTTTATAATTCATGCAAGCAAATTCTTATATTAATAATAAGCATAAATTTACCGAATAAAAAAAAAAAAAAATTAAACTGTTAAATTTAAATTTGAAATTAACAAAGAAAAAAAAAAATGTAGCAAAATTAGGTATACAAAGATACCGTTTTTTTCTTTTCTTTTTTAAAAAAAAAAACAAAACAAATTATGATGAAATTGATGGTAATAATGTTGCTGAAATGATATATCCAGTATGTGTTGGTTGTATTGCTGGAAATGGTAGTAGTGCTGATGTGAAACTCTTTTCATTGCTGCTCTGATTTGTAAGACATTGTCTTTTTGATGCAACCATCATTTTATCTTCCTTCAATTTAGGCCTTTTTGATGCCACTGCTATTTCATTTCCATTATCTTGCGAATGTCTCTTCTTTGTGACAGGAATGTTTCGCGTATTGAATGATTTCAATGTATCCATATTTATATCGCATACATAAAATTAAACTATATAAAATCTATATAATGTTTAAAATTTGTGTATCAGAATATCAATCCACCTCCTACAACCGGTTATCTGATATAACACTATCACTAACTTGGATAGTTCATGACAGCTATAAAAAAAAAAAAAAAACTAGTACAGATGAGATACAATTTTACACTTCTTTCATTTTATAAAAAAATTTAAATCAGTATAGGATGGCTGAAGGATTTTAATATATCTATATTCATATATTTACATGAAATTTCCTAGTCTCTTTTTAGTTCCTTTTTAACTATCTGATGGGAATATCATAAAATTTTCTATTCTGCTTATAGTGTGGTAGTTACAATGGAAACTGAAAAACTAGATTTGAAGATTATAATATATGAAACATTATTGACAGAATTTCAATCATTCCCCTATATTTAATATCATTGAAGTAATAGTAATGTTATGTCTAAAAAAAATTCGGTCTTTTAAATTTTCATTCAAAAATATTGAAACAGCAAGTACTTTTCATAAAATATTATGAATCAATCAATTCAAGATAATGCTAAGCAAGAAAATCAAGAACTAATCAATATTTATTTAATCTAGCAATAAATGCCTGGTACTAATACTAACCAAAAGAATCTCCTTTAAAAAAAAAAAAAAAAATGAAAAGTAGCTAACACTGATAACAAAAACGAATATCTTTTCATAATCAAAGTAAATCTGTTAAACAAAAACAAAAATAATTACTTTTAACTTTCTTGGCACTAACTCCACCGTACTGATTTGCACAAAACCTTCACATTGAAGAGCATTACATGTTCTTTGTATCTGTAATACAATTCTACTAAGAACTGCATCAAAATTACTAAAAAAAACAAATTCTTCTCATTTTCAAAGAATATCTACTGTTAGGTTAATTTGCATAAGAAAAGTGAAATACCTGTTCAATGCAAGGAGAAAAGCTGACCACACGGCCACCATTTATTCGACTTAGTGCATGCTTTGCATGTTTAATTGCAATCCATGGAGCGGGAAGATCCAAAAAGACTGCATCGCATATATTTTCCACGGAAAAACCATCTTTGATAACATTTTGATGAACACATGTAGTAATTTCACCTAATCCATGTTTCTGCAAACATTTCTTAAACAAAATATAACATTAAATAATAAAAATTGATAAAAATTATTTCTTTTTGTAGAATTCTTACGTTTAGCATTGCAGATTAAAAATAATTTTCAGAGAGAGAGAGAGAGAGAGAGAGAGAGAGAGAGACAATGATTTAGAATACTAACCAACATCTCAAGTTCAACCTGTTTGACTCTTGGCTCTTCAACATCATGCGTATATAGATGTCCT
The DNA here is from genome assembly GCA_012070555.1 of Brugia pahangi. NCBI lineage: Eukaryota > Metazoa > Nematoda > Chromadorea > Rhabditida > Onchocercidae > Brugia > Brugia pahangi. Next base: position 2,092,598 of record JAAVKF010000008.1, on the reverse strand, counting down.
GTTGGTGCAATAGCCATTGCTAATGCATGTGAAAGCGAACCACTTCCCGTACCACATTCACAAACTATCTGTATTTTTCTTATAATAATCAACTAATTTTGAAAACCATTTCAAAAAAAAAAAAAAAAACATCTAAATCTATATATATAAACTCACCGATCCCGGTTTAATATCTAATAGCATTAGAATTAGTGCAGAATCAGGTGTATAGATAATCTGTGTTCGTCGAAGCAAAGCACGTGTCCACATTTCTGCATTCGGACGTAAGACATAAACATAACCCGCTGTAGCACTAATACGAGACCCATAACTGAAAAGGAAAACAAAAAAAAAAAGTGAAAGTTTTTCTCTCTTTTTTGTAAAGATTTAAACTACAAAACATTGAAGATCATTTCTACACCAATTGATAAGTGCTAATCAGTATGATAATTTGATATTGAGCAAATAATCAACTTCTGAATATTTCTCAAATTGTTCTGAAGTAATTCATTGATTTATAATTTAATATTTTCAATTTAAATTACCGTTTTCCTATTAGATATTCATGCTTCAAAGCACCATATCTCATTGTAAGAATGAGGCCACGTTTCACTTCTACCGCATAAGATGTTCCGTAATTGACATAAACAATCACAGTATCACCTTCTTCAATTATTTCATTATTGCTTAAAAAGCCAGAACCCGTATTGTTTACAGCAGTAATCTGAAAAAAAAAAAAAACAACAACAATTGCAAGAATATTGCAGAAAACGATCGGTAACAAAAAAATTTCCAAAGCAATGCCTGTAATCTTGATATGAACAAGTATTTTTTTTACTCATTTCAAGAACTTTTATATTTGAAAATTATTAAAAGAAAAAAGAACTGGCATAAAATCGAAGAAGTGGAACAATTACCACTATTAGTTATTTGAAGAACTTTATTATCATTCTTTAAATACTTGAACTATTATTTCGCAGAAAAGTTAAATAATCCAACTTACTTTGTTGTCCAATTGCTTTCCCAATGGGCAATCAGTTTCATTCACCATTTTCCTATAATGAAATGAATTATGCTTACTTCATCACATTTTAGTCTGAAATTCTGCGATTATTCAAATATGTCAAAACTGAAACTTACAAAATTGTTTTATTGGAGAAATTTTACGCCTTCTGTTCCTGTCCCACTGTTCAATAATTGAGCACGACGTTGATCAACAAGAACTGCCAATGACTTTAACAATACGTCCTTATCCAAACCGTAAAAAGCTGCAATTAAAATGAACAATTCACAAGAATTTCTCCGTCAAAAGACTAAGAGTAAATTGACTTAAAATCTTGAACGATTAATTCCTGTACTTATCAAATTAATCGAATAACTTCATTGCAGGAGATCACTTTACATAAAATCAAAATTCAATCATCCAGTGCTCAAACTATTTGCTCAATTAAGTAGAATACTTTAAACTAAATTTACTTCTCAAAATCGTTATATGATGCTTAAAAATTCTCACAATGTTACATATGATTTTGCAATGCATTATACTCTAATTTAGAAATTTTTTCCTCCCCGTATAGTGCTATGAAAAATAATAATACTTAGGAAATAAAATTGAAAAGATAAATAACCAACTGACATTCTTGTGTAACGTCGTCTCCTTGTGTTATTTCGTACAAAGTACAAGGAGTGTTAAGTAAACTATTACTTACTGCCCACTCGTATATTAGTATAGCCCACTCTTCTGGACGCCTCCAGTAGATATGACAACGATTTTTGGTTTTATCTAACCAATCGATATGTCCTGTAAATTTAATTAATAATCCATACATTCATGAATTTATAAAATTGTGATAAAAATTTTTACTAAAAAATTTTTTCTAAAAACCTTACTAGAATTTTCAAACTATTTAATATTATTGCGGTAAAATCTTAAACGAAAGAAATGATTCTTAGAAGGTAAAAGAAAACTGTCAACATTAGTTGTTTCTATTTTTATACTTTCTTTTTTCTTTTTTGGTAAGGTTTCATTTTGAAAAGATGAAAAACAGAGAAATCTAATGAACGAATAAGATTGTAAACCTACTTTTATGCTCGAGATAATCGAACACTACTCGTACACCGTCCAATGACAATTTCCGATTTAGAGCACTATTAACAAACAATTCCGAATTTGATATATCTGTTAAGTCCACTGTATAAATTTTATGAAATTGGCAGTAATCGACAACTAACCGACTCCAAGCTTCTAACTGCTTTTCACGAGTTATTAAGGTAGTTTGTAAACTAAAATTAAAAAAGTATAATAGAAACAGGAGAAGGATTGCTGAAATCCATTTACATCCTAATAATAATAATAATAATAATAATAATTAATAACAATCATTTTGAAATTTATTTACTCAACATTGGAGACATAAATACACTTATGCTTGTTGTAAGAACAAACAAGTATTACAGGAAAGTCTGAAATTCAATTCTTGATATTAAAGATAGAAGCATGAGATTTTAACTGAGGATAATCCTATACTAATAATCATGATGCAAAAATATTGACGATAATGTAAGAAATTAATAAGCTCAAAAAAAAAAAAAAATTTCTTTCATTAACAAAAAAAATTTTCACCACTATAAAGTAAACACTCTTCACTGCACCAAAAAAAAAAAAAATTCTCTCTACTACTATTTTAAAAGAAAATCTCAAAAATGAATCATTTCTGAATCATACTTTCCCCGACAATGTTTTTTTTTTTTTTTCACTCGTTTTTCTCCGAATAACTCACGTGAAAAATGGTGGAAATTCATACTGCCATGGCCATTTAAATGACATTTTATCTTTTCAATGCCATCGAATTTCTTTATACGATAATTATACCATCACAGAAAATGAATTTCATACTGAAATATATTTATCAATATTTAATCAAATTTAAACATATATATGACGAAAACTATAGTAATGTCGTAAGTATATGTTATATGGTAAAAAGTATATGTTATATGATTTCTATGCATGTTATATGATAAAAAATGATTTATTATATATATAAGATGCAAAAAAATTTCAAAATAAATGAAGTGCAGACCAAAAGAAAAAAAAAAGAAACAAATAAGAGAAATAATCCAAAATAATTTCACCTAAAACAGAAATTATTCATTACTGATACACTTTAGAAACAAATCTAACTTCTGATCATATATAAATGAGTGAAATTGGATAAAACTTTAAGATTTGAAATTTAATCACATATGGGATAGTTTAAAAAAGAAAAAAAAAACGGAAGAAATCGTAATAATTGACTGAGAAATGATAATCGTTGAACAACAACTACAAAAATTAAGCAGTAGAACAACAATATATTATTCTAATTCAATAATTAACAATAAAATTTTTAATCAATCAAAAAAAGTAAAAAAAAAAAAAAACTTCAAAGAAATTTCAATCTAAATCTTTCCATTAATATAAAAACAACATGTATAAGTTTATAGTGATAATAATAACTATTCTAAAATAACTTTTTACGATTATTCTAAAATAACTTTAATAAAGAAAGAAAAGAAAACGAAAGTGGAAGTGGAGAAAAAAGATAAAACATTTAATACAACCATAAGTTATCAACCCTACAGGAACAACGCTGCAGCAGTTGTCTTCATGCATATGTTGCAGCTATCTTGCCCTGATGACACATATTGAAGTAATAGTAGTTAGTGTTAAAATTAACTTTTAGATGTATGAAAGTGGATATGTTTACGTGCTAGAAGGGATGTATGTCATTTGACGTGATAAATGATATCACATATCACGTATCACGTTACACGTAGTATTACTAATTGTAAAAATTTTTGCAATTCTATTGCGATACTCTTGAAGCGTGTACTTTGACTTACTGCCAAAAGTTTACTGTTTAAAGAAAAATGAAAGAAAAAAAAAAAACAAAGAAAAACGAAAGAAACTATCAATGAAATGAAAATAGAAAAATGAGATAAATAGATAAGAGAAAGTGAAGGAAAAAGGAAAAAAAGATAAGAATGGGATGGAGAAATTAAGTTAAGTTATAAATGGAAGTTTAAACAAAAAAAGTGAAATGAAATAGTTGATAATTAGTTGTAATTTTATTGCTAAATGAATAAATTGATAATTTTTTTATCACTTTATCTTACTAGTTATTAATAATTTGTTGAAATTAACATATGTCAAAGCTAACTTTGTACTGTTTCTTATTTTTTTATTTTTGCTTGTTTTAATAATATGTTGTTGAATATTTTTTTTGTTTGATTGGATGATCGTACGTTGTGCGTTTTTCATAATATCAAAGTGTTCAAGTATTGTATTTTTATTTATTTTCTTCGATTCCTTGAATATTTATGTTATATTGCTCTTTTACGTTTTTAACATGTTTTCGTTCCTATTTTCCATTTACACATCTTTAAACGAATATCTGTGATTGGTGAATAATTCCTATACTTACCCCTAATTTACCCATTGTTATTTTTCATTCAAATAGCTATTGCATTCCCTATTCATTGATATGGATGCAAAAAAAAAAAAGCTGTTTATTGCTTTATCGATTAGATTTGTTGCATCTCACATCCACCAGATGTTTGCTTCTAGAAATTCCATAAATTACAGATTTAATTTAATTTCTGTCACTATTACAGGTTGTGAGTTTAAGCAACGGTGTGAAGCAAATGGGTATGTAAAGGGTGGAAATCATTTAAGACATGTCATTATCACGAGGTGTACTCGCCGAATTATGTAGCTATGTTCAAGGTATCACATGTTTTTATTTTATTTAATCAAAAAAAGACCGAAACAAATGCACTTCTGTTCACTTACACTGAAATTGAAATTTTATAATCACGAATTTTTTGTTTTAAATTTAAGTTTTATAGTGTGCAGGAATTTTTATATTTCTAGTAGCAGTTATTTTTTGCTGGATATCCATTCTCCTATTACAGTACTTTATGCATGTAATTTTTCACATAAGGAGAGATTAATATGTCCATTAATAAAAAAAAAAAAAAAAAAAAAAAGCATTGGATGAAAAAATATTTGGTTTCTATATATTAATTCTTTTAATTAGTTGAGCCATATTTCTTGTTGTTACAGAGAAATGTAATACCATATTTGGATCAAAATTTTGGGATTGCCGATTGGCGTGTAGCGTAGAATATGGCACAAAAACAGACAAGTTTGAGAATCGAATCTTCGCATTGTCAAAATTTCGTGTTTTTATATTACATGGGAAAACACCGTCTTCGTTGAAAATTGATCGAACTTTCCATATCTTAGCAATACGTATTATTCAAATTGTCAATGATAATGAAGTAATAGTTTGTCATCATTTTAATCTGTATTAAGCAGCTAATCAGTTATTTAATGAAGTTTTGGGACAGGTGATAATCAATCAGTGAAACTTTGAAAAAATCTATTAAATATTCAGACGTTTTATTACATACCAAGATATTGAATCTAATTATCTAAAGGATGAATATAAGAATTAAATCGTATTTTAAAATGTCAAGTTTGTTATCGAAATGCTACAAGCCGTTGTTGTTATTAATATTAAAACAGCTGGATTTGTCAGTTAATAAATTGCGTGTGTAATAAGTGTGAAGTAGATAGCAAATATAATAAATATAATAAGCACATATAATAATTGTAAGTATAGTATTAATAACTTTTAGCTATTTTAATCTCTGATACTAACGTTTTGTTTTTCCCAAAATTATTATCTGTTTATTTTTTTAATCTTCTTAGGTGTGCTTTGGTCTCGATGAAAGTTTTTTGGGCAAAAGACGCATTTTCATTCGTTTAGAAAATGGTTCCAAAAACATTGCTCTTTCTGTTCTTTCCGCTCTTAAACATTATTTTCCGGATATTATTCAAAATCTAAGGTAAGGAAAGTCAAAAATTTGCCAAAAAACTTGTCTGAATTTACACTTACAAAATAAAAAATAAAATAATTTTTGCTTATCATTACCGATGACATGCTATATATAATGATAGGATTTCTCCTTACATTTTTTTTTTGTATCTAATATTTATAAAATATATGCAGGAATTTGTTGGAATTAATTCCTTCCGATTTATATGACAAATTTTGGTTTTTACCCAGTAGCCGACCATATCTACCATGTCATAATTTTCGTCGTTCTTACGCTGCCATTTGTGATTATTACGATCAACCATTTCGTGATGAAGTTGTATGGGTAAGATTCTCTCTTTCATATCTCCACGTTTTTTTGTTCGTTTACATTTATTTCAAATTTAATAGAAAAATGCTTTAAAATTCGGCCGTTTTTTTTCAGGATGTAGAAAAAATATATGCTACTCATGGAATTCACATTTTAAGATTAGATGACTTCACTCATTTGCTTCCAAGGTATTCAAGTTAAAATTTTTTAAATAATCGTTTTTAATGAACTAAAGCTATGTTTTCGATAAGTTTGCACAATAATTAACTCTGATTTATGAATCAAGAATTCTAAATATCGTGTTTTTTTTTTTCGTTTTTGAAGTTTGTTGCAAAATAATATGGAAGATTTTGTTAGGTCATCATGTTTTTAGAGATTTGCTATCAATCGTAGCTGTATGTCAGTATTCCTGTTATTTTACGGGCCTATGCATTGATGATGTCAGATTAGGTTCAGATCTTGTTGATATTATCTTATCAGTTGTTCGTAATTCACGTTCTCTGAAAGTTCTTATTCTTCGTAACTGTGCTCTTCCAAAGTAAGTTATCTTTTTGTTGCTGTATTTTTTTAAATTATATTTTAAAAGGATGCGTAATATCCTTACTCCAATAAAGATTGAAGAGTTGCTTCTAAATTATGCAGGTAAAGGACTGCACTGCAGCAGATGCTTTTCAATCACTTTAAAGTAAAGCTAATTTGTAAATCATTAATGCCATGACATTTAATGAAGTATAAATAAATGCAAACTTTCAAGTTTTATAAATTTGTTAAAAATTTTAGAGATTTTATTGCTTCATTTTCGAACGCTTTACAAGGTAATGCATCTTCTCTGGAAGAAGTGGATTTTTCCAAGAATGTATTGGATGATAAGAAAGGTTAAAGCTTCATTATCAATGTATTTGATCTTTTTTTTTTTTTTTTTTTTTTTCAAATGAATCCTTTAAAGAATTTTTGGAAAAGAGAAGGATAAGGAAGCATCTTCTTTTTTTTTTTTTCTAAATTTTATACAGCAAATGCTCAAAGCCATAGATTAATGTGTATTTTTACAAATTTATTCTAGGTTTTGTCGCTTTATCATCTTTGCTATCAAAACTGACATCACTACAATCATTAACACTTTCTGAATGTGCAATGTCAGAGAAAAGTGTTAATCAAGTATGCTGCGGAATTTTGCAAGGGATCAAAGCAAATACAATTCCTGATTGCAAATTTCTGTCTACGCTCGACTTTTCAGGAAACAATTTGAAAGATGTAAGCAGAATACGAAGTGTAGACTAATATGATGAATTAGTCAGAAACTTTTTATTTCTGATAAGTTTTTACAAAATTTTTGTTTATGAAAATTTGTAGCAAGAAAATAAAATAGGAAATAGCATTAAAACTAAGGTTTCACCATAATCGACGGTAAATGCATATATCTGAAAAAGTGTATATCATGAAATGTAGTAGTTGTAAAATATGCTAGAAAAATCTGTTAAAATTAATTTGCTTAATTTTTCCTTTATTTAATTAATTATTAGCATATATGCAGGATGTCAGTGATTTGCTACAGTTGCTATCATTATGTATCAGTCTTCGAGTTTTGAATCTATCTGGTACTGGGATTAATATCGATAAGCTATGGGGTTCGCTCATTTATGGCGGTTTACAATTAGAGATTTTGAAGTTCGTTAATCTTTTTTAATATTATTTGTTATTTCTCAAGCTGCTGTCATTCTTTTTCAATACTAACAAATACTAACGAATGATAAATAATTTCCTATCAGAGATATTCTACATTTCGACCTTGTTTAATATCAATACAATCATTCATCCTATATCTTATTTGAAACTTTTTATATTCTTTGTTATTTTACATCATTTAATTCTAGATTAGCGGGTTGTCAAACGGGTCGTCGTAGCAAAGAAAGTGCACAACAAATGAAGGAATATTTTTCTACTGCTGTAGCATTAAAAGAACTTGATTTTTCAAATACTACATTAAATGCGGATATTTTAAAGGTTATAATTTTTCAGTTATTCATGATAGAAGAAGGATAATGAACTAAAATAGATTATGAATGTGGCAGAGTTTTTTGAAGTTTTGAATTTTTTGAACTCATTGTTTTTTTTTGAAGTAAATTTATCTTTGGATGGATTTAAAATTATTCCATTTCTTTATGTTATTTTAGGCCTTACTTCTCGGTCTTGCAAGTAATCAGCAGCTGAAACCATTCACGCTATGTCTGAATAATATCTGTGACAGGTAATTGGTGTTAAAATTAAAACCTTAATATTTTTTTAGTGTGAAGCTATACTTATAACTTTTTATATATACTCATCAAATGTTTCTGTTCGTATGATAAAGAATGTAATAGAGTTTTGCATCTAATCTCACTTTCAGAACATAGGTCGAATAAATTATATCATGTTATTACCAGTTTTTTAAAGTGATTTATGATCTACTGAATGTTAGTTAGACTCAATAAAAAGTTTGATTATTCAAGTGATTTTTGCGGGTTATTTTTCCGTCAGCATTATTAGTGAGTGAGTTCGACCAAAAAAAAAAAAAAAAAAAAATGGTATCTAAACAAATTTGTTTCTTTACTAATCTGAAAAATTATGCGTCATTTTTATAAGATTGCTACAGGAGTTCAATGGCTGTGTTGGAGACGTGCCTTATTGGAGTAGATGTTTGTACACTATCGCTGAAAGATAATAATTTGGATTCAGAATTGTTACCGGTAGTTTTGGCAACTTCACAAATGCATCACCTTACCAAATTGGATTTGAGTGGAGCAAATTTTCCAAATTGTAAACGAGGAGCGAAGAATAGCACAATGGTATCCAATATTCTTTTAGAAATTGTCAAACTTGTTGGTGAGGATGATTCGGTAAGTTTCAACATAATTTTATGTTGTGTTATGTAGATGATTCTCGTTTTGAATTTTGTTTTCTTCTTATTAAGGTATGATAGTAATGAATTCATAAGGTAATATAAGAAAGTATAGTCTCAATAATAATTTTGTTTGATTTATTTCATTTTCACATTTGCTTAGAGAAAATGTGATTTATTTGAATAATAAGTGATAACTTGTTCGTTGCATATATTATTGACACCAAATTTGATGCTGATGGAACGAAATAAGTTAAGTGAAAAGTGGAATAGAAATGCATACTAACTAATGTAGGATTAGGAAATATTGACAAATTATAATGATAATCAGTTATGATATAATTTTCATTGAGGAAAAGGATATCATAAATATGCAGTGATAATTTTAATAAATAATAGTTATAAAAGCATTAAAGGAAATTATAATCTGAAAATTCAAATGTTTAATTTAGAGATTAAACGAATTATTGATCGCGGATTGTCGTTTGGGATCACATTTAAGCATACTATTAAATACACTTGGTGTTTCGTCTTCCTTACATTATCTCGATATAAGTGGTAATTTCTCGAATATTTTATTTTAATATCAATATTTTAATTTCATATTATTTTAAGGATAATGTGAATGAATCATCTTACTTTAGGTAATGAAATGGGCAATTTTGGCGCTCGTCTTTTAGCGAAAGCATTACAAATTAATACTTCCTTAGAAACTGTCCTTATTGATAAGAATCAGATCACCGGTGATGGTTATGTGGATATTGCACATTCGTTAATTCTGTAAGTTTTAAGATGAAATCTATTAAATCAGCTGTATCTTTTATCGTAACATGAAAACTGATCGTTTAAATAAGATTTTTTCATTTGAAATTATAACATAATATGCATGTTTTGGAAATCCCTATTGATGATTACAGTGGATTAAGCAATGAATGAATAATTTCAAAGATTTTCAAAAAAAAAAAAATCTTGTTACATCATTTAATCTACTTTATATTCTTTTTTTTAAATTTTATCTTCAGCAACTCGACACTCATTTCTCTTCCTTTTCCTGTGATTGATGTAGCAGAATCGTTAAATCGAACAGATCGTGGAAAAACGCTAGCAGCACTCACCGAAGTACGCTTCATTATATACTAAGAAATATTTTTGTAATATTCATAATATTACTAGGCAGATTTATCCGTTATAAAGTTTTTACAGAAAACAATTACAAATATTTCAGATTGAAGCATGCATAGAGAAAAATCGTGCAGGTCGTAGCCATTCTGAAAAACAATACATATGTTCGATTATTGCTTCAAAGCAGGTTTGACTATACGATTATATGATTTATTTTTCTGTGTTAGCTTCATATTTCAGGTCAATCGATGATTTTATTAGTATTTGTAATTTTTCAGGAAATTGAATTCTGCGATGGTGGAAATTCAAAAATTGGCTTAGAAGAAATGAAGCAATCATTGAATGCAATTGACTTATCCGAACAACAGGATATCGAACTTGAAAAAGTAGCTTATGATGTGATGTCTCGCTTAGATGATGTTCTATTAAGTGATGTTAAGGTTTGCATTTGATCTGAATTTTTTTTTGATATATATTTCATAAATTTCAATATCTCTCAATGAGATGAAATTCATTGTTCTTACAGCAAGCTTTACATCCGATTATGAAAGCAGCTGAAAAGGAAGGCTTAAGTGAACGAGCTTTATCCATAAAATGTAGTTCGCTTAGCCGTACGGCTTTAATGAACAATATCAGTAGCTATTTGTGGTAAGTTTACATTATATTACCACAAATGAAACTAAACTTCAAAATAACTTCAAATTTATATTTTTATTGAAATTTTTATCCACAAAAAAAGTTGGTCTTAGAGATTTTTTGGAATTATATGTTGGAAATAAGCTAAAAATATATATATATATGCTATGGAAATAAGCTAAAAAAATATATGCTATCTTTTGATCAAACAAATTGGTATGAAACTAATAATTGACAGTCACTTTAACAGCAGATAATTTCTAAAATTGATCGAAAATTGTGTAATTAATTCATAATAAATGAAATAGGAATTGTAGTTTCACTTCAGTCAACATTGTCATATTTGTGTCAAGTGTTTTTTTTTTTTTTTTTTTTAGTTATTATTATTATAGTAAAACAAAGTGGAAATTGATAAGTGAAACTATACAAGGAATTGTAAATGATTATCGTGTGCAGTGTAATAATGTAGCGAAAAATGATGTAGGACTGCAGAACGGAAATCATGGTTCATCGAGTGCTGCTGCAGCAAATTCTGCAAAATTGGTCACTGTAAGGTAACATGTGATTTTTGCTTAACATATCTAAGACAAATGTGGTTTTTCTTGTTAAAATTTTGTATCAAAATTTTTGTATGTATGATTAGTGTCATAGTTTGTGTTGTTATTTTAGATCACATCGTCCGAAATCTGTGATTTCGGAATTATCCAACGATGAAATAGGAGAAAAGGTGAATTTAGATGCTCCACCCATGCCTTCTGCTTTGAATCATCCATCAAAATGTCGACCAAGGCCGATGAGAAATTTCAAAAGGATCAAAGTTAGTATGATCATTATGAATAAATCAGTATGGCAGATGTAAGAAATTCGTCATTTAAAATTAAACTGAATCAAACTTAGAGTCTAATTTTTAGCCTCAAATACTCGTGGAAGAATCTCAACAGAGTTATAGTGGAAGTGAAAACGGTGAAAATTTCGCATTGTATGATACTGCAGCAAATGAATCGATAACTTGTTCACCTGGCGAATCAGAGATTGACGCTCATTCTAGCAATTTATCGATCAGTGATGAATGTCGTTCAGGTTCACCAGCTATCATGCGTAATTGTGCAATGCTACCTCATTCTCAAGAGAATTTCACGGGTACAGGATTTGGTGTAGGCCAACAATCAGCTCCATCTGTATCATCATCAGCTAATGCATCAACATCAACTGCACCACCTATTGTACCAAGACGAAATAAACCAGGTGCATCTCTAGTACCTCCAACATTACCACCCAAGCCCGATCAGACTGTTTCAATTCGTCCGGTAAGTTGTACCATAGACAGTGACAATAAATCAGGTCGTAAATCAGTTGCTGATATGGCACGATTATTTTCATCTACTGATGCTCCGTTTAGTCGTCGTTCCTGAATCATTTGTTAAGTAATTTCGTTATTGCTTATCAGTTTTTCTTTTCAAATTACAACTGTAATATTTTTGTTAGTGTACGATAAGTCAGTCGTTTTTGTTGACTTCGTACTATCTGATTTTGGATATTTTAAATTTTAGTCATGTAAAATATTTAAAATTTTTAATCATGTAAATATTGCAAATTGGTTGATTGTAGGTTTGCATATCATGAATAATTTTGTAAGTTGGCATAGTGAGAGAATGGTGCTCTTTTCAAACACTATTCTTTTTAATAAATTCTTTTGTATATGTATTTGATGATAAATGCTCGTAGTATAAGCTGATTTTTCCCTCTCTTTTTTTAGTCTTTTTATGTCTATAATAAAACATTTATTTGTGTAATGCTTCTTCTGATCATTCATAATGTTTTATTATATATTGTGCAAAATGAGATCTAAACGGAATCAAATATATTATTTAGAAATTATTGAATTACATAATCTATATAGAATTAGTAAATAAGTTCTATTTATATAAATTTTGCTTATTCAGTTTGATTCTCGATTCAATATTGATCCAATGAGAAGTCCGTTTATTTCCCATATATTCATATCATTTTCTAATGTAATGAATAGATAATCTGGAAATATTTATAATCCTAATTTTTTTTTTTTTTTTTGAGAGAAGAAATTAGAATTAGAGATTGATAAGAGCATAGACAACTAAGGTTATTCTAGTGTTTGTTTTTATTACAGCGAGAATAACAACACAATGAAATTTGCAATCTGCAAAAAGGAGAAGGAAAGAGTGACAAAATGAAGTGAAAGAGATGTAGTGATAAAGAATTGTTTTCATTTTTTCATTATTGGTCAAATGATTTCAAAACAAATAGGAGAAGAGGAAAATTAATTATTATATAAGAGATAGGAAGGGAGAATAATGGGAAAAAGATTAGGTGAGAGGAGAGGGAGAGAGAGAGAGAGAGGGAGATAGGGTTAATTTGATAAGGAAATTGAATGATGTGATGTGTTCAGTATGTTTATCATCATTATTTGCAATTTATTTTATTTTCTTCTTAGAATAACTGTTAAATGTTGGATACATATGAGGTAAGAACTTTGATCAACGAAGTTATTTGACTTTTTATTTCCAATGAAACAACATTTTTTCATCTTCGGAATTCACACTTGTTTTTTTTTTTCTTTCTAATGATTAATGTAGACAATGTGATAAATGTTGTTGACTTTCAAGTTATTGATACAATTTTGTTTTAAAGTTAAATTTTTTTAATTGATATGGACCAGTTTATATTATCTAGGTTATCATTTTTATTTCTTCTGATTTTTTGCAGAAAAAGTAATTATGTTGGTTGAGTTTCACCAATAACTTTGCAAATGAAACGATGACGTAAGAGTTGTTGAATAATAAGAAGAAAGAATTGGTAACTATAGTAATAATTAATTGGTAACTAGAAGGAATTGGTAATTAAAATTGGTAAGAAATTGTATTTTTTTTTTTATGTTGAAATAAATTGGATATTTTTTATTGATTTACTTGTTGATTTACACTGTCACTCCATTTGTTCGCTGTTATTATTTTAACTGTTATCATTAATTATCTTTCCTTTTCTTCTTATTATTATTGTTAATTATTTTTATTACATTTTCTATTTTATACTTATTAAATTTCATCTTACATATCCCTGTATTAGAGAAATTTAATGTTGTATAATTGAGGTATTATGACATCCTGAAGTATTGAATTATTGTTATAAATAGATTAAGATCATCTATCCATAATTGTTTACGAGTTAGGCTATATTTTAATTTCCATCCTGATATTAATAAAAGAAAGAGATTCATTTTTTTTTTTTTGGAAAAAAAAATTTCCAAATAAGTTGATGAATTTAGTCATCTGTTTAAATAAATGATAAAGAAGTTTATAATTTTTTTTTAGAGAAAGGCAAATAGCAGATGGAAATTTAATACCGTCCTATTTGATGATATTTGATGGTATTTTTGATATTTATGTTTTGTGTGCATGAAAAATTTCATATGGATTTTTGGATTTAATATTTGTAGAATATTTAGGATATTATTTAAAAAATTGACAAATGTATCAGTGAAATAATAGCTGTGAGATATTTGCTAATTTGAAATTATGAAAAATTTTATATTATTTTTGAAATAGTGCCTATTTGAATTTTTTTTTTCCCCATCTTTCGCTGAATTTTTTTTTTTATTTTTTGGGTCCAATTATCTTCCTTATCAAGTGCTATTTTTCATTTCTCTTCTTTGTACCTTTTACTATTTCACTTTAACTACTATCTATAATATCGTAATGTTTACCACTTTATCAAATAAGCTCATCAATGATTGATGTCTCTTTTTTTTTTTCCTTTTGTTAATTTTGCTATTATTATCATTCTCTTCTTTTTTTTTTCATCCAAATCATTTTATTTGTCTCATTCTTTTCTCTTTTTTTTTTTTATTACATTATTTAATAGTTTGATTATATTAGAAATTTCAGTCAAAAAAAGAAAAAAAAAAATGTTTACATATCTTAAACTATTTTCTGTAAATAAAGTTTTTACAATGGCAATTCTGCTGTGAGTGAAAAGTTAAATGCTTGCAAAAAAAAAAAAAGATATTTTGATAACAAATATCAACAAAAGGTATATATTTTATTTCTTTTTTTTCTTTTGAAAAAGATGAAGAAAAGGAGAGAAAATTGGAAATTAAAGAGAACTGATAAGCTTATTAGTGTAATGTAGATAGATGTAAGGCAAATAATTAAATTTCTTACTAAAGGAAAATGATTTCGGACTTGTAAAAATGTAAGTTTAAGTTCAGAAAGGCATTATTAGAAAATGAATTAGTAGTCGTACTTTTAGTAATCAGTATGTTGTTAAGATGATGTCAGTAATGAAAAAAAAAAGAAGGAAAAAAAAATTGAATGTAAGAATTTTGACTCAATTGATTATTCCATTCATTTTCAGGGATAAATTTCAAAATAAACAGAGTAATAATCATTGTTTGTATTGTTTACAGATTTATTTGCAAGAATGAAATGGAATTGAGTAATTTTTGATTTGATTTGATTACAATCATCATTAATTATTTTTGTTTTTATTATCGTAATTAATTAATTAGCTATGACAGTATTGCTACTTCTTTTTTTTTCCCTCCTCCCTCCCTCCCCCCTTTTTTTTTATTATAATCTACAAGATATAAGCTTATGTTAAATGAATATAGAATAGAAGGAGCAATTAAAACGGAAATAATAAGGATTAAGTTATATATATTTTAGTAGCTAATTTTTTATAATTTATATTTTATGAGCTTAATTTTTTATGTGAAAAATTAAGCTCATAAAATATATTTAATTTATTTTGTTATTTTAACATCCTTTCTTTAGTTCTATCTTTAGGTTTTTTGCTTTTATTATTTATTTTTTTAATTTTCAAAAAAAAAAGTCAAAAAAGTTAAAACCATCATAAGTTTATCGATTTTTCCTCCTCTTCTTTCACCTTTTTTTTTCTCCCCCTCGTTTTTCGATGTAATTTTGATAAAATGAATTCTTTTTTTTTTTTTTCTTTTTCTATAACATGTGCATTATATCAGATATAATTATCCATCCATATTCTCCTCTCTCTCTCTCTCTCTCTCTCTCCCTCTCTCCTCTCCTCTCCTCTCCTCTTCTCTCCTCATTTCCCTTTCTTTTTCAATCATTTTTTTTCAGAATTTCTAGAGATGAGGCAAAAGTTCATTTTATTAGTGTGAAATGAGATAGAAAGGAAGAATGCAAGATGATAGTATATAATTTGCTTTGAAATGAATTGAATAGTTTGTGTGTGTGTTAGCTAGTTAGTGTGCAAATAGCTACTTCAGCAATAGCTATTTTTAGTTTTTAGTTTTTTTTTTTTTTCTTTTTTGTTCAATATTTAACTAGAGCTGACAATGATAGTTAAAATAAACCTCTATTCATTTTCATCTTTTCCATTCATTTGCTTTTTTCTTTCTTTCTTTTTTTTCAACTTTAGTTTTATTTTTAGATAGATTGGAAATTTATTTGTTATATTTTATTATAATTATTTACTTCATAGCAAATATTAAACTTTAAGGAAATATTAGAAATTAGTAAAATTTGTTAACAATTACTTAAACAGCATCCGATTAGGATATTGCTTTTTTTCAAAAAAAAAAAAAAACAAAAATAAGAGAGATGAAATGAATTTCCTGAAGGGTTAATGATAAAAGATTAAAAGTTTGTGTTTGGTTGATTAGTGATTAGAATGAAAAAAAATTACATGGATTATATTTATTTTGAATTATTTAGAATTTAAATCAAAAGAAGGAAAAGTTATCTTTCATTTTATGTGCGTTAATTTCGTTGAAATCATTATTTGGTTTCATATAACTGATTTTATTTATTACAGGTGAACTGGTTGTTTTTATTGCTCAAGTGATTTTTTTTCACATTGAAATCGGAGCAACGAGTTATTCTTGATTATAAATATTAGGCCTACTGCTTAATAGGGGCTGTTATTCATACTAGCATTAAGGGAGTGCGAAGTCGTTACGACCTCGGTCCAGATACGCTGCAGGGTTCGAGCGTGTGTGGACTTTGATTTTGGCTTGGAAGCCCGAAAAAACCTTGAAAATTTCGTCAGAAGAGTACACAGACGGTTCATCACCGCCTTCAAGTCGAATTTCTCAATCGGTTAGCTTATTTTGTTTCCTTTTCAAATCTAAAATTTTATATTAAAATATTGTGTGCTATTTAGCTAGCAGATAAATTCATCTTCTGTTTTATTTTTTTTAGATTATACGAGAGCTCTGCATCGCTCTATTATCTGCGGATCCTGTCCCGCGCCCAGGCAGCACTCAGATTAAGCTTGACGTAAACGCAGAGCCTCCGTGGGATCCTGATCCACTTTGCTAACACTGTAAGTGCTATAATTCATTTATTTGTATAAGAGCTCATTAATTTAATAGCATAGAGTGATACAAAGATTTACATGATTAAAACATAAATTTTTAATTATCTTTTAGACAAATTTCATAATGTTGCATCATACAAAATTTCTCTTTCAGCATTTCTTGGATTTTACCAAAGTGTTTGTATTTTGCTAAAACACTCGAAAATTTCTTCACTTGATTACGCTTACGGAATAGTTCACCCCTCAGTTTCGGCTCTTCCGCCGGAAAAACCGTGCCACTGGACCGAAGTTGTTAAACGTCGTACATTTTGCGTCCGTTTATATAGGCCACCCTAATTCGGCTGAACTTCAAAAAGTACATAAATACTGTTTCTTTGTCTTATTTCATTTTCTGGAAATTTTTTGTAATTCGAATTCTTTTTTTCCTAGATTTTTTAACCTTATGATTTTTCTTATCTTGACGTAACTTTCTTTTTTTTTTACTTATTCAGTCCCATTTTATCGGATCATGGCACCAGTACCTTCTTTGGATATCTACAATAGTTACAATTGCGACGAAGCTTATCGTTCTGCAGATATAGTTAAGCAGTGCGATTTAAAAACTATCAATGATTTCGACTGTTTTGACTCGATTCGAAAATTGATAATAGCAAATGTCGCTAAGGTATATGAAAATGTTTTTCTCATACGACTTTTAGTTTTATTTTCTTCAAAAAGAAAGAGAAAAAGGAGATTGTCAGTTAATCTTCTAAATGGATATACATAATGTGCAGATGATCTTATAAATTTATGGAAAATTTACTGTCAGTTAATAAAATATCTCAAGATCAAGTGGAAATGCGATGAACTATCATCCTATAATCTGATTTTTGTTAACATTTTGGTAATTCGTTTTTTTTTTTTTTTTTTTTTTTTTCAACTTGCATTTCTTTACATTTATAATCAACTTAATTACAGGGTGACTGTGATCCATTTTTTGTAATGAACGTGGAACTTGTCGATGATATTCTGGAAAACTGGTTCAAGAAAATGCCGGATATTAAGCCTTACTATGCGTTGCGATGCAATTCAGACAATGTTCTATTGAAATTACTCACTCGAAATACCAACATGGGTTTATGCTGCAGCAATCGATATGAAGTTGAAATGGTTTCTTTTTTCTTATTTCTAAATTTAAAATATTATATGAGAAAATAACAGTTTCAGTATCATCAACGGAATGATTCATCTGAATTTGACAGCTAGCCTATATTAGTAACTTATTTGAAAATTTTTTATCATATAACATTCTTTTAATGTTTTTGCATGTAAATTTTTCTTTATAAAATTATATGGAAGATAAATATAGTATTGATCAGTGTTATCTAAGTGAAGGATCAGTGAAAGATTCGTCGAAGATGCTAACATAATATACTATCATTGCTGTAGGCAATGAAATTTGTCAATGTGGATCGAATTATTTATCGAAATCCACTATGGACACGTGGCAGTATTCGTCATGCTAAAGAATGTGACATTCAAACAGTCATCATTGAAACAGAAGATGATTTGAAACGTTTTGCAATGTATTATCCTGAAGCAGACATAATTTTACGTGTAACAATGGATCGGAAGATAATTAGTGATCCTCTTATGGAGGACAATTTAGATATTGAGAAAGCGATTCATTTACTTCGCACTACAAAGAATTCATCAGTGAGAATAAGAGGCATTAGGTATGCAAGTTATTTTATTCTATTTCTTTATTTTATGATTAAAATCAATAATAAGATAAAAGGTCATGAACATAGGAATTGAATTGGTTAGTAGCTAATAAATCTTTTTTTTTTTCTTTTCAAAAAGAAGTAGGAATATAATGAAGTAATAAAATTTAATTTTTATTTTAACCTATCTATACTAATAATTTTCTTAAAATAATATTTGTTTAATTAAAATTGTTTTAGTCTTTCTGTACGCTTAGTTTGTGCAACACCAGTGTTATATTCATATGCAATTGCACAATGTCGACGATTGTTTGATATTGGGCTTGAAGTAGGCCATAAAATGGATATTTTGGATGTAGGTGATGGATTTCCATGTATGACTACTGTCGATGGTTTATCATTTGATCAGATTGCTAAATCACTGAATGTTGCATTAGCACATTTTTTTCCATCAAAATTTTTCAAAGATCTGAAAATAATCGCTCAACCAAGTTATTATTTTGCGGCTTTTCCTTTTTCTCTGATTACACGTGTTATCAACAAACGTTTCATTGATGGAAGTTTTCTTACCAATGACGGTTTGTATGAATGTTATTTATGAAAATAATATCAAATAATTCATATTTAATTTTGTAGATTTTTGTTTTGATAAAGAAGTAATTTAAGCTTTATTTAATATAAATATGTGATGTGTTTCCAAAAATAGAGAGTTCTTTCTTTTTTTTTTTTTTTTTTAGGAAATATATCAATGGAATTATTACAAAAAAATGAAAAAAAGAATGAAAAACAAAAAGAAAACTATTGTGAAGTGAAATAGAATTGGAATTGTAGTTATCAGTTGCAGAATCAGACGCTGGTACAGTTGGCTACATTTATCAGATCAACGAAGGATTTTATGGTGCATTTGGTTGTAAACTTTTGACTCATCGTAATCCTACCTGCTCGCCATTAATTTTTTTCGGTGAAAAAAGGAATACACATGCAGCAATTATTGGTCCTGAATCATGTGATACAGATGTCATCCTGTCGCTAACAAGACTTCCACCTCTACAGGTCATACATTTATAAATTTTCGCTAAATGCTACATAAGCATAATTCATAATCAATTTATTCCATTATATTTATGTATTTATTAAAATACAACATCTCGTAATGTTTGATATGGGAAAAAAAATTTTTTCTTTTTCTTTTTAACAACAATTATTCATTCATTCAATTTAAAAATATTTTTAGGTGGGTGATTGGCTAATTTGGCATCATATGGGAGCTTATACGATTGGTAACCATAATACACCGGAACAGAATGACTCTCCATTGGTTATTCACTACTATTATAAAGGCGAAAAAATGTAATGAAATATTCAATTTATAATTTTATCTATTATATGTATGTAGTTTTACTGAAATTTGCAGAAGCTCTTATTGATGATGAAACATGGACGTGATAGTGCATTGAATTTAACATTCTCGAGATTTTTTCTGTTTTAGTAGATATATTTGAAGTATTTTCAGTTTGCTCATTAGCTGAGCATTAACTGAATCAAATAGGATAATTTATTGCTCTTTACCTGATATTTCGAATATCGTGATAAGTAGAAATATGTTCAATCGATAGTTTTTTATTTTTATTATGCGTTCTTGTAACAGTATTGCTATCCATGCTTAAGTAATTCTCACATAAGGTTAGTCTAACAAATTTTAGGACTGTTTTTCCGGATCCAGAAACGCTACCAAATGAAATAAGCTATCCTTCAAGTAACTGTATACGCGATACTTCGGAATCCGTATCTTCCAGTTACATAGATGCTGTTGATGATGTTGCTAAGCAATAGCTTCTTCTGAGTTTGGCATACTTCAGATGGTATGGTATGAGCTACTGAGGGGTGAACTTTTTATAATTTGAAAAGATTTGTTATTGAAATGAAACTATCCTTATTACTGCCTATTTATATCTTTTGAAAATATTTATGAATATCATAAACTGTGAAATTTCCCTAGTCGTTTATGTATTGATGAAATTTATTGGATTTATATGTTTATGGTTTACTAGTTAGTTTACTTGACTAAACTAATTATTATCATTTTTGTTGTGAAATTCATTAAGGGATAAAATGCTATCAGATTTTATTGTAACTTTTTATTTAAATGATTAGCATATCTCGGTATATAATCATTTTCTGTAAGAATATATCGTAAATTTTTTCCTTTCAAATGCTCACCTGTACCACATTTTATTCTAGAAATTGCTTAAATATTAAGCTATATCAATTCGTTTATTATGATAAATTGCATTGAATTACATTTTATGATCAAAACAAACGAATATCTTTCGCATTGTTTCTATCCCTTAACTGTTTTTTTTTTTTTTACATTTTTATTAAGGATCTTTTTTTTCTCTCTCTCTCACTCTCTCTCTTCGTTGTTGGAATCATTTTTGGTTCATAATTCAGTTTACATACTTAATATTGAAATTATTTTGAGATATATAATTTAATAAAATATAGTTAGATATAAAAATTAAAATGGATATATAATTCATAAAATAATATTGTATTTCTTCGAGGTTTTGTTGCAGAACAAATAAATAGTGAATGTTGGTTATGTTTGGATTTCATGTTGCAATATAATAGTTAAATTAAACAAAAGAACATAAAGCATAGCAAATTTATGGATCGTTTTATTCAACATTAAATTATTGGATTAATAAATAAATACATCAGAGATTAAATCTGAATTTTGATGGTTTCTTTTTCAATAAGTCAATTTCGAATGTTACAGTGAATGAATGTTTTAAATTTTAATTATCAACCCATGATAAAATTTATGATCCTTAATAATTGGGTAAGATATCGAGTTGAGAGAAAGGAGGAACTAAGATAAATATGTGAAATAAAATAGTTATCTTACACAAATTTATTTGAAACCATCATGAAATAGAGGGGAGTTTTATACTAATGTATCTTTTTTTCCCTTTTTAAATATTAAGAAATTAGGTGTGAAAGTATTTCGTGGAAAAAAATGGTGAAATAACAACTATTTATTAAAGATACAAGGATTATTATCTCTGTAAGATGTCGAATTTCCTTTTTTTCCTTTGCTTTTTCTAAATATAAAATTTCTTTTCTTTTTATGCTTTAGGACCGCACTATCTTCAAATTAATTTAATAGATTTATTCCTAAACTGCGATTTATCATTTAAAAAAAAAAAAAAAAAAAAGGAACAAACGAGGATAAAAGTTTTGGCTAAAGATAATATTTTTAAAAAAATATGATCATTTGTAACAGCTTTACACGTAATCAAGTAGACATTTATTACTTTATAACAATTATTGGTAATAACATATAATTAAATTACAATTAAATAACCTACAAATGCAAAGCTAAACATGAAATTATGTCTTAATTTCAATCTTTTAAAATGTATAAAAATTTTGAAATGTATTTGAAATGTATAATTGATATGTTGATGATAACAATGGCAAATTGATAACAATGGCAAATTATTATTCGGTCATGTCATTTTCTGAATGTTCGCATGATTTCGCTTCAATATCAGTGCATTTATTATCATTGTCATCATCACTGCTATCTTTGTTCTCATTTGATAACTGCAAAATTTAAAAAAAAAAAATTAAAAAGTTTTATGGAATCAATAAATTAGATTGATTATTTTTTTTTTTTTTGATGGGTGTAATTTTTTTTTTCGTTATTTCTTTTTAAAAGGAAGAAAAATAATAAATTTCATTAATTCAAATATTATCCTCACAACAGTAATTCTTTCTGTGCAAATTAGTCCAGAAAAAAAAAATAGTGAATAAATCAAAATTCGCAATTGGAACAAACTCAAAACATATGTGATTTAAACAAAATAAACAAGTATGGCATTTTGTAAAAGAACATTTTATTTTAATATTAAATTAATGCCTTACGTTTACATGAATATAGTTTAGTGATTAGAATATGTACAAAAAAAAAAAAATTTTCGTTACAAAGTAATTAACGGATGACTTTTGGCTATCTGTCAATTAATTTGTTTGAAAATAAATTATCTAAAAATTAACTCAAAAATGATTATTATTATTATTTTTTGAAATGAACATACAAATTTGATTGATGCACCAAATGGTCTATTTCCTTGATTACACAGTTCCCGAAAATCGTAATCATCAACAAGAACATCATTTGATATTTCAGCCATACCGGTGTGACGTTTTAGTGCAAGATCAAGAACTAGTGGAATGGAATTCGAGAGAAGACATAAATAAAGTGGTGGATCCAATGCGAAACACTGCAAAAATGCAAGAAAATAGAATATTTATTGATAGACTACTTTGTGCAATTAATTATTAAAAAATCTTTTATCAACAATTTCAGCATCCAAATTAAACTTCTTTCTTATTCATTTTGGAGTTTTTCATTTCTATTTGTATTGAAGTAAATCAATAAATAAAAGCAGATTGTAACAATCAAAAAACATTTACTTCAATTGATCAATGATTAAAAAAGAAAAAAAAATAATTTGCTTCGAACTTAGTGAATTAATAATTAATTGATTTATAAGTTTCATAAATGCCTTATTTTTCAAATAGTAAAAATAAGAAATTATACATATCTTTTAAATTTAACAAACTTTACTACCGTCATCTTATCGAGATCATCGTCCTTATCAAGCATCAATCCTGCACGACAGAATAGTACATTATCAAATTGTTGCAACAAACGATCAGCGAATATATTAATAGCCATAAGATAATCGTAAATATTATAACATAAAATATTCTAAAAATAATTAATAAAGGCAAATTATTTGATAAATTATTACTATTACATGTTGCATGAAGTTATACTGCATGATAATTTGAAAGTATGTAAGAGTAATGCATTCTGAAGTACTATTAACGTATCTTGTGAATTGAAAATTTTCTTTTTTAATTTTATTCCTTTTTAATTTCACAACAATTATATATAAAAGAGAGATAACTAAAGATGGCGTATTAAGTCAAGTCTAATTTAAATTTAATAAAATTAATATCAATAAGTTACCTCAACTTCTGCAAAATCAATCGTGTGATTATTGCAAAAAAAACTTTCATCATAAATACTATATGAAGTCAGATAAGTAAAATGAATTGAGCGCTTATTACAAAATGATGCCAAAAACCAGGGAGCATAAGGCAATGTATACAGTTTGCTTTTCAGTATTACTCGAGTTGGAATGTTGGTTTCAGAATCAACCTTTGCATTAGGATCACAATTAAGCGCTAAAAATTCATCTTTTTTTTTTTCCTTTTTGAAATTAGTAAAAAAAAAAGAGTAAAAAATTTTCTTTAATTCCACGGAAATACACATTTTAAGATGTTTAATTCCATTATGTTACAAGAAATAGCAGATATAGGAGCATTCTACAATATTCTTAAATCTAGAATCGTTTACAAAATCTGTAATATCAATTAGATGGTTAATATCAATATCAAATTATATAATCAGGATTAAAACCTAATAAATGACTGATAATCAAGTATTTTATGAGAAGAAATAAGCAATCAATTAAATATAAAATAGTGACCTTCTGCCGTATTTGGAAGGAAGATGTAAATAATGTGACTTGGAGATATATCAATTATTTCGTTGATATCAATATCACCTGCTGGCTGATTTGCAATGATAACATCTTCTTTCTGCATTGATTCTGGCAGATATCTTTTCTGAAATCACTGCTTACAATAAAAATTATTTGTCATTCATTATAAAGAGAAAAATTTTCACATATAAATTTAAAAAAAATTTCCACATATAAACTAATCTCTTTCTTTTATATTTTAATAGAAGAAAAATATACTAACCTTATTCTCGATTAATCTACTAAGGCGTTTCAAGGCGAAATCAGTACCATAAATAAGAATTTTATGTGTACTAGCACTATTCATTTCATTCTGCTGATTTTCATTTTTATCAATTATTTCACGCATTCCTTAAATGCAAGAGCAAAACGATAAGTAAAAATGAAATCGTTTAAAAAACTGTCTGAGAAATTTCAATAAACTTTTTTTTTAACTATTAAAATGCATAATTTAAACCATCTGATTGCAAAATTTTGGCTTTCCAAAACAATTCAACTTCAGCTTTCGTCGACGGCATTGTCAGTGGTGAAATATTGATTTTATCGCTTGAAATTTCGCCCCTTTTAAGCTGAAATTATTATTATTTTTTAATAAACAAAAACATGTAAATATGTAAATTTATACAAACAGAATAGTGTAATTCGTTGAAACTGCAACTGGCTACTGAATGGTTTGCCAATCACAATAAGTTCAAAAGAAATAAAAAAACTTTCCAGCATTGAAATAAAAAACATTTATTCATATTTCCCCATAAAAATTAAAAAACTAAACCTTTGGAATAAGTTGGAGAAAATCAGGAGAACAGTCACATTCACCTCCAATGTTATAAACTTCACCAATCCGTCCGTGTTCTAACGCAGATCCTATGCCAACCACAGCATCTCGAATGTGTAACAAACCAACAGTTCCACTTTTTCCATTATCATCAACTGCAAAAGTTTAAATTTGTTTAAATGTTTAAATTTTTGAGAGAAATTTAAAGAAAAAAAAACAAAGTTTGAATCTGAGAGAAATTTTTTGACTATAAATAACCATTCATGGCAGAAATGATGATAAATGAAAGTTTTATTAGCTATGAGATTTACTAATTTATGTATTATTTAATATTTCATGATATATTTTATAAGCATTAATATATTTTACCCTGTTTTAATTGCAGTAATGAATTATCATCCATTAATCCACCATAGATAACTGCTGATAATCGTACAATAACAGCAGGTAAACGATAACTAATAAGATAAGAACGAAGCATCATTTCACATGCATTAATTGCTGCTCCTTTAAGTGAACATGGTTTTGTTGCTATTGTCTCCAGTTTTACTGTTTGCTTTCCATAAACCTAAACTTAACATTATTTAACTAAAAATATAGAAAATTTACTTTTTTTTTACTTCCATAAAGTAGAGATTAGAAATCAAAAATAAATGTCAAAAAAAAAAAAAGTTTTATATAAAAATATTTTTTTGTTTAGTAAAAAATAAATTTTGCATTTTCATATTTTATTATAACTAAGTAATCAGAAATTAGAGATCAACAAATGTTAAATAAATAAAACAATAATACTACATAGAAATGATTTATATAAAATATTACAGAAATTTTTTACTTCAATATAATTGCTTACTTCTTCCGAACTAATAAGAATGAATTTTGTTAAATTCTCATGGCATCGTAAAATTTCCAAAAATTGTGTCATACAGGATAATGTTTTGCGAAAACATCCTGGATGATCATTTTTGGTAGCAATATCATTAACATCATCATTCCAAATGTTGTATAATACATTATTGATCTGTAACAAAAAATAAATTTAAAAAAAAAAAAGAAACAAATCATCATAAGTAGCAAAATGTTTCTTTTCTTTTGATTTTTGGATGAATTATCGAAATTTTAAACTGATAAGAATATTGATTTTTTTTTTTTTTTTTTTTTGTGAAATACACCCACTATGAAACTGTTCACAATTATGCATTATCAGTTAAAATTTTTGATAATTTCGCAAGAATAAATTATACTAATTCAATTAAATTTCATAAAAATTTCAAATTTTCGATTAAGATTCAGCAAGTTTTAAAATTGAAGTTTTAAATAATGATATTAATATTTATGTAAAGTCTTTAAAATACTATATCAATCTAAATATATATATATCAAATACAATATCAATCAAATTAGATCAGTGAATATTCTTCTTATGTATTATTTAAAATTTTGCAAGTTTTATCAAGATATAATATACTGTCTGATTTGATAAAAAAAAAATAATACAGCATTAATTAATCTAGAATTATCCATTTGGATAATTGTTGGAATAATGGATAACTGAAATAAAATAATTAAAATTTTACCATTACTTCTAGTTAGATTATGGATGCAAACAATAAAATAGGTTAATAATGATTATTTCGATAAATTTCAATAAATTGATATAACAATTATCATTTTATATTAGTGCAATAAAAATTATTTTTACCTTATATTCCTTTAATAGTTTTGTTACCAATTCACTATTACCAGGACTACCAATGGTAATAACGCATTGTTGGCGATAATTTTCAACTTTCTTTAAAATTTCATTTGTACAAGCTGTGTTCGATGATAAATCAAGAATTGTTAATTTAATATTTGGATATTTCTCCAATAAATATTCCATAATGTGTAAGCCAATATAGCTAAGACCACCAACGATTAAAAAATTTAACTCATCAGCCATTTGAATGATATGCTGGAAGAAAAAACAAAAATGGAGATTAATTATATATGCAATTGGTAAAAGCTAAAATTCAAAGAATTTAAAAAATTCTCCAAAAATTTTTTTCACAATTTAATAAAAAATTGAGTTTAAATGGTCATCGTATGTAGATATTGTAATTCATGGAAAAGATACTGTAATAAATTCAAGTTATTATTACTATCATTGCTACTGTTATTGTTATTATTACTAATACTATATTATTATTGTCTATTACTATTATTATTGTTGTTCTTGTCGTTGATATTACTATTATTTATTATTACTATTACTATTACCATTATTATCATTAATATTAATTGTAATAGTAATTAATAGTAGTAATAGCAGTACTGGTATTCATAGTATCCGACTGAAATCATGAAATAAAGAATTCGAGAAGGAAATAAACGTTAATGAATAATAATAATAATAATAATAATAATAATAATAATAATAAATGAATAATAGTAAATATACTTAATTGAATAATATAATAATAATAAAATATATACTTAATTCCCCTATGAATAATAAAATATACTTAATTCAACTCTTCATGTAAAATTTGACTGGAATTTCTTTCAATATCCATTATCAAAATCTAAAATTCATCACATCCAATGTTGAATCAATTATAATTGAAAAAAAAAAAAAAAAAAAAAAAAAAGAACAGCTATACATAAAATAATTGATAATATATGATAGTAGTAAAATTCATTTTCATTTTCCTTCAAAGCGATTGAAGTTACAAATTATAAATGGAAATTTTAAATTGTATAGAATATTGCAAAATATAATTGCTAAAAAATAATATTTAAAAATATCCAAAAATGAATAAAAGTAAGCATTAATTTACAAAATAATTTAGTTAAAGTATTAAATTTTAATCAATTATTTAAGAATTAACTTTATGCCATTCCAAGTAAAAACTAATTCCTACATATTTGTTTTACTTCTCCAAAGCAAACTATTATACTACCATCATAAAGCCATCTTAGCTACAGGAAATAACAATTTGCATTTCATAAATTGTGTAATTATGCTTCCATCGGTTTAACGTCAGAATGCGATTTTGTTTTATAACTGATTTTTCTTGTCCCATTTTTTTCATCCGTTATTGGTTGTTATTTTAGCAAATTCATTAAATTTTAATTCAAAAACTCGCTTTGACACTTTTTTTTCTTAGTTTTATAGTGAACAAATATTATTTCATGTATGTTTGAAAAGGAAAAAAAATGAAATGAATTAAAGATTATAAGAGGAATTTTTGGAACAAACATAAAATGATCACTTGCTGAAATTAAAAGCTACGAATAATAATCGAGCATATCTCTTTTTTTAATAAGTTTAAAAATAGGGATGAAAAGACATGTGAAATTTGTTATGATCGAATTTTTTTAAACTCTTTTTTTTAATTATCGGTACGCTAATTAGCAAGCATATAGCATTTATTAATGATTTGTCAACGTAAGCTGTTTAATGGTTGATTTTGATGATGCATTGGTATTCTCGTATACAGATGTATAAATAGAATAGTTTCAAAAAATTTGTTCTAAGTAAATTTTAATTTTACAACTTAAGGACTTGTGGGAATGTGTACATTTGTTTTTTGTTATTTTATAGCAAATAAATGCTGAAGTTGCCATTAATTAACAAGCAATGTTGAATAGGAATTTTCAGAATGGCTGACTGGGCAGATGTTGCTGATCTTTTGGGTGAATTGAGCGATAGTGATGATAATGATGAGGAGAAAAAGTCGGATGCAAAAGAGAGTTGCGCCGAAAAACCTTCAAGTAATGAGGCATCAGTATCAGAAGTAAAAGTGGCTAGTTTCATTTTTTTCAATTCATTAATTATCTGTTTGTGCATCATATAATGATGATAATTAATATATATTTCTGTACTCAAAAAAACGGTTTTTATATTTCTATTTCATTTTTCTGCACAAAGTATTTAGTTAGCAATCTTCATTTACCGATGATTTACAAGTTATCTCCTGAAGTCATGATTTGAATACTTGAAAAGATCATTATTAATATTACGTGAGATTTATTAAATCTGTAATAATTATTAAACCTCGTAGCAGATTGCCTCAATTATCTTTTTGTTTTATATTTGTCTGTTCTACAAAGCAAATGGTTTTAATGTTTTTTTTTTTCTTTTTTTTTTTCATTATTGTATAAAATTTTCAGCAGTCATCGAGTTTGAAAAGAAAATCTGATAATGATATTGGTACAGATGGTATACCGGTTAAAACTAGCAAGGGAGAGTTACCTCTTCATGCAATCGAATTACTGGACGATCCGCTATTTGGTTTAGTATGAATTATAACAATTGCTGTTTTGGGGAGAGGGAAATGTTAAAGGATTTGGGAGAGTAGTAAGTCAAAGTTGTTAGATCGAAAGCAAATAATAAAGTTATTATAAAAGGCATTTGATAATAATGTATACATTTTAACGTTTCAGTTAGACCCTGCAGATTTTACTACAATGGATGCTGTATCGAAGAATTCATCTCTAGCCTCTTCTTCTGCAGCAGGTTCATCAAACTTAAAGAGTGGATTGAATGTCCATTTTGCAGAAAATGTTAGAGATAATGAAAAGACAGGCATTAAGGATGCATCAGTAAGTAGTCTAATTGCTACTTTATTTTGATGTCGTTAAAAATATTTTATCAAAGTGATTTTTATTTTTATTATTACGGAAAGCATGAAAGATGATGATAAAATGTGTTATAGAAAATGAAGGAAGATGAAAATAATATTAAAGAAAAATAGGGAAAAAAAATTCATCACAGCTTAATCATCACGTCATTTCAGTCGTGCCAACAATGATACATAAATTGCAGAGAGCAGGACCGAGTAGAGGGAATTCTCCTGAAACCGAAAATTCCGATGACGAGCAAAATGAAGCTGCTTTGCAGCCGAGAAAATTAAGTAGACAAGATGAAATCTTGCGTCAAAAAATGCAGTAATTATAGATAACAATTTTATTTATTTTATTTCTCAATCTTCAATTCATATAACGATTTTAAGAAATTGATTCAAGCACATCATTTTCCAAAAGGAATAAAAGACGGTAGTAAGGTTACCTTTGATCCAACTATCTCTTTCTTCCACATGCTGTAGTAATTATTCTTTGTGATTATTTGTAGGATATTGGTAGCTAATTTTTCGTCTGAACAGTTGGCACGTTACGAATGCTTCCGACGTTCATCTTTTCCAAAAAGTGCAATTCGAAAAGTGCATTTTTCTTCTATCAAAAATTTTATTAAATTTTATTTTTATCAGAAATATTAATTCATTTATTTTATTATCACGAATTCATTCAAATTTTATACTTATAATATCACGTTTTCCCT
Organism: Brugia pahangi; assembly: GCA_012070555.1. Classification (NCBI taxonomy): domain Eukaryota; kingdom Metazoa; phylum Nematoda; class Chromadorea; order Rhabditida; family Onchocercidae; genus Brugia; species Brugia pahangi. Next base: position 2,062,036 of record JAAVKF010000008.1, on the reverse strand, counting down.
ATGGTCAGGACTTTTCATAATATTACTTTATCCAAAAATTTTATCGGTTATATGAAAAGAAAGCAATTTGGAAAAAATTTCTTTAATTATTTTGCGTAATAAATAGTAAAAGAAAAAGTTTAGCTTATTTATCAAGCAACGGGTGTCACGCCTGGACATAATGTTATAATAGCTGTCGCGGGACTTGCCAAAGTATTCGCTGGGGAACTTGTCGAAGAAGGTTCTATTGTTTTTTTTTTTGGAAAAATATTTGTTCCATTGCTTTTTTTTTCTATTGCTTTTTTTTTTTTTTTTTTTTTTTTGAATATTTTTCCCATTGTTTTGAATGTGCGTTTGAATTATTCGTGGATTTTTTACTAAATTTAGTTGGGTTTTATAATCTTTATCTTTGTATGTATATCTGTGTACTTTCTAATTTTCAAAAGCCAAAGTCTTAAGATGGTAATATTTTAGCATTAGACATTCGCGAACGGATGGGAGAAGAGGGTGAGCCATTGAAGCCACATCACATTCAAATAGCATATGATCAATTGAGAGAAAAGGGCAAACTTTTTCCGCCTTATGGATCTCGCCGAAATCCTTTCATATAATTTTGTTATCTATCATATCGTTTTATATAGACAATGAGATGTCGCTTTTTATTTATTTTTTTGCCGATTTTTTTTTTCCTTTTTGGTGAAACTGTTTAATGTCGGGTAGCTAATTGATTGTCGCTCCGTTTAATTGCTTGATTCTGATTCTTTTCTGATGTAAATCTAGGGTTTTTTCCTTTTTTTTTCTCAAAAATCTTGAAAAATCAGAATCCTGTTCAGTAATTTTCTTAGTAGTATGCGGTGAACATGAAATATCAATTACTACATATTCATCGCTTCTCATTTTGCTCCATTTTTACTTCGTGTTATTCCTGTTTGATTCTAATTAGCAATAATATTGAATGAATAAAAGTCGAAATTTTGATCATTTCTTGCTTTGCACAATCTGATTGCAATGACAAATAATGGTAAAGTATGGGAAAATTTTTTATTTGAATTACGATATGACGCTATAAATTTTCCACTTCTATAAAATAGGTTAAAAGAAATTAAATTTATGCTTTTGATTTATTTCGAAATTACTAAACTACTTATAACTAATAACTTAATGACGAATCATTTCAAATGGTAACTTCAGTTTCAGTTTGAATATACACTGCAAGAAAGGTAATTTTAAATATGTATTAATTCTTAAATCATTTTTTGATTTCTAAATTAGTAATTTGACACTTTTCAGTCATTAATACTTAAATTCAAACTATTTACTTATTATTGAAACTATATACCTGTACCACTGTCATGCACTAAGCTTTTCAGGATTTTCAGTCAACTGTAATGGATGGGAATTCTGATGGAAACATAATTCAATGAGGTATATTTTATCTATAAATTTTGAAGCTTATTTATACATAACAGCTTAAAACTTGCAAAATTATAATACAATTATGTAAAGTCATATGATTGTCTTATTGTATACTTTTATAATCTTTACAGCTAACAACCAAAATATTAAACCCTTATTTTTTATCACATCTTTTTTTTTTTCAACAAAGAAATTTTGGTTTTTTTTTTTTTTTTGTTTAGGATAAATTTTATCCCTCGAAATATTACTTGAATTTTTTTTCTATCATTTTATCTGTTGATATCGATTAACATACTGTCAACTATTATCTTTTAATGACACACACATGTAATCCAGTTTCAAAGATTTCACTCTTTCATTTATAATTCTTTTTACATGCATACATAATTACTTACATACATACATACATAAATACATACACACACACACACACACACACAGACATACCTACATACATGTACACACAAAAAAAAAGAAAAGAGACACATCAATTAATAATAGTTGTTAGTAATTCAAGTGAAATGGTAAAAAAAAATCTTTTTGTTAATCAGAAGCATATTTAAATGTCAAATGGATCTTAAATAGTGGAGAAAAAAAAGATGAAAGGGATAATTAAACAATTAACATGCAAACAATTAACATGAATTCTTTCTTAATGTTACAATAAGAAATTTTATAAATTTTCTTTCATAAAAAATAAGAAGGTTGTTTTTTCTAATTAAGAAAGATTTACAGTTTTCTTTTTTTTTTTTTTGAATTAATATTATTCTTTTTTATTTTTCCAAACAAATTATAACAATTTATTCGTTTAAGATAAGTGAAAAAAAAAAAGGAAAGAAAGAACGAAAACAGAGAAAATGTAGCAATTAGTTTTTTTTTTTTTTATTTTCTGAATAATTTGTTTGATTACTTTTGTACTACTTCTTTAAATCATGGAGAATTTTAAGTATTCATTATACAAATATTTATATTTGCAAATTACGTTAGTGTTGTGGTGAATAGCCCAAATTTATATAGTTTAGCTTTTTAATTTATTCCATATTGAAAATTAATTCCTCAAGTATCCATTTATGATTTATTCTTATATTCTTATAAGATTTATTCTTACTTAAATAGTTTTTATATATTCGCATATTTATTTAATCAAATTTTCTCTCATTCTTTGCTATTATATCATTGTTTATTCACTGTACTTTTTATCAGCATTAGTGTAATGAGTAAACAATATTTTATTAATGTAATTAAATTTTAAATACTTACCTTATCATATGGAAAAACATAGGAGATATTTATATTCTATGAAAATTTTCGTTTATTATTAAAAAAATGCAACCAATCTATGAGAACTTTATTCATTATCATCAAAATGAAATGAAAATGCGACATTTGGTTTAGAAGCAAATTGAATTAATTCACTGAATACGGCAAATTTATCTATCATCTAAATGTTTACATTTTGCTATTTCGTATAATCCTATGCTCACTTTCTTTAAATACCATTCAATTTTAGCTACTCATTAATTATACAAAAGATCCGCGATTATTATTCGTGGATTTTTAATTTTTAACCAAAAATTTAAATTCATCTTCGAGAATTAAACAGAAATTAAATGGATAAAAATAAAATGAAATTATGAGAAAAATGATGAATAAGTTTTTTTTTTTTTTTTTGACTTTTTTGTGATTTTTCTTTTCCTTAATTTGAATTGGTTGATTTTATTTTATTGCTTCTATTCTTTGTTTCATTTCTTAATAGTTTAGACATTTTTTTTTTTTTAGTAAATTTTATTTTTTATATTTTACATTAAATGAATGAATATTTGTCACTGAATGATTTCGACGATTATATGTTGAGACCTAATTTATTTGTTTGTTTCCTTCATTTGTTTCATTCGATGATCCATCTTCTCGTTGAATTCTAATTATTATCTCTCTTCTCTATATACTCCATTTCTTTGTTTCTTTACTACCTTCACTTTTTTATAACAATTATTGGTGTTTTTTATTACTATTGTTATTATCATTATTAATTATTATTGTTTTTATTGTTATTACTATTACTACAAGTCATTAATTAATTATGCTTCTTCAAGTTGTTAGCAAAATTAGTTTGATTTTAATTTTAGGAGATTTTTTTTTTATTTTTTGTGGTAGCAAAACAGATTAAATGAACGGAAAGGTGAAAATTTTTCAATGTTTTATACCATACTGAAATTTCTGTTTTAGTTTAATGAAATTTTATAATAAAAATTCTTCCGTTGCTATCTCATCTTTTTTTCATCTTTAATAACTGATAACTGATATTTAATCTTGCTCATTTCAATTACTATAAAATATTATTGAAAAAAGCAATCTTTCTATAAAGTAATCTTTCATTTTTTTTTTTTTAACTTTTTATGAAATTCAAATTTGTAAATAAAAATGATTCTTTTAATATCTATTAAATTGCACTTTATTTTATATTTATCATCATAACTTGCTCTTAATCACTTTACAGATATTCATTTTTGATATCAATTGTACCGAGATATCGCTGAAATTGAGGCAAATTATAGCAATTATACAGTTTGATAAATTGATTTATATATGTATTCTAAATTTATAATCAAATTCGAAATTGCTTTGTGGTCTATTTGTATTTTAAATTTATTGTTACTATTAAATTTTTTTATCTTTATTATTAATTATTACTTTTCTTACTAATTATTACCCATTGTTTTTATTGATTATTAGTGTTATGTGAATGACAAATAGTTATTATCATTACCACACATGCTACCATATTCATGATATTATGGTTATTAATGATCAGTAAAAGTTTTTCGGTATTTTTGGAATTTACTTTTCTTTCTTTTTTTTTTTTTTTTTGTCATCCTTCTTCCATTTTCATTCTTCTTCTACGACTCTTTACTTCTACTTCGATTTCCGCTATACCATCTATCACCATTTCTACTATTTGATTTGCTGATTTTTCTTTTTCTCATCAGATGTTTTGTTAAAACATTTGAAAATAAGCTTTTTTCTTAACTCACCGGTTTTCTCTCTTCTTATTTTGAATTACTGCCATATTGCTAGTACTCATATTATTTTCTATTATTATTTTGCTGTTGTTATTAATATTAATTATTATTTATTATTAATTATTGATATCATTAATTATTATTGTTATTATTACCATAATTATTAATTGTTATAATTGTTATTTTGATTAAATCTAATGCGCAATTCTTATACTTAATTAAATTTTATGTGAAAAAAACTTCTGTTATTTTAATTGATCTTTAAGTTTGCCAGATTGATTTTCAAGTCTTTTTTTTTCTTCAGATATTAGTTAATTTAAATTTAATGTTACAATTGGTTATTTAAACTTATTTTCATCGCGTTTATAGCATATTTTATGATTTATTTATTTATTTATTTATAATAATTTAAACAATCATATTGTTTAAATTAATTTTTAAATTATATTTAGTAATATTCATAATTTTCATTCATTCCCAAATGTATTTATCCATCTAAACATGATGCATACGTTATTTACTTCTGAATACATACAGGATGGATATTATAGTAATATATTATATTTATTAAATTCTTGAAATAATATATTTAATCTAAATTTATACATTAACTTTAAATGTTATATATACAATCCCAAAGGATGTTTCGTTACATTGCTTTAGCTGATTAAATTATCAAATGCACTTTACCATGGAAAATTTTATTTTCAGATATTTTTCCTTCATTTCCGATAATTATTTAATCAAATGTTTAATTCTTAATTTTAATGTAACTTTTAGACTCTTTTTAAAACCTTTGTGATAAACATTCTTATCTTTTTATTTTATTTTTTTTTTTTTGATTTCTTTTTCATATATATATTTTTTTTATTAAAATCTCATATTTATGCAAGAAATAACAAAAAAAAAAAAAAAAAACATTCCAATTTATACTTGATTGACAATTGTTTCAAAAATTTTTTCTCAAAAACCAATTTTTTTAATTTTTGCATTTGGCTTCAGCTAACTGAATGAATGAATAACTTACAATCATTTGTTCATTTTCTTTTTTGTTTTGTTTTGTTTTGTTTTTTTTTTGTTTGATTTTCAAGATTAATCTGTCTGTTGGTGTGATATAAAAAAAATTTTTCAAATTTTACTCAATCAATCAGATTAAAACTATCATGATTATAACAGGTTTTTTCTTTTTCTTTTTTTATGAAGTTTGAATAAAAGCTTACCGAAAAGACCTGTTGCATTGATAGCAATTTTTTTTTTTTTTTTCTTCCTTTTCTTTTACGTTCATAAGAATATTTTCGCTGTTTTTTTTTTCCTTTTTTAAAAATTATTTTACTTTAGTGAGTGATAGGAAGCAAGAAGGCATTCTTTATTTTTTTTTTTCTTTTACATTTATATTTCTACGAATATTTTGATAAAATGCATCTGCTGATATTACTTATTGCAATGACTATAGGTTTGTGAAATTCTTTTTTCTTTTGTAAATTTCATTTTATTTTCTTAATTTTATTATATTTGATGAGACATTTGCTGAATAAGGAAAAAAAAAATTTTTTTTTTTTTTTGAATATTTTAAAAATTATCTAAAAGTTATTAATATTATTTAGCAAAGAGTAACTTAATTAATCTGGCCAATTTTTTTTTTTATGAATGCAGGAAATTACTTCATTTGATATATTTTAAGGGTAATTATAACATTAAGTACAAGTACGCCAAAATGATGAAAGCTAAATGAATTGTAAAATAGCAAAATAGATTTTAGTTGATGAAAAATTGAATGAAATTACTGTTTAATTCTATCAATTGATTAAATATTAATGAAAATGAAAAAGAAAAAATTAGTTATATTTATTAGAAATAACAAAAAATAAAAGTAAAATAAAAAAAAAAAAATTTTTTTTTAATTTAAAGTACTAATGAATTGTCGAGAAATTGGCCATCGTACATCTGTGGCAATTATTGGTGAGGGTTCATCTGGAGTATCATCAGCTTTGGCACTAATTGAACGTGATCCAAGTCTTAATATAACCATCTTTCATAATGTGCCATTTGAGCAAACTGTTAGTTTTGGTCCTGCTGGCTTATTTCGAATTGATACATTTCAAAACAGGTTTGTTACTATATGATTTTTTTTTTTTTTAAAAAGCAAGAATTTTTAAAAAGCAAGAATTCAACTAAAATGTTTAAATAATAACCATTGATTTAAAACTTTGATTATTATATCTTTCATTTCATGTTTTTTTTTTTGCTTTTATTTTTGTCTATTATTATAAATTATTTAATTAATTAATTCCATTTATTAATGACTATTTTTAATGCATAATGTGAATGTTTTCATTCTTTTTTATTTCTTTCTTTACATAATAATGCATTGAAATAGTTAATAAATTATGTATAATTGAGATAATTAGGTAAATCTATTTTATTTTACTAGTACTAGTTCCGATCGTATCATTAATAAAGGAAGATAATAAATAAACAGTATTTTAAATGAATTTTAATATTCATACGAATTTAGTTAGAAAATTCACTTTTATCTAATCATTAGAATAGTTTAAGCAATTGCAATTAATTATGCAATATTTACCTATCTCTATGAAAGGTGTGAATTTTGAGTGAAAGTTTAAAAGATTTAATAAAAATTTTTGAATTTTTTCTATTAAATAATGGTAAGATGTTATTTATTTTGTTAAATCGATTTGCAATCAAAAATATTACAACAAATTAGAAAAAAAAAAAAAAGAAAAAAGAAAAATAGCGAAAAAAGATTAAAGTTTGTGATCTGTAGAATATATATATGTCAGATTGATAGAAGGGATTTTGTTCCTTTATTCCTGATATGATTCTTTAGTAAAAGGGAGAAATAGTTGCAGTAAAATTCTATTTCAAATGATTTTACAATTCAATAATTTACGAACTCTTTTGATGCATCTCATGTATTGAAATATTTTGAATTCCATTCGTTGTTTATTTTCATTTTAAGCTTTATCTAAATCATTTTATTATTTCTAATAAATTATAGTTAGTATATTAAATAATGAATTATATTAACTATTTTTAGCAATTAAAGAAAAAAAATTATAAATTCCTTTTTTTCCTTTTTCATCACTTTCTATGTTCCTTCTTGTTTGTTTTTAATTTTTTTTTTTTTTTTGTTTCTCTTTTTCAGAGTTTATGGAAAACGTTCATTTAATCGCTATGCTAAATTATTTCGAGAATATGGTGGTGAAATCTCTGGTGTTAATTTGTTATCGGGATATATTTTATCAACAAATTTGACAGAACTTGTTGAACAAGTTCTATAATTTATTTTTTTTTTTTTCTATAAAATTTATTTTTGATTTGTGGAATTCGCCAAAATTAATGCTTAATTTTTTAGATTGCACCAAAATTATGCTTTTTTTAAAAAGAATGTGTCAAAAATTATTTTTTTTTTTTTTTTTTTTTGAAATATATCAAAATTAATGAGTTTTTGAAACCAAATTAGTGCTCTATGTTTATTTGTTTTTTTTTTTCCTAAAGTATGTCAAAATTTATCAAAATAAATTTTGATAAATTTATATTAAAATTATTTTAAAGGATGAAATTTATGGTGATATTGTTTACAATTTTCGTTATCTTCGTGAGAATGAAATGAAACAATTTGCTAATCAAGGTGAAATTGATCGTGTTTTTGCGATACATTTTACAACATATACAACAGAAGGTGGTAAATATATACCATGGATGAAGAAGCAGTTATTAGCAAAAGGTGTACGATTTATACAACGTCACATTAATACAGTTAGAGATGTAAGTTTACATTTGTATTTTTAATTTATACTACCAATCATTTTAAATATTCAATTATTATTATTATTATTAGATCAAATTAATGATTAAAATAAATTGAAAATTTTTTAATTTGATGGTTTTTGAAAACAAAAGTATTGATGAAATGATATCTGAGGTAAAATAAGACAAATAAATTATTAGGACTTTATTTATTATGACTAAAAAATTAAAGTTATGCTTTTTTTCTAAATAATAGTATTCAAAATTTTAATTAAAATTTAAATAATATGATCAAAGTTTTTCATTCTTTTTGTGGTATATGACTTATTTTAATTTAATATTATTTTTCTCTATTATTTATTATTTTTAGCACTAATTATTTTTGCCTTATTTATTATGATTAAGAAATGTGGTTGAAAATAATCAAAGCATTATATACTTATAAAAATAATAATGCACATTAGAATAATTCCTAAAAGATTAGGTTTTTATCTTATTTTAATCTTGAACTGATTAAAATGTCATGATAATAACACTGTAGAAATGTTTTTAAATAGTATTATATTACTTTAAATTAGATAAATGTTGTATTATTTTAAATTAAATGAATAATATTATGCTATTTTAAATTAGGTGAATAATATTAGATTATTTATAGCTGTTCGATGAATTCGATATTATTGTGAATTGTGCAGGTTTAAATGGTGGTAAAATAGCAGGTGATGGTGATGATAAGAATATGTTTCCAATACGAGGCATTATATTTGAAGTAATATTTGATAGCATATTTCTAAATAAATTAGTTCATATTTAAAATAAATTAATTTATAATTCATTTTGAAATCAAATGGTAAGATTATATGTGAGCTAATAATGAACTAACGGAGGAGTTTGTTTTGTAAATATTTCGTTTTTAGTTTCCATTTTTAGTACGTCATTTTAAATGATTTGCATTTTGCTTTTGATCACATTTTTTCTCTTTTCAATTAGCTTAAATATTTTGAGAATCTGTTATAGTTATACTATTATCACACCCATATCATATTTTAGTTATAAAATTAAATTTTAATAATTGAATAAACAATTTGCGTGAACAATGGGATGTTCTCATGTCATATGCTCCCTCTTTCTGTTTTTATGAAAAAAAAAAAAAAAAAATCAATTTTTTTTAATAGAATAATGACTTAATGATATATCCAATTATATTCTTTTATATTTATTATTGTTAAATTTTTTTCTCCGTTTTTTTTTTTTTTTTTTTTATTTTATCTAAATAATCTTACATTACAGAAATTTAATGTATTATTAATTAAGGTTAATGCAACATGGCATAAGCATTTCCTGTACAAAAGATTTGATACATTTTCTATACCAACGTTAGTTTTTTAATTTTTCATTTATTATTATCTTTTGTAAAATTATTCTGATATCAAAATTACATTTTATATATATATATATATATATATATATACATTTTTTTTTTCAGTACAGATAAAGTGTTTATCGGTTCTGTGAAGCAAAATGGTAGATATGATCTTGAAATTACACCTGCTGATCGGAATGATATCCTTAATCGATACTATCGATTGCAGCCAGCAATTAAAGTATGTATAAAATGTGGTAACGGCATTCAAATTTTAATAATTGGAAATTTAATAAAGCATTAATTAGTTCGTCAAATATTTTCTAGATGTGACATTTTTTCTGCTTTTTTTCCCTTTTTTTTTTTTAAAATTATATTATTAATACAGACACATTTTAAAGTTTGTGCATTTCTTTTTTTGTAAATGTGAGTCTTAGAAGAGAAATATAGCTGATATCCTATTAACTTTACCTGATGAGAAAATTTAGTTGACATATTTGATACAGTTACTTTGTCTGTCATATTTAACTCTAACTGACCCACTGTAACTCATTATTAAACTATATATTAAGGCAAAAAAATATTGTTGAATTTAGTGTACTTAATTTAGGCCATAAAATAATAGTTACAATAGTAAGACAAATTACAAAATTAAGCTTTGTTGATTCAGAATCATCGATTTCTTTATAGTTTAATATCCAATTTAAAAAATGCAAAATTAATTAACAATTGATGAATAAATGTCATTTCATAGGGTGCAGCTATTTTGAATGAATGGTCTGGTTTAAGACCGGGTCGTAAGGGAGGTATTCGACTGGAAATGACAACAATTCGTTTCCCAGCTCCAAAATTCAAGGAAACTTCTAATGAGAAAATTGTTAAAGTTTGTTGTTTTATTATCATCAGTAGCCAAGTAAAGTTTGTTTTAAATAAACATACTGGTTATTTCTTGATCGTTATTATTCAGTTCTTGAAGACATATGAAATATAATAATCATTCAGCTTAATGACATTTAATTCATGATAATATATTTTACAAAAAAATTGCCACTTAGTAATCAGTATGAAGTAATCATTTCAAGAGATTAATTTACTGTTTATTTTAATTATTATTCTACATGTATTGAATTATCATTATGCTAAAAAATTTAGGATCATGTATTTATCCTAAAATTTAGAATTTTGATGGTTATTTTGATAACTTAATTCCTTTATTTTGTTTTGTTTGTTTGTTTACTTTTTATTTTTAAAGCATTTTTTATTCTTTTTTTTTTTTTTTTTAGATTGTACACAATTATGGTCATGGTGGACATGGTTTAACATTAGGTTGGGGTTGCGCTGAAACAGTTGCTGATCTTATCACAGGCAGTGGTATCAGTAGTAAGAATATTAATCATGAATAAGAAATATTAATCGATGATGTTTGTATATTGTGTATTGTTATTGTTATTGTTGTAGTAGTATGATGAGATGAGTTGTTTAAAAGTTGAAAGATTTTTAAACCATTAAAAAAAAAGCTAATGAAAAAAAGATGATATGAGAATGAGAGAAGAAGGAAAAATAAATGATTATTGATTACAAACTTTTTTTTTTTCATTAATTGTCTTGTTATATTTTATACGTGTGCAAAAATGTCTGACAGATAATTAGCTAATAATAAGTATTACTATTAGCTAATAATGAAAAGATGAAAAATGTGAAGATAAAAATCGGAAAGAAAAAGTAGTTACTTTAAAATTAAAGTAAAGTAAAAGAAAGAAACATAAAGATGGTAAAAGTTTTGGAGAAAAAATCATTAGACTCATTAAATTTCTGTATATTTGATAAGTGTATTTGTGATAATCATGCTCAGAAAATAATGCCTCCATGTCTTTCTCTTTTTTTTTTTTTTTTAATTCTTGATTTATTATATAGTTTTTGATGATGATAATAAAATAATGATTTAATTGGTTAGCGATATGCTTTGCATATTTTTTTTTTCTCATTCATAGATGATATTGATATGATATGTTGGTATGATTGAAAATATCAAATTAATATTTGCAAAGATTTATAACAATTTCTTTCTTTTTTTTTTTTGACATTTCTTTTACTAATTTGCTATTTTTTTTTAAAAAAAAAATCATTTATGTTAGGCAAACAGTAAGTATTATCATTTAATTCTTTAATATTATGTTTTAAATTTTTATTAAAAATAAAGTGTGTTTTTTTTTAGGATCCTTGGTAGAATACATGGTGGTTAAATGGTTAAATTGCAAAAAAATATTATTATTATTGTTGATATCAATATCATTACTGTTATTGTTATTATTAATTATTATTCCTATTAATTAATTTTATTGTTATTATTAATTATTGTTCTTATTAATTAATTAATCAATTATCAATCTGTTAAATTATGCTGGGTTTTGCTTGGTTTTTTTTTTCTCTTTAAGAGGAAATTTCTAATTAATTTAAATGATGAATTGGATATAATTAATCATAAAAATTGTCTTTTGTCAATAATATATGATAATTTTTGCAGCAATGGATAGGGTAGACGAGATATATCCGGTAAACAAACGGTATAGTTTTAATGAAACGACAAAATTAAATTATATGAAGGAATCAATTGATCAGGTTTTATTATAATATTTTTTGGGGGAAATAAAATTACGTGGAATGATTGATTTTATTTTAAGTGAAAAAAAAGTGCGTGTGTTTAAAAATTACGATCAAATTACCAATTAATTGTGCATCATATTTTGTCTCCAATAAAAAAAAAAAAGAAAAGATTGGCCTATTTGATTTGTACTTTATAATATTAGATGAAAGGTATCACTCAGGTAGAAACGAATGAGAGTTCTAGTTACGTGGCTTTTAATTTCGCTAGCATTTGATCTTTGAATAACCAATTAAATATAGTTCTATAATCTGTATTAATACCATATGATAATTATAATTCTTAAAATCTGTCACTGTTGTAGGATGTCATGAAAGAATTAAGTGATTAAGCTTTGTTGTGAAAAATTTTACAAATGTATTTAACAATATATCATTGGAAGAGGTTTATTATGATTTTTTGGTTTCTTTTTTTTTGAAAGAAAATAGCAAGGTTCTAAGGTTCATCTTTTCTTTCAGGAGGTAAAATTTTGTGACACAGAAATAGCAAAAAGAAACGAAGAGATCGAAAGTTACAGAAAATTACAAAAACATCTCGAGGAACTCCCAAAGAAGCTTACACATAATGTTAATGTAGGAAATTTTTTTTTCATATTTTTTATTTAAATAATATTTTATTGTAACTTTTCATTTTCATCAGATTATGTAATATTTTTACGTTTTGATGTTGGTTTAATATAATATTTGTGCATAAAAGTATGAATACAATAAAGTATGATATATTAATTTTATTGTTTTTGTGACTGTACCAAATTATACGTTATTATGGATTTGAATTCTAAGTTTATATCATGTATTGGTTTTTTTTTTTTTTTTTCTAATTTTAGGTTCCACTGGGTAAAGTTGGTTTTATGCGTGGTCGCCTTGTACATACCAATGAAGTAATGGTTTTACTTGGTGATAATTATTTTGCGATGTGTTCATGCTTTCATGCATGTGAAATTATTGAGCGTCGAATATCTTGTAAGTTTATTTCTCTTAAAATTAACCATGGTTGATAAAATGATTTTTAAATCTTACTTTTTCATGAGCTACTTTTATAATTATTTATTATGTGATACAAATTAAATTGTAAGATTTATAAATTTGAGAAGAAAATAGGATGATATAATAGTAATCAGTTAATATGCTAAAAGTTGAATTTTGTATTTGTTGTAGCAAAATAAAATGCATTAGATGTGATTTGCATGTAATGAGAATTCATTTTCAGTTATTCAAAAGATTATTAACGACTTTGAAGAACAGAAGAAACGTGCTTTAGCACAAATGAAATTTGGTAGTGAATTATTTAATTTGGTGAGTTATTTTTAAAATATATCTTAACGTGAAGTACTTTATAAAAATTTTTACATAGTCATATGGACAATACCTTATAATGATCACCGAAATTTTAACAGTTCTGTTTCTAATAGGATTATCAAAAGTTTGATATTTTTAGAATCTGATAATAATGTTTGTATGCGATAATGAAATCTTGTAATATAGCAGTTCTTAATATTTCGAAAACTTTTTTTTCGTTTGTAATTTATGATATTTGTAAAAATTGGATATCATAATGATTTGTAATTTGTTTATAGGAAAGCGAACAAGTTGAAATACGAGAACCGCTTGATGAAGCAAAATATGAGGAAGAAAAGAAGTGTAAGTTTCTCATCGATTTTAATAGTAATTGCGCCTAAATATTATTTTATTAATAAATGCCTAAATGTTGATCTACTTTTTCATATGAAATCAAAAATTTTGTTCATACCAGAAATGATTATTCTATAATTACTTTCCTTTTTTACTATAACGTATGGTTTTAGTGAGATGGATGCGCAAAAGTTATCATTTACAAGCAGAGGAACATAAAGAAGAATGTAATAATGATGTGAGTAATTTGCTTACTTTAAGAACAAGTTGGAATGTGAAATTTAAAATATGTTTGTAATTGTTAGCAAAATAATTTTGAAGTTTTTTTTTTATTCTGCACAACTTAAATAATTGAGAAAATTTCTAACTTCAGGAAGATCTTAACGAAAAAGACAAAAAATTGATTGAAATGAATGATATAAGTGAGACAGTCAATGAATTAGCGAAGTAAATGTTTACAAATTTGTTGTTTCTTTTTTTCCATCATGAAATTTAAGCTGTTTTCTACTATCTTGTATTAATTTGTATTATTTTTTCTTTTCTTAAATCTTTTTAATTGATAGATATACAGTATGCTTCATTTAATTGGAGCTTTCTTTTAGCAGTTTAATTATGAGTGATTTTGTTTCTTTGTTCTTTCTTTATTTATTTATTTTTTCTTCTTTTTTGTTTTAGTAATTATCAGTATTTGTGTACAAAACCAGATGAAGAATTGATTGAAGCTGGTGATTATAACAAAAAAATAACTGACGAAGAATTTAATGAAGAAATCAAGAATTTTCCGACGGTTAGAGTAAAATTTTTTTTATCATCTACAAATTTATTTTATGTATTATTTATGTGTTAATTGGATATAAGAGTTTTGTTTTCAGTAGCTTTTATAGAATTATCAGGATATTTTTCTTCTTTTAAAGAGTGATTTTTTTTTTCATTTTTTAAAAAATTTCAAGTTTAGGATTATCAAAAATTGCTAGCAAGATTGGATGAGCTTGAAAGGCAAGAAGAGGAAGAAGGTGAATTAGAAAGCGATTATTGGTGAGCTATTTATAAATTCAGATAATGATAGTATATTTTAATTGTTCTACAATCATTTTTATTCTGAATGAATGCTTAATCGTATTACATAATTATGTTAGAATAATTGCGCTTTTTTAATTGTAATGCAAGAAATATGTAATGAAAGCTTGCATTAATGAAGCTTACATGCATTGTTATTAAAGATTTATTCATTAGGGAATATAGCCTTTCAGTTTTGTTTTCTATCTATTAAGCTTTAATTAATAGTAATGCTACTTGTGCATCATTACTAATTCCCAAATGAGTAACATACACACATATCTATCGTAATAGTTTATCAAAAAGAAGAAAAAAATAAAACAGAGATATTTAATTTTTTGTAGTTTAGTTTAAATCATTTAAATTTTTCAATTGTTTCGTAAGTTTTTTTCTTTTTCATTATAATACAATAATATTTTATTTAGACTAAAATAATTTAGTAGATCATTGAATTTATTAACTATATTTGTATATTAATTTTAAATTATTTTGAACTATAATTAATTTGATAACAATTTTAGTAGCAGTCTTGATTCGGATGATTTTCCATTGAACAATAAGGACGATACAATTAGTAGCAATTTATTGGACAAGAAACAAGAAGAGAAAACAATGGAAGCGATGAATGATGAAACAGGAAGTATTTCTCAGGTAGTATTAAATGAAGCAAATGATGAATCACAAAAAATACGACGTACAGTACGTTTCAAGAGTGAAGATGAAGCTTATTCAGCTAATGTAACACCAATTTCATCACCAGATTCAGGGACAACATTTCATGAAAATGAACCAAAAATGGTAAATATTGTTATGTTTATGTTTATACTATTTTAATTATTTATTTTTTTTTTCCTTTTGAAATTATTTTATTAATTAAATTGAGTAAATATTTCAATGAATAAATTCATTATATCTTGTTTGTGTAATAATAATTGGAAAACGAAATAGTATTAATATATTATTATAAGTTTTTAGAGTTTTTTTTATTACTAAAATTGTTGAAATGATTGCAGATTATCAATGAAGATCCATGTTTCTCGTGTCCTTTGCCACGTTCGATTTTGCGTAATTTTAATGAAAAATCACCAGTTGATATTGATGCTTTAGCTGCTACTGAACCAGAAAATCGAAAAGAGATTGTATCGATTTCTGAACAAGTAAATGTGTTATCATTGTAGTATTTAAAATAATTTTTAAATTTATAGTGATTTTTTTTTAAGTAAATCTAGTATTATTGGTCATTATGTAACGAAGTTTATCATAATGATATTGTTTATAAGGAAATTACTTTCATATAAATTTTTAGTATGCTTTAAAATGTTTACTTTATTGTTTTAGGTATTTACGGGTAAAGTATTAGAAAGGCATCCACCGAATAATGATACTAGCATCGAATCAATGCCAATTATAATGCCTTCGAAGGATGATTCACCTCGACGGATTTCACGTTTTAAGATGTCACGTGCACATCTTGATTAGCTTTATCATTTTATTAGTTGCATAATAGATCTCTGCAACTGTTTGTTTTCTAATATGTTAGTTAAATTGAACTTCTTTTTTCTTTCTTTTTAAATAGTTCATACTGGAAATTATTTATAAAATTATATTCCTATTCATGAATATAAAAACTTAGAATGTTAGTTAATACTCATTGTTGAAAGAACCAATTGGATAGAATTTCTAATTTTTACTCGTTAATTTTCATCATATATTCTGAAACATTTTATTATTGCATAGATTTTTATTTTGTTCCATTTATTTTCAAGAACATGTAATTTTGATATATGAAAATTGATATCGAAATGTAAGCTTTAGCATCAGGAAAAAAATTTGTATTTAAAATTTCTTTTATATGATGACTTCGATTTATATATATATATATGTTATACTAATGAAACACGAATTACTGGGATTGATTTTCTTTAATATTTTTATATTTAAATATATTACTATCACATATCTCACCATAGTTGTTTGATAAAGACATTATCAGATATTTTCAAGACAAAATTTTCAATCATCCTATTTTATTCATCGTACTGATTTGTTGTAATCTTAGATTGCATATTTTATTTTATATTTGAGTTCTTTTTTTTTGTTTGTTTGTTTATTTGTTTAATATTTACACTTAGTATTTGAGTTTTTTTTCCTCTTTATGTATATTTAATGTTTGAGTTTTTTTTTTTTCCTTTTTTTTTCAATGTAGGAGAATATTTAATCTGTTGGTTCAATTTGAATATCGCTTTAATTACTTTTGATTGGTACTTTTTTTTTACATCTGTTATTATTTCATATTAAGATATGATAATTTTCACTTGTCTGTTAAATTACTACCATTAACATTGAGTAGTAACATCTGTTCGAGTTTAACATGCAGAATTTAATTTCATTAATGAATTCAATTTACCAATGCACTTGAATTCTCTGTATCACGTAATGTATGCATCGATGTGTACAGATGTATTTTAGATTATGTAAATTTGATGGATAGAATATGATCAGCAATACACGTACGTATGGTAAAATCAAAAGGAAAAAAAAAAAAAAAGAAAAAACAATAATTGAAATAGAAATAACAGTAAGAAAAGAGGAAATTATGTAAATAGCGATATAAAAAGAAATATTTAAAAAAAAAAAAAGAGAAAAAAAAGAAGAAAGAACATTTGAAAGTACTTTACCAAAGATATCATTTTATTTACATTATGGAAGAGTTAGATGATATGATGATATATTTTCATTATCTGATGACTATCGATTTTTATTTTTTTTTTTTAAAAAAGAAAAGCTAAATTTCTTTTTGTCAATTAAATTTGCCAAAATTCTATTAATTCATTTCAAAAGAAAAATCATCAAGCATTTTTTATATTTTCTGATGCAATATTTTTTTGATATTTATATATGATTTCAATGAATATAATACTTAAACAATTTTTTTCTAGTTTTTTTTTTTCTCTTTTTTAATTTACAAAAAAAATAGATATGTGAATTTGAGAATAAATACCACTTATTCGAAAGAATTACTATCACTAATTATTGTAATTTAAATTGGAAATTGAAAGAAAAAAGAAGAGAAATGATTGGTAATTCCTGGATATGTATGAATTTTTTTTTTTTAGAAAAATTGAAGGATTTTAACCTAGGACATATATATATATATATATATATATTTCATAAATTAATAATAAAACTTATGAAAGCTTATAGGGAATGAAAGAAGAAGGAATGATAGGAATGATTAAGAGTGATTAGAGTAGTGATAAGATTAGCAGTAGGAACAATAGGAAGAAGTTGTATCAGCGTCCAAAATAATACCTTTACTATCACCAAGTGGCATTCGTGTATGCTTTACAGATTGTTGAATTCGTTGCATAACTAAGTCCAATAAACAATCTACCGATTTTTCGACATTTGTTGATGAATAGGCGCTTGTCTCAAAATATGGCAAACTGAAATGAAATTTTATGGCTTCTTTCTATTATTATTTGCTTTTTTTTTCTTTCAATAATAATATTAAGTAATATAATAAAAAAATTTTTTTTATATATGTATATTTTATACTAATCATAATTTATATATATATACTTTAAATTTTTATATATTTTAATACTAATCATAATTTCATTTCAATTTTCATCAATTTTTACATCTACACCATTTCAAATTAATTCATAAAATTTTTGATCCAATACTAACTTTAACTGAATACTAAGCATTCAAATAATAATATAATTACAAATAAATAGATAACAAAAAAAAAAAATTTTTTTTTTTAAATGCCAAATGAGAATAAAATTTGGAATGAATAATTAGCTAACTCTTCGTTGTTTATTAGTAAATGATGTTTTTTTATGGCATAAAAAAAGAAAGGATGGTAACATGATTTTAGTTGAATAATTAATTAGTTACTTAATTATTCAGTGAATGTTTTTTTTTTATTTTACATTTTAATAAATTTGAATGAACTTAATAACATATCAATCAAAATTTTGGCAAAATGTTGTATATTGGAAAATGAAAAACGAAATGAAATATAGCAAAGTAATAGATAAATGAAAAAAAAAAAGCAACAATAAAAGTTATTTAATGAGTTGATCTAATATTTATTTAATATTAAAGTGAAAATAAAATTAAAATTGAAGAATGAGAAGAGACAGAATTGTCATTTAATTATACTAACATCATCTATTCTATGAAGAAAAAAAGGGAAAAAAGAACAAATATTATAGAATAAAAATGTTTAAAATTTGAAAAAAAAAAATTTTCTATAAAATATAAATGTCCAAAAATTCTAAAATTTAAAATGAATATGTATAAAATCTAAAATTTGAATTGTTGCTTTCTTTTTTTCTGATAAAAAAATAAAGTTACGACAAATATTTAAATTAGAAAAAATTTTGTTAAATATTTTTTGATACTTCTTCTTCTAGTAAACAACTTTATTAATACTTTTTTTTTTCTTTTAAATTTATAAGTCAATGAATGAAAAACTATAGATTTAATAAAACTTTTCCTTTTGTTTTGCACTTTTTTTTATTTAATTTAAATGATTAATTGTCATATATGATTGATTTATATATGATTGACAATGTATAATTTAAGATTAATAAAATTTAATATGCAAAAAAAAGTAAAAAAAAAAAAGATGCTTATATGAATACCCCAATTGATCAGCTAATTGCTTAGCTCTTGCCGTACTAACTTGTCGTCGATTTTCCAAATCTGATTTATTACCACAAATAATTATATCAGGTGTTTCACAATATGCATGAATCTGTGAAAAAAAAAAAAAAAATAAAAAATAATTTTTGGAATTTTAAAATTAAAAATAATTAATATAAATTTTTTAGAGAAAAAAAATAGGACAAAAGAAATGATATTATAATCCAAAAACAAATTTCCTTGTTGTTAACAATGTAAGTTTATCAAATTATTGCAAAAATATAATTAAAGTAAGAAATAAAAATTAAATTAAATATGTACTTTTAACTGTGATAACCAATCTCTAATATTTAGGAATGATTGTTCGTTTGTAATATCAAATATAAGTATAAAACCCATTGCATCACGAAAAAAAGCTGTCGTAAGACTACGAAACCTAAAAAAAAAAGTAAAAAAGAACAAAATTATTACTTTTTTTTTTTAAAAAAAAAAAAGAGAAAAGAAAAAGGAAATTTATTTTTAAATTATTCCTTTTTATCACTTAAAAGAAAAAGGAAAAATTTTTACTAATAAGTTAACATTTATAGTTAAATTTTATTTTATTCATAAAAAAATGATAAAAATTAAACAAAGCAAAATATTTTAACAATCAAATAAAAAAAAAAAAAATTAACTTAATTCTTATGAGAATATGAAAATGAATAGAATGATAAGATTATAAATTTTATGGAAAATAATAAACAAATAAAAATAAATTAAAAAAAACCTTTCTTGTCCAGCTGTATCCCATAACTGTAATAAAACACGTTGTCCCCTTCCACCGTAGCCACCACGACCACTTTTATAAACCTAAAACATAATTTATTAGAATCTAAGCCTAAACCTAGGCCTAAGCCTAAGCCTAAGCCTAATCCTAAGTCTAAGTCTAAGCCTAAGCTTTTTTTTAAAATTATTTATAATTTTATTATAAAATGATAAAATAACATACAACTTTCTTTTCTTTGAAATCAATTCCAACAGTTGATATGAATTGACCAGTAAATGTATTATCCGTGTAACGATGCTACAATAAAATAAAATGAATAAATGTGATAATTAAAATTTATCAAAAATTATTTTTGTAATAATAAAATATAAAGCAAATTATTTTTGTAATACATTTTTCTTTTTTTTTTTCTGCAATTTTAAAATAGTGAGAGACTATTTATGGTAGATGATAATGTTATCAAATGATATTGTTATATTAAATATTAAGAATAGAAAATAAAAAATTAAATAAATAAATATTAGGAATAGGAAAACAATGCAGATCTGTTTGCAACAAATTATAGTAATAGAAATGGTGATAATTGTGATAAAAATGATAAGTTAAAAAATTTTAGTAAAAGAATAAAAAAACGAAAAATATGTAGAAATAAATATGTGATTTTTACTTCAACAGTTTTTCATCTTTCTTTTCTTGCTTTTTTCTTTTGTTTAAATTACGAAGAAAAGTTTTAAAATGCAATTTTAACATAAAGATTTACAAGATTTATAAAATGATAAAATAAATTAAATGAACAATAAAAAAAAAATAGAATGCATATATATTTTTAATGATAAATGATAAGAAAAAAAGAGATAAAACAAACCAAAAAGGATGTTTTGCCAACACCAGAATCACCCAAAGCCAAAAATTTGATCAAATAATCGTAATCACCCATTACCGCTTTATTGAGCTAACAAAACAACAACAACAACAACAATAACAATAATATTAATAGCAATAACAACGCTAATGTAATACACTATTGATGATGAATTAAAAAATGGAAACAAATTAATATAATTAATTATTAAATTTTATAGAAAGGAAAATATATAAAAATGATAAAATAAACTATGATTAAGTAAATAAGTAAATTAGTAAAATGAATAAGTAATTTTTTTTTTTTTTTTTTTGATAAACTATTTATTAATGGATCGATTTGTTAAAGTGACGATATTCTTAGCTAGCAAAACTATAGTATCCATTTTCTAGTCGTTTCTATCGATGCTTTTGAAAATGCTAGCTAGCTATTTAAGCATAGGCTAAGTTAGCAACAACAACATCACACCAAGTCTTTTCTATATACATAACTCTTTCTCTTTCTCTTCCCTTAGTCACTTTCAATTTTGTTTTTTCCCTTTTTTTTTTCCTTCTAAGCCTAGCTAGGCTTAGGCTTATTTTGCAACCATCCCAAGCTTCATTCTTGATTAATTCATTCAAGTATATACATACACATACACATATACATTCATACACACACACACACACACACACACACACACACACACACACACACACACACACACACACACACACACACACACACACACACACATACATCCATACATATATACATTCATTACTTATTGCCCCATATCAGGCAATATTACAGTTCTAGGCTCGTTAATTGAAGGCTTAAAATGTTTCTTTTTTTGAAATTAACACAAGAGTGACAGCGACAACATATATTAATTATACCAGTACAGTGACAATAGTTATTATTATTATTATTACTATTATTATTATTATTATTATTATTATTATTATTATTATTATTATTATTATTATTATTATTATTATTATTATTATTATTATTATTATTATTATTATTATTATTATTATTATTATTATTATTATTATTATTATTATTATCATAACAATAATAATAGCAATAGTTATTATCGATAATGTGTATTATTAATACTATTACTATTATTATTATCATTATTACTATATTATTATTATTATTATTATTATTATTATTATTATCATTATTATTATTATTAACTACTGCTATTGTTATTGTTATTATTATATTAATTATCAATTGTAATTATTCCAGGAAAAATAAATAATCTAAAATAAAGTGTGAGAATTGTTGCTCCCTTGTTGAAATTGCACATAAAAAGTGAGCCATTCCATTCAGCTTTGACATAGTATAATGAAATTTAATTATCCATCTGCTTCCAACTACATCATACCATCATCACATCATCAACCCAGAAATTTTCCTTTAAATAAAGGAAAACTAATCCTTTTTTTTTTCTTTTGGTTTCTTATACTTTTTTTTTTTCAACAAATACATTTTCTCCCTTTTTTTGTTTCTTAATAATTTTTTAATAAATAAAGTTGGAATGCTACTCATTTATAAATAAATAACATCACAACTTATCAGCATTCTCATCATAAATAAGCACTCTTGAGGAAATTTCAAAAACAATACACATTTTTTTTTTTTTTTTGTATTAAGAAGTACTTATGGAAGGGAAAGAAAAATAAATACATTATTCCATAGAAAAAAAAAAAAAAAAAAAAAGCTTCAAAAGTTTCAGAACTTTTGAAGAAAATAGAAAATTTTTTCACCGCTTGAATAAAAAACAAAATAAATAAAATGGAAATTTTAAATGGATAATGTGATGATATGATGTTTAAGTAATGCATGATATTATTTTGTTGCTAGTTGCAGAAGAGATACTGATAATTATGTTTATCTCTATCAAATAATTTTATAGCTATAATCATAAGATTCCTACTAGTATGATATCTCTATTGATATAAATCATACTTGAGAAATAAAAGCACTCCATTGAATTGTTCGATAATGTTTATATAATAGATGTTATTAATGAGTAAAGTCCTTTTTGTGCTTTGTAAAATTGTAATTAGAAATTATTATTGCATTTTTATTATTAATACAATGTTACTACGCAGAAGGCTTTTATTTTCTTTTAGATTAATCTGCTGAATGCTTCAAATAGATCATTTATTTACATGTGCATATACATTACAAGTAAAAATTAATTCTCATAATAAAATGATAATAATGTGTCAGCAGCCGAATAATGAACGTTTAATGATTAACAGTTATTAATTAATACGAATTAATCATATATTAACAATTATCTTGATGATTAGCTCCTAGTAATTACAATTATTTCATTCAAATTATATTATAAATTATATAGTTACTAGCACAAATTAAGCAAGACATACAATTAGTTAACAATTAGTATTATACAAAAATATCACCCTTGGAGTTTTTCACTGAGCATTTTAAAGTAAAAGGATAGAAAATTAGTAACTGCGCGGCACTAATTATCAAAGTTGTCAAGCAAACGACATAAAACATGCCATCAATGAGTTGCACACTTGGCAGATTGCTCGTTTGGTATTCCTAAATTATTTCAAAAAATGAGAAAAAATTTTATAAATTCTTGAAATAATGAAAGCAATATATTTGCTTGCTTATATTTTGTTACATTTAAATCAATAAATAATTTCGAAATGAATTAAAAAAAAAATACAGAATGCATTGCACTTTCATTAGCTCATTAAAATTGTTCAGCATTTGCACCTGCTCAAATATCTATCTTGCACTTATATGTTACTTCTGAACAATAGAAGCATGCTAACAACGTCGTACTTTATCAGCAATTTATATTGAAACTTTAATTATTGATATGAATGTTTAATCCAATGCTTTTATTAAAAAATTTTAATAGTAACCTTATAACCAAAATGAGTAAGAATCATTACGATAATAAATGGAGCAATAGATTGAGCTGGCCTAACTAACAGAGCGGCTAAGCTATATATAATAGTAGAAATTGGTTTCCTGAAACTTGTATCGATCAAAAACCAAATATTTTGCTTTTCAATGATTTACAACTATCAACAACTAAATTGTTTCACAACAAATTATTTTTTAAAAATTCTGTGGTAGACGAAAACTTTTAGTTACAAAAATTTGACGTAGCAATGCATACAATCCTTTAACTTTATGGTTAAATTATGAAAAATTTGCCACTTACTGTCTTGAAAAGAAAACCATATCTTCGTCAACATAATCAGCTAATAAAACTTGATATAATGGAGCTATTGAATGAACTGATATACTGAAAGCAAATTAAATCGATATGATTTTGAAATATTGATATTTTAATATTGATATCAATATTGATATTGGAACCTAAATTGTTACAGAAGAAATAATTTAGCAGACCATTACTTAATAATCTATTCCTGATGAATTAAAAAAAAAGAAAATAGATATTTCCATATATTAAATACAGTATATTGCAGTGACAAAGTATGCTCGAACTACGTCAAAAATGGCAAGTGATAATATCATGCACTTCCAAACAATAAATATTTGTTGAAAATACCTGTCAAAAAACATAAATAAAATGATCAAATATGGACGACTATATCCATAAGTTAGAAGCAATACAGAAGCAATTATTGAAGCTATGAATGATTTCATAATAACTGATGCAACACCAATTCTAATGATTATTTTACCGCTTAATATCACAAACAGCTGCAATTTCAATACATTTTAAAGTTATATTAAATATATTTTAAAGATATTTTAAAGAAAAACCAGTGTATTTTAAAGAGAAACTCTTCCACATATAACATTCCTGATTTTTTAAATTCAAAGATTAAATTTATTGCAAAAGGAAAAAATGAATAACAACCTGAGGAGTGAGTGTACATGCCGCATAGAAAAGAGTCATTTTCCAAGATCCCTTTACCATAACTTGCTGTGGGATGAATATTTCAGTGGCAACTGCAGCAAAGTTCAAATGAGCAGTTGACCTAGATAAATGCATCAGTGTCAGCTTGAAAATAAAAAATAAAAAACTAAGATGGCAGTTCAACCGATCAATTTTGTTTGTGCAGATTCAAAACTTGAAACATTCGATAAAATTTTCAACATAAAAAAAAAACTTCAGAAAAAGCAAAAAAGAAAGATAAACCTGCACGTGTGAAGAAAATAGGTTATAGTAATAGCTCGAAAATCACGTCTTGTTAGTATTTGCTTCGTTATTTTGAAAGCATTCAAAAATTTTTCCTTAGATTCATCTTGCATCAATGTTACTGAAGAAGATAAATCCTCATGTAGCAATTTGTTTTGATAATGCAATGATCCAGTGATTTTGAAACAAAATACTGCTAACACCGCGATAAAAATACTAATGCATTGGAAAATTCGGAAATCCTAAAAACCATGCTATTTTATATTACAATAAAAAGTTCTCTAAATTCATTAATTATACAATATAATTTCAAAGAATTAAGTTATATTTCTGGATATATACTTCATTAACTTATAAGAGCTCCTTTCTATCTTTTATATTTGGAACTTTATTATTATGAATAAGAAAGTTATCCATGACCTGAAACGCATATTACAATGTATTTCAAATGCAAAAAATCAAAATTAAAATCAAAATATCAAGATCTAAAGATAAGGGAGGATGAAATAAAACATACATTTAGTCCATTTGTTAGCTTCTCAGTAATTGGTACAATATTCACAGATAGCAGAATTGCAAATTGGGAAAATTTTAAGGCTAAAATACGCTCAGATTTGTTGCACGTCGTTTCCGCAAACAAAGCACTCCATGCAACATTTACACAACTGCAATAACTTGAAAATTAAGCAATGATTGAAATTGAAAAATATTAATCAATTCAATAAATTAAGCATAATTTTCAGTATGAAATCTAAACAAATATGCGAAAAACACCATTTATTTATTCAACTATGAAGGAAAAGAAAATATAAAATAAAGAGACCAGAAACGAGAGAGAGAGAGATACCTGTAGAAGGTATCATAGAATAAAAGGCCAAAAACCAAATGACATCCGACAATGTACGATGGTGATGACCCATCCATGCTATTCCACGGAAACCATAGAAGCAAAAATGATATCGATAAACACGGTCCTAAGATTGATATTACTTTTGTGCGGCAGTGAAACCATGTAGTACTAACATCCTGAAAGCAAAATAAAAAAAAATTAATTGGAAATATAGAATTATTAGAACCTTATTGCACCCACTATTATTACTCCAATAAATATATGTATATATATATATATATATATATCATTTTGTATTGTGTTCATTAAATAGCACTTATTAATTAGATCATCTTAAAAAAAAAAAAAAAAAAAAAAAAAAAAAGAAATATTAATTTAATAAACCATCGTTATCGAGAATTTTTTGATATTTCCTGTATGAGGTAGTATTTTTATTCCAGCACAATCATTTTTTAAAATAAATTGATGCTTTACTAGTTTAATTTTTTGTCTTTTTTTTTTTAATATTCTTATGGTATTTACTGAAATGAATTAATTTCTAACCTGAGCATAACCAAATAATGGATCGTTAATAGCATTCCAAATAGCAAATAACATTTGCGCCATACCAAACCAAAATTGATCAATTTTATAAATATTCAAGAATATTTTGACATAATAAAACATGAAGAATGTTTGCATCAAACTCATCGCCAATTGACCACAGCACAAAGCACCATTCACAGTTACATTCATTTTCACTTATCGCTTATCACATTGTCATAATCAATCTGATATATCCATTCAATAAATATAAGACAGATGAAACAATAATTAATTCATCCTTTAATGAATCTCTGGAAATAAAATGACATATTATACTGGTAAGAATGCTATTTCGGAGAGAACTGGAATGTTTGTCGTAAAAATAAAAATAACTATTAAATATGCTTATGCAATTATGGAAAAAAAAAAGCAACATTGCTTTACTTATATATGGAAACAGTTGCATATGAATTACAGAAAATACAAAAATTATAGAAAATGTAGGAAGAATGAAGAGGAAAGGAAAACTAGGCAAAAATTAAACAAAAGAAAAGAAAAAGATAAGAAAATAAGGTGATAAGGTGGAAAAGAGAAAAGGATAAGAAGTAGAAACGCTAAGGAATATAAACAAAAACAACAAAAGATGTAAATTAAAAGTACAGAAGAAAAGTAAACAAAAGTGTAGCACTTCTTAAATGATATCATTATCTTTTATTTGGATGGGGATAGGGTGGAGGATCTTGAAATTTGCGTCGACCATTGCTTTCGGCTGCGTTATTTTCAGGCGATTTTTTTTGGCCACTATTGAATATTTGGTAGTTTGTTTCGTGGATTTTAGCAAGTCTGGAAGTTTAATTTTTGTGTCTAATAACATTTTAATTCGATTTTTTTTGAAAAAAATTTAGTAGATATTTGAAAATTTTCAAACATATGTGCTACTTATGTCACATAACTTAGTTTTTCTTTTTATATTTGCTTACTATGCTGTATTTTCATCTCTGTTTAACATATCATCCACTTTTTGCTTTTCCTAAATGTTAGTATTATTTTAATCTGTTGCATTCGAAAATTATCACTTCATTTAGTTTTCTTTGCATTATTTGTTTTAGGTGTGTTACATGATTGTAATTTTATTTAGCTTGTTAGTTTATTTTCATATGCATATTGATTTCAGTATTCGTAATTTTAAATTAATATTATATAGGTGTATCATTGGTTGTTTCATCATGAAGGGATTATTTGATATCGGTACGGCTAGCGCAACGGTGCGTCGACTGGTAGCAATGATTCGGGAAAAGCCTCTTGGTGAAGAGACAACGAACATTGAGGTTGTAAGCTGTAAATATTTATTTGCCTCAGTGATTTTAGGATCGTAGGTCAAAAGAAATTTACATCTAGCAGGCGTGAGTGAATTTGAACTGTATTAGACTGAATGGATTTGCTTTTAATATACAACAAAGTCACTCTTAAATAGAACCAAAGTTAAATAAAAATTTATCGAAAGTGAATTATAATGGACTTAACAAAATGAATTAATTTAAACGGGATTAACTTGAAAGTAATTATGTACAACTGAAATGAACTTGCGTAGGATTGGATTAGGTTAGATTTAAATTAAATGGATATCTATCTGCAAGAAAGAGCCAACAGATTGAAATTAAATGTTGAATGAATTGAGCTTTGCTAAAATGTATGCTAAACTTAATTCTTTTTAAATACAGCTCTCTTGATTCGGCTTCATCAAATTTATTTCTAAAAACTTCCTCGATTCTTTTCTGATCTCAACTAAATTTGCAATTATCTAGCTTTTAGTTTAGTTTAATGTCATCTGAATTCACTTCTTCAGATCAACTTTAATCTAATTCGGCAAAGTCAGGATGAATCAAGTTAAGTAGAAGTAAGCAAAAGGTTAATAAATTTATTTAAATTGAACAATATTGAAATATAAATGAAACGAATGTAACTAAATGGTTTTTTGCACTAAAGGATGAACATTGGCCCGAGAAAGCGGTGAAAAGTTTGGTAAAGAAACTCAAGAAATCGAAAGCTATCGATGAACTGGAAAAAGCGATTTCGACAGAAGATCCAAATACTGATTGTGTTTGTATCCCACGGTAACATCTTTCTTGCGTTTTTGTTCCTTTGCGGTTGGTTTATATTGCTAACACAGTTTTTCTATAAGTGTACTAAGAAGCTTGGATTGTTGAGAAATTCAAGTCGTTTATCTTAAATAACTTACTTCGTGCTGTTTACAAGTTCCTGATCAAAATTTTTGACGAGATACTATTCTCTGCCTGATATTTACCAAACTTCTGCTATGATTATTATCTATCATGATAGATATATTTTTTGCTGCTAACAAAAATAGATCAATTAGGATTGACCCAAATAATCCATGACTTCATCCAAACAGACGTTGAAAATAAATCTGGTACATTTGACTTTTAAATTTCTTTGTTATTCACCAGATCGTTTTTAGGTCGTTGGACGGCCGATTGCAGGTGTCACAGCGTAAATGTTTGCCTCATGTGATCTATTGTCGAATGTGGCGTTATCCAGAACTTGCTTCATCTCATCAATTGAAATCTGTCCCACATTGTCGTTTTCCATATAGTAAAAAGCTGGAATCAGTTTGTGTCAATCCTTATCATTATGAAAAAATCGAGAATCCTCGTATGTTTTATTCCGTTATTTTCGACAAAACTTTCAGCATCTCACAGAATTCAAACCAATTTCTATGCATTGCATTTCTGAAATCGTATTCCTCAGATTTTTCCTAAGCTGAGGGCGTAGTACAATGGATAGCAGTGGGGTTTCGTATTTACTGCGTTTAGTGGGTTTTATTTTCTCATCCTTTAAGATATTGTTTAGAATCAGTTTCCATCATTTTTTATCTTTATAAAAAAAAAGTAGCATTTTAGCGCTGCCTGCTATTCTTATACCTCGCAATGACAATTTGAATGGAATTGGCAGCTTTTCCAATGTTGGTGATCTTTCGAAAGCACTCCGAACCGTTTATCCCACAGTGGATACTAATGAGGTTTCATATTTACTATGTCAACCAATAATGCATTGCACTGTAATCATTACAGGATTTCTGTGTTATATTGAAAAGACTTTTTTTACTTCATTTTATATAACTTATTTATAAATTATTATATTGCATAGTCTTTTAAATTATTTAACTGCAGCTGATACGTTATTGCTATTAAAATATTACAGATGGTGACACAGGGTATTCCGAACCGTATTGTAACTAATGGTGATCAAACAGGATGGCATAATAGTCGTAATTCTCCAACACTTTCATCACCAAATATGAACAGTCCTAGCGGAATTCATGCTATTAGTCTTATGCCATTATCACCCACTGAGAATACTATGGAAAATCGCTTATTCTCTATCAAAACTGAAGGCTTGTTTTCGGAAATATAAACTAAATAATTTAAAAAATCGAGTTTTTTATACAAGTTTATTGATTCTCGTTTTTTTTTTTTTTTTTTTAATTATTAGAATTCTGGTAGGAAATTGATTATTTCAGCAATTTCTCCGCGTGGTTATATAAGTGAAGATTTGGAAATGGACGAGAGTCAGAGTCCGGATTCATCGCAAGTACTTTCACCTACTTGTGATTCCTCGGTCACTGAACGAGCCAGTAATTGTAATTTTTGTTTAGTTTAGAGTTCGATTTCTATTTTCAAGGAAAAAAACACAAATAGTTCTTTTCTTAGTTATTTCTTTCATTTTTTGTTTTTGTAAATATTTATTTGAAAAGCAATTTTCTGAAAAATGAGCAAAAAAAAAATCTTTTTTGAGAAGTTTTCATAAATTATTAGAGAAATATACCTCACGTCCATTTATGATATGTTTAGTGAATTTAATCGCTGTCGAATATTGTGAACCACCGTTTTGGTGTTCCGTATCATATTATGAGCTGTCAGAACGAGTTGGTGAAACATTTCATGCATCACAGCCATCTTTGATTGTTGACGGATATACGGCACCTTCTGATGCAGAACGTTTTTGCCTTGGTCAACTTTCTAATGTTAACCGTACTGCTAGCGTTATGGAAGCTCGAAAACATATTGGTAAAATTCATACCATTGTTTTATGTTTTAGAATGTATTTCATCTTTAAAAAAAAAAAACAAAAAATAGTAATAATGAACTGCTCTTTTATATTACGTCATCTCGTTTTTATATTTCTTGTATGAAATTAGAAAATTTGGTACTTTTTGAATAAACATTTCATAATGCATTTTGTGCTCTTTCACTTTATGTAAAAAATCGATGTAAAATTGAGTTTTTTTTTTTTTATTGCTGATTTGTTTTTCCTTGTAGTTATCGTAATTTTTACATGATTTAAGTATATATATGTATATAATTTTAATTAAGACAAGTGGCTTACGTATCTAATATGAGTTATTTTAGACAGCTCATATAATTTTACAACATTCTAATCTCTTAATTATTTCTTAATCAGTACATTTTTAATAGTTTTCTTTATGTTCAGGTCGTGGTGCACGTTTCTATTATATAGGTAGTGAGGTGTTTTGTGAGTGCTTAAGTGATTCGGCAATATTTGTACAAAGTCCAAATTGTAATCAGCGGCATGGTTGGCATCCGGCTACAGTTTGTAAAATTCCACCGAGTAAGTGGATTCTACTTTAATCAGAGATTCCCAAATTTTTATCCCGATCTTCTAAGATTTAAGATATCCTTAATCTTTTATCTTGTGATTATGAGAATCTAAAGTTTTAACCTCAGCTTTATTGAATTTTTCCAATACTGTTATTAGTTAGTTAAGTTAGAAGGGAAGGGAAAAATTAAATTTGGATTTTGTCGTAGTTTTTCACCATGTTTTTTTTCAGTGAACTATTCGCATATGTATAATATATGGCTTTTTTGTCATTTCAGATTGCAACTTAAAGATTTTTAACAATGCCGAATTTGCTGCACTGCTAGCTGCATCAGTTCCGCAAGGTTTTGAAGCTGTTTATGCTCTTACTCGAATGTGTACTATTCGAGTATCTTTCGTAAAAGGTTGGGGTGCAGAGTACCGTCGTCAAACGATCACCGCTACACCATGTTGGATCGAAGCATATCTTAATGGTCCATTACAATGGCTGGATAGTGTTTTGAAGCAGATGGGCAGTCCACCAAATCGGTGTACAAGCTTTACGTAGTTAATAGTTTTTACGTTTCAGATTTTTTATGTAAACAAGAGAATGAAGCGTTTCGCACTAAAGGAATTGCATAATCTTTTTATTTTTTGAATTTAGATTTGAAATTAGAATTTTCAAGGAAAAAAAAAAGCTATACGACGGTCTTTATAGTTTCAAATAATAAATTTCTTCAATTAATAAATTATGTACCTGACAAATATTGTTTAATATCTTGCTCTGTTTATATATTTTAATTAGCTTGAAAGAGTTGACAATTTCAACTGCTATATTTGTCCCTGTAATAAGAATTCTCGATCAGAACTGCACTGTTTCTGCTTTTTTTTTTTTTTTTTTTTAATTATCTCATCAGGATTTTTATATTCTATTCATTATTGTCACATTTTTGCTGCTTTTGATTCGCTTTGCTTTGCTGTGAAATGAAAAGTAAGATTGTACGTTATTTTATTTTAATATTATTTTTTTTTTCTTTTTTTGATAAAATCAACAATAAGTTATTGTACTTCTATTGAATATTGTCCACAATTGATGATTTTGTTATAGTCTAATCAGATCTGGTACTAAAATTTTTTTTTCAGTATTTTCATTTGATTTCTTTTGTATCTAATTTCTTTAAAATTTGGGGTAGAGCTAATCGTTCGATCCTAATTCTTTTGAGGTGAAAATAATTGTATAGTATCGCTTTATTCGCAAGTGTAAAAATGGTGTATATTTTATTATTTGTATATATTTATAGTTTTCTAAAGCATTGATGTTCGTCTATTCTCAATGAGAATAATGCCTATTGTGATACTTTTTCTTGTTATATTACTATTTCTGGTGTGTAATTTACCGGTTATTCTTATTTTAGTATGATTTTTCGTTAAAGTTTTACGTAATCTTTAGGCTGAAATTGCTGCTGAAATTTGCGAAGACTTCATAATAGATCATTTTCATGTAAGGATCCGATCAAAATTCTGATAATTTTTCAGTCTTATATATTGATCAATTTCCTCATTCTTTTCTATTTGCACAGCGGTTCTTCTGCTATCGCTTATTTACTCTTTCTGATTTCTAAATTGAATCTAATTCACTACCAAGTTACAATTTTTATCCAGATTTTAGCAAAAGATTCGAGTATTAACTCAGATATATTGCTTACTTCAAATATGTAAATGTTTTTGTTTTACCAGTGAAAGCATTATTCAAGACGATTTACATGTAGACAAAAATTTGTCATGCAAAGAAAAAAAATCTTTTTATTAATACTAGAGATTCTATTGGAATTTTTTGTTTTTTGACAAATTTTCGTTTTTATGGTCGTTTTTAATTCTTATATGCTTAATTTATTGCAGTAAAACTTACAATAAAATTTTTGGATTGCATAAAATATTATTTTTAGAAAGAAATCATGTTGATCATTTCAAACTTTCTTTTTTGCAACTCGTATGGCAGTGCAACAAAATAATTTTTTTTTTCGAAAACTGCAATGAATTGTGAAAGGTCATGCGTTACAAATATATGCCTAAGCTCATATTATATGTTGTAATATATATAAAAAAAAAAGAAATTTAACAATTCTGAATGTTTTCGGAGCATAGTTGCCATATGTTTTGGGTATAAAATGTTTTACTTCGGATCTAACAATTGCGATTTGCATCTGTTCCAGAAATGCACATTGCCGCATAGAATAAAAGTTAAAATTGAAGGGAAGAAGCATCGAGTTGTACTTTATAAGTTAAATACTTAACTGTCAAAAAGTGATAACAGTTTCGATAATTGGTTTAATAAAGTAGCAAAAAATGAATTGAGGAAATTGGAGCAAAAAGATAAGATGAAAAATGCAAAGCAAATTTTTTTGCATGGAAAAATTAGTTACTGATACATAAAAGTATTTTGATAATTATTTGTTTTGGACAGCATTCGTTTTAGCTTTGAGCATTTTCTGCATACATTTATGCTTCCTTTTAATTTAAACCTAATGAATTACTAAGTTGAGAAATTATGTTGTAATCGACTAATTTAATAATGTTTTATTTTTTTCTTTGTTCTTGAACTGAATCAAGAGTTGATACCTGGTCTTGTGGTTGGTCTAGGCTTATTGAATAGTGAGTGGAGAAAACTGAGGTTAGGTGTAGAATAAGCAAATAACTTAGAGACTAATACTGAGTAAATATTCAGCTTAGGAATTTGAAAAAAAAAAAAAGAAAATAGATCATTCTGAAATCTAGTGCAAGTCATTGAATCGTTGAATTCATTCCATAATTTTTGGAGTATATTTTTAAATTAATAGAGTTCATAGATTTAAGAAATTTTTGAGACTTTTGGAATTTTTAATTTCCCTGAACATTCGGTTTTTTTTTTAATTTATCAAATTTTTGAAACTTTTTTGATCTGTGAATTTTTTTCAGAATTTATTATTTTTGGTTTTTATTCATTTCAGTGTATGTGTTTCTCCAATTTTTTTAATCGAATGTTTTTGAATGCAATTTATCTAATAACAAACCATTGTTAATTGTGTTTCTGCATGCATTTTTCTATTTCCACTAACTGTCCTGTCTTCATGCACTTTTTTATGCATATTGGTTGTATATGTTTTTTATGGCTTCGTTACTTGCAGTTCTACTAGTTGCATGCTTTTTAGTGGATTTCTTACTGAATATTAATTACAATAATCACAATAATCAATTGAAATTATCTATTTTTTTTTTTGCCGTTTTCATTTTTTGCATACATTCTTGTATTTCCACTACTGCATGCTTTTTTTTTTCTGCATTTTATTAACTCTTTTGAATATTATTAACAGCATAATCTTCACTTATATGGTGGATTAGTTGTATTTTTCTATTTTATTAACTGCATACTTTTTTTTTTTAATTATCTTCACTTATATGGGGAATTAATTCTATTTTTATATTGTATTATCTGCATTTTACTAACTTTTTTGAATTGTATTAACAGCATGCTTTATTTTCCAAATTATCTTCACTTATATTTGGGATTAGTTGTATTTTTCTATTTTATTAACTGCATGTTTTTTTTTTTTTTTTTTTGCATGCCTTTTAACTTTGGTCATCATGTACTTATATTTGTTCTGCATGTTTTCTATGCATTCATCACTTGCATGTTTTTTTGTACCTTTACTACTTGTATGCTTATCTTAATCATTTTCTCTTCATTCCCTTTATAGATAAATTGTTTTTAATAAGATTTGAACTCTTTGTAATTTTTTTTTTTTAATTTTTCAATATCGGAAAATTGGAAAAAGTTTTTCACCTAAGCGAAAATTTGTCGCCTAATTGAGCAAATATTTTCAAGAGAAATTTTGTTTCTCATTTAGGTTTTCACAGATATTGAATGCATAAGTGAATGATAGTTTATTACGGTGAACAAATTTTTATTCATTATAAATCTAATATACTCTCAACCGTGATAAATATGATAAATTAGTGATAAACAGTAGTGAGAATAATAATAAAACATCAAAAATTCTAGCTTTAAAACAAGATTATCAACTGACCACAAAAATTTCTTCTTTGTTCAGCCAAAATAAATGAATAGTCACAGCGGATATCCTTCAAGGATGAGAAAAACTATCAATTTGGCCTAGAGAGCAATGAGCTATTATATTCTCAATTGATATTTTAAAAGCTTGCTGATGTATTACTGAAGCGCTACTGTCACCACTTTAAACACCTTTTCCAAATGATATGGTTACAGAAAATTGCATATTTTACTGGATGGATGGACATTTGTTGTTCTTTTGATTCTGATGATAAATGCTGATTTTGTCGTTTTCTGCATTATATGTGAAACAGTAACTTCCATATATAGAAAAGTAATGATGTTTGTCGCGAATTATAATAATAAAAGCTAATTAATCATTTTTAGTTTCATAATATCATAAACTAACTTCTTATAAAATTAGATTCTTAAGATTTAAAACTAATAAAAACAAATCAATCATTTTTGAACTGTAAACAATCTTGCAATATCATAACTTATCTCTCATTAAATCAAGCTTCTTATGATTTATTACTCATGAGATTTTAAAATTTATTGTAAACACTTCCAATTCTTAACGCGTATGATTTTATCTCAGACACGCCCAATCCTCACTTATATAAATTCAATTCTAATAAACAAAATTCTTCATTGTCATTATTGTCGAATACTACTCTGTTAACTAATACCAATTCATCCGGTCTTCTTTATTATAAATTTCTTCTCTCTTTTTATTGCTCGGTTTATTAATACTACATTTTCGAAAAATAAAGGTTTATTAATCTTTCTACTGTATTACAACTATTCGAATATCAACCAGACAAACCCTTTGCGACAAATTTATTGCTTCCTCTTCTTCTCTTCTTTTCATCGTGACGATTTGTTGAGTATATGTGAACCATTTATCATTGATAGATTCAAGCGTAGTTACGCATAATTGGATTCTTCGAAG
Organism: Brugia pahangi; assembly: GCA_012070555.1. Lineage (NCBI taxonomy): Eukaryota > Metazoa > Nematoda > Chromadorea > Rhabditida > Onchocercidae > Brugia > Brugia pahangi. The sequence goes on along the minus strand of JAAVKF010000008.1, from coordinate 2,025,697 downwards.
TTTATCTTCTAACACTCTTTTTCTTATTACATAAAGATCTTTTTTTTCTTCTATTGTCATACTTAGTTCTGGAGATTTGATCTCCAGTTGATTTACTTCTTTAAGAAGATTGCCTAACCTTTCCTTTGCCGGTTGAAAGCTCGCAATAATGTGGCTTGATATATTCCGGCTCGTGGCACCATTAAATTTGTCGCAAAGGGTTTGTCTGGTTGATATTCGAATAGTTGTAATACAGTAGAAAGATCAATAAACCTTTATTTTTCGAAAACGTAGTATTAATAAACCGAGCAATAAAAAGAGAGAAGAAATTTATAATAAAGAAGACCGGATGAATTGGTATTAGTTAACAGAGTAGTATTCGACAATAATGACAATGAAGAATTTTGTTTATTAGAATTGAATTTATGTAAGTGAGGATTGGGCGTGTCTGAGATAAAATCATACGCGTTAAGAATTGGAAGTGTTTACAATAAATTTTACTTAAAATCTCATGAGTAATAAATCATAAGAAGCTTGGTTTAATGAGAGATAAGTTATGATATTGTAAGATTGTTTACAATTTAAAAATGATTGATATGTTTTTATTAGTTTTAAATCTTAAGAATCTAATTTTATACGAAGTTAGTTTATGATATTATGAAACTAAAAATGATTAATTAGTTTTTATTAAATTTTTTTTTATTATTTTAGATTTTTATTATTTTAGATAGAAATTTTTGCAAAATTATAATTCGCGACAAACATCATTACTTTTCTATATATGCCACGAGCCGGGATATATCAAGCCACATTATTGCGAGCTTTCAACCGGCAAAGGAAAGGTTAGGCAATCTTCTTAAAGAAGTAAATCAACTGGAGATCAAATCTCCAGAACTAAGTATGACAATAGAAGAAAAAAAAGATCTTTATGTAATAAGAAAAAGAGTGTTAGAAGATAAACTTCGAAGAATCCAATTATGCGTAACTACGCTTGAATCTATCAATGATAAATGGTTCACATATACTTAACAAATCGTCACGATGAAAAGAAGAGAAGAAGAGGAAGCAATAAATTTGTCGCAGAGGGTTTGTCTGGTTGATATTCGAATAGTTGTAATACAGTAGAAAGATTAATAAACCTTTATTTTTCGAAAATGTAGTATTAATAAACCGAGCAATAAAAAGAGAGAAGAAATTTATAATAAAGAAGACCGGATGAATTGGTATTAGTTAACAGAGTAGTATTCGACAATAATGACAATGAAGAATTTTGTTTATTAGAATTGAATTTATATAAGTGAGGATTGGGCGTGTCTGAGATAAAATCATATGCGTTAAGAATTGGAAGTGTTTACAATAAATTTTATTTAAAATCTCATGAGTAATAAATCTTAAGAATTGGAAGTGTTTACAATAAATTTTACTTAAAATCTCATGAGTAATAAATCATAAGAAGCTTAATTTAATGAGAGATAAGTTATAATATTGCAAGATTGTTTACTATTTAAAAATGATTGATTTGTTTTTATTGTCGTGAAAGGTTGTCTGTTGGTTGATATCCGAATTGTTGCAATACAGTAGGAAGATTAATAAACCTTTATTTTTTGAAAATGTAATATGAATAAAACCGAGGAATAAAAAAGAGAGGAAATTTATAATAAAAGAGAAGACCGGAGGAATTGATATTGGTTAACAGATTAGTAGTCGACAAAGATGATCTGCTGTTAGAATTGAATTTATATGAGTGAGGATTGGGCGTGTCTAGGGTAAAAATCATATGTGTAAAGAATTGAAAGTGTTTACAACGAAAAGATTAAAATGAAAGCTAATTTAATTTTACAAAAAAAAGTATATGTGTAAAGAATTATTGAAAGTGTTTACAACGAAAAGATTAAAATGAAAGCTAATTTTAATTTTACAAAAAAAGTATATGTGTAAAGAATTGAAAATGTTTACAACGAAAAGAAGAGATGATTTATGATAGTATGAAATTAGTTAGAAGTTTTCGCGAAATTATAATTCGCGACATTTATTGGTTTTAAATCTTAAGAATCTAATTTTATAAGAAGTTAGTTTATGATGTTCATTAAATTTTTTTTTTATTATTTTAGACAGATGTTTTCGCGAAATTATAATTCGCGACAATTTTTGAGATCCTAAATCTTTGATGTTTCTCCACATTCACTTTTCAACGGTTCACTTACAAAATTTTTTAGTGTCAGATATCCTAGAAAGTTTTTTCACTTAAACGGAATATCTGCCATTTATTCTGCATTAAGGTTTAGATTAAATTACAGATGCTGGTTTATTTCTTTTCTTATAATGCTATTTTTTGGTTAAAACCACTTTGCCTAATTTTGTTATAAATTATTAAATGAATACTTTCCTTTCACTTGTGATGCTTTTTTACGTTACCTTTTTGCACAACAAATTGTGTATTTCAGTTGTGAACGCATTTTGTATACTCGAATGCTTGCCTTCGAATTTTAAGTTTCATAGTCAACTGATCCGTTTATTGCATTTATATGAAATTATAGGAAATAAAGAACATAAAGATAAAACAGGAAAAATTTTAATGATAAAATGAAATTATAAAATAGTCGCTTCATTCTGATACCTTGAAAATGCTCGATTGCTATGCGCCTTCCCTCTCTCATTTTTGAGAAGAATGTCCAGATTGTGCCTTGCTTTCTGGAATGAAATTTTTTAGTCGTTTTATAGCGCGAAAAGAAATGATCAGAAGTTCGTCGCAATTGGCTTTGCGGATGGAATGATATGCTTTTCTGCACGAATTAAAAAAACAAAGCAGCACTGTCAACATCTTTTTAAGCAGTTAGTTCTTACGCCAGCTGCTGCGCATTGAGTGCACGATATGAAATATGTCACATTTAATGAGTGCGTTAAATGAATTTTGTATGACTTAGTGGTCACAAAAGTGTTTCATAATACATATCACACCCACTTTATTTCAAGCTGACATAAATTTTATTAACTTGGCAAAACTAACGAGGAGCTCTGGAGCATAACTTCTTGTGAGATTTCAGTGTGGTCACAGAGGAAAAGAGTTTGCCACAGTACGCACACTGAAGATGAGTTTGATGCGTTTGTTTATGAGCACAAAATGATGGTATATAATCGAATGTCTGTCCACAACCGGGCACTTTGCATTCATAGATGAAGGGTTGACCGTGTGTTTTTCTGTGTGCTAAATATTCGTTATAACCTTTCGCGATTACAGCACATCCGGGATAATGACATTCGTAGCTTTGTTCGCCTAAAAAATTATTTGTGTTTGCAATTGGTATTCTGTTGTGGTGTTTGGCAGTAATTAATTAATCTGATAAACCATGAAAATATCACTGCTATGAAATAATCTTACCACATTTACATTTCAAATAATTTAGATCACAAGAAGTTGCTTATTTTCGAGTATAGTTGCAACAAAAAGTGCAATTGAGAATTTTTCATTGTATTGTCACTCAGTATAATTTCATTTCACAGGTACCATTTCAAGCTGACATATCTGTTTAAAATTCCGCTAAATTTGCAAACTAACGAAGTGTTGTTGGGCAGAGCTTCTTATGACAATTCAGTAGCTTCCTGGTGGCGAAGAATTTGCCACAGCACTCGCATGAGGGATGAGGTTCATGAGTTCGCTTGTGACTGTAAAGTGATGCTACAATATCGTATGTCCGCCCACAACCGGGCACTTTGCATTCATAGATGAATGGTTGACCGTGTGTTTTCCCATGTGCTCTATATTCGTTGAGACTTTTCGTGGTCATAGTACACCCGGGATAAAGGCATTCAAAGCTTCGTTTGTCTGAAAAACTCTTATAATATTGATCTTATCAATTATTAATCTATGTGAGAAATAATCATAAAAATGCATAAAATAATCTTAACACATCTCATTTCAAATTGCTTAGACCACAAGAATCTGTTTAAATATCTTTTCATATGTTTAAAGCAAAACTTTTAATATTGTTTGTGATGTTATTTCTAATGGAAGGACCTCACACAACAGATGGCTGTTATTTTTCTGTTATAGCTAAATGAATTTCAGTTTCAATTTTCTTCACTGTTTATACTCCTAACTTCATGTAATCGAGTAATGACAAATAATTTGATAAATCTTCGAGATATTAGAGCATCAGTTGCTATTATTTGCTAATGCCTGCCATTTGTCTTTTGTCGTACGCAAAACAAACTGAGGTTAGAAAAATGTCGCAGTATTTTCTGAATTACACCATGTCACCGATGTATCGAAATGAACGTTTTAAAAAAATTTTTTCAAAAGAAGTTTTTTTTTTTTTTGATTTTTAAAAGTTAAATTTATAAAACTAACGATGTGCGCCGTAGTACTTGTTATGATTTTGCAGTACATTCTTCTTGCTAAAGAGTTTGTCTCTATTTCCGTATTGTTTAGGTTGATGCGTTTGCTTGTGACTGACAAACGATGATTTATGGTCGAATGTTCGGCCACAACCGGGCTCTTTACATTCATAGATGAATGGTTGACTGTGTGTTTTCTTATGTATTAGATATTCGTTGTAATTTTTCGTGATCATAGCACACCCGCGATAATGACAACTATAATTTCTCTTATCTGAAAAATTCGTATTAAGACATTTATTTTTGCCTCTGAAAAATGAAATGAGTTTTGGTTTCTGATTTGTTATTAATTCTATCTTCAGTTTCACGTTGTTGATAAAGTAAAGAACTATAAAAGGTAGAGCAAAAAGTCGTTATACAATTTATCATCACCTGCTTCTGATCTTCCATCAGTATTTCCCCTGTGGTCTAAGATATTTAAAACATCCGAGAAGTGTTTGTTGTCAATGTTGCTCTGTTCAGAATTTTCATGTTGATTGGATGTGTCGTCCGAGGGACCAATAAGTTGTTGAAAATAGATCGGAATAGCATTTTGCTGTGAATCAGGAAAGTGCATATATGTGACAATGTCATCGCTGTTGAGATTAAGCGGCGAAAAAGTTTTACTTTGAGCATCTGAATAACTTAGATTACAAGAGGTTGTTTATGTTACCTTTGAAAAGATTTCGATAGATAATTGTAGATTTTTCGTTTTAGTTAAGTAGTTTTACTTCAATATCTATAATTTTATGGATTAGATGAAAGTAAAGAACTATAAAAGATAGAACAAAAAGTCGTTATACAATTTATCATCACCTGTTTTTGATTCACCATCAGTATTTCCCCTGTGGTCTAGGATGTTATCGATGTTGCTCTGTTCAGCAGCTCCATGTTGACCGGATGTGTCGTCCGAGGAAAGAGTAAGTTGTTGAAAATAGATCGGAATAGCATTTTGCTGTGAATCAGGAAAGTGCATATATGTGACAATGTCATCGCTGTTGAGATTAAGCGGCGAAAAAGTTTTATTTTCAGCATCTAAATAACTTAGATTACAAGAAGCTGTTTATTAGTCTTTCGCATATTTGAAGCAAAAATCTCACCTCTAATAGAAAGATGTGGCACTTTATCATCATTCGTTTTTATTTCTCCATTACCCTCTCTCCACACATTCCTGTATGAATCCATATCTGAGCCAAGTGATGACTCCAAATTAGTGTGGCCGATGAAATCATAGCTATGTGAAAAGCCAGGATAAGAAGTATCTGTAATCTGATCAGCTTCGCGTTTTGATTCTTTACTGCTTATATCCTCAATTTCACTCAACTGAGCGAAATCAATGAACTGCGAAGGATCAGACGGAAATTCTGAGCCAAACAATGGCTCAAAATTGTTGTAATCAAGGGTATCAAAATTGTCTGAGATGCCAGAATAAGTATTATTTGTGAAGATTTCATCACCGGTGTCGAGATTAAGTAGATGGAAAGTATCATTTTTATCAGAAGCGATGCAATGTAGAAGATTGAGCCAAATAATGGCTATCATAGATACGGTGAAGAACATGGTGGAACACAACTTTGTAAAATGACAGAAATGTTCAAATGGAGGCTTTTTATTTCGGATTGTTGGAATTAAAAACCATAGGTTTAAACAGTTTTTAATCTGTCCATTGTTTGTCATATTTTTTCCCCTACATTTTCTCTTTCCTCACTTCCAACTGGGTAGTTTATAAATATTCTTTTGAACCCCGAAGTAAGCGCCACAGTAGCGTGTTCTGTCATTTCAGTAATAATAATTAATTTATAAACCAAATAACATCATGAAAAATGAGATTCTGATTCCAATTTGGTACATTTAATAAAGTGATATGTTACATGCCTACTGATAATATTGCTAATTGAACTTCTTCATATTAACGCATCACTTGAAATTTGATAATTATTACTTTTGACATACATCCATAGCTATCGCTGCTATTATGAAAAAGATCAACATAAGCTGAAACGATGTTTGATGTTTGAAAGGATGGGACAAATTTTAATAGTTGAAACAATAGAGTAATATTTGCATAAAGGAAGCTGGTGAATAGTGAAATTAAATGTCACTGCATAATGAAGTATTTAATCTGTAAGTAGCAAATAATCCTGTCTGCTTTATTTAATAAAATATTGGTATGGTGAGTGGTAAATAATATATTCAATGAATTATTTGCATATTGTAAAAATTTTAGATTTTAAATTTTGGTGACATTAATTAATTGACAACTGGAAATATATTGGTTTACTTCCGATGTCTATTCTCAGGTCTGCTTAACACCTTAATGACATTTCAGTTCATTATATCCAATTCCACGTATCTTATTTTCTTTTGCTGTCCTAAATTAATTTCTTTTTTTAATAATTAATTTAATAATATTAATAATAAATGCATATAACTTGTTTTGTAACAAATAATTTCGTCGAATGACCACGACAGAATGTGAGCAGATCATGTGCAATGCAAATGAAATTGTTGATTTACTTCGATAAATATATTTTTTTGGCAGATACAATTTTTATAATCTTTTGTATCGTACAATATGTCGAGCACTGCCTTTCTTTCAATTCTGTATCTCCTAGATATGTTGGAATAACTATTCATTTTGTTTTCAACAAGTGAACAGTTAGTGCTCAGTTATTGTTTCATTTTATTAAAACTGCAGTTACGATAACATTAAGGCATTTCTGAGAAACTCAAAGAGTATTCCGAGAGTGGAGAAAACGTGACAATTGATGCATACCATTTGAGAGACAAATTGGTTTCCTCTCTTATAAGTGGTTCCCTCTCTTAGATATTGGTTTCCTCTCTTATAAGTCGGGTAATCACTTTCTTTGGTGAAGTGTCAACACCGCCTTCCCTTTTTCTTCCATGTCTTTTGTTACAGTAATTATTCACTTTATTTTCAGCAAGCAAATTGGATGGAGCGCATTTATCCTTTTGGAGAGTATGAGTAGAACGTGACACTTAATAATACTCGAAGTGCTAGTCGAACTGTTTGAGATGAACAATACGGTACAATAAGCTGAATTAAGGTGATGCTGCCAATGCTGTTATTGAAATTTGTCAATTTAAAAAAAATATCGTTCACGTTGAACGCTATTTTAAAGAGATTTTGATTGATTTTAGCAGAAAAAGTGGTAAAAAAATGATAAAAATTTTCCAAAGTTCAAAATCAGAAGTTAAGGAAATAACTGAGATTCTATCAGAGTCACTTTTCATGTGATTAATTAATGAAATGCTTGGAAAGTGTGCATACAGCAGATGGCTAATCTGTATGCTATTGCCTATACTAACCTTTGAATTGAACTTGAATTTCAAAGGTATTAGTCTTTCCATGATAATTAAAAGAAATTGGACCTTGAAATTGCATGAAGTTCAGGAATAAAAAAGTAGGAGATAGGAAATTATTGAAAATTTTTCATCCTTTTTATACAAAATAATTTCGTGACTATTTTACAATTCTATTTGCTGTTTTTAGCAATTTTTCCAACAAATAAAAAGAGAAAACGAATGTGTTGAATGAATGTAAGAGTTAAACTCAGAATTCTGAAATATTATTTTTAAAAATAAACACCTACAATATAGGCTTAGTATGAAATTGCTTCATCCGTACCAGGAATTTTGTTTATTGGGTTTGTCAATTGATATCAGAAATTGATATCCGTAGCGTTTCATATCTGAAAATTTGAATTCCAAATTTAACAATTAATAATATTTATGCATTTTGGAAATTATGATTTCCATCACTAGCTATCAACACGCTAAAATGATGAACATTATAACACTTCGCATTATTAAAATGTGAAATTAAAAATTTGAAAAATACTTCTTTCTGTTATGATAAATTATATATTACTATGCTTTCTGTGAAAGAAATCATTTACGCCGTATATGACTAATTTTAGAATCGATTTAATAATCTTATTGGACGCTACTATTTTACAATACATTCTTTATTTAATCTAAGGGATTTTACACAGAAGACTGAAATTAAAGAAAATATTAGCAAAAATGTCAACGTCAAGTATAAATGCTTTAATGATGAAACATTGACATGAAATTTATTTAATAACATTTCTAAATTAAAAAATAGTTTAAATTTTGCAATCAAAATCACTTTGACAACTTAAATGATAAATTTTATAGAGCAATAATTTCGAAATGATAATGAAACTGCAAAAATTAAAGTCATATTAATTAAATGATTTTAGTCATTTCCAATTCTTCATTTAAGAAATAAAACTTATTGTAATATTTCAAATAAATTGAAAATACATAAGTCATGTCAATTGTTGATTATTTCATCCGTTCACCACATTAAAATTAATATTTTTGATAATTCGTTATGATTACTATCAAAATTACGTTGCTGAAAAATAAAAAATACTTTATGCTTTTTAAAATTTAAACATGATCATTTTATCAATTTGAAAAAATTTTATCTTGAAAAAAATTTGTCATTTTGATTAACAAAAAGTTTTTATTGCATTTCATTTGGCATGATTCTCCTTTTTCAACAACATAATTTTGATACTTTTTTTTTTTGAAAAGTTGATAACATTTCCACCGTGAAACGCAATCAAATTGATAACATTTTAAAATAAATGCTAATTGCTGCCGTTTTGAATGTGATTTGACATTGAAATTAATTTCACTTGTTAATTTAATAATGGATTATTATAAAAATTATGTTGTTGGCATCATTTCTTGTAATTAAAATTTAATTATATTTAAGCGCTAATAGGGCTAACATACAATGTCATATGGTTAAATTATAGCTATCAATTGATACATGAAACTGATCTTAGAAAATATTACTTTTTTTCGAATTACTTGGAAATACTGTTGCATTTTATTTCTATTAAAAGATTTAACAAATGCAAATTAATTTTATGCCAGTAGAAAACAAAACATAAAAGCTTAAAAAAATAAAAAATTTGTTGCAAAATCTAAAGCAATTATGACTAATTCTTATATAAACAGAAATGAATTTATTCGAGCTTTTTTTGCATATTCATTCTTATTAGTAAAATTTTCAACCTTACATCTTTTTTTTACAACTTTTTGTATTTAGCAGAAAAAAACGAAGAATATTGCAGTTTCATTTTTTTTTTTCTGCATAAAAATATTAAAATATTCATTTTTTTTTCTTTTTATTTTGTGAAATCTATTTGTAATAACTTTTTCATTATTTCCATAAAATATTAGGAAATAAACAAGAAAAAAAGAAAACCAATCAGTTCATTGAATAAATGTTATTAAATTTAAATTTAATCAAAAATAATTTTAAACGATCTAAATATATAACAATGCTAGTGTATAATTGCCGATTGATAATAATAATAAGTAGAAACTAGTTTCCAAGGTATTAATTCAAATCATTTATTCGCATTAATTAATCATTCTAACATTACGATTGATTTTATACACTTACCGTTTTATTTCTTTATAAACATTTTTGCTTTCTTTCCATTTCATTACCGATTTTGGATTTTTCACTTCCTCTTCCTCCTCTCTCTCTCTCCTCCTTCTGCAATTTTTACATGTTTCCTTGGTTTTTCCTGCTTTTTTAAAGAATTCATTCTTACTCTAACTAAATTACACTTTATAAATGAATGAGAATCACAGCATACACAAAACTATAGTATAATTTTTTTTAAGGATACCTGTTTCTCTTTCATCTCACTAATTTTTCCTTTTTTTTAAAAACAAAAAACATGCAATTAATTAATTAATGTGTAGTTGACTTTTATCAGTAAACATGTTAGTTTTTTTTTTTTTATAAATATTAAACTTTTTCCTCTTTCATTTCTCACGCTTTTCCTTTTCCGTTCCTCTTTCTCTCCCCTTTTTCTCCTTTTTATTACAATTATCTCAATTTATTTGCATCAAATTTTTTCTAATTAATTTCTAATTAATCCTTTTTTTTTTGTTCTATATTAACAATTAAAGTTTTATTCTCTTTTCTCGCAAATCTTAAGTTGCAACAATATTTTTTCATTTACTTTCGACTCCTTTTTTTAATTAACGCAGCTATTAGAAAAGCAAAAAATGTTAAGTAAAAACAAAAAAAAAAAAACAAAAAACAAAAAACGAAAAAAAAAGAATCAGATTGAAAAAATTTGCTGTTGTATAGAAAAATTTTCAAATAAGAATTCATTTTGTTATCAATATTAAATTCTCTATATTAAAGATCTATAAATTTCAAACATAAACATTTTTTGGTAAATGAACAATTTTAAAACAAAATCTTCCTTTCAACTATTTAATTATCTTGATTATCATAATTCTAATCAGTAAAGACATAGTTTAACAAAAAAATAACAATTAAAATAATTAATATGGGAAATTTTGCAAGTGATAGTCATCAATTAATATTTTAAAAACCTTGAAGTTTGTTACGGTTACATGCTTATGTTTTAGGTAAGTATTTCTTTAACGGTTGAAATTTCTTACCTGTATTTTACTTTCTTCCATTTATTTCCAATTTATTTCATTCATGATCAGTCAATTAATCAATTTCGATTACTCAATTAATCATTTCCGATTAGTCGATTTATCAGTTCTCTCTAATTACGATTCAGTTAGTTCCGGTATCTTTTAATTGCAAAATATATGTAATACTATTGCTATTTTAGAAGTAATGAATATTAAATAAGCAGCAATAATAATTTATCCTTAATTATATCCTACTCAGAAACGGCAAATCCGGAAAATATCTTTATCATGTCATTAATATATATTATACCATTATTTCAAATTGCGTATACGAGGTTTGTCATTAAAATTTTAAATTGTAAGCTTTTAATGAAGTTAGTCATGTGCTACTAAATAGTGGTTTAATTGTGATCTTCTTTTATTGAGCATTCTCGGGAAAATCAAAATAAATAATAATTTTAGGTATATTGGACCAAATTTTGATTTCAGCAAGTATCACAGTTTTGAGGAATATGAAAATTATTTAGAAAGCATTCCAGAAGCTTTTCCGCATTTAGCTCAGTTACAGGTTATTGGATTTACACATGAAAAAAGGCGACTACTTTGTTTAAAGGTATTTATAAATTTCAAAAAAAAAAAAGTTAAGAAACAATTGATTGTTAGTATAACTGAAATTGGATAGAAATTTGAACTTCAGCTCTTTTTCATTTCTTTTTTTTCAACTTTATTTCATTTTCTTAAAAAAAAATTTGTCCAAGATATTTTACAAAAAAAAAAAAAAAAAAAACCTTTGGTAAAAGAAAACAAGAAAAAGTGAAAAGGTAAAAAAAGAAAGGCTGAAAAGAAAATTTTTTGGGTAACTAATAATTTGAATAAATAATATTAGATCAAATAAATAGAATATAGCGTAAAAAAAAGAAAAGAAATGAAAGGTACTATAAAAGGTTAAAGGTTAATAAAGAGTAAGGATGAAGAAATATGTATTTTTTAAAAAATTCTGATCAAAAATTTTATCAATTTAATGTTTTTATAATTAAATTCATCTTATGATTGGTAATCCAATACGGAGAGATCAAAAGCGTATCATTTGGATTGATGGCGGTAATCATGCACGAGAATGGCCAGCATTTCACACTGCTGCATTTTTTATCAATAAGGTATTAATTCTGTTAAAAAAAATGCTTTCTTATCATTTCTTATCATTGGTAATACAACACTTAACAATGATAATAATAAATATTAATAAATAATAGCAATAATAACAATAATAATTTTTTTATCAGTAAAAATAATTGTTGCTGAAATATTGATTTCAATAACAAACCCCTAACGGAGATGGAAATGAAAATGTTAAGAATAATCAGAAAAGTTTGCTATTTAAAAAAAGAAAACAAAAAAAAAAAAAAAAAAAAAACATAGTTAAATTTGTAATAATTGCAATACATATTTATATTTACAGCTTCTAACAGGATATGGGAATGATCCGGAAATTACGAGATATATTAATAACCTGAATTTTTATATACTTCCCATACTTAATCCAGATGGTTTTGTATTTTCTCGTACATCAAAATCTGATCTTGTATGATTTGTTTATTTGAAATTTTATTTAAAAAAAAAAAAAGGAAAATGTTTTTTGTTTGTTGGCATTTTTAATAAATATTAGAAAAATTTTTGACTTGAATATAAAAATTTATTAATTATAAAGCCTATTTATTAATTAAAAAAGTTGAAAAAAATTGATGGATTCCAGGTGGAATTTTTATTTTACAAATAATTGGTACAATTTTTGTACTCGCTAAAATTGTCTGTTTAATTTGTTCCTATTAAAGATGAATGACAAATTAATTAGAATGACATTTAATTTCTTGGAAAAGCATTGACACATAGATTCATTTCTTCTTATTCATAGATCAGACAATGGAGAAAAAATCGCGCTCCAGAAAATTGTACCGGTAGTATACTCTTTCGGAAAAATCTATGTTGCGAAGGAGTTGATCTCAATCGAAATTATGATTTTGATTTTCATCAAACTTTTTATCCATTTAATAATTCATGTTCAGATGAATATCAAGGACCATTTCCATTCAGTGAACCGGAATCACGGTATATGCTATTTGGTTTTGCTTTTTTTGCTTATTTAAGATAATATTTTTTGAATAATTTTTATTTTCGCTATGATTTCCATTAATAAAGTTACGACAAAATAATAATTTGAAACTGTAAAACTTGAAATTTTAGTGGTTAAACTTTTTTGAAGTTTCTATTTCTTTTTAATTATTTAGAGCGGTGCGGGATTTTATCACATCAAATGAGCTGCAAAATAAAACGGATGCAGTTATAAGTTTACATACCCATGGGCAACTTATCATTCTTCCATATAATCATCGTCGTAAAACATATCCTACCGACTATGCTGATTTGGTTTAATTTCAAACATTGGAATTTTCAAATTCTTAAGAAATTGAAAATGTGTCTAAAAATAAAAAAAGAATTCATGCATTTTTTAATGCCGGATTAAAATTTCACTTCAAGTTTGTAAAATTTATGTCAGAAAATTTATGTCGGAAAGATTTGTCAATAATTGTATTAATAGCTTCATTACAGATGGCTGTAGCACAAAAGGCAAAAAATGCTATAAGAAAACATAACGGAAATGAATATGACATTGGTACTGCTGCTGATATACTTGGTAACATTCATAATAATAATAATTAATTTCAAGAATTCCAATTTCAGAAATGTCCCATAGATTTCAAAATTTCTACTTATTTCTTTAAAATTTTAAAAATTTCGGAAAAAAAAACAAATGCACTTCTTTTCTGCATCATTGATTTATTTAATAATAATTAATAATAATAATAGTAATAATAATAAATAATTCACTTTAACAAATTTAGTTATTAAGTTTTGATCACTCCGTTTATAAATAATTATACATACTAAAACAACTGCTAAATCATTTTAAATAATTGTAGAAAAAACTGAAAATAGACAATAACAGAATATTTGACATTTTCAAGTTTTAATATCAACAAATATATTCTAAAATAATTATCCATCTCATATTTTTGCCACAATATGAAAAAGTAATAATCAAATAGTCTTAAAATGCGATGAACAAAAATCTTCCTGAAGTTGTGATATGAAAACAATCAATAGAAACCATTCAAATCATCAAAAAAAAAAAAAAAAAAAAATAATAATAATAATAATAATAATAATAATAAAATAAGAAAGAAAAGAAGGAAATTGAAGTTATAAGACTGTCTGAAAGTAAATCGAAGGTTGAACTTGGAAACTTTCAGGTCCGGCAACCGGTAGTGCAACGGATTGGATTAAGCGCAATACGAATATCAAATATGTTTATGTATTTGAATTACCACCAGCACATACATGTATTATTTTTATTTTATCAAAATGATAAATTTGAAAGAAAAGAAGAAACATTTAATAACTTACTGATAAAGTAATAAAAAAAAAATTTCATTTTTAAAAAATTTTTTGATTTATGCTAACGAAGAGATACAAAAGTGCTTCTTTCATTTTTTTTCATTTTTTTTTTTTTTTTTTTTTTGAAGAATAATTTATTTTGTGTCCATATTAACTGATTTGATGACAATTATAAAATTGTATTTAAAAATTTTGAGTTTTATTTAATTTTTTTTTTCGTTGTTGAAATAAGAATCGATAAATAATGAATTTTCAGCATGGTTTGCTTTTCAAGTAAAACCATATAAATTATTACCAATAGCAATTGAAACATGGAACGGTGTACGCGTTATTATTGACCAAGTACTCAAAGATAATAATTTATAAATTGAGAAGAATATCAGTGCAGATCAGATTACTATGAAATTTTTCTCTTTTATTTTTTTGAAAAATAAAATTTTATCTTGATGGTCATTAAGGAGACAATTAAACAATACAACCACGTATGTTGCGAATTATAATTTCGCGAAACTCTAAGCAAAATAATAATATAAACAAAAACTAACTAATTATAAATAATCTTGTAATATCATAAATCAGAATTTTGAAAATAAATTATTCACTGTAAACAATCACACAGTGCTATTAATCACTGTCAACCTTGATTTCTTATCTAACTCATTATTTTATATTCACGTCAGAATTTGATATCATCAATCTTTTGCTTTAAATTCACCATAATATCTTATTATAGTCATACCCATATATCTCTACATATATAAATACAAAATTAATAAACGATATTTTTGTTATTGCTATTCTTATCACAACAACTCGTAGCTTCGTTTTCTTCAAAAAACTACTGAATTTCCTCCATTTTTACTGCTCAGATTATTGATATTGTACGTTTTATAAGAATAAAGATACGGTGATCTTCACTGCTGTATCATAAAATATTGGCGTAACTGACGTTAACTTATTTCATTTCACGGACGTTTATTCTACAATTGAGGTAAGTCTTCCAAATTCTTGTATATCTTTAACCAACGACAATTTATTTATTTTGGTGCCATGAGCAATGTTTAGCAATATTATCGCAAGCATACAACCCGCAAAGGAAAAATTAGTCAACCTTATTAAAGAAATAAATTTAAGAGAGATCAAGTTTTCGGAATCAAATATGATACTGAAAGAAAAGGAAAATTTCTATATAACAAGGAAAAACAAACTTCAAAGAATTACAATTATGCATTACTACGCTTGAATCTATCAATAATAAGTGGTTCAAATACACTCAACAAATTGTCACAGTAAAAAGAAGCAAAGAAAAGTATGCAGCAATAACAAAAAATGACCAATTATTGCATAAAGGAAAAGAAGTATAACGCTAACAATGCATAGCTGACCAAAATTTAATGCAACTCTCAAGGGGTTTAAAAAAAGAATTGGCGAAAGAAGAGGTAAAGATGATCCTTCCTTCGAATCTTACTGTGAAATTGCTTCATTTGTCCCTAGAAACCCTCAAAAAATTGGAGACAATTCTGGGGCATTTCCAATTTACAAGCAATCCCGGCTTATAGCATCAAAATAAATTGTCGTAGAAGGTTGTCAAATTAATTAAAGATATACAAGAATTTAGATGACTTACTCAATTGTAGAATAAACCGTCCGTGAAATGAAATAAGTTAACGTCAGTTACGCCAATATTTTATGATACAGCATTGAAGATCACCGTATCTTTATTCTTATAAAACGTACAATATCAATAATCTAAGCAATAAAAATGAGGGAAATTCAATAGTTTTTGGAAGAAGAGGAAGTGCGACAATACAACTTTCTACTGAGAAACAAGTTGATCGATCAATGATCAAATGAACTATACGCCATGGAAATGGATGTTTTCGAGGACAGAGATGATAAAATGGAAGATAAACCAGAAGGACTTATTGCAAGACAAACCAGAAGTACTAAAAAGCTATAAGCTTTTGCTGAATTAAAAGATAAGTGCAATTTTTTAATGAAGACTTTATTATTAATAACAGTAATGTCATTAATATCAAAACAGGTGATAGCTGTCAACAACTATAATTCGATTTCAGGATTACATTTTAATATTCCTGAAAAATGGAATTGTGAAGAAGTTATTACTGAGAAGGTCACATTTCACAAGATAAAGTATTATTTTATGGAAGAGTATCGATACTATCAACCATCTCTAAATCGAAGAATTTGAAAGAATTCGATGCTACGAGCTATAAAAATTACTTCATCATCGATGAACCATAAGCATCACTTGTTATTAGTGAAAAACCCAACATAATAAACACGAGAAATTATAGATTCACCTCTCTCCTCCTAATGAATGCTGATACTGTTCTTGCTATAGATACGGAAAATTTTTCTAATGAGAGACATTCGATTCCGAAAATGTAAAGTTTTAATATTTTTTGATCCAATAAGACAAGAATTTCTTCAGCAACTTAAAGAAACATATCAAAGAAGTTGTCAAAACAGAAAAAATCTATTATTATTGAATTAAATGGTTGTCAACTAGCAATGTGACCCTTACAGCGAGACCGATGCTACAAAGAAACGATGTAATAGCTAATAATTAAAAGAGTTGATGAAAATTTGATGGTTACATCTTGCAAGTCTAGCAATTGAAAATATCGAATTTAAAAGAAGTTTAATAAATAGGTTCAAAATTGAAGGAATTAACTAATTTATAAGTTTGAAGTTGAAATATCATAAAACATTAGCATAACTGACATCGATTTATTTCAATCATTTCACGGATGGTTTATTCTACTATTGACTTTAAAATAATTAACTTTAATTTAAATGCTACTGTAAATTTTTTTATTTTTTAATAATTAGCATTTGGATTTGAAAATTTGAACATTTACGTCATGCGTTTTACGTTTTACGTAGAATTTTTTCAGCACAGACAATCTTGCGAAAAAATTTATTTCAAACAAATTTTCAATCTAATATCCTAGCTGCAATTTTCTTTTTCACGAACTGCAGACTGACTATGTTATTATGATAGATTAATAAAATTTTTTATTTTTATATAATCCATCTTAAATTTGACCTTCCTTTATTCTACATTGACCCTCCGTAATTATTAATATTTTTAACCTTTTACCTTTAATTGCCCACAATGAGCATTTCAGTGTCAAAATTGTGTTTGCACAAATATAAAATATACGCTGTAAAAATAAACTCGAAAATACTAAATTAACAAAAAAATATAATTTTTGCAAAGCAGAAAAATGTTACAAAATAAAAATGTCGCATGAATTTTTTGAATAAAAAGGTTTGAAATTAAAGTCAATTAAATTATAATGTGAAACTAATGGAATTTTATTAGGTTCAGAATTTTATTGTATGATTTTTTGAAATAAAAAAAGCTTAAGAATTAGAAGCAATTAAACTAAGGCGCAGAATTGATTAAATTTTATTAGACCCGAATTTTGAAACTTCACAACAAAATATATTTTGTTTGGTATATAATTATTAAAAGTTTTTTTTGCATATAATAATTATAATTTAAAATTTCAACAATATGAATCATTTTCTTTGTCGGATAAAAAAAAACAAATAAACTCTTTTTTTGAAAATTAGATCAACTTATAAAACTTATTCAATTACTGTTAGCAAATTAATATTAGCAATAACAATTTCTGGCAATTTTTTCTCATCTTGAAATTATTATTTACAAAAAAAAAAAAAAAAAAAGAAATGAAAAATAAACTTAATTCGCTTGCTGACCTTTTCTGAAATATTTATTAAGTTATTTCTTTCTTGTCTTGCAAATAATTTGCATTAAATGGATACATTATTTTTTAAATATTCCCTTAGAATATATTATCCATTTTTTTTTCTCTGAAATCAGACAACAATTTTCTTTTTTTTTTTTTTTGGGGAGGGAGGTCAATAACAAACAATTTGACCTCACGTATTTATTGATTGCCCGCAAAAATTTTTGCTTTTCATATCAATAGATTCACAATACCAATAAAACAACATTCATTAGCAAGGCAAATCAACATTTTTTGTTTATTGAAATGTCTTTTGCTCCTTCTTCACCTAATCGTACAACTTCAACGTCCATTTCTACTATAAATCATAGAACCGAAAATATTTGGGTAAACAATCGATTGTTTGAAAATTTTATCAAATTTTTTACAAAATTTACAAATAATTCTTTTTTTTCTCTTTGTTTAAATTTTATTCACATTAGTTTTATTATATTTTATAGCATAAATAAAGCAGCGAAAGAAGAAAGAAAATAAATAAATGATAATTTGAGCTTAATGAAAAAAAAAAATTCATGATAATAATAATACTAAATTTGATTTTTTTTTTTTCAGGATATGAATGTAATAAAAGAAAGTTTAAAAGAAATTGAATGTATGAATATAGTGGAGATGACAAATAAAATTAGCAAATTAATTCAAATTTTGGAAAATGATATAAAATTAAATGGAATTTCATCTATTAAATATGGAAAATTTTTGATCAAAAATTTAATGCGATATTTAATGGTTAGCTTAATTAGTATTTATATATTTTCATTTTCAATTAGTAGTAATATTTTATATTACTTTTGTTATATTATAAATATGATTTCAAATTTCCAATTAAACTTTATTGTTTAGAGTATTTTGAAAATTAAATTCAATCTTTTTAGTTATAAATTTTTTCAAAATATTTGAATCATTATTAAGTGTTGTTTAGGAAATGAAAGAATTGGTAAAAGAAATTAAAAGAATTGAAAAACAAAATAAATTGGATGGAAAAAAAAAGAAATCACATACGATTGCATTTGATTCAAATGTAAGTCTCATTGTATTATTAATTTATTTTTTTTTTTTTAAAAAAAAGGATGAAAAAATAAGCAAATAAGTAAATAAAATGAATTTGAAAAAAAAAAAAGCAATGGATTAAAATATAAATAATTTTCAGTTTATTCGCAAAACAAACTATAAATGTTATATATATCATGTGAAGCGTAAACAATTCAATCAAAAATAATTTTTGGGAACTAACGAGTGATAAGCAAATGATTATCACATCAATTATCAGTGAAATTTTGTTTAAATTAAAAATTTTGTCAAATTTATCATTGAAGTATGAAGAAAAAAGAAC
Source organism: Brugia pahangi (assembly GCA_012070555.1). Classification (NCBI taxonomy): domain Eukaryota; kingdom Metazoa; phylum Nematoda; class Chromadorea; order Rhabditida; family Onchocercidae; genus Brugia; species Brugia pahangi. The sequence continues at coordinate 2,006,284 of JAAVKF010000008.1, read as the reverse complement.
TATGAAATAACAATTAAAATTTTCATTAATATTAAATTTTTTGTAGCAAAATATCAAAATTTTCGTAAAGATTTTGCATCTATTTGTTATCTTTATTCTTTATTATTTTTAAATTTGCTCTCTATGCCGCTTTTTTATAGATTTAATTTAATAAATTAAAGAATTTAAATTACTTCTTCTTGTAATTCATTACCTTCTATCGCATGTCCTTGGTAATTGGATACTTCAAACAATTCTAATTAAAAATTAAAAGTGTCATATGTCATCAAAAGTGAAGGAAAAATTAATAAATGAATTTATACATACAATATACAAAATTTTTTTATTTTCTTAAATTTCAAAAGAAAAATAAAAAACTCAAATATTATTTATTCCATTTAAATTTATGCTTTTTCTCTTTTTTTTTCATTTGCTAAAAATATGTCAATGCAAATTTATTTCTATAAACATCAATTTCAAATAAATATTTTAATTATTATTGATAAGTATTTGATTTCAAATTTAATTGATATTAATCGTCGGTATGATTAGAAGCATTGTAAAATTTAATTTGAAAGATAAAAAAGAAAGAGTTTTATAAAAAATTTTAAATTTATATATTTTTCTTTTTTTAAACTATGCTTATTTTCGTGTTTTTCCTAATATCTAAACATTCAGTAAATCATTTACAACTGTTTTTAATTTAATTCTTAAATTGTTTTCTAATTTGAAAAAAAAAAAAACATTCAGAAATCTAATAAATAAAAGATAAAGAAAAAACGGTAGCAAATAAAATGATTAAAATAAAAGAGGAAACAATTAAATTTGTTAAACAAAAAGTATAGTTATTGTAAATTTACAATTTCAACATTTTCTTCTCGTAGTTTTAATTTCATTTATGTATTAAAAATGAATTTCAAATTTAAAAAAAATACAAAATTTTATTTCTTTCTTTAACATTTTTATAAACTTATATACATCACAAAATGATATTTAAAAAAAAAAAAATGATTTGAAAAATGAAATTAATCTCAAAACTTTGCTAAATAACATTTCTAAATGAATTTACAATAAATTATTTTGAAATGTTAATCAGTTAAATTAAAAAATATAGCTTATTTGCAATATTTTTACAAAAAAATTTGCAAAACTTGATGCATGTTTTAAAAAAACTAAATTATTAAAAAATAAATTTAAAAATTAAAATCAGGCTTTCGTCATTTTCCCATTTCATAAAATTTAGAGATTAATTTCGTTTTTAAAACATTAAATAGATAATTTTTGCAAATGCAACGTACGTGTGCATATGTACGTGACATAGACGTTTATATAAGTCTGTTCCATGCGTCTGTTGCATTTTTGTCAAGACAAACCATAAAATTTTTAGTTTAACAAAGTTATTAATATCATAAATTAAAAAAAAAAAAAGAAAACGAAAAACATTGCAAAAATCAATGTTAGATAATTTATATAGAATATATAATATGCAAAATTATATATTAGAGTATTTTAAATCGATAATTTTTTCAAATTTAAAATATTTCAAAAGATTTTTATTTAACAAAAAAAAAAAATGAACGATGTAATTTTGTTGTAATTTTTAATTTGAATTTTTGTTCTAAAATAGTATATTTGTTTGAAAAAAATAATAACTGAATAAACTCTTTGATTTTTTTGTTTTTTTTTTTAACTTTAATTTTAATAATCAATTTTTATAATAAATTTTCCTTTTGTTCTAATAATTATATAAGTATATATAATTAAAAGTTATACAAATTAATCAAATAATATCACTTGTAAAACATTAAAAGTAAGTCAAATAAACAGAGCAAAAAGTCTTTTTTTTCCTTTAAAAGGAAAAAATTTTTTGAAATTAATATATAAATACATAATTTAAATTAGTATATGTACAACGATGAAAATAGATTTAACAAAAAAGCGCTTCTTTTTTGCAGATTTATATTCATTTTTAATTTATTGCTTGTTATAATTTTGAAATTATGCAAATTTAATAAATTTTGACAATTTGATGATACATTTTACCAAATATTTTACTATTAAACAATAATGATAATAATATCAATCATTAAAATAGTAATAATTATAAATAAAAATTCATGATATCATTTTTAATAAACGAAAAATGAAAATTATGAGTATATGTAACGAGTAAAATAGCATTAAAATAAGCTCATTATTGGTTGGCCAACAAAAAAAAAAAAAAAATGAAAATGAAATGAAACTTTTGATAATCTAATAAAAACTTTAAAGCATATATATATAAAATAATAATAGTAAAAGATTTTTTATTTATTTTTTTTTTTTTTTTTCAAATATAATTTCCCATACTTTGACTTCTAGCTATTCGTCTTCGTCGTCTTATACTATCACGAAGCGGATTTGACATTGAACGTGGCGCTAATTTGCCAACCTAAAAGAAAAAGACTGTGTTGCTAATTTAAAAAAAGAATTGAAGCAAAATTGAAAAAAAAAAAAAATTAAATTGATCGATATTACTATCTCTTAATATTCAATTTTAGAAAATTTTTTTTTCTTCTTATTACTATTATATTTATTTACTTTTTTTTCACACTTTTTAATTCAATAAAAATTTAAAATTAAAAATTAAAAAAAGAAAACTAATAAACATACATCTGTAAGATCAATTGTTGAAACACTGGTACCAGGTTTAATAAATTCTGCCATATAATCTTCCTTAATATCATCACCATTCTCATCCATTGTACTTTGATCTTTTTTTAATTCACGAAGTTTACGATCTAATAATTGACTGAACATACGATATAATGCTTCTGTATTTTCACTTGATGTCATATACTATAAAAAATAAAAATTAATGTTCTTTAAACAATTTAAAATTTAAAATTTTGCTAGTAAAAGAAAAAAAAAAAAACTGAAATATAAATTAAAATTCTTTTTTACATTAATGAATTGCTTAATTATTTTTAGTATCTCATAAAAAAAAAAAAAGAAAAACGTAAATATCGAACTTAATAATTAATACCTAGAGGTAAAAAAAAAAAAACGAATAACTTTTTTTTCTTGCATTAATTCATGATAAATTTTATAAATATGAAAAAATTAAATTATATTCAAATAATTAATTCTAAAAGAAATAATCAATAATTAGTTACTTTTGCAAGTTCAATCCTTAAATTTGTTGGATCATTTGGTTCAGATTTTTCATCAAATAAATATTCCAAATTGTTATAAGCTGATGAAGCTACACCAAGACCATCAGATACACTTTTCCTACAAAGTAATACTTAAATTTTACCACATCTTCCTTTTCACACAATGACCTTATGACCTTCTAAAGTATCTTTTAACATTTAGCACAAAAAAAAGAAAAATTATATACTTACAAATTTATCATAAATTTTAGACAACATAAATTTAATGTATTCTATAAAACTTTACAAATTTTAATTCTAATATTAATTATTTAGTTATTAAATATGATAATCTATTTTTGATTGTTTTTTAGAAATTTTAAAATGTAATTCAATAATTGAAATTGCCTATTAAAATATATTAAATGGTTAAAATTAAATAGTGCATTAAAATATTTAATAAATATTTCATTCATATTGTAAATATATAAAAAAAAAGCTGCTGAGCATAAAATTAATTAAGAAATCCGAAAATAAATCCGGTATGAACAGAAAGTTCCGAATATTTTCCTCAGCATCAGAAATGCAAAAATACAAATATCAATCATTTATTATTGCTCATAAAAAAGAGAGAAAAAGTTAGCAGGGAAAATGTTAAAAAATGTTTGTTTAGTATAAAATTAATTTCAAAAAATTTGAAAAAAAAAAAACTTACGATTTTCTTGGCACATTAATATTAGGCTTAATATCACAGGCCATTTCCATGGCCTCTTTTAATGTTATTTTTGTATAGGCTCGAATGATTTTTGATGCATCAAATTGATGTGGCTTCTGATTTCGCATCAGTAACGGTCGAAAGATTGTTGCATTTAACCTTTCAAAACTAAAATTTTTAATTTTTTCATCAATAGCTATTGTCTTTCTTTCTTCTCTCTCTCTCCTCTCTCTCTCTCTCTCTGTTAACCTTTCTCCGTCGTTTTTTTCCTTTTTTCCAACTAATGAATTCTTCAAATAATGAATTCTTGCTGACTATTCAATTCAAATTTATGCTTGGAATAAAAAAAAAAAACAAAAAGTTGTGTTTTGATTAAAAAACAAAATTAAAATTTTTTTTTAAAATCCTTTTTTAAAATAAAAATTAAAATTTTTGAAAAATTATTTGGTGCATATATTAGCAATTGTCAAATTTTAAAAATTTAATTGCATTTACTTATTGTGATACTTCATTTTTTCTTTTTTTTGTTGTATTTTTCATTTATTTAATTTGAAGAATTTTGATTGTAATTTTATATGAATTATGTATTAATATTTATTTCAGCGGAAAAAAATTTTTAGTAATTCAATTTTGTTAAATTTGAATAATTTCAATCGAAAGCAAAAAAAAGTAGAGAAAATATTAATATTTAATTTATTTAAGCAAATTCAAATACTATTTAAAATTCTAGAGTTATTAAACTTTCAATTGTTCAAAGAAAATTTGAAATAAAGTTTGAGAAACTTTTTTTTTATTTTTATGATTATGAATGAAATAATTTTAGATTATTAAATTTTTGACAAATAATTCTAATGAAATTTTTAAAATTTGAATTTGCTACATCTATTCTGATTAACACTATAAAATCTATCCAATAATTTTATATTAAAAATGATTTTGAAAAAAGATGAATGAATTGATTAATAAATTAAAAAAAAAAATTAAAATTAAAAAAAAAAAGTAGATAAAATTTGATAAACTAACGCATCACGTATTGAATTATATCCTTTTTGTCCGGCAATATCTTCAACACCAGCCATTGTATAATCGAAATACTTAAAATTAAAATACATAAATTTTAGTTTTTTTATTTTTTCTTATCATACAAAATTATAAATTTGAAAAATTTTATTAACACTCTTTACTTTTTTCTTCTTCTTTTCAAGTACTGACAAATTTTTTGATTTTACTAGAATTAAAGAAAGATTATTTTTTTCTTTCCTTTGTTAAATAATCTTTGTTAATTTTTCGTAAGCAAAGAATTACAAAATAAATTAAACGAACAAAATTTTTTGGACTTTCACTAAAATGCTAAATTTGGTATATTTGTAATTTCTAACTTATTTTATTTGTAATTTATTTTGATATTTTTTTGTCCGTGAAAAAAAAAATAAAAATGGAATTGTGATATTTATTAGCTTCACTTTGTTTTATTAAAAATATAAGAATGTAAAAAATTTTCAAACTATAATTTTTAATCTCTAACTTATTTTGTTTGCAAAAAAAAAAAAGAAAAAGAAATGAATTCAATTTTGAAATTACAAATTCATTAATTAAAACTAAAGATTATTTAATCGTACTCGCATATAAACACTTTGTATCATTGTTGGACCTTCTTCTGCTTCCCTTTCAATGTTTAAATAAGTGGCTAACGGCCGAATTGTTATTCCCTGTAAATTTAATTTATCATTTATTATAAATTTAAAAATTAAATTTTAAAATTGAATTTTTTTTCCATTTTTTCAGTTCTTTTCAGGAAGTTTTTTGCTTATTTTTTTCTCTAAAAAATTTTTAATATGTGGAAAAAATTTTAGATATATGAAAAAAGGAAAAAAAAGCTATTATTTATAAATATGCTATATGATAAGTTATTTTTATCCTATTAAAAATTGCGTTAAATTATTTTATTTTTGAATTTTTATCATTGATTGTGATGTAGGTTTGATATTAAAAATAAGAAAGAAATGATAAAAATGATAAAATGATTAAAGAACTATAAAAATAATAAAATGATTAAAAAAAAAAACGAAAAAACGAAAATGATAAAATGATTTTAAAAAATATGAAAGCAATAAAATGATTAAAGAAATGGTAAAGTGATTTTAAAAAAAAAAAGATTATCACTAAAATTATATAAAAATATCAAATTATAACAACTGCATGCAAAAAATTCTTCCAATAAAACAAAAAGACCAATTGATTTTAATTACATTACCGGATCCGGAAATTGAAACTATCACAAACTAACTTGTAGAAAAACGGTGAAGTAGATGACAGCTATACAGGCTGTTGTGAACATACTTTTAGCATGAATATTATTCGGCATTGAAACTACTAAACCGAATGCAATTGCACCACGTAAACCACCGTAACATAAAATGAATTGATCAACACGGGTAAAACTTTGTTTCCGGAAACGGTTCAGTATAGCACATTGCACAATGACACCTACAAACTTTTATTTTTTATTTCATCCGTAAAATTACCAATTTTAATAGATTTCTTAATTTAGTATTAACAAAAAAAAAAAAAAAATTAGCTAAAAAAAAGTACAAAAATTATAAAATTCACTTTAAAATTTTAACAAATTTTGAAATGAATACAAATTTGCATTTTTTTCCCTTTTTTCTTTCTTTTTGATAAAAATTTTTGTTAAAAGTAAATTTTAAAAGACTAAAAAAAATTTTTTTTTTATCAAAATTTTGACAATTTAAAAAAAAATAAAAATGATAACATACCAATACTGCGATAAACCAAACAGAAAATAATTGTAAGTGCAATAAATGGTAAATCCCAGTGATGTTTACTTGAAATTGTTGATAAGCCAAGAAACATAAAAATTACTGTTTCACAAATTTGTGCTAACATTTTTGTGAAATATTTTACAGATGTTGCAGCTGTTGCAGTAATATTACCTTTAACATATTGTTTCATAGCCATACCACATGCAACAATTCTAAAATTTTTTAATTTTACAACAAAAAAAAAAAAAATTATTTGCAAATTTTTAAAGTTAATAATCGATTTTTTTTTTTGTTGCTTTAATCTTTAATTTATGCAAATATTTGTTCATTAACTTATATGAATTAACATCCTAAATTTCAATTTTTGCTTTTTTTCATTTTTAATTTATGAAATTATAAGAATATAAAAATTAAAATATGATTGATTTAGAAAATTTTCTAAAAGTTTTGATAATTTAATGAGCAAAAATTTTATGTTTTTTTATAAGCCAAGTAATTTTTATGAAATATTTTAATAAAAAATTAAAAAAAATGACATACGCTAAAATGGATGATAGACCAAACATTTCACCAGTTAGATATGCCATATATGGTATTAGAAATATAAAAATTGGATTCAATATTTTAACTTTATCTGTATATCTATAATTGATGAATTTTTTCTTTTTTCAATTTCAAATTTTAAACTTTTAAATTTTTCATTTTTTTTTTAACGCTAAAGTTTTTTCCTAACATGTATGCTATGAAGAAAAATTAATTGATTTGCAAAATTTTTTCGCAAAAGTAATTACAAATTTAATAAATTTTTAATCAATAAATTTTCAAAAAAAAAAAAAAACACAAGTAATTTTTTGATGTAAAATATTTAAAACAAACAAAAATTTCAAATATTTTATATATTATTAAAATTTAGAACGAATAGTAATTATATCAATTGTTTAATTTAGTCAAATTTTATCAAATTTTAGGAATTTAAAAATTTTTTAATTAAAATAAAAAATTAAAGAAAAAAACTTACTTAGTGATAAAACTAACAATAAATGCATAAAAAAGACCAATTGCTGTACCACCGAGACCAATTACAAAGAAACTTATACCACCAGAAAAATAATCAATTGGTATTAACTTATCTTTTCCAATAAGTACAAATTTACGAAACATTTGATAGAGTACCTAAATGAAAGTATAATTTTTTTTTTTTTTAAAAAAAAAAGAATAGAATATTTTGTTTTAAAATAAAATTCAAATTATTTAGAATTCATATCAAATAAAATTCAACAAATTTATTTAATTATATATCAAAAAAAGATAAATTACTTTGTTTTTCTTTTTTTTCATCTTTTTCAAATTATTATTATTTTTTTTTTTTTGCTATTTAAAAATAACAACTAAATACCAAAAAAAAAAAATAATATTTGAGTTTATTATCTTATTCACTTCTAATTTATTCTAAATTTAAAGTTTAAATTAGAACAAAAATAAAATGTAAGGAAAATAAAAATTTAGAATAAATAATTTTTAAAAATAAAAATAAACATACTTTTTTAATATGTATTCATAATTAAACTGCTAATACTTTGAAAATTTTTTAGAGCATTTTGTTTTTTTCCGAGTATAATTTGTAATTGAACATTTGCTTTATGTTTGATCAATCAATTCATACTTTATGATTGATCAATCAATTCATACTTTATGATTGATCAATCAATTCATACTTTATGATTGATCAATCAATTCATACTTTATGATTGATCAATCAATTCATACTTTATGATTGATCAATCAATTCATACTTTATGATTGATCAATCAATTCATACTTTATGATTGATCAATCAATTCATACTTTGTGATTGATCAATCAATTCATACTTTATGATTGATCAATCAATTTATACTTTGTGATTGATCAATCAATTCATACTTTATGATTGATCAATCAATTCATACTTTATGATTGATCAATCAATTCATACTTTATGATTGATTAATCAATTCATACTTTATGATTGATCAATCAATTCATACTTTATGATTGATCAATTAATTCATGCTTTATGATTGATCAATTAATCAATTAATATTATTGATTAGTTAGGAGAAATGATTGATTTAGAAATGACATACCACGGTGATACCATCGTTGAACAATGCTTCACCGAAAACAGTTATAAAAAGTGTTTCATTAACATGAATCTCTTCAAAAACTGCTATTACAGCTACCGGATCAACGGCGCTAATTAATGCCGAAAAGAGGAAAATTTCAAAAATGGAAAATTTAATTGAAAAAACATTTAATAAGCCAAGGCCATATAATGATGAACCTAAAATATAATAATTTGATGATAAAAAATAATTAAAATATTTGATATGTAATAATATAGTAATCAAAAATTATACAATAATTTATAACTGCAATTGTTATTTAATAAATTTAAAAAAAAAAAAAATGATCAAAGAAAAAAAATGAATACAGTGCTATTTTTTTTCAGCATAAAATTTGATTGATCTAATTTACCTGAAAATTTTCAAGTTATAAATCAATGATTTTCTATTCTAAATTATAAATTTTAGCAATCAAATTTGATTCATAGAGTTTAGCCAGAAATTTGTTCTTTTTGATTATTAGTTACAATATATGCTTTTCTTAGTTCTAAAATAACTTGCAATATTATGAATTTAAAATTTAAAATTTTGAAGTATGTAAAATTTTAGGTAATTTTATTCAGTTGCAAAAACAAAAAAAAGCAAAGCTTACCAATTGCTAGACAATTCCATATGGTTCCGATAACAGCAAATACCAATATAGAGCCAAAATTTTCAAATAAAGCTCGATTTGGCATAAAATAACCTTAAAAATTGAATTATCATTTATCATATCAAATGATAATTTAATTAGGTTAGCCATTAAAAATAAGAAGAAAAGAAATTAAACTCAGCAAAATACAGAATTTGCTATGTAATTAAACAAATAAATAATTTGAAATAATAATAAGTTATATGTTACTCCTCTTAAATTGATATATTCAAAAAAAATTTTCATTTATTTTTTCCTTTAATTCAAGTTTTAAAAAAAAAAAATATTTGTCAAAATATACATATTCAATTACTATATTAATTAAATCATATTTTTTTGATTAAAATATAAAATAGTGAATAAGTTTCAAAATTCTTAAATTTTAAAATTTAATCAAGTTAACAAAAAACGAAGTAACCGGCATCAAAAATAATCGGTGGTAGTAAATAAAGAAAGAAAACATTTGCTTCCAGATTGAATATTGAATCATTAACATTGGATAATTTAAGCAGAACACCCAATATGAGACCCACAACAATTAGTAATGATGAATCCGGAAATGTATCAGCGACCCGTTTTGATATATGAAATACTGTTTAATCGATCATACATGTAAATAATTCTTTTTATTTTTTTTTTAAAAAAAAGAATTAAGTCTTAACAAAACTAAAAATTTGAAAATTTTTTAATTTAAATAAACAATTTGAAGTATTTTTGCATTTTTTGTCTAAAATTTGTTCTTAATAAAACTAAAAATTTGAAAATTTTTTAATTTAAATAAGTAATTTGGAGTATTCTTGCATTTTTTTTTCTTATAAATTTAATAATAAAATACTTTTAAGTTTCGTTTCGTTTTTTTTTTTTTTTTTGTAAAAACAAAATATAATTAATTAAATAAAAAAAAGAAGAAACGCAATACAAAATTTTAATAATTTTATATTATATTTGCTAATAAATACAAAGCAAAATTTCCTAATCTATTTACGCATTTCTATTACAGTAACGTAAATCAACGTCAAAAGCTCACGTCAACTGGTCAACGTCACATGCTCACGTCAACTGCATTTAGGAATGAGCAGTCAAACAGTAATAACCAAGCAAAAAAAAAAAAATCATGATTAAGGTAAAGTTAAAAAGAACTTTCACCATTTTTTCTCCTCTTTAATTAATTAATTGAATTAAAGAAGGAAGGTTTGGTCTGTAAACAAATAAATAAATAAACAAACAAACAAACCCATTTTAGCAATCCCAGCAAGTAATAGCCATATTGCAATAGTATATGGTTTTTGGACCTCTTCCCAATTGAATGAGATCACCTTGAAAAGTTTTTAATTCATTTCATCCCTTCTTAAATTTCACATTTTAAAATTATTTTTTGTTACTCAAAATTTGAATTGATTTAATTTAATTACACTTTAAATATTTTTAGTTGTTTTTTTTTCTTTTTCTCTCCTTTTTTTTCCCATTTATGTACATGAAAACAAACATCTAATAAATAAAATTTGTTATAAATAATAAATGAGAGAGAAAAGAAAAAGGAAAAAACATAACAAATAAATGAAATGATAATTTTAAACTAATTAAAAGTTATAATTTTTTCCTTTTTTTGAAATTTAAAATTTAATTCATACTTGAAAACGTCCTGGTGCTTCTTCAACTTGAGGTGCAATTTCATAAAAATCTCTCCAATTTCCTTTCACTTCACGTTCGCTAGCTGATACCAATTTGAGAAGCAGTAATGGCCATAACAAATATAAAAATTAAATAATAATTTTTGATAAATCTATTTTTTTTTTCTCTTTTTGAATAAAAAATTTTTTCAATTATTTTTTCTCTTTTGTTTTCACTTTTTTTTTTCTTCCACTCTTTCTTTTTTTTTTTGTTTATTTATTTGTTTACTTTTTAGTTGTAAACAAATAATGAATTTTGCAAATGTTAATTGTTATTCATACCAATTGCTATAGACATCGGATAATTTCGATTGATGAATATATCTGTTTCGATTCTTTTTCTACTTTTCACAAACTCTTTTCTTCTTCTTCTTCCGTTTTTTTCTTCTTTCCTTTTCTTTTGCTTTCCTTCCGGTAAAGATAATTTCAAATTGTATTCTGTAAAAGTTGAAATTTTAATTAATATTATAAAAAGTTTGAATTTGAATAATCATTTATGGGCATTTTACAATACGCCGTTTCAATAATAATCAATCAACCAATCGATCAATCAATAATGATAATAATAAATAAATGATAAAAATTATGATAATAGTAAATGATAATAATAATATGAGTGAATGCATTTTTGTTTTGTTTTTTCAGACTAATAATTTGAAAAAAAAAGGAATAAAAATGATAAATTAAATAAGTGCTAATAAAAATGCAAATAAAATAAAATCGTTTTTTTTTAAAAAAAAAAAAAGAAAAATAAAGAAATTAAATGGAAAAGTGGTTGCCATAGTAATCTCATGAAATGATAATGTAATCATTGCATTGTTAATTATCAACAAAACTTTTAAATAATAAATAGCAAAAAAGAAGTGATAAATTGATAATCGAATTGATAAAATTTCATTAATAATTGGAAATGATTAGAAATTTTTACTATTATTTTTCTTTCCAAAATGTTGATAAAGAAGTAAAATATTTAATGTAATGAAGAAGAAAACCTGAAATACTGTATGAACCTGAAATATTCCTATATCAAGGATATTTTAATATCTAATATATATAAAAGGAAAGTGAAATATAACTTCCACGTTTGCATGTGCATGTGCAAATGCATGTGCAGGTGCATGCTGTGCATGTTGTGCATGCATTGTATATATGTAACTACTTAAATTTGTGTGTATTTATTTGTATGAAATGTATAAATGTTTTGTGTATTTCTTACTTTAATAAAATCATTTTAATGTTTTCTAAAAAAAAAAAAAGAAAGAAAAACGAATGCTCAAAATAGATAATTGTTTATTTTTGTAAACATTGCTAATAATTAATAAATTATATTGTACTACATATACATATATGTCAATAATTAATTAATTTGATCACAATAATTTCAATTATTTCTCATTTCAAAAATTTTGTGAGGCATTTAAAGTTATTGAAATTATTGAAAATAGCAAGAAGTTAAAATGAAAAACATATATGGAAAAAGAAATGAAAATGAAATGAAAGGACAAAAAAGAAAATAAAACTATTTCGTTTTTTTTTTATTTGTTTATTTTTTGAAAACAGCAAAAAAAAAATGGAAATATCGATGATAATGGATTGTTTCATTTTTTTTTTTTTTTATTTCTAGAAGTTATTGTTTATTTAAGTAACAGCGAAAGAAAAAAAAAACAAATGAGAAAAATAAGAAGAAAAAGAGAAAAATTATTTAATATAAAACTATCTTTTAGCATAAATTTTGATAGACGAAACATTGAACAACAAAAAAAAAAAATTTTTAAAAAAAAAGAAAAAAATCTTAAAAAAAAACATTTTATTACTTTTCATTTTTTTTCTTTTTCACTTTTTTTTTTTTTTGAAAACTGAAATTTGAAATCAAACAAACAAAACAAACAAAAGAAAGAAAAAAAAAATTATTTAAGGTAATTGTATATGTTTACTGTATTACAGTAATCATTATAGCAATGACTCATAAAGTTTATTTATATAAATGTGTAAATGAAACTTTCTTGTGCTATTGTATCATTAATGTTTGGCTAAGAATAATAATAAATGATCAGTGATTAATCATTGAAAACAGGAAAAAATGAGAGAGAAAGACCAAAGATTACTTTTTACTATATTCCGGAAATGAAAAAAGAATTTTTTTTGAATCAATTTATATTGTCTCAAATAACTGTTGAATATATGATAAATCATATCATATCATATCATATCACTTTGCTACTTCTTTTTTCCTATTTTTTTTTTTAGCGAGAAATAGTTTCATTTTTTATTGTCATACAGCAAACATTTTTAAAAAAACAATGTTTGAAAGAATTTTATAGCAATAGTAATATCATGATAATAGTGATAATCTTATGATATTGTTCATTAACATTATATTAATGATAATGATAGCGATAATTGACGTTATGATAAAAATAATAATGAGTAATATCACAATAATAATGAGAAGAACGATTGAAATCATCATCGTGATAATAATCATAATAATTAATGCTGCAATAAAGATAATGGTGAACAGTGATGATAAGGATAATTATTGAGATTGTCTAGTGATGATGGACGATGATAACAGTAATGGTGATAATTAAAGTTGTGATAAGGATGATGATGATGATGATAATTAAACAACAGTAATAATGATAATAATTAATAATAGCAAATATTGACGAAGATAATGATTAATATTACCATAAAGACGTTAGTAAAAATGATTCATAGTTTTCCTCAACACAAATATTGTTATTGCTAAATGAATCATGATAAATTTATAAATGAATTATAATGGTAACATTATAATGTTGATAATTAATATGTACAATGATTACTTTGATGATTAATATGATGATGATAACATATAATTTGTCTAGAAAAAAGATTTAAAATTTCCTTTTGTCACCTTTAAATAGCAAAAAAAAAATTTTTTTTAATGTGTTTAATAAAATTATTGGACAAAAACTCTTTAAAATTTAACTAAATATGAATTGAAAGTTTAATTTGAATTGAATGAAATGTTTAATTATATTTTTTTTTGCTTTCTTTTTTTTTAAAACAATAAGAGAAAAGCATTTAATTAGCCATTATTAATAATGTTTCTAACATTAAAATTTACAATTAATTAAAATGATTAATTAATGGGCAAAAATAATAAATGGGCTAAAAACTAATTATTATTAAAAATATACAGTATTTATAGCAAATATATTGTTAAAGAAATTTTTTTGAATTTTGTTCATATTTTACAGTATAACTCGAAATGATTGCTGAATTCTAATTGTTTGGTTAATTAAAATTAAAAAAAAAATTAAACATTTGTTGGTTAGAAATTAAAAATTTGAAAAATTTGAAATACAATTTTATCCTAAAATTTTATAATTTAGAATATAATTTTAGAGATTATCATTTAATTCTCCTCCTACTTCGTATTTAATATAAAAAAACTAATTTCATTTAATTTATTTAAAATTAATTTTAAGCATAAGCTAACTAAAAAAACTATTCCATTTCATTTTATCTAAATTCATAAATGGGCAATTCAAATCTATTTTGATGTCATCAAATATTTCATCAAAACAATCGAAAGTAACTTTACCCTAAAATATTATTAAAGAAAAATACTTGACATTACGGATCAGTTATGATAAACAATGGTGGAATAAATTCTGCTAATCTGATGAATTTACAAACTTAGAAGTTAAACTCAAAAAAACTTTCATTTAATGATTGTTACTTGTTGACTAACAATAATTAAGTTCGGAAAAGTTTTAAAATATTTTCAAATTCAAAAAATTTTGATTATACTAATTAGTTAAATTGGACTAACTTTCATATCTACTTATACATCTCTTATAAATATACTCATAAACATGCCATTCTTCATTATCAATATTTATCAGACACAATGTTATTTATCAGTGATTTCTACCTTCTCCTATCACTTAGTATTTATCAAAAATATTTATCACTATCACTTATTAAGCTTGTTAAAAATCTAATTTTGCACATAATATCAATAATATTAATATTAACATTTTTGTTTATCACTTTTTCATATATTTCAATACATTCAAGTTGTAATTTCCGATACATTTACATTCGAAAATTGATCAAAATTAGATTAATTGCTATCATCAGCTTTTAGAAATTAGAATTCAAATTTATTTAAATAATATGCTCTTATAAATCATAGTATGATTGAAAAATATAAAATATTCTAAAGAATAAACATATATTAATTAATATAATTACAGGATTTATAAGCATTCAATTATCAGAAATATCTAAAATAATAAATGATATTATTATTCTTCACCGTAATTATCAATTTTACTATTTAATTTTAAATTAATTAACTTATTGTGAATGTAATTAATAGTATTATACTACATTGATGCATATTCCTATCCAATATTGTTAAAACTAAGAAAGAATTATTAACTCAAATTAGCAATTTCACAAAAAAGATTAATAGCATAGAACAAGCAAGAAAACAAACAAATAAATAACAAACAAACAAACAAAATAAAAAAGTAAACAAGCAAATAAACAAAGAAACAAAAAAACAAACAAACAAATTGAGCAAATAAATAAAAGTGTAAGCATGTGAAAGATTGGAAATTCTTTTTAATGCTAATAATAATAGAAATAAGTTTTCTTTGCTTTTGATATGATAATAGAATGAATGATAGGGAAAAAAATGCAAAAAATAATCTTGATAAAACAATTTTTTTTTTTTGCATCCTTTAAAAAAAATCAATAATATCGTTTGAAAATTAAAATATTGATGATCAAAATTTGTTTTCGTTATAGTAACACTAGAAATTATCCAATTAAAATTATAAATTTGACATATGTTTGAATAACTAAATATATCTTTTAAATTTATCTATCAACTATTTCAAATCATTCTGT
The DNA here is from genome assembly GCA_012070555.1 of Brugia pahangi. NCBI lineage: Eukaryota > Metazoa > Nematoda > Chromadorea > Rhabditida > Onchocercidae > Brugia > Brugia pahangi. Next base: position 1,990,296 of record JAAVKF010000008.1, on the reverse strand, counting down.
CTTTTTTACCATTATTTAATTTAATGTTTAATTTCAAAAATTTTTAGCATTTCAAATTTTTATTATTTGCTCATAAAAATTGTCTAATTTAAAGCGAAGTCAAGAAAAACAAAATAGTAAAGAAAAGTTGAAAGACTTTTCATTGTATTCGTTACAAAATTTGTCATTTTCTAAAATTATATTCCTAAAATTATATCTTTAAAATTATATCTCTAAAATTATATTCCTAAAATTATATTTCTAAAATCTAAAAATATTTTGTAAAATTTTAATAATAATTCTTTCCATACATTGTATTATACAACAATATTTCAAAAGAAAAAAGTTTTTTTAATTCTGATATTTATAATGGGATAATTATTATAATTATTATTAAGTACTCAGTAGTTTCTTTTTGAAAAGTGTAAATCAAACAATCATTGCATTAAAAATGCATTAGTGTAATAATTGCAGTAATTATTATAAATAATTAAAAAATTCCTATAAAACCATTCTAACTTAATAAAAATTAGTAATGTCAATTTATTAACACAATATGATAATAATTGATAACAATAATTAATTAACACTGATAATACTATCAATTATCATTTCACATTATATTACAGAGATAAAATTTTACCGTAATCATTTGAGACATTTTCAAAATGCATTAATATTACTTATCATAATTAGTACAAGTTATTCCTAGTTTTTCTTATTCATTGAAAAATTTAAAAAAAAAAAAAAAACAATTTTAAATTAAAAAAAGAATGTGCTGTATTGCATTTTGGGAAAGTTTTATGTGATAAGAAATGTTACAAAATTTTAATAATAAAAATAAATCGATTTAACTTTTAACGAAAAAAGAAAAAGTGTGGAAAAAAATTTATATAAATTGCATTTTTCCACTTTTTTCATTTTCAAAAATATATAAATAAAAGTAGTAAATTTAGGATTAAATTTTACAATTGAAAATTTTAATCTAAAAATGAAAGACCAAAGAAGCGTCACCGAATCAAATTCAGTGATCGGAAAAATTTTTTAAATTTAAAACGAAATTTTGTTAACACTATGTCTTCTATCCTAGTTTTTTTTTTTTTTTTTTCAAATTTCTTCTCAATTTTGATTACATTTTCTTTTGAAACTATAATCAAACTCTTTCACTATCAGCAGTTTAATAATATGTGATATTGAAATCTATTTAATTTGATTAAAAAAAAAATTAAATTAAATAAAATTGAGAGAGAAAGAGAAAGAGAATGATGGACAAAGAGAGAGAAGAAAAAAAGAAACTAAATTGGATGTTTATCGGTGGTATGACAAATTCAAGAAGTCAAGGACAAATATTCAAGCGATGAAATCAAACCAAATAGTTAAAATTAAATAATTGCGACAATTTCAAATCATTCAAAAATCGACAATGTATGTGTGTGTGTGTGTGTGTGTATGTGTGGTGTATGTGTATGCATGTCTATATTTATTTGATCGAATTAAATTAATTTAAAAAAAATAAAATCAAAAAATGAAAAAAAAAATCCTAAAAGATAACAGATAAAGCTAAACATAAATAATTTGATATTAATTTCAGATATTTTATTAATTTCTATTATTATTAATTTTTTTTTCTTCTCATCCTTTCACTTTTCACATTTTATTATTCATAATTTATGAAATTATTCAAAATTTTATGCTTTTTAATAATTTAAATACTAAAAATAATAATAAATATAATTACATAAATATGATTACATATTTTGTGAATTTAGAGGAAAAATGTTTCAGTTTCGATGTAATTTTCAGCAAAAAAAATTTTTCTTTTACAATTAATAATTATTTACTTAGTTGTTTATTTTAAAATGCAAATTATTTCTCTGATAAATTTAAAATTAAATCAAAATACTGAAAATTTGTTTGCAACTTATTCGTTTTGATTTTCTTAAAGTTAGATTAGTTAAGAAATTAATGTATCGTTAAAAATTTTTTCCTCATTCACAAATTTTCCCATTTTATAATCATAATCTGATTGCATCTAATATTTTATTAGCTGATATATTTCTATGTTCGATGTTTCTTTTTTTATGTTTTATCATTTATCAGTTTATCAAAGATTGTAATCTAAAAACGAACAATTCAAAAGTATTCTACAAATATACTTTCCTAAACCGTTTATATTCCAATTCTCAGAAATTAAATTTCTAAGAAAAAAAAATAATTTAAGAAATTTTAAAAACCATACACTTTATAAATATTCATATATTCAATCATTTGCAAAATTATTAACAGAAATGAATAATATTATAAAAATAAATTATTATATAATTATCAAAGTAAGAAACATACTAATATAATATAATTTATAAATCATTTGCAAATATTTTTTTTTTCGTCGAGATTTATCATCGAGATAAGAAGCTAATAATCATGAATTATTATCAATAAAAATAATAGTATCATATAAATTATGATATTGCAATACTTTTTATCAGTGCTAAAATAGTAATAATATAAATAATATTACGATAAATATTAATGCTAAGTAATAACAATAATGATAATAGTAGTAGAAATGGCATTTGTAATAGATGCTACTGATAAATTGATAAAATAATGATAAGATTATCAATAATAATGATAACTTACATTATGCTAAGCATTAAAATTTGTATTTAACGGAAAAAGAAAACGTATCAAAAATGAATAATACAATTCTTACAAAAAAAAAAAAAAAAAAGCGTTTACATCACATTTTGCAAAAAAAAAAAAAAAAAAAAAAGATTAGCAAATGGGCAATTTATGTTAATACGATTAAAGCTAAACTGTGAAAAAAAAAAATTGAAACGAAAAAATTAAGCAATGAAAGAGTGATTTTAGCTTTAAATTCATTTGCATATTGCTAACATTAAGCAATGCACTAAAGAGCATAAGAAATAAATGATTGCTTTTTGATCAAATGCTTATCCATCAAATACTGTTTGATTGCTTTTTTTTTTTCTTTTCAAATTAAATTACCAATCAAAAAAAAAGAAAGAAGGAAATATTGATTATTAATTAAAATTTAATTAAAATTTTTCAAAAGTTAAAATACTTTGATACAATAACATATGCATGCGTAATTAGCGTTTACGTCTATTTACTTAAAAACTAAAAATGTTAAATGTAGAAATAATTTGAATGTGATTAAGTTTTGAAAAAAAAATAGAACAAAATAGCATATTTTTTAAATCATATGTAAATGCTTATCTAAATTATATAAAATTAACATTAAAAAAGTTGATACTAAGCAGTAATAACATTATGATAACAATAATGATAACAATGATAGCAATAATGATAATAGTGATAATTATTATTGCGGCAATTATAATAATAATAATAATAAAAATAATTGTGATGTTGATAAAATGTAGATGAAAAAATTTGCATTAGTATAAATTATTCAATTCAACCGGGAAGTCACAATGAATCAATTTCTCATCCTTCCATGATTAAATAATATAATCGATCAGTTAAAAAGTTTTAAAAACATTTTTATGATTTAATTTAGTTTTTCAATTTTTAAAAATTAACTTTACAATAAATAAATCATTCATTAAATGTTTTTTAAAACTCAATTAAAGAAATAATTAAAGTTAGCAAAAAATACTCTTAAAAAGTAATAAAATTTAATTTCAAATATTATCAATTGAAATTTGACCGAGATTTTTCTAATCAATCAAATGAATTTATATGAATTATTTTGTAAGTCAAAGAAACAGTAACACTTGAAGAAATCATTCACATAATTTATTATATAATTTAATAATAGTTGAAAAAGCAAATAAATTCGCCTAAATGAAAGATATTTTAATCTAACAAAAAATACTCTTAAACAATAATAAAAATTTTAATAAACAAATAACAAACATATTAATCACGTAAATACGTGGCAGTACGTGAAGAATTTTTTTCAATTGATTTAAACCAAAAGTAAATTCTATTTATTCCAAACAAACAAAAAAAAAAAAAAAAAAAGAAAATAATAAAAGAAACATAAAAAAATCAAAAACTGTAAAATTGGTCAAATAAAAAGTTTTTTTCATTCATTTTTTTTTTATTGAAGTACCTGAACAATTATTGGTAATAATAAATATAATTTATTGTAAACTTTCCTCAGCAGTTCATTTTCAATAGTTATATTTACTGTTACAACAAAAAAAATAAAAACCCCAAAAAAAAAATGAAAAATGGAAAAAAAAAAAGGAAAATTGTTATTTCAGAGGAAAAAAAAAATAAGTTTGCTCATTGCTAATGGATGGAAGAAGAAGTGATTATATTTACTTTTTCTTTTTTTTTTCTTTTTTTTTTTAACCCAAAAGAAATTGCAATATTTGATTGAATTTAATATTAAAAATTAATTGATAAAATGTAAAAGATTTTTTGGGAAAAAAATACGTTTTTTGCTATTAGTTTATGCTTAAGATTATTTCGAAAAAAAATTTACAAAACTAATTAATTAAATTAATTAACCTTATTAATGATTTTATTAAAATTTCTATATTTGTTTACTTATTTTCATTCTCTTTTTTTTTCTCTTAAATAAAAACAAAAAAAAAAGGAAAAAAATAATGAAATGAAACATTTTTTGATGGTAACAGAATGTATTATATGATTCAAAAGACCTTTTCATGATAACAAAATATCAATATAAAATATATTGATTGAAAGAAGGAAAAAAATGATACAACGGAAGAATTTAATGGAAAACAAAATAAAAACCAAAAACAAAAAAAGAAAACAAAAAAAGGAAAGAAAGAAAAAAACTATAAATTTTTAATTAAAATTAAAATGTTTAATTATAACTGTAACCAATTATTTATTTATTTTATTTAAAAAAAAAATAAAAAATTAATCAAATTATGATATATAATAAATTTATGAAATGATTTATTAAAATTTCATTTCAAAATTTGACATAGTTTAAAAGTATTTCTGAAACAATGCAAGGTTAATTAATTGAAATTTAATTGATCATATATCATTTTATTATTATCAAACTAATAATATACTGAATTAACCGGTTTTAATTGATAGCAACTGCTGAAAATTGAAATAATAACAAATAACTCATCGTTTTGCAATTATATACTAATGTGGAATTTTTGCAAAATTTATTAATATATTGATGTAACGTTTCAAAATAAAAGAAAAAAGAAAGTTTTTTTTTTCTTTTTTTTTTCAATTTAGTAAAAGAATTAAAGATCACATTAGAGTTTATATAACTTAACTGACAAGTTGTCATTAAATAGTCATTAAATATTATATATTATTTAATTCATACAATATTGCTCACAAACATTAATGGATCTAATATTGTAGTAACATTTATTCTCCAATTAACGGTTACAATAATAACAGTGGCAAAAATAATAATAATAAAAATAAAATAACTAATAATAATAATAGTAATGAACAGTGACAAAAATAATAATAATAATAAAAATAAAATAACTAATAATAATAATAATAGTAATAAACAGTGACAAAAATAATAATAATAAAAATAAAATAACTAATAATAATAATAGTAATAAACAGTGACAAAAATAATAATAATAAAAATAAAATAACTAATAATAATAATAATAGTAATAAACAGTGACAAAAATAATATTAATAAGAACAAAATAACTATTAATAATAATAATAGTAACAAATAAACAGTGACAAAAATAATATTAATAAAAATAAAAAACTGACAATAATAATAATAATAGTAATAAATATTAGTAATAGATATAAATAAATATTTGGTTAGACTAAAAGAAAATTTTTTCACAAAATGCTAAATTATAAATGTATAATAATTTCCCTTTATTCAACTATTATTGCTGATTGTAACTTGTACTATTTATTATTTAAACATTTTTGTTAAAATTTATAATTTCACTAAAATTGTTCTTTTTGTTCAAATTTTAAATTGAATTGATAGATAGATTGATGATGATGATGATAATGCAACAACAACAACAACAACAAAAATAAGGAAGAAAAGAATGCAAAAGAAAACAAAATGTATATATGTATATTTAATAAGAAATAATTTTTAATTATTAAAATTAAGTAATGAATTTCGTATTTGAAAATAAAATAGTTTTCCGTGCGAAAAAAAAGAAGGAAGACATAAATGTATGGAAGAAAACAAAATTATAGATGGAATAACAAAAAATTTAATTGAAAAATGAAAGGATATAAATGACATTTTTCAATTTGACAAGCAATGATAGGGCAATCTATTAAAAAATTAAATAACGAACTAAATTATAATTAATTAAAAGGATGATTTGAAAAAAAAAATAAATAAATGAAATAAAAAACGAAAATGGAAAGGAAATTAAAAAATGAAAAATTATGAGAAAAGTGGAAGGAAAGAGAAAGAAATGGAGTAAATAGGAAGGAGAGTAAAAAAAAAATCAAAAATATTTTAAAAATATATATAATAAATTTTTTTTAAATTTTAAAACAAAAATATTAATTTATTACTAAATTGGTTCTATACTTGTAATTAATGAAATTATTTTATTGTAAAATATTTTAAAAAATGACAAAAGAAAATGAAAAACTGTCAATTAATTATTGTAAAATATATCAAACAATTTTTTTTTCTTTTCTTTTTTCTTTTGTATTTTTATTATTTTTTTCAATAATAACTGAGAAAATAAATTTTTTAAAAAAAAAAGAAAAAGAAAATTGAAGAAAAGAAGAAAACGAATTACTTTTTTTTTTCCTTTTCTTAGCGAAATAATTTAACAAAATGAATGAAAATGATATATTTTGAAACAAGGTGAAGAGGGAGAGAGAGAGAGAGAGAGAGAGAGAGAATGTCAAAAGGAAATGTTAAAAGAAAAGAATGAAAATTTTGTAACGAATCAACCAATCGATCAATCAATTAGCAATCAGTGATTGGTTAGATGGCTAATTTTGTTTTCTTTCTTGTAATTTATTTATTTAGTCTTTTTTTTTTCCTTTTTAATTGTTAAAATATTTAAAAAAAATGATTAAATAATGCCATAAACAAAAATGTTATCTTAATTTGTAAATTTAATTTTTCATCATTTCTAATTGCTTGTTTTTGTGATATTTTAATGAACTAATTGCACATTATAATTAAAATTATTTATAAATCAAATAATTTCATGAAATATAAATATTTTTTATTGCAATATTTAATTAACAATTAGAAAGGATAGTTGTTTTAATTAAAATATGGTTAATTAATGTATGATGAAAGTAAAATATTTGACTATAACTTACCATAATACTAATTATAGCTTACACCAATACTTAATTGGATACTGTAATAAAAGATGTTTAATTAATTAACTGACATAGTAAAAGATTTTGAAAATAATATTTTCAATTTAATTAAAATTAATAAGCTAATTTTATCAGTTCTCACAATAAACAAATTTTCAAGTATTTATGATTAATATAAAAAGTTTACATAAAATTGACAAAATAAAAATTATTCAACCCTTTTTTTTTTTTTTTGTTTATTTGTTCAATTTATAGTTAGCACTATGACTTATAATATTTCCAAATATCCCTTCTTTTATAAATTTTAACAAATTCAATTGTACAAAAATAATTATTATAGAATAAAATTGTAAAAATACAATAGCAATTCTTTCTTTTATAAATTTTGAAAAAAAAATTCAGTCATAATTATAAAATAGAATTGTAAAATTATAATAGCAATTGATTTTAATAATAATAATAAAAGGAAAAAGTGGAAAAAAAATTTTTTTTTTCCTTTCTTTTTGATGCACTGCAATCAGATGATTGATTACATCAATAAGAAAAAAATTATGACTGATTACATCACTTGAAAAAAATAAAAAAAAAAAGGAAAAAGTAATTGAATAATGATAATGATTATATTTTAAATATAATAATTATTTTAAGCTATGATTGTTATCATGATGCTTCTCATTTATTTTTTTATGGCTAATATTCCAAATATTATTGTTTTTGTTATCAGTAAATTTTATTGATAGATAAAAAAGAAAAAAAAATAATAAAACTCTTCTAACATTTGAAAGTACTTTATAATAGCTAATAATAATTATGTGATTATAGTTAATAGCTTTTATCATTATCAAATTATTATCAATAAATATACTTTATCACTTACATTTATAAATACATTTGAATGCTTTATATTGCTATGGCTATTTTATTACTTATATTTATAAATATATTTAAATTATACGGACTAAACTATGTAACATATTTCATAACAAATTATATTACTGTAAACAATTTTTATAGTTAAATGTAAATATTATTCGTAGCGTTTTTGATAACAAATGTTTCTAACGTTTAATTTACGATAGAAAAATTTTAGATAATTTGTAATTATTACGTAAATATTACTCGTAACATTCTGATAACAAATATTTTATCAATGTTACATTTAATGTATTCACGTAATAGCATAGTAATTTCTAGTAAAAATATCAGTGAATAAATGAAAATAGAAATCGTTCATAAATTGAATGTATTATAAAAATTATTTGAAAATTTGAAATAGTTAAAATTGTAAAAATTGGTGACAAAAAAAAAGTTAAAATTCAATTATACAATTATAGATAGTCTGTAAAGAGTGATGTAATGTCATATTGAAAATGGTTATCATTGAAGAAAAGAAAATGATTAACAAGCCATTTTATTTGATCTGTCAGATTGATAATGTTATCACTGATAAGAATCATCTGATCTTCTTCATTTTTTTTTTCTGATGTTCGTTTCATCGCTTGTTTTTATGTCTATTCACGTTTTCCTTAGACTTTATTTACATTTATGAATCAAGCAAAAAACGATAGAAGAAGTTCTCTTGTAGTTCTTTATTACTTATCATAAAGAAATTAAAAATGGTTAATAATTAAATTATAAACACAAAAAAACAAAAAGGATTTAGTTCATTGGTCATATTTATACGAATAGATTTAATACGTAATTAAAAAAAATTATTTAAAATTGAAAATCAACGTTTTGTTGTAGAAATTAACGATGCACAAAATTTTATAATAAGAAAAATATTTGAAATAATTAATAAAGTTCAAATAAAATATGTAATATATTGGATGATCAATTATTTATTCATCTTTATTGGTCATTTTTCATATTTTCATTTCCTAAATTTGCAATAAATTCCTATAATTACCCAATTACCCATGCCCATATCAATTATTAAATAACGATCAATTAAACAAAAATTTTTTTAAATTTTTTAAAAAATAAGTTAGATGATATTATTTAAATTATTTTGAATTTTATGCAACAACTGCAAATAGTATGCTCTATTTGATTTCATTTAAGATTCAAATAATGCTATTTTGCTAAACAACCATATAATATCATTGAATTTACTTCAATGAAAGAAATATTTCTCAATTCAAAAATTTTTATTAGTTATTAATTGCATTTTTACTGATAAATTTTTATTAATATATTATTAAATCGAGAAAAAAATTGATGTAATTAATTCATTTATTAGCAAAGTGTTAGTAAGATGTAAATTCCATAAATAAGGAACACATAATTTATGATATCATAATGTATGTATTATGATTATACTTAAAATTTTTAATAATAATTCCGCAAAATTTATTAATTACTATCAAATATGAATTATAATAAAATGCAAATATAAAATACAGAAAAAGCGAAAAGAATGGTCTAACTATTATACAAATTAAAAAATAAAAAAAAAAAAAACGATTCAAAATTAATATGTGAAATTGATTAGAAAATTATTTTATTATTACGGTGATTTTTTATCATTTTAATCAAGTTGCTTAATATAGTGAAAAATTTTAGCAACATAGTTCTTTATTATTTTTAAATGTAAGAAAGAAATCGGTTAAACCAATAAATTTAATCAATGAATCAAGATCAAAAATAATGGAAGTAAAAGTTATGTCAAAATGAATGATACGATTGATGGCAATTGACCATAAAAGTAATGAAAAAATTGTAAAATAAATTTTGCAATAAACGTAGGCTAAAATTTTTAGATAATTAAAAGAGATTCATTTAAAAAAAAAAAGGGAAAAGGTATGCATAACATATGATTGATTAAATATAAGCTTATAAAATATGCTCAATTATGGGAAAAAATAGCAAACAATTAAACAAATGAATTTAAAGAAAATAAATAATGAAAAACATAAATAAATCTTTTCAAATTGCAATAATTTATTACAACAAATTGATAATTCGAGTTTGAATTGCAACAATTTATTACAACAATTGATGATTTGAATTCAGTTACAACCATTTAAATAAAAAATTTGCACGAAGCAATGAATGTTTATTAATAAATTAAGTCCAAAATAAATAATTTATTGAAAAGAGCTAAGATTTCGTTTACTAATTTTATCTGAATACTTCTGTTTTCGAACATTTCATTTTTTTTTCTTTACTAAGAAAATTCTAGAATATGATTACTTGGAAAGATAAGGGAATGTTTTAAATTGGACTAAATTTACAGTTCATATGAAACCTAGAAATGCTAGCATCCATTTAGATTGAAAGAAATTGGAGAATACTTGGCAGATTATTCCAATTTGTAAAATTTTTTCTAATCTTTGCAGTATTATCATTCAAAATATCAATAATGATTTGTCGAAAATACTGTAATACAGTAATTTTAAATACTGTAATACAGTATTTTAGTAAAAACTGCGATACAGTAAACTTTATATATATTCAACAAAAAGTATTTTAATTTTAGCTAATACAAATAATATGAATAAAAATGTTGCTTCATTTTTTATATTTTAGATAATGCAATTTTAAATTTTTGAAAAATAAAAAAAAATGAAAAAGTTTGAAATGTACCGTCATCAAAGTATAGATTAAATGGGGAATTCCACAATAAAATTTGTTGCTATTCTAAAATTTAGGATTTTTATTTTTTTTGTGAAATTGAAGGAAAACTTGTTTTTCCTACTTTCCAATCATTTGTAGGTAAAAATTTGTAATGCATAAATGATTTGGCCGGAAAAATGGGGAGTTGACGAGAGTGGGATTCGAACCCACGCCTCCGAAGAGACTGGTGCCTTAAACCAGCGCCTTAGACCGCTCGGCCATCTCGCCTACGCCACAATGCAACGCTTCCTCGTCTCACAAACTTTTTTTTTTCCTTTTGTAGTATCTTTTAATTCTATTGTAGTATTTTTAATCCTTTCAATTATAAAGTAAGACAAAAATTAATAACACGAGAAATATAATTACTTGTTCTAATTAATTAGTAATTTTTGAAATGATTTATCAAAATTTTATAATTCACTTTTATACTTTCATGCAATAATTTTGTTCATATTGTTCAAATTTTTTGATTTCTTATTACAAAGTTAATCAAAAATTGAAATTTATTTTGAGAATAGTCGAAAATTTTTCAATTATAAATTTTAAGAATTTACACCTTTCTTTTTGAAAATTTATTAGACATAATCAAATAGTTTGACGTGCTAGTGTTTATTTTTTTATTTTCCAATTAATTGTATTCATCTAAAATATGATTTTGTTCACAGTCAAACAAACTTTTTATCACCTAATTCTTTGATCTAATTATTGATTAAGCCAATTTCTTCTTTTGTTACTATTTAAAGTATTCTTTCCGTCTAGGAGAATTTTCTTTCTTGGCATGATTTTTTTTTCCTTTCAATTTCTGGTAATTTGAAAAAACTAGCTTCATCAATCTTGACATCTCCAATTTGTATCTGTAATTTTTCATTTATATATATATATTAATTTACTAGACGTAATGACCAATTAGTTTGATGCATTGGGATTTATTTTTTGATGTCAATATTTCGAGTCTTACATAAAAGTTGTAACAATTTTATTAAAAATTTTCCAGTCGTACTTCATAGGTTTGTTTCGGAAATGTTTGATGTGTAATTATTTCTAAATTTTGCTGTTATTTTCTTCACAAATTTTTGTCTTTTTCTTGTATTACATTATGTAAAATATAAGTTTTTAAATTTGCACCTGAATCAGTTCAAAAACATAATAATTTGTTAGTTTTATGTAAGATTTAAGGAATTGACAAAAAGTTAAATGATAGAAGCACCGATGAAAATTTTACAGTGTGCAAAAAAATTTATTTCTTTTACAATTTTGCTCCTCTCATATACATATATATTATTAAAAATTTCTTAGCCATTTCTTATTTAAGATATTTTTATTTTATATGATGCATAATACTTGAATGCTTTAGGATTTATTTGAAATTTATATTTTCACAAATACATAAAACTTTTTGAAATAGTTTAATTTTAAATATTCAAAGCACTGAAATTTGTTTAATGATAAAATCAATGATAAAAAATTAGTTTTTATCGGCAAAAATAAATTTTTTTGTAATTCAAAATGTCGAATAATCTAAATTTAACAGTGGTAGTTTTCTCCAAATTATGAATGCTACTGCGTTATTTATTTATTAATTTTTATTTTTTTAAAAATATTGCATAACTTCGATGAAAGTATGTTTTTAATTTATTTTTTGGGAAATACAGAATGCATGGATGAATTATTTACCCACCATTCCTAGTATATATAACCTTAATGCATACGACTAATTATTTCAATATACACTATTAAAAATATGAAAACCTGATCTTCCGCTAGTGATTTTTCTTAATTGGCCTTAATTGAGAAAATTACAATTCAATTTTATGACACAAATTTTTTTTTGTTCCTTCAAATTTCCTTTTTTTTGCAATGGCTCTTTTGAAAATGAAATACAAATTGTTACACTTTACAAAATTTTATTTCACATTTGTGAAATGCATAAAAATTCAGCATTTTAAATTTTATGCATTTAATTACTAATTTATTGGGCTAATTTTTGCAAATTAGAAAGAGCTAAAATATTCATTTTTCTTTTCAAATTATAGAGCAAATATTTTTTTATACATTAGATATTACATTAATATAATAATGAGATTTATAAAAAATTCATTAAAATGCCGCGAGAAGTTATTAGCGTTGTATGTTCATTTGGAATGTTTTTTCTAATTCGAAGCTACTTCTTAAGTTTAAATAATTATGTATTTAAAAAAAAAAAAAAACTTTTTACAATAGCTGAAATAGCAGAAAATGAAAAATATCCTTCGTGTTGTAAATGTAAAACGCATTCTTATAATTAAGAAAAATATAAATTGAAATGGCTCAGTTAATAAAAAAAATAATTCGTTTTTGCATATTTTTGATGTTACTTTGTAGGATTATCTGATTGTTGAATGAAAATAATTTGAGAAATTTCAGGAAAAGAAATGAGACATTACAGATTTGTTAACTTTTCTTAGATAATTTTTATGATTAATATTTTATAAAAATGAAATTTTTCTTTTCTGTTCAAAGGTTAACTTTTATTTTCTAATTTACTATGGACAATGTCAATTGTTTCTTTTATTGCTTCATCTATAATTCAGTGATATATGATGATAATGTTATCATTAATTTCTATCAATTATTTAAATAATCTTTTCATTGTTGATTTTCATTGGAGATCATATTTTAGTGATATTTATGAAGTAACAGATAGAAGTGATAAGGATAGATCGAAAGATGAAAGATATACCGAAAGATATTTTACACGATGAAAGAAGCACAACTGAAATAAACAATTATGATTGATGCGCTTTTGGTCTTTTTGCACTAAAGAAGAGCAGATTAATGAATCATTGAAATTTTTTGAATTTAATTTTATACAAAGTGTCAAACTATGATAAATTTGACGATGACTCTGCTTTGATGGACAGTGGTCAAAGTTTTATTGGTTTTGTTCAAAATTTACTTATTAGGAATGAAAAACGAACATTCGAGAATCAGGAAAATGTGGACAAAAACAAGAAGCAATGTCTATAAATTATGTTGAAAAAATTTCAAAACGATTACAAAAGATAATAAAAGCAAGATATACTACCAATTTTGTCATTTTTCAAGTTTGGTTTATTGCAACTTTGATATTTGTTAAAAAATTCACTTTACTGAAATTTTTTAATGAAACAGCTACGGAATTATTCCGACACAAACTGATCCGAAACAGTTTAATCGTTTTATGAAATGCTCAACTCAAGGTTTAATTGTTAATTTGTCGTTAAATTTCCATGTCATTCTTGAAAACAAGGTAAAAAAAATTTGAATAGTCGACAAATTGTTTAATTTTTATTAATTTATTAAATTTGTCTTCATAACTCATTTACTAATACATTGAGTTATTAAACATCAAATTTGAAGTAATACAAACGATTATTAATACAACAAATTTATTTTAGATTTAATATTGCTCCGAGCATGATTTAACACAGGGAATTTCCACTGATACGATGACTCTGCTTTGATGGACAGTGGTCAAAGTTTTATTGGTTTTGTTCAAAATTTACTTATTAGGAATGGAAAACGAACATTCGAGAATCAGGAAAATGTGGATAAAAACAAGAAGCAATGTCTATAAATTATGTTGAAAAAATTTCAAAACGAAACAATTTCTAAAACATACTGCGTTAATGAGTGAAATTAACCGATGCATCCAGAACTAATGTGACCAGAAATGGGTATGGAATTGGACGATTTCATCTGTAGATTCGGTTAAGAAAATCCATCAAAGGAAATATCGGATGATGGCAAAACGGAAAAATGTCGCAGGCATAATGGGTAGTGCATTTTGCCACTCTTATTAAAATCTTTAAAATTTAAACAATAAATTTTAAATCATATTTGCATGAATCCTTTTTTTTTGAATTCAATGTACATATATGTTAATAAATTATTAAATTTGGACATAATTGAATATAAATTATTAAACTTGAATAGAGTACAATATTGAATATAAATATAATTTAAATTACATTATTTGAAGTTTTCTAGGCAACGATTCTTTTAGCAGAGCAATTTAAAATACAAATCGAATTATTTTAATTATTAATGAGCAGTTGTATTTTCCATCAATTCGCTTGTTTAATGCTTAAAATTTTTATGCTTATTTTATTCACTCATTGATTTTCTTATTTTGCTAAAAAATTTTTATTCATAAATTGGAATTTTGTTTTATTTTTACTGCCATTGTTTATCAAACAAGAACAGATAAATCCACATACGTTACTACTTTTTATGACTTATCCAAATTAAAGTTTGATCAATCTTCGAGAAAGAACCTAAAGAGAACATTCTTCTGCAATAAGAAAAGCTCTCCATAACAACTTAGCACATACTTTGATGGGTAATTGATATTATTCTATATTTAATTTATTTATACCTATTATTGTACAAATACGATATTATAAAAGAACAATAAATCTGTTAGTGACGTTCTGCAGTTATGATAGCAGCAAAATCATTTACGTAGTACTTAAAAAACTTTCTTGATACTAATTGGAGAATATAGAGAAGTAAAAAAAAAATTTGAATAATTTGGCTAACAACTGAAGAATAACAATCCACAATATGTTTAATCTTTGTTATTCATTTTTGTTTTAAAATAAATTTGCAAATAATCTGATTCTAATGTTTTCCTTTTTTTTTTCGTTTGATATACCTTTTTCCGACTTCTTTTATTAACAGCCTGATCTTCTCAATACATTTAAATGTGATTTTAATCATCTTTAATCATTTGCACATTTACAGTTTCCTAATTCCATTTCATCAAGTTAACAGTATTTGCCATCAATAACAACGGTTTTTCTTCCAAAATAAATAATCCTCCATTTTCCATTGTGTCACAATTCGTCAATGTTGCTGCAATCATTCTATTAAAATAATTATTCAAATTCATTGCTTTCTTAATAAGAAGAAGCCAGCGAATGGAACTAAAAGGATTTATCAAATTAAATCTCCTTGAAATCACTTAAAAGATAGTGTCTAAGTTAATTGTTTGCGAATGAACATACATTCCTCTACTTGTGTTGTCGCCATTAGTAAGTCATCATCCCACATCTTATCAGTTTTATAGTCTGTGATAGCATCAGCGACTGAAATTGGTGCTAGAAATTATTTGATTAAACTTATAGGCGAGGAGGAAATATTTGAGATTTAAATGTGAGTCGCTGGCATTCGAATTGAAATCACTTTCTCTTTCCGTTTTATCAAAAATCTTGAATAAAGCGGTTTAAATGATGTAGAGTAAAAGATATAAAGATTATAATTTTACTTGAAAGGAGATGCATACCTATTCCTGCAGCCATTGCTTGCATATTTTGTAGCTGCATACCTCCGCAACAGATGACGAAAGCAAGACACACTATCAACTTTGCCATTTTCGTAGTTTTATCGCCACTTTGATATTTGCTAAAGTGCAGATTCCACCTTATTAATATTTTTTATCGATCAGCTACGATATCATTTCAATACGATCTGATCTGAACCGCTTTCGATCATCGAATGAATGATTTTATTTTAAAATTTCATTCATTTCAACAATTTTAGCATGAATAAATTTACTGCATTACAATGGCATTTAACATAAAGCTAAGGGAATTGCTATTCGGAAAGTTACTTCAGTGACTACTAGCGGATTTCAATTTCATACCTCATTCTAATACAGTGAATTTGTTTTTAAATGCCAAATAATTTTTGTATTTATGTCAGGAGAGATCAAGATTTAGCGAACAAAATATTTAATGATAGATACAGTACCCACGAGTAGCTTCATAAAGTTTGAAAAAAAATGAATTACGAACATTGAAGATTTACAAACTGCGCTTTTTATACTTTGCGATCCTGTGCATAACCAGTTTAATATTGCAGGTGTCACTCTCTTTTGAATAGAAGAAAGAAAAATGAAGGACTGAATATGACCGGAAAAAAGGAAAACGAACTTCTAACCATTAATTTGTTTTGTTCTCCAGCGATTACAATCTATCAGTAATCTTTTATCATAAATTGAACAAAAATAACTATTTGCTCTAAATATTTAATTTTAAATATCCGAAATCAAACTTTCTTCTCTGAAATATCTTCAAGTGAAATTTTGAAAATAAATTCTGAGCTATTCTTATCCAATATTACAAGATTTTTATAATTCCACCGCAAATTTGAAATCTATTTATTTTATTATGGAATATACGCAAAAATCATCATTAAAACTGATCAATTAATAAATTACAGCAATAATTTGACCCTTATTGTATTATAGTTTAATCTTCTTTGTTCTTAGTTGTTGAAATCAATAAATGAGTCAAAATAAGTGATAAATATTGAGCAAATTCATTTTCATTACTTAAATGCGTGGAAATCATTATTTATTTCATTTGTATTTCTTTGGAAAGCTTTTCACTGATAGAAATAATATCCAAATTTATTTTCTTAAATATTGAAAAAAGTGGGAATAGTGAAGCCAACTAATGGCTGAAGACCTAAAAACAACACTCTTTAAACTTCAATAGAGGAATTCCTGAGTAGAACCTGTGTGATATCTGTAGATGTATTCAAACTACCTATGGTTTTTCTGTACCAATTTTTGTATTTCTCGAATCCACTAGAAGAAGGACAAGGTGTAAATTGAATCGAATAAGTGATGAGATTTATGACCACACGTTATTTTGTTCGCCAACGGTTATCACAATTTATCAGTAATCTTTTATTATAAATTATGATGAATAACTGGTTTCAGAAAATATTTAACCTTTAAATGCCTAAAATCAAGTTTTTTCTCTGAAATCTTTGCAATTTGAATTTTATAATTTGGACACGCAGAATTTTTTGCATATTTGATATAGAAAGAATATATATTTTTTATATAAGGATAATAGCACTTATAATCAGGTATTTTTTTCCAAAAAAAAATAACTTGGTGATCGTTTTGTTATGACTGGATCAAACGCTTTCAAGAGAACTTGAAAGCAATGCATAATCAAATTGTGAATCTTCAGAAAGTTTATTTCATTTGTATTTCTTTGGAAAACTTTTCATTGATGGAAATAATATCCAAAAGCAATTTCTTAAATATTAAATAAAAGGTGGGGAATAGTGGAACCAACTAATGGTTGGAGACCTAAAAACAGCACTTTTTATACTTCAAAAGCGGAATTCCTGAGTAGAACCTGTCTGATATCTATAGATGTATTCAAACTACCTATGTTTTTGCTGTAATTTTTACATTTCTCGAATTTAGTGGAAGAAAAAAGAGATAGATTGAGTCAGATAAAACAAATTTTTAATCACCAAGTCGTTTTTTTCGAATAAAAACTTGATTTTAAGTTATTTTATTCTTCTGGAACGGTCACGATTTATCAATAATTCTTTGTTATAAATTATAGAAATTTATTAAATAGCAGAGCTTATATCTATAATTCAGTACAGTTCTACTATGTTAACAAATAACATGTACATTGCTAAGTGTGTTGAATATTGTTCCCAATTTTATTGTTAAGACTTTCCAATCTGACCGCTCTTTCTTCAATAAACCAAATCGATTTGCAATGTCGAATTGTTCCAGAAGCCTTTTGATCTAACTGTCGCCAATGTCCACTATACGAAAAGTTAGATCACTCGCTCCTTGGAGTATTGTGAGATTCGACTCGATGATTTACTCCGGCTTACGCTCACTCAGTTCAGTTCATTTCAGTTAAAAGGCAATAGCGCAGTAATAGAAATTACGTGTAGAGAGAAAGTACGTCATGGCATCACGCATTTGACGGACTATTGATATTATTCTATATTTAATTTATTCCTTACTGTTATTGCACAAATACGATATTGCAAAAAACAATGAAGCTGTTAGTGGACGTTCTGTATTTACAGCAATATATAGGTACTACTTTGTTGACGCTAACTGGAGAATATAGGGAAATAGTGAAAATATGAAAGAAAAACGTTAATTTAGAAGCTATTGTCATTCATTTTTGTTGTAAGCAAATTTTCAAATCAAAGCAAAATTTTCAAAAATTCAACATTTTATCAGTTCTAGTTTTCGTTTGGTATTCCTTTTTCGGATTTCCTTTATTAACAACTCGATGTTTTCAATTTACTGAAATGTGACCGTCAGTCACTTGCATATTTACATTCTCTAATTTCATTTCATCAGGTTAGCGTCATCAATAACAACGGTTTTTCTTCCAAAACGAATAATCTTCCATCTTCCATTGTGTCACAATTCATCATTGTTGCTGCAATCATTGTATTGAAATAATTATAAATCCATTTTTTCATTAAAAAAAGAAAGCCAGAAAATGGAACTATAAGAAATTATCAAAGTAAATCTTCTTGAAATCATTCAAAATTAAATAATGCCTAAATTAATTTTTTGTGAAATGAACATACATTCTTCCACTTGTGTTGTCGCTATTAGTAAGTCATCATCCCACAATATTTCAGCTTTATAACCTGTGATAACATCAGCGATTGAAATTGGTGCTAGAGATTATTTGATTAAAATTACATAAAAGATGGAAACCCCAGAGACTTGAAATGATAATATGTTGTTTCTATTACAAAGACGAATGTCAGTGATATTCGAATTGAAATCGAATAGTTCATGTTTTATCAAAAATCTGACTAAAATGGTTAAAATGATATATAATGCGATGTAAATACTGAGATTTTTATTTTACTTAAAAAGTGATGCATACCTACTACTGCTCCCATTCCTTGCTGATTTTGTTGCCGATTACAAAAGATAATAAAAGCAAGATATACTACCAATTTTGTCATTTTTCAAGTTTGGTTTATTGCAACTTTGATATTTGTTAAAAAATTCACTTTACTGAAATTTTTTAATGAAACAGCTACGGAATTATTCCGACACAAACTGATCCGAAACAGTTTAATCGTTTTATGAAATGCTCAACTCAAGGTTTAATTGTTAATTTGTCGTTAAATTTCCATGTCATTCTTGAAAACAAGGTAAAAAAAAATTTGAATAGTCGACAAATTGTTTAATTTTTATTAATTTATTAAATTTGTCTTCATAACTCATTTACTAATACATTGAGTTATTAAACAGCAAATTTGAAGTAATACAAACGATTATTAATACAACAAATTTATTTTAGATTTAATATTGCTCCGAGCATGATTTAACACAGGGAATTTCCACTGATAGAAATAATATCCAATAGTATTTCCTTAAATATAAAAAAAAGTGGAGAATAGTGGAACCAACTAATGGTTGGAGACCTAAAAACAGCACTTTTTATACTTCAAAAGCGGAATTCCTGAGTAGAACCTGTCTGATATCTGTTAGATGTATTCAAACTATCTATGTTTTTGCTGTGATTTTTTAATTTTTCGAATTCAGTGGAAGAAAAAAAGGATAGATTGAATCGAATAAGTAGTCAAAAAAAAAAAACGGATTTCTCGAAAAAAAACTTGGTTTCATGTTATTTTATTCAGCAGCACTTATCACAATTTATCAGTAATCTTTTATTACAAATTGTAGAAAGTAATTTTTTTTCAAAAATACTTAACTTTCAAATGTTTGAAATCAAATTTTTTGCGCTGGAATCCCTGCAGTGTAATTTTTATAAAATAAGCATGTTGATCAGTAACTCATCCGAGATTAGTCAAACGATGGTTCATATCAGCGTTTTCAAATGAAAAAAATTATCATAGAAAGAAAAAAAGATTATCATAAAAATTACTCCTTCATATAAACGAAATTTTTCATCTTTGATTATATTTTAATGTTTTCATTCTAGATACAACTTATTTCAAATGAATATCTCCATATATGTTATTATTTTGGCTTATCTTGGCTTCATTTTTGGAAAAAAACAAATTGCTGAAAAAAAAACCAATGTTATCAATGAAAGCGAAACTGCTACAATTAAATGAAGTATAAATTTTCTAATATTTCTTATTTTTCATAAAAAAGTTAAATGTTTTCAGAAACTAGTTAATGATTATAATTTCTAATAAAAGACTGATAAATGCTGGTGAATGAAATTAAATGAAATTAAGTTTTTTTTTTTCGAGAAATCCGTTTTTTCTTTTTGATTACTTATCCGATTCAATCTATCCTTTTTTTTCTTTCACTGAATTATGCAAAAATTACAGCAAAAACACAAGTGGTTTGAATGCATCTACAGATATCAGACAGGTTCTATTCAGGAATTCCGCTTTTGAAATATAAAAAGTGCTGTTTTTAGGTCTTCAACCATTAGTTGGTTCCACTATTTCCCACTTTTTTCAATATTTAAGAAAATAGTTTTAGATATTCTTTCTATCCACGGAAATTTCCTGTGTTAAATAATGCTCGGAGCAATATAAAATTTAAAATGACTGAATTAGGTGTATTAATAATTCTTGTTTTATTCGATTGAAATAAATTTGTTAAATTAGAAACAAGCGCAAAGTTTTATACGGTTACAATTAACATGAACAATACAAACATTCGTTAGCTGAATCACTTTAAGTCTTCCATATAACTACAAAATCAAGAATGATATTAAAATTGAAATACAAATGATCAGTTAAGCCTAACTGAGCATTTTCTAAGGCGGTTAAAACTTTTAGGTGTATCGAAATAATATCATAGTTAAAATTGGAATGCATCAATAAAATCTGCAATTTAGGAAATATTGAAGTTGCACTAAAACTAATTTGAAATATGTCAAAGCTAATAGCGTGTCTTGCTTTAATCATATACTGTGGTAATCAGCAACAAAATGCAATGCGAGCAAGAGGAGCAGTAGGTATGGATCTCTCTTTAACTAAAACAAAATCTCGATATATATATGTACATATATATACCGTATCATTGAAGCCATTTTGGTCAAGATTTCTCATACAAGAGGAAAGTGATTTCAATTCGAATTGGTACTCTGTAATGGAAACTGAGCTGTCACATTATCATTTCAAATCAACAAGGTTTAAAACTTTTCAGCAGTTTTAATCAAATCTCTTTTTTTTTAGCCGCTCAGGCTGTCACAGATTATAAAGCTGAAAAGTTGTGGGATGATGAGTTACTAATGGCGAAAACACAAATAGAAGAATGTATGTTCATTTCACAAAAAATTAATTTAGGCATTATTTAATTTTGAATGATTTCAAGAAGATTTACTTTGATAATTTCTTATAGTTCCATTTTCTGGCTTTCTTTTTTTAATGAAAAAATGGATTTATAATTATTTCAATACAATGATTGCAGCAACAATGATGAATTGTGACACAATGGAAGATGGAAGATTATTCGTTTTGGAAGAAAAACCGTTGTTATTGATAACAAACACTGCTAACCTGATGAAATGAAATTAGGAAACTGTAAATGTGTAATGTGCAAGTGACTGACGATCACATTTCAATAAATTGAGAACATCGAGTTGTTAACAAAGGAAATCCGAAAAAGGAAAACCAAACGAAAAAAGAGGAACACTAGAACTGATAAAATTAGATTTGAAAATTTGTTTACAACACAAAAGAATAACAACAGCTTCTAAATTAACGTTTTTCTTTCATATTTTCACTATTTCCCTATATTCTCCAGTTAGCGTCAACAAAGTAGTACCTATATATTGCTGTAAATACAGAACGCCCACTAACAGCTTCATTGTTTTTTGCAATATCGTATTTGTACAATAACAGTAAGGAATAAATTAAATATAGAATAATATCAATAGTCCGTCAAATGCGTGATGCCATGACGTACTTTCTCTCTACACGTAATTTCTACTACTGCGCTATTGCCTTTTGAACTCAAATAAACTGAACTGAATGAGCAAAAGCCAATCCAAGGAGTGAGTGATTTAACATTTCGTTTAGTGGACATTGGGCTTATGACAAAACGCGTGACAGTGAGTAAGGAGCTGTCATTATCGATTGAACGATCTTTACTCTTTACATAGTAGAAGTTCGCTCTTAACATTGCATATAATGTCAGTTGCTTATAAGTGTGACTGTCAGATCAAAAGACTTCTGGAACAATTCAATTCGTCATTGCAAATCGATTTGGTCTCTAACAAAAGACACACATGGAACGCGGAATTTTCAGTTCATTGCACAATCTCTCCCTCCCGGAGAGCTCTTGTTACTACAGAAGAATGTTCTCTTTGAGTTCTTTCTCGAAGTCTGGTCAAATACTTATTTTTCCTTGTATTCCAAGGATGTTTGACCAGTACTTAATAAGTTTCTCTTTGTTATTTGTTTTGTGTGATGAAAATTCTGCGGGGGTCATTGTCGTTAAAGACTGGAACATTGAGGGAAGCGTTAGGTGAAACGAAATCAGTTCAGCGTATGATTAAACAATCTTCAAAATTTACGTAAGTCAGTGGGCGTAATCTCTTTCTACTATTGAATGAACATTAGAGAATTCCTTTCATATGACTATGAATTCAACAAAATTATTTAGCACATCAAGTAGAATTCATTGGAATCGATTATGTTTGGTCCTAGTTTTATTAAAACTAAGCTTTGGCAATTACCAAATGATGGTGGCACTCTTCACATCGAAATTAGAATTAGTAGAAAATCTGTCGTCCGAAAATTTTTTGCACTTATTAAGCAGAATCGTTCAATTGGTTTTCATACCATTATGGAACGAAATGCACAACTAACAGAATTCTTAGCAAATAAAGAAATATTTTAAAAAAAGAAGCCATACCAAGAGTTTCATAGGATGATACAGTTTATGAAAGAATGATTGAAATAACCAAAAAGACAATGAGAAAAGCCATTGGTAGAAAGTTGTTATGAGAACATGAATTGATAACACTAATAGTAGAAAGAGATTACGTCCACTGACTTACGTAAATTTTGAAGATTGTTTAATCATGCGCTGTGATTTCATTTCACCTAACGCTTCCCTCAATGTTCCAATCTTTAACGACAATGACCCCCGCAGAATTTTCATCACACAAACCAAATAACAAAGAGAAACTTATTAAGTACTGATCAAACATCCTTGGAATACAAGGAAAAATAAGTATTTGACCAGACTTCAAGAAAGAACTCAAAGAGAACATTCTTCTGTAGTAACGAGAGCTCTCTGGAAGGGAGAGATTGTGCAATGAACTGAAAATTCCGCGTTCCGTGTGTGTCTTTTGTTAGAGACCAAATCGATTTGCAATGACGAATTGAATAGTTCCAGAAGTCTTTTGATCTGACAGTCACACTTATAAGCAACTGACATTGCATGCAATGTTAAGAGCGAACTTCTACTATGTAAAGAGTAAAGATCATTCAATCGATAATGACAGCTCCTTACTCACTGTCACGCATTTTGTCATAAGCCCAATGTTTTAAGGTTCGATTCGATTCTATTTGGCTTTTGCGCACACAGTACTAGCAATTAGTGCAGAACGAAAGTACGACAACTTAACACATACTTTGATGGACTATTGGTATAATTCTATATTTAAATTATTAATTTCTTCCTTTTCATTTTTGTTTTAAAATAAAATTGCAAATAATCTGGTTCTAATGTTTTCCCTTTTTTTTTTTCGTTTGATTTACCTTTTTCCGACTTCTTTTATTAACAGCTAGATCTTCTCAATATATTGAAATGTGATATTTAATCAATCTTTAATCACTTGCACATTGCACATTTACAGTTTCCTAATTCCATTTCATCAAGTTAACAGTATTTGCCATCAATAACAACGGTTTTTCTTTCAAAATAAATAATCCTCCATGTTCCATTGTGTCACAATTCGTCAATGTTGCTGCAATCGTTGTATAGAGATTTTCTCTTTTTTAAATTATTTTTTAGTTATTAAATAATTTTTTTAATTATTTAAATTCATACTTTCCTCAATAAAAAGAAGTCTACGAATCGAACTAAAAGGAATTGTCAAATTCATCTTAAATCATCTTGAAATCACTCAAAATTAAATAATGCCTAAGTTAATTCCTTATAAAATGAACATACATTCTTCTACTTGCGTTGTCTCCATTAATAAGTCATCATCCCATAACTTGTCAGCTCTATAATTTGTGACAATTTCAGCGGCTGAAATTGATGTTAGCGATTATTTGATTATAAGTAGAAACTTTTGAGATTTTAAATGATATACTCTTTTCATTGCAAAAGTGAATATCAGTGATTCATATTGAAATCGAACCCAGCCTGTTTTATTAGAAATCTAACTAAAGTGGTTAAAATGATGAGAATACGAGATATATATATTTCGAGATTTTCATTTTAGTCGAAAAGAGGTGCATACCTACTCCTCCTGGTCCTGCTGGCGCATTTTGTTGTCGATTAGCGCAAAAGATGATGAAAGCAGGATACACTATTAATCTTGCCATTTTTATTGCAATTTTGATATTTGCTAAAGTGCAGACTTCAATTTATTAATATATTTGATTGATCAACTACGAGATTATTTTGGCAAAATCCAATCCAAAACGATCTTACCGTTTTTATGAAATGCTCAACAGAAGGCTTAAATGATGATTTGTTTTTTAAATTTCATTCATTCTCGATTTTGACGCTATACAAAAAAGTTGAAATGATTTCATTAGCGATCATTTCTTTACACTATTATTCCTTTTGCATATAATCAAGCTGTTATGTTAGTCCGCTAGTGTTTGCAGTATGCATGAAACAACAGTAATTAAAAAAGAATTTAAATAATAAACAATTAATTGTTCAAGTTAACTGTCACTCTATCAAGCATTCCATTTGTTATTAATTTAACAGATTTTTTCCCATAACTCATTATGATTACAAAAAGAAGTAAATTTATTCTTGAATAGTACATTACTCTGAGTATGATTTAGCATTGAAATTATCACTGATAAAAGTAATACCTAAAAGTATTTTTTTAATTTTGAAGAAAAAATATGGAATGACTGGACTAAAGACAACACTTTTTATATTTCAATAGCAGAATTCCTGAATGGAAACCTGTCTGATATCTGTAGATGGATTCAAACTATGTTTTTGCCCCAATTTTACATCTCTCGAATTGATTGGAAGGAAAAAAAGAACAAATTGAATCGGATGAGAAATGAAATTTATGACCAACAAGTTATTTTGTTTTCCCAACGATTATCACAATTTATCAGTAATCTTTTGTTATAAATTATAAACAACAACTGTTTTTTGAAAATATTTAATTCTTAAATGCCTAAAATCAGATGTTATTTTTTCTAAATGTAATTTAAATTTCTTGCAAATTAAAGAAAAAATTCCTTGCAATTTAATTCTATAAAATAAATACGTGGAATTTTTTTTATAATTTAGGAAAGCAGTGCATGATTCATTTGAAATTAGTAGACAATTATTCACATCAGTTTTTTTAAATAAAAAATAAAACCAAAATCAAATCTCAAGTCTATAATGCATTTTCATGTTACCTTTACAAACATCAATTTCAACTAATAAATAATGGCAGTTCAAACTTTCAATTTCATTTCATCATTTTTTTTTTAAACAATTTTATTATCCGTATTAATTTTACAGTGAAAAAGTACATTTCGCCATACACATTTTATCACAAATTGACATCATTATGTTGACACAACTATTTCATCATCAGGGAAGTAAAATTCAGCTTCCCATCTCCCCACAAATTATTTAAATCTTTCAAACTTTTGACAGCAACATAACATCCACCAATTAGTATATATCTATATGAGTTTTAAATAATACTCATAAAAATTATTCATTCATATCCACAAAATTTTTCAATCTCGATTATATTTTAGTGTTTCAGATATAACTTATTTCAAATGAATCTATTAACGTGTGCTATCATTTTTATTTGTATTGGTTTCATTTTTGGAGAAAAAGAAACCGATGCTAATGATAAAATCATCACTGAGACCGAAACTGATGGAAGTAAAAATTTTCTATCATATAAAAATAATTTCATTCAATAATTTGTGTTTTATGTGAATAAACAATTTCAGTCAACATTTAATTTGTTAATTTTCGACGAAATTACAATATGCTGTAGTAATATCAATGATCTGCTTTATTACAGAATTAATTAAAAGTACATAAAATTTGATTATAGATTTGGGATGAATATTCAAATAAATCAAAATGTATTATTAAAATGGATTAAATCAAAGTCATTCTAAATTACATTATGCAGTTATTATTTATTACAGAAAAATGATCGAAAATATTGATAAAAAAATGAAATTTTAAGAATGTGAAGATAAATGGAAAGATTGCAGTCAGGTGATGCTACACGGTGATTGCTTTCGATTTCCGCATTATGCAGTAAGATTCTGCGCTAAATCTTGCAAAAAATGCAAATAACCAGGTAGATTTTTTTTTTTTGATCTGTAAAATTTGCTTAACGTTAAAATTAAGCAAATTTCACAAATTTTAATCAGTTTCAATTTAATTAGTATAAATTTTGGTATAAAAATCATATTTGATTAGAAAAAAAAATCTTTCTGCTGAAAGAGAATGCATTACTAAGAAAACAACAATCATTAATTTATTTGCATTTATTGTTTACCATTATTTATTTATTAGCGCTTAAATTGATAAAAGACAAAAGAAGTTTTGTTCTGTGCTTTTTTGCCATAAGATAATTTTATTGGAAATTAAGGGTAGAAAAAAAAAAGATTATAATTTCATTGGAAATAATCAAATAACATTATTACAGTATTACTGCAATGCGTCTAATGCGACGAAGAAATAAGCAATATGAGCAATAAACAAATTCACTCGTCATTTTCATGAATGATTGAATGATTTTTTTCAAAATTTGATCATTTTATTGTAAAAGTGTAGAAATGAAATAAACGCAAAATTTGTATTAAAAGAAAATAAATGTTTTCAATAAGATTTGTTGTATTTCATTCCATAATTTCAAATATTTTTGGTCGAAATGCTAAATGTTCAAATTTGCGACTTTCGTCCACACATACACACACACACACACACACACACACACACTCCAAATTTGTGAATTGAATTTGAACCGCTAAAATGAAGTGATGAAAAAATATGGCATTTATTCGAATTTCAAAAAAAAAAAATTCCTTTCTTTTAAAATTTTGTTATTATAAAAATTTTTTATTACTTACGAAAACATAAAAAGCAATATTCAATGTTATTTATTATTTCCATCAAATATTACTTTACGTAATAAATTTCTCACATTCTTCAAAATTAAGCATAAAATGTTTCACAATTAAGTATAAACTTTTCTATGCAATTATTGTTTACTCTAAACACTTCAATTTTTGCTCATAAAACTCCTTTTCCTTGTGAAATTCATATATCGCTTGATCTTTCGCTGTGAAGTGAAATTGATGAGACCAGATATGAAAAGAAATATTTTTTTTTGTAAGCCTAATTTAAATTATCAGTGATAGCTTCACCAATGTCTAAACTTTAACTGACAATAACGACGTTATCACTATGGTTTATTGATACCTGACGAGATTTTCACGATAACGAGTGATAAAAGAACACAATCATTTGTAGCATGCGTCTACATAACATATACATCATGACTTTTTTTATTTTTGTTTTGTTTCTAGGATCTTTAGCAGAATAAATTTATTTTATTTCTTTTTTTTAAAAAAAAATAAAAATTCAGTTTTGTGAAAATTACTTAATATGTTTTGCATTATAAAAATAAGAAGACTTCAATTTTATTATGCAATTATTCAATTAAGTAAACTCATTAATTAATTAGCAAATTATTTTCATGCTCAAAGGAAATTTCAAATATTTATCAATTTCAGTCTAACACGCTTGAATTTTTTTGACTGAATTACAGAACTGCTTTAATTTCATTAAATTAAACTTATAATGGAGAAAAAAAGCACTGCAAGATTATTCAAATTATATCAAATCAATGTTCTAATATTAAGTATAATTAGATTGATTGTTAATTTTTTATCATTAATAAACACAAATAACATGAATGCCATAAAAATCACAAGCCAAAATATGCAATATAACATTCTTTAAAAAGAAATCAGGTTACAATACAAAATGAGAATGAATATACAATATTCGCAGTAATTAAACACAATTATCATATTTTGCTGTGAAACTTTTAAAATCAAAAAAAAAAAAGATAATAATACAACTAGCAAATTAGCATAAGTGATCAGTTGAACAATGAAATCTATTAATCAAACAGATGAAGTTTTTGAAAAATTGTAATCAATGCAATATAATTATTTTCAAATAACTAAAATTAATGCAATAAAAATTAATGAAATATAATTATTTTCAAATAACTGAAAGAACTGAGACATATGTTATAAAATTTTTTTTAATGCAACTGATAAACATATTGATTTTGGCAAAAAAATTTCTTTTAAAGTGATAAACTAATTGATGAATAACATTTTTAATTTAATACATTGCTTGCATTGCATTTCTGCTTTCTCAAAGACTATGTCTTTATCGTGAAACACAAAATAAATCTTACAATATCGGTCCTCGTTTTATTAAAACTCAGATTTGCCAGTTTCAAAAGATAGATGGCACTCATCATATCGAGATTAGAATTAGTAGAAAATCTGTCGTCCGAAGATTTTTTGCACTTATTAAGCAGAATCGTTCAATTGGTTTTCATACCATTATGGAACGAAATGCACAACTAACAGAATTCTTAGCAAATAAAGAAATATTTAAAAAAAAAAGAAGCCATACCAAGAGTTTCATAGGATGATACAGTTTATGAAAGAATGATTGAAATAACCAAAAAGACAATGAGGAAAGCCATTGGTAGAAAGTTGTTATGAGAACATGAATTGATAACACTAATAGTAGAAAGAGATTACGTCCACTGACTTACGTAAATTTTGAAGATTGTTTAATCATACGCTGAACTGATTTCGTTTCACCTAACGCTTCCCTCAATGTTCCAATCTTTAACGATAATGACCCCCGCAGAATTTTCATCACACAAACCAAATAACAAAGAGAAACTTATTAAGTACTGATCAAACATCCTTGGAATACAAGGAAAAATAAGTATTTGACCAGACTTCGAGAAAGAACTCAAAGAGAACATTCTTCTGTAGTAACAAGAGCTCTCCGGGAGGGAGAGATTGTGCAATGAACTGAAAATTCCGCGTTCCATGTGTGTCTTTTGT
Organism: Brugia pahangi; assembly: GCA_012070555.1. Lineage (NCBI taxonomy): Eukaryota > Metazoa > Nematoda > Chromadorea > Rhabditida > Onchocercidae > Brugia > Brugia pahangi. The sequence continues at coordinate 1,960,305 of JAAVKF010000008.1, read as the reverse complement.
TAGAGACCAAATCGATTTGCAATGTCGAATTGTTCCAGAAGTCTTTTGATCTGACAGTCACACTTATAAGCAACTGACATTATATGCAATGTTAAGAGCGAACTTCTACTATGTAAAGAGTAAAGATCATTCAATCGATAATGACAGCTCCTTACTCACTGTCACGCGTTTTGTCATAAGCCCAATGTTTTAAGGTTCGATTCGATTCTACTTGGCTTTTGCGCACACAGTACTAGCAATTAGCGCAGAACGAAAGTACGACAACTTAGCACATACTTTGATGGACTATTGGTATAATTCTATATTAATTTCTTCCTTTTCATTTTTGTTTTAAAATAAAATTGCAAATAATCTGATTCTAATGTTTTTTTTTTTTTTTTTTTTCGTTTGATTTACCTTTTTCTGACTTCTTTTATTAACAGCTAGATCTTCTCAATATATTGAAATGTGATATTTAATCAATCTTTAATCACTTGCACATTGCACATTTACAGTTTCCTAATTCCATTTCATCAAGCTAACAGTATTTGTCATCAATAACAACGATTTTTCTTTCAAAATAAATAATCCTCCATTTTCCATTGTGTCATAATTCGTCAATGTTACTGCAATCATTGTATTAAAAAAATTATTCAAATTCATTCCTTTCTTAATAAGAAGAAGCTGACGAATGGAACTAAAAGGATTTATCAAATTAAATCTCCTTGAAATCACTTAAAAGATAATGTGTAAGTTAATTGTTTATGAAATGAACATACATTCCTCTACTTGTGTTGTCGCCATTAGTAAGTCATCATCCCACATCTTATCAGTTTTATAGTCTGTGATAGCATCAGCGACTGAAATTGGTGCTAGAGATTATTTGATTAAACTTATAGGCGAGGAGGAAATATTTGAGATTTAAAAGTGAGTCGCTGGCATTCGAATTGAAATCACTTTCTCTTTCCGTTTTATCAAAAATCTTGAATAAAGCGGTTTAAATGATGTAGAGTACAGGATATAAAGATTATAATTTTTCTTGAAAGGAGATGCATACCTATTCCTGCAGCCATTGCTTGCATATTTTGCAGCTGCATCATATTTCCGCCACAACAGATGACGAAAGCAAGATACACTATCAACTTTGCCATATTCGTAGTTTTATCCCAACTTTGATATTTGCTAAAGTGCAGATTTCACCTTATTAATACTTTTTATCGATCAGCTACGATATCATTTCAATACGATCTGATCTGAATCGCTTTTGGTCATCGAGTGAATGATTTTATTTTAAAATTTCATTCATTTCAACAATTTTAGCATGAATAAATTTACTGCATTACAATGGCATTTAACATAAAGCTAAGGGAATTGCTATTCGGAAAGTTACTTCAGTGACTACTAGCGGATTTCAATTTCATACCTCATTCTAATACAGTGAATTTGTTTTTAAATGCCAAATAATTTTTGTATTTATGTCAGGAGAGATCAAGATTTAGCGAACAAATTACTTAATGATAGATACAGTATCCACGAATAGTTCCTTAAAGTTTGAAAAAAAAATGAATTACGAACATTGAAGATTTACAAACTGCGCTTTTTATACTTTGCGATCCTGTGCATAACCTGTTTAATATTGTAGGTGTCACTCTCTTTTGAATAGAAGAAAGAAAAATGAAGGACTGAATATGACCGGAAAAAAGGAAAAACGAACATCTAACCATTAATTTGTTTTGTTCTCCAGCGATTACAATCTATCAGCAATCTTTTATCATAAATTGAACAAAAATAACTATTTGCTCTAAATATTTAATTTTGAAATATCCGAAATCAAACTTTCTTCTCTGAAATATCTTCAAGTGAAATTTTGAAAACAAATTCTGAGCCATTCTTATCCAAAATTACAAGATTTTTATAATTCCACCGCAAATTTGAAATCTATTTATTTTATTATGGATAGGCAAAAATCATCATTAAAATATAGGCAAAAATCATCATTAAAACTGATTAATTAATAAATTGCAGCATTAATTTGACACTTGTTTCATTTTTAATCTTCTCTGTTCTTAGTTATTGAAATCAATAAGTGAGTCAAATTAAGTGATAAATATTGAGCAACCGAAGTCATTATTTATTTCATTTGTATTTCTTTGGAAAACTTTTCATTGGTAGAAATAATATCCAAAAGCAATTTCTTAAATATTAAATAAAGGGTGGGGAATAGTGGAACCAAATAATGGTTCGAGACCTAAAAACAGCAGATACATTCAAACTACCTATGTTTTTGCTGCAATTTTTACATTTTTCAAATTCAGCGGAAGAAAAAAGAGAAAGATTGAGTCGGATAAGAAATGAAGAAAACAAAATTTTAATCACCAAGTCGTTTTTTTCGAAAAAAAACTTCGTTTTAATTTATTTTATTCTTTTGGAGCGGTCACAATTTAGCAGTAATTCTTTGTTATAAATTATAGAAATTTATTAAATAGCAGAGCTTATATCTATAATTCAGTACAGTTCTACTATATTAACAAATAACATGTACATTGCTAAGTGTGTTGAATATTGTTCCCAATTTTATTGTTAAGACTTTCCAATCTGACCGCTCTTTCTTCAATAAACCAAATCGATTTGCAATGTCGAATTGTTCCAGCCTTTTGATCTAACTGTCGCCAATGTCCACTATACGAAAAGTTAGATCACTCGCTCCTTGGAGTATTGTGAGATTCGACTCGATGATTTACTCCGGCTTTCGCTCACTCAGTTCAGTTCATTTCAGTTAAAAGGCAATAGCGCAGTAATAGAAATTACGTGTAGAGAGAAAGTACGTCATGGCATCACGCATTTGACGGACTATTGATATTATTCTATATTTTATTTATTCCTTACTGTTATTGTACAAATACGATATTGCAAAAAACAATGAAGCTGTTAGTGGATGTTCTGTATTTACAGCAATATATAGGTACTACTTTGTTGACGCTAACTGCAGAATATAGGGAAATAGTGAAAATATGAAAGAAAAACGTTAATTTAGAAGCTATTGTTATTCATTTTTGTTGTAAACAAATTTTCAAATCTAATTTTATCGGTTCTAGTGTTTCTATTTTTTCGTTTAGTTTTCATTTTTCGGATTTTCTTTGTTAACAACTCGATGTTTTCAATTTATTGAAATGTGATCGTCAGTCACTTGCATATTTACAGTTTCCTAATTTCAATTTATCAGATTAACAGTATTTGTCATCAATAACAGCGGTTTTCCTTCCAAAACAAATAATCTTCCATCTTTCATTGTGTCACAATTCGTCAATGTCGCTGCAATCATTGCATTGAAATAATTATTCAAGTTCATTCCTTTTTATAAAAAGAAACTAAAAACTAAAATGAATTATGAAATTAAATCTCCTTGAAATCACTTATAAGATAATGCTTATGTTAATTCTTCATGAAATGAGCATACATTCTTCCACTTGCGTTATCTCCATCAGTAACTCATCATCCCACAATTTGTCGAGTTTATAATCTGTGATAACATCGGCGGCTGGAATTGATAATTTGATTAAAATTACAAACGAAGTACAAAACTTTAAAATTTTAGATAAAAAAGGAATATCAGTGATATTCGAATTGAAATCTGCTACCTGTTATCAGAAATCAGATTAAAGTGATTGAAATGATGTAAAATACGAGATTCATATATATTTCGAGATTTTTATTTTACTTAGAGGTCGATGCATACCTACTGGTGCGACTCTCATTCCTTGCCGATTTTGTTGCTGATTACCACAATAGACAATGAAAGAAAGATATACTATCAACTTTGACATATTTCAAATTAGTTTTATTGCAATTTCAATATTTCCTGAAATGCGTTTTATTAATATATTGTAATTTTAGCTACGGTATTATTTCAACAAAATCAGATCCGAAGCGTTTTTTATCGTTTCATGAAATGCTTAATAGATGGCTTAATTGATTTGTCCCTTAATTTTCATATTACTCTTGATTTTTTCGCTATGCAGTTATTGTATTGCTATGCTAATCTTGCAGCATGCATGAAATAGCTCAGATGCATTTACATGCATTCAAGAAAACAATAAACAAAAAAGAATTTGAATAATTAATAATACATTGTTCAGTTAACTGTACATAGCATTTTGTAGAGTATTTTATCAATCTGACAAATTTGCTTTCATAAGTTATTTACTAATACCTGAATAATTAAACAGTAAATTTGAAGTAAAACAAAAGATTATTAAAACAAAAAATTTGTCTTAAATTTTATATTGCCCCAAGCATGATTTAACGCAGAAAACTTTTCACTGATAGAAATAATATCCAAAAACATTTTCTTAAATATTAAATAAAAGGTGGGGAATAGTGGAACCAACTAATGGTTGAAGACCTAAAAACAACACATTTTATATTTCAAAAGCGGAAATCCTGAGTAGAACCTGTCTGATATCTGTTAGATGTATTCGAACTATCTATGGTTTTGCTGTGTTTTTTACATTTTTCGAATTCAGTGGAAGAAAAGAGGTATAGATTGGATCAGTAAGTATTGAAAAAAAAAATAAATAAAATCACCAAGTTGCTTTTTTCCTTTTGTTTTTTGAAAAAAAAAAAACTTGATTTTAAGTTATTTTAGTCTTCAGCAATTGTCACAAATTACCTAATTCTCTGTTACAAATTTTAGAAAGTAACTTTTTTAAAAATATTTAATTTTCAAATGTTTGAAATCAGATTTTTTGCGCTGGAATCCTTGCAGTGTAAATTTTTATAAAATAAGCATGTTGATCAGTAATTTATTCGAGATCAGTCAAACGATAGTTCATATCAGCGTTTTCAGATTTTAAAAAAAGATGAAATCAAATCTGAAGTTTATAATGCTATCTTAAAAAGTATTATCACTTTTCCAACAATATTCATGTTGCCTTTATAAACATTTATTCATTTCAAGTAATAATTACAAGCTTCAACCTTCGATTTTATTTTATCCTTATTTTTTAAAACAATTTTTGTCACATATTGACATTATTAATTTGACAATATCATTTCATCACCGATAATTCAACTTCCCATCCTCTCACATATTACTTAAAAGTAATCAAATTTTTGGCAGCAACAAAACATTTGAAATGAAAATTGCGCATCATTTATGCTCTCTACCAATTGGTGTATGAGTTTTAGATAATTGTCATAAAAATTACTCCTTAATATCCATGAAATTTTTCATCTTTGATTATATTTCAATGTTTTGATTTCAGATACAACTTATTTCAAATGAATCTCTCCATATATATTATCATTTTGGCTTGCTTTGGCTTCTTTTTTCGAAGAAAAAGAAATTGCTGAGAAAGAAACCCTTATTATCAATGAAAATAAAAAGTAAACAAAGTAATAATAAAATTTTTTTTACAATACAATTTCATTCATAAACAAAGTAAAAATTTTCTACAATTACAATAATAATTTCATTCATTAATATAATTTTTATTTTTCGATTTTTTTTCTTTTTAAGATCACTGATATAAAGTATTATTTGAGTAATCTCACATGGCTTATTGATATTATTACTGCTTTTGTAATTAGTAAAATTCCAAATTACATAATTTAAATTGGATCATACACTATTATTCAAAAATTATAGAGAAATTCTAAAAAAAAAAAAAAAAAAACAAATAATTTAAGGCTAACATTGAAGAATCATTTATATTCTCCTATTTCCACTTTATCAGATTAACAGTATTTGCCATCAATAACAGCGATTTTTCATCCAAAATAAATAATCTTCCATCTTCCATTGTGTCATAATTCATCAGTGTTACTGCAATCGTTGTATAGAAATTCTTTTTTGTTTTTTTAAATTATCTTTTAATTATTTAAATTCATTATTTCGTTAATAAAAAGAAGCTCATGTATCGAACTAAAAAGAATTATTAAATTAAATCTTCTCGAAATCATTAAAAATTAAATAATGCCTAAATTAATTCTTGGTGAAATAAACATACATTCTTCTACTTGTTTTGTCTCCATTATTATGCCATCATCCCATAACTTATCAGCTTTATGATCTATGATAAGATCAGCGGCTGAAATTGGTGCTGAGATTATCCCATTAAGATTAAATAACAAGCTATCACTTCAAATTATCAGTCATAAATTAGTCCTTTGAAGTTTTATTTTCCACTTCTTCGAATTTCTTTTTCGCAAAGAATTACAGTAATATTTTTTTTTAATTGATTAAGCTGTTATTTCATTTTAATTATTCGTTGTTGTGTGTTGTCATTGTTGGTATTGCAAAAATGCATTTCACTAGCATTCGAAATGAAATTACTTTCATAATAAATGCTGTTTTGTCTAAGTAAAAGTTTTGGAACGATTGAGAATGAGCGAATTACATATTAAAATTTGTATCTCATTTGGAAGTGAAATAAAATAATAGGTGAAAAGTGAGAAGCTGTTTGATACCTGCCATTCGGTTTCTTTGGTTAGCAGCTCTGCCACAATATATGATGAAAGCAAGATACACTATCAATTTTGACATATTTGAAATTAGTTTTATTGCAACTTCAATATTTCCTGAAGTGCTGATTTTATTTTATTCTAATTTTAACTTCGGTATTTTTTACATAGTCAGATCCAAAACGGTTTTAAATGTTTTATAAAATGCTCAGTGGGAGACTTGATAGATGATTTATCTTTCAATTTCTACATCATTCTTGATTCTGTCCCTAAATGGAAGACATGAAATGATTTAATTAACGTTCATTTATAAGCAATCATTCATTTTTTATGAACACATTCAAATTAAAAAAAATACATTCAATTAAACACACATTTAATGCATTCAATTAAAACTTGAACACACATAGCAGAATAAATCTGCTAATGTTTGCAATATGCATGACATAGCTCAGATGCATTTACAAAAACAGTAATCAAAATAATCATCTGAATAGTAAATAATAAATTGTTCAAGTTAATTGTCACCCAGTTATCAAGCACTGCACTCGTTATTAATTGTTATTATTGACAACAACTGATTACAGTGAATTATTAATAATGCGAATTTAAATTTTATATTGCTTCGAGCACGATTTAACACAGGAAATTTTCAGTGATAGAAATAACTTAAATATTGAAAAAAGTGGAGATGGTGGAACCGATTAGTGGTTGAAGACCTGAAATCAACACTTTTTATACTTCAAAAGCGGAATTCCTGAGTAGAACCTGTCTGATATCTGTAGATGAGATGATCTGATATCTGTAGATGTATTCAAACTACTTATGTTTTTGCTGTGATTTTTACATTTCTCGAATTCAGTGGAAGAAAAAAAAGGATAGATTGAATCGAGTAAGTAATCAAAAAAAGATAACGGATTTTAAACCACCAAGTTGTTTCTTTTTTATGAAAAAAGAACTTGATTTTAAGTTATTTTAACCTTCAGCAATTGTCACAATTTATCAGTAATTCTTTGTTATAAATTATAGAAAGTAGCTATTTATGAAAACACTTAACATCTAAAATGTCTCAAGTCAGATTTTTCTTTCTCTGGAATTCTTGTAATTCGAATTTTATAAGATGAGCAAATAGATCAATGAATCATCGGAGATTAGTCAAATGATAGTTCATATCAGTGTTTTCGAATTGAAAAAAAAAAAGTTAAAATGAAATCTGAAGTTTATAATGCTAGCTTAGAAAATACTATTACTTTTCGTATAATATTCATGCTGCCTTTTAGATAGATTTATCTATTACAACTAATGATCGATACGTATTTCAATTTTCGATTTTATTTTATCATTATTTTGTTTAAACAATTTTGTTATCAGTATCAATTTTACAAATGAAAAGTACATTGCACCATAAACATTTTGTCACATATTGGTAACATTATGTTGACATCATTGTCAACGAAATACACGCAGAATCTTGCAGATGTCAAATGTATTCACCATGTAACATCATCTGACTGTAATCCTTCCATTTATCTTCTGAAAAGTTCATTTTATGTCAATATTTTCAACTTTTGTTTCATGAAATAATCTTCATTTAAACTACCTTAAAAGTTTACTTTGGCTTATCTTCCATTCATCTTAAATTTATTCAAATTTTATTTACTTTTAATTAATTATACATTAAAGCAAATCATTTATATTACAAATCATTGATAGTACATCGTAATTTTGTAGAAAATTAATAAATTAAGTGAGATAATGATAACTGATTTCGTTTATGCATATCCGAAAGCACGAACTAAGGAATGAAATTATTAATGATAAATTGCTACATAATTTCAAGTAAAAATTCTTTACAAACAAAAATAATTACATTTATTAATATTTTTCTTTATTTTTTGTTTTTTGAAAACATTTATTTATTTATTTTTTGAAACATTGAAAAAAAAAGTTTATTCTTGAAAACATTTTTCTTGAAAAAATCACATGACACATGAAACACTGACGTCAACACTGCTTTTGTAATTAATAAAAAAAAAACTACGTGTTCAAATTATAAAATTTAAATTACGACGACTTCACAGAAAAAAATTTGATTTTAGACATTTAAAAAGAAGAAATATTTTTAAAAAATAGTTATTGTCAATAATTCGTAACAAAAGATTACTGATAAATTGTGATAATTGTTGATGATCTACATATATCAGACAGGTTCCACTCAGGAATTCCGCTTTTGAAGTATAAAAAGTGCTGTTTTTAGGTCTTCAACCATTGGTCGGTTCCACCATTCTTCACCTTTTTTTTCAATATTTAAGAAAATACTTTCGAATATTATTTTTAGCTACATCAATGAGAATTTCTTTTCCTGAGTAATGTAAAACAATAAGTTGACATATTTGGGAATTTTTTTTTTTTTTGTATTAATAATGAGCTATGAGAATAAATTTGTGAAATTAATAACAAGCGCAGTGTTTGAAATGGTGACAGTTAACTTCAACAATTAAACTGCTGATTATTCAAATTCTTTTTTAATTACTGCTTTCCTAAATGCATGTAAATGCGTCTCGGCTATTTTATGCATGCTGCAGAATTAGCAGACCAATATAAAAACTGCATTATAGATAAAAGAATGATAGTGTAAACAAACAATCATCAATTAAATAATTCAACTTTTTTGTATAAGGAAAAAACCAAGAGTAATATTAAAATTGATGAGCATTTCATAAAACAATAAAAAGTTTCGGATCCTACAGCTTTGAAATAACACCGTAATCAAAATTAAAATGTATCAATAAAGTGAAATCAGCACTTTAGGGAATATTAAAGTTGCGATAAAACTAATTTCAAATATGTCAAAGTTGATAGTGTTTCTTGCTTTCATCATTTATTGTAATCGGCAACAAAACGCTCAAGCAGGAGGAGCAGCAGCAGCAGGAGGAGCAGGTATACATCTCTCTTTAAGTAAAATGAAAATCCCGATATATATCTCGTATTCTAGACCATTTTAACTACTTTAGGAAATATTGAAGTTGCGATAAATCTAATTTCAAATATTTCAAAGCTAAATTTCGGATAAAACAGGCAGCACTCGGTTTCAATTCGAATATCACTGACATTCACTTTTTTAGTGGAAACAACAAATTACCATTTCAAATCTCCAAAGTCTCGACCTCTTCTGTAATTTTAATCAAATAATCACTGGTACAATTTTCAGCCGCTGAGATAATCACAGATTATAAAGCTGGCAAGCTATGGGATGATGATTTATTAATGGAGACAACGCAAGTAGAAGAAGGTATGTTCAATTCACCAAGAATTAATTTAGGCATCATTTAGTTTTGAATGACTTCAAGGAGATTTAATTTGATAATTCCTTTCAGCTCCATTTTCTGGCTTCTTTTTATTAAGATAGGAATGAATTTGAATAATTTCAATACAATGATTGCAGCAACACTGACGAATTGTGACACAATGGAAAATGGAGGATTATTTATTTTGAAAGAAAAACCGTTGCTATTGATGGCAAATACTGTTAACTTGAAATGGAATTAGGAAACTGTAAATGTGCAATGTGCAAGTGATTAAAGATTGATTAAATATCACATTTCAATTTATTGAGAAGATTAATAAAAGAAGTCGGAAAAAGGTGAATCAAGCGAAAATTTTAATATTTTACAGCAAAAATAAATAACAAAGATTAAACATATTGTTGATTATTATTCTTCAGTTATTAGCCTTCCAAATTATTCATTTTTTTTTTACTTTTCTACATTCTCCAATTAATATCAAGAAAGCTTTCTAAATAGTATGTAAATGTTTTTGCTGTTATCATAACTGCACAGATTTGTTGTTCTTTTGCAATATCGTATTTGTAGAATAATAGGAAAAAATAAATTAAATATAGAATTATACCAATAGTCCATCAAAGTATGTGCTAAGTTGTAGTACTTTCGTTCTGCACTAATTGCTAGTACTGTGTGCGCAAATAGAATCGAATCGAACCTTAAAACATTGGGCTTATGACAAAATGCGTGACAGTGAGTAAGGAGCTGTCATTATCGATTGAACGATCTTTACTCTTTACATAGTAGAAGTTCGCTCTTAACATTGCATATAATGTCAGTTGCTTATAAGTGTGACTGTCAGATCAAAAGACTTCTGGAACAATTCAATTCGTCATTGCAAATCGATTTGGTTTATTGAAGAAAGAGCGGTCAGATTGGAAAGTCTTAACAATAAAATTGGGAACAATATTCAACACACTTAGCAATGCACATGTTATTTGTTAACATGGCCGTTCCAGAAGAATAAAATAAATTAAAATGAAGTTTTTATTCGAAAAAAAACGATTTAATGATTAAAAATCTGTTTTATCCGACTCAATCTATCTCTTTTTTCTTCCACTAAATTCAAGAAAAGTAAAAATTACAGCAAAAACATAGGTAGTTTGAATACATCTAACAGATATCAGACAGGTTCTATTCAGGAATTCCGCTTTTGAAGTATAAAAAGTGTTGTTTTTAGGTTTTCAACCATTAGTTGGTTCCACTATTCCCCATTTTTTTCAATATTTAAGAAAATAGTTTTAGATATCATTTCTATCAGTGGAAATTCCCTGTGTTAAATCATGCTCGGAAATCTAAAATAAATTTGTTGTCTTAATAATATTTTGTATTACTTCAAATTTGCTGTTTAATAATTCAATGTATTAGTAAATGAGTTATGAAAACAAATTTACTAAATTAATAAAAATTAAACAATTTGTCGACTATTCAATTTTTTTTTTACCTTGTTTTCAAGAATGACATGGAAATTTAACGACAAAATATCAATTAAACCTTGAGTTGAGCATTTCATAAAACGATTAAACTGTTTCGGATCAGTTTGTGTCGGAATAATTCCGTAGCTGATTCATTAAAAAATTTTAGTAAAGTGAATTTTTTAACAAATATCAAGGTTTCAATAAACTAAACTTGAAAATGACAAAATTGGTAGTATATCTTGCTTTTATCATCTTTTGTGGTAATCAGGGACAAAACGTACGACGAGCAGCAGCAGGAGGAGTAGGTATGCATCACTTTTTAAGTAAAATAAAAATCTCAGTATTTACATCGCATTATATATCATTTTAACCATTTTAGTCAGATTTTTGATAAAACAGTAAGTATTCGATTTCAATTCGAATATCACTGACATTCGTTTTTGTAATAGAAACAAATATTATCATTTCAACTTTTATGTAATTTCAATCAAATAATTGCTATCATCAATTTCAGGCGCTAAAATTGTCACAGATTATAAAGCTGACAAGTTATGGGATGATGATTTATTAATGGAGACAACGCAAGTACAAGAATGTATGTTCATTCCACAAAAAATTAATTTAGGCATTATTTAATTTTGAATGATTTCAAGGAGATTTAATTCCATAATTCCTTTCAGTTCCATTTTCTGGCTTCTTTTTATTAAGAAAGGAATGAATTTGAATAATTATTTCATACAATGATTGCAGCAATAATGACGAATTGTGACACAATGAAAGATGGAAGATTATTTATTTTGGATGAAAAACCGTTGTTATTGATAACAAATAGTGTTAATTTGATGAATTTATAACAAAGAAGAATAAAATAAATTAAAATGAAGTTTTTATTCGAAAAAAAGCGACTTGGTGATTTAAAATTTGTTTTATCCGACTCAATCTATCTCTTTTTTCTTCCACTGAATTCGAAAAATGTGAAAATCACAGCAAAAATATGTGGTTGAATACATCTACAGATATCAGACAGGTTCAACATAGGAATTCCGCTTTTGAAGTATAAAAAGTGCTGTTTTTAGGTCTCGAACCATTATTTGGTTCCACTATTCCCCACCTTTTATTTAATATTTAAGAAATTGCTTTTGGATATTATTTCTATCAATGAAAAGTTTTCCAAAGAAATACAAATGAAATAAATAATGACTTTCTGTGTTTTTGCCGATGAAAATGAATTTGGTCAATATTTATCACTTAATTTGACTCATTTACTGATTTCAGTAACTAAGAACAGAAAAGATTAAGAATGAAATAAGTGTCAAATTAATGCTGTAATTTATTAATTAATCAGTTTTAATGATGATTTTAGCCCATATTCCACAACAAAACAAATAGATTCCAAAATTTGCGGTGGAATTATAAAAATCTTGTAATTTTGGATAAGAATGGCTCAGAATTTGTTTTCAAAATTTCACTTGAAGATATTTCAGAGAAGAAAGTTTGATTTCGGATATTTCAAAATTAAATATTTAGAGCAAATAGTTATTTTTGTTCAATTTATGATAAAAGATTACTGATAGATTGTAATCGCTGGAGAACAAAACAATTTAGTGGTTAGATGTTCGTTTTTCCTTTTTTTCGGTCATATTCAGTCCTTCATTTTTCTTTCTTCTATTCAAAAGAGAGTGACACCTGCAATATTAAACAGGTTATGCACAGGATCGCAAAGTATAAAAAGCGCAGTTTGTAAATCTTCAATGTTCGTAATTCATTTTTTTTTCAAACTTTAAGGAACTATTCGTGGATACTGTATCTATCATTAAGTAATTTGTTCGCTAAATCTTGATCTCTCCTGACATAAATACAAAAATTATTTGGCATTTAAAAATAAATTCACTATATTACAATGAGCTATGAAATTGAAATCCGCTAGTAGTCACTGAAGTAACTTTCCGAATAGCAATTCCCTTAGCTTTATGTTAAATGCCATTGTAATGCAGTAAATTTATTCATGCTAAAATTGTTGAAATGAACGAAATTTTAAAATAAAATCATTCATTCGATGATCGAAAGCGGTTCAGATCAGATCGTATTGAAATGATATCGTAGCTGATCGATAAAAAATATTAATAAGGTGGAATCTGCACTTTAGCAAATATCAAAGTGGCGATAAAACTACGAAAATGGCAAAGTTGATAGTGTGTCTTGCTTTCGTCATCTGTTGTGGCCAAAATATGATACAGCTACAAAATATGCAAGCAATGGCTGCAGGAATAGGTATGCATCTCCTTTTAAGTAAAATTATAATTTTTATATCTTGTATTCTACATCATTTAAACCGCTTTATTCAAGATTTTTGATAAAACGGAAAGAGAAAATGATTTCAATTCGAATGCCAGCGACTCACTTTTGAATCTCAAATGTTTCCTCCTCGCCTATAAGTTTAATCAAATAATCTCTAGCACCAATTTCAGTCGCTGATATTATCACAGATTATAAAGCTGAAAAGTTGTGGGATGATGACTTACTAATGGCGACAACACAAGTAGAGGAATGTATGTTCATTTCACAAACAATTAACTTAGACACTATCTTTTAAGTGATTTCAAGGAGATTTAATTTGATAAATCCTTTTAGTTCCATTCGTTGGCTTCTTCTTATTAAGAAAGGAATGAATTTGAATAATTATTTTAATACAATGATTGCAGCAACATTGACGAATTGTGACACAATGGAAAATGGAGGATTATTTATTTTGGAAGAAAAACCGTTGTTATTGATGGCAAATACTGTTAACTTGATGAAATGGAATTAGGAAACTGTAAATGTGCAAATGATTAAAGATGATTAAAATCACATTTAAATGTATTGAGAAGATCAGGCTGTTAATAAAAGAAGTCGGAAAAAGGTATATCAAACGAAAAAAAAAAGGAAAACATTAGAATCAGATTATTTGCAAATTTATTTTAAAACAAAAATGAATAACAAAGATTAAACATATTGTGGATTGTTATTCTTCAGTTGTTAGCCAAATTATTCAAATTTTTTCTTACTTCTCTATATTCTCCAATTAGTATCAAGAAAGTTTTTTAAGTATTACATAAATGATTTTGCTGTTATCATAACTGCACAGATTTATTGTTCGTTTACAATATCGTATTTATACAACAATAGGGAAGAAATTAATAATTTAAATACAGAATTATACCCATAGTCCATTAAAGTATGTGCTAAGTTGTCGTACTTTCGTTCTGCACTTATTGCTACTACTACGCCATTCATTGCCTTTTGAACTGAGTGCGCAAAAGTCAATTGAATCAAATCGAATCGGACCTAAAAATACTCTGAGAAATGATCTAAACTTTTCATCTAGTGGACATCAACAAAGCGCGTGACAGTGGGTCAAAAGCTGATGAATGATGATCTTTACTCTTCACATAGTAGAAGTTTGTTTTTAACATTTCATATAATGTCAATAAACTTTGGATTTGATTTTGACTTATTTTTTTCTTCGTCTTAGAAAACACTGATGCATTGTTTGAAATTTTTGATGTTAAATTGCTTTTGTTATTAACAAAAAATATAATAAAAAAAATTCCACATGTTCAAATTTTAATATCTAAATTGCAAATATTTCAAAGCAAAAAGAAAATTTGAATTTAGACATTTAAAAGTTAGACATTTTCAAAAGTAGTCATTGTATATGATTTATAACAAATTGTGACAATTGCTAAAGAATAAAATAACTTAAAATCAAGTTTTTTCTGATAAAAATACCTGATGAATAAAAATCCATCCTTTTCATTATTTATCCGATTTAATCTATCCTTTGTTTTTCTTCCACTGAATTCGAGAAATATGAAAATCACAGTAAGAACATAAGTATTTGAATGCATCTAACAGATAGACAGGTTCTACTCAGGAATTCCGCTTTTGAAGTATAAAAAGTGTTGTTTTTAGGTCTTCAACCACTAGTTGGTTCCACCATTCCCCACTTTTTTTCAATATTTAATAAAATAGTTTTAGATATTATTTTTATCAGTGAAAATTCCCAGTGTTAAATAATGCTCCGAGCGATATCAAATTTAAAATAAATTTGTTGTATTAATAATCCTTTGTTTTACTTCTTCCTACTGCATTAGTATTAAAAATGAGTTATGAAAATGAATTTCTTAAGTCAATAGCAAGCGTAATGCATGATGTGGTGACAGTTAACTTGAACTTTTAATTGTTGAATAATCGAATTGTCTTTTGATTACTCTGAAATGCATTTGAGCTGTTTCATGCATGCTGTAAACATTAGCAGGCTAATACAGTAACTGTATTATATGTAAAAGAATGACAGCATAAACCGTATAGTGATAAAATCACGAATGATATGGAAATTGAAAGATAAATCCTCTTTAAGCCTTCAGCTCAGCTTTTCATAAAACCAGTTAAAACGTTTGAGATCCGATGAGTTATAATAATAGTACTGCTGCAATTAAAATATATGAATGAAGTAAAACTTACATTTCAGGAAATATTGAAGTTGCAATAAATTTAATTTCAAATATGTCAAAATTGATAGTGTATCTTGTTTTCATCATTTATTGTGCTAATCAGGGAGGAGGAGGAGGAGCAGGAGCAAGAGGAGGAGCAAGAGGAGTAGGTATGCATCACTTTTTAAGTAAAATGAAAATCTCGATATACATATATTCATTTTAACCACTTAGATTTCTAATAAAACAGGCTGGGTTCGATTTCACTTTTGCAGTGAAAAGAGTATATCATTTAAAATCTCAAAGATTTCTACTTATAATCAAATAATCGCTAGCATCAATTTCAGCCGCTGAAGTTGTCACAAATTATAGAGCTGACAAGTTATGGGATGATGACTTATTAATGGAGACAACGCAAGTAGAAGAATGTATGTTCATTTTATAAGGAATTAACTTAAGCATTGTTTAATTTTGAGTGATTTCAAGATGATTTAAGATGAATTTGACAATTCCTTTTAGTTCGATTCGTAGACTTCTTTTTATTGAGGAAAGTATGAATTTAAATAATTAAAAAAATTATTTAATAACTAAAAAATAATTTAAAAAAGAGAAAATCTCTATACAACGATTGCAGCAACATTGACGAATTGTGACACAATGGAACATGGAGGATTATTTATTTTGGAAGAAAAACCGTTGTTATTGATGGCAAATACTGTTAACTTGATGAAATGGAATTAGGAAACTGTAAATGTGCAAATGATTAAAGATGATTAAAATCACATTTAAATGTATTGAGAAGATCAGGCTGTTAATAAAAGAAGTCGGAAAAAGGTATATCAAACGAAAAAAAAAAGGAAAACATTAGAATCAGATTATTTGCAATTTTATTTTAAAACAAAAATGAATAACAAAGATTAAACATATTGTGGATTATTATTCTTCAGTTATTAGCCTTCCAAATTATTCACTTTTTTTTTACTTTTCTACATTCTCCAATTAATATCAAGAAAGCTTTCTAAATAGTATGTAAATGTTTTTGCTGTTATCATAACTGCACAGATTTGTTGTTCTTTTGCAATATCGTATTTGTAGAATAATAGGAAAAAATAAATTAAATATAGAATTATACCAATAGTCCATCAAAGTATGTGCTAAGTTGTCGTACTTTCGTTCTGCACTAATTGCTAGTACTGTGTGCGCAAATAGAATCGAATCGAACCTTAAAACATTGGGCTTATGACAAAATGCGTGACAGTGAGTAAGGAGCTGTCATTATCGATTGAACGATCTTTACTCTTTACATAGTAGAAGTTCGCTCTTAACATTGCATATAATGTCAGTTGCTTATAAGTGTGACTGTCAGATCAAAAGACTTCTGGAACTATTCAATTCGTCATTGCAAATCGATTTGGTCTCTAACAAAAGACACACATGGAACGCGGAATTTTCAGTTCATTGCACAATCTCTCCCTCCCGGAGAGCTCTTGTTACTACAGAAGATTGTTCTCTTTGAGTTCTTTCTCGAAGTCTGGTCAAATACTTATTTTTCCTTGTATTCCAAGGATGTTTGATCAGTACTTAATAAGTTTCTCTTTGTTATTTGGTTTGTGTGATGAAAATTCTGCGGGGGTCATTATCGTTAAAGATTGGAACATTGAGGGAAGCGTTAGGTGAAACGAAATCAGTTCAGCGTATGATTAAACAATCTTCAAAATTTACGTAAGTCAGTGGACGTAATCTCTTTCTACTATTAGTGTTATCAATTCATGTTCTCATAACAACTTTCTACCAATGGCTTTCCTCATTGTCTTTTTGGTTATTTCAATCATTCTTTCATAAACTGTATCATCCTATGAAACTCTTGGTATGGCTTCTTTTTTTTTTAAATATTTCTTTATTTGCTAAGAATTCTGTTAGTTGTGCATTTCGTTCCATAATGGTATGAAAACCAATTGAACGATTCTGCTTAATAAGTGCAAAAAATCTTCGGACGACAGATTTTCTACTAATTCTAATCTCGATATGAAGAGTGCCATCTATCTTTTGATATTGGCAAATCTGAGTTTTAATAAAAAGCGGACCGACATAATCGATTCCAATGAATTCTGCTTGATGTGCTTAAAAATAATTTTGTTTAATTCATTGTGATTTGAAATAAATTCTCTAATGTTCATTGAGGCTTCTTTGAAGATACATTTAGTTTCTTCGTGTTTTCTTAGCTATGATGTAACATTGTCAATGTAATATTCCATTTTGCATAATTATTATATTCCACTTTAATTTTCTCTATCCTTAGCCATTGAAATAAAAAATGAATCAAGTTGAGATGGTAAATATTTAACAATTTTATTTTTATCTTGGACACGATGAAAACACAAAAAATCCATCATTTTTTAATTTGTGTTTTTTTCTTAATTCTTTGCTTCATTATTAATTAATTTATTATTATTTGCCGATTATTCATTATTTATTGCTCTAATTTTCGTTCTTAACAACAATTAGAATTAATAATTTGTTCATCCATTATAATTAATAAAAATTATTAATAATTACGGTAAGCAAATCTCGTGTGACACTTCGAACAGTTATACAGCAGTACCTTACTACAACTAAAATATCATCCACTGATCAGTTTTTAAAGTCTTTTACTAGAAAAAATGGCAGTCTTTAAAAATTTTTCAAATGGATGGAGCAATAGTTTAGTGTTGTAATTTTATACACAAGAAAAAACATAATGCTATTAATTCCGAGTTGTTGATCATTTCTGTTATGAAATAAAATTTCAAATTGTCCATTTTTATCAGTTCCAACCATAAATTTTTTTTGCCGATTTTCCTTTTCGGATTTCTTTTATTAACAACTCGATGTTTTCAATTTATTGAAATGTGACCGTCAATCACTTGCATATTTACATTCTCCTCAATTCAATTTATCAGATTAACAGTGTTTGTCATGCAATAGCAGCGGTTTTTCTTCCAAAATAAATAATCTTCCATCTTTCATTGACGAATTGTGATTCGTCAATGTTGCTGCAATCGCTGTATTAAAATAATTATTCAAATTCATTCCTTTCTTAATAAAAAGAAGCCGACGAATGGAACTAAAAGGATTTATTAAATTAAATCTCCTTGAAATCATTCAAAACTAAATGATGCATAAGTTAATTCTTTGAGAAATAAACATACATTTCTCTACTTGTGTTGTCACCATTAGTAACTCATCATCCCACAACTTTTCAGCTTTATAATCTGTGATAACATCAGCGACTGAAATTGATGCTATGAATTATTTGATTAAAATTACAGAAGAAACAGGAACTTTTCAGACTTGAAAGTGACAGGTGGCATCCGAATTAAAATCACTTTCCTGTTTTATTAAAAATCTTGGATAAAGCGGTTCAAATGATGTAAAATACGAGTTATAAAGATCTTCACTTTACTTAAAAAGAGATTCATACCTATTCCTATTCTCATTCCTTGTGCGTTTTGTTGCTGATTAGCAGCTCTGCCACAATATATAATGAAAGCAAGATACACTATTTGCCATTTTCGTAGTTTTATCGCCACTTTGATATTTGCTAAAGTGCAGATTCCACCTTATTAATATTTTTTATCGATCAGCTACGATATCATTTCAATACGATCTGATCTGAATCGCTTTTGATCATCGAATGAATAATTTTATTTTAAAATTTCATTCATTTCAACAATTTTAGCATGAATAAATTTGCTGCATTACAATGGCATTTAACATAAAGCTAAGGGAATTGCTATTCGGAAAGTTACTTCAGTGACTACTAGCGGATTTCAATTTCATAGCTCATTGTAATACAGTGAATTTATTTTTAAATGCCAAATAATTTTTGTATTTATGTCAGGAGAGATCAAGATTTAGTGAACAAAATATTTAATGATAGATACAGTATCCACGAATAGTTCCTTAAAGTTTGAAAAAAAAATGAATTACGAACATTGAAGATTTACAAACTGCGCTTTTTATACTTTGCGATCCTGTGCATAACCTGTTTAATATTGCAAGTGTCACTCCCTTTTTCCTATTTCTGAAGTTGAATAGAAGAAAGAAGAAAGGAAGAGAAAAAAGGAAAAAAAAAACTTCTAACATTAAGCTATTTTGTTTTACAGTGATCACAATCTCTCAGTAATCTATTATCATAAATTGAGCAAAAATAACTATTTGCTCTAAATATTTAATTTTGAAATATCCGAAATCAAACTTTCTTCTCTGAAATATCTTCAAGTGAAATTTTGAAAACAAATTCTGAGCTATTCTTATCCAAAATTACAAGATTTTTATAATTCCACCGCAAATTTGAAATCTATTTATTTTATTATGGAATATGGGCTAAAGTCATCATTAAAACTCATCAATTAATAAATTACAGTATTAATTTGTCACTTATTTCATTTTTAATCTTCTCTGTTCTTAGTTATTGAAATCAATAAATGAGTCAAATTAAGTGATAAATATTAAGCAAATTCATTTTCATCGACAAAAACACAGGAAGTCATTATTTATTTCATTTGTGTTTCTCTGGTCAAGTTCTTTGTTAATTAATTTATTAACGATTTTCATTATTTATTAATTATTGTTGCTAATTTTTGATTTCGTCTACGATGACTACCTTATTAATTATAATTAATAAAAAAATATTGATAATTACAAGTAATGAACAAGTTTACATCAGTTCAGATAGCTATACAGCCGTAGTTACTGCCGATATCACCCATTGCTTTTTTGAAGTTTTTTTCACAAAATAGTAATGTTTCTATAATTTTTCCAATGGAAGGTTAATAGTTTAGTTTAAATTTTTCTGTAAACATGAAAACATAGTAGAATAAATTTTAAATCTTAACTTTCTTTACAAAATGAAATTCTGCACAACATGTATGACAAATCGCAATTTTATTAAACGTTTCTGTTACGGAATAAAATTTCAAATCTTTCAATTTCATTATTGTTAGCTTTTTTTTCCTTTTCGTCTGATTTTTTTTCCGATTTCTTTTATTAACAGCCTGATCTTCTCATTATATTGAAATGTGATTTTTAATCACTTGCACATTGCACATTTACATTCTCCCAATTTCACTTTATCAGATTAACACTATTTATCATCAATAACAACGGTTTTTCATCCAAAATAAATAATCTTCCATCTTTCATTGTGTCACAATTCGTCAGTGTTGCTGCAATCATTGTATTAAAATAATTATTCAAATTCATTCCTTTCTTAATAAAAAGAAGCCAGCAAATGGAACTGAAAGGAATTATCAAATTAAATCTCCTTGAAATCATTCAAAAATTAATGACGCCTAAATTAATTCTTGGTGAATTGAACATACATTCTTCTACTTGCGTTGTCTCCATTAATAAGTCATCATCCCATAACTTGTCAGCTCTATAATTTGTGACAACTTCAGCGGCTGAAATTGATGCTAGCGATTATTTGATTATAAGTAGAAACCTTTGAGATTTTAAATGATATACTCTTTTCACTGCAAAAGTGAATATCAGTGATATTCATATTGAAATCGAACAGAGCGTGTTTTATCAGAAGTCTAACTAAAGTGGTTAAAATGATGTAGAATACGAGATATATTTGTATCGGGATTTTCATTTTACTTAAAAAGTGATGCATACCTACTCCTGCTGCACCTGCTGCACCTGCTGGTCCTGCTTGTCCTCCTGCTCTTCCTCCTGCGTTTTGTGCCTGATTAGCACAATAAATGATGAAAACAAGATACACTATCAATTTTGACATATTTGAAATTAAATTTATTGCAACTTCAATATTTCCTGAAATGTAAGTTTTACTTCATTCATATATTTTAATTGCAGCAGTACTATTATTATAACTCATCGGATCTCAAACGTTTTAACTGGTTTTATGAAAAGCTGAGCTGAAGGCTTAAAGAGGATTTATCTTTCAATTTCCATATCATTCGTGATTTTATCACTATACGGTTTATGCTGTCATTCTTTTACATATAATACAGTTACTGTATTAGCCTGCTAATGTTTACAGCATGCATGAAACAGCTCAAATGCATTTCAGAGTAATCAAAAGACAATTCGATTATTCAACAATTAAAAGTTCAAGTTAACTGTCACCACATCATGCATTACGCTTGCTATTGACTTAAGAAATTCATTTTCATAACTCATTTTTAATACTAATGCAGTAGGAAGAAGTAAAACAAAGGATTATTAATACAACAAATTTATTTTAAATTTGATATCGCTCGGAGCATTATTTAACACTGGGAATTTTCACTGATAAAAATAATATCTAAAACTATTTTATTAAATATTGAAAAAAAGTGGGGAATGGTGGAACCAACTAGTGGTTGAAGACCTAAAAACAACACTTTTTATACTTCAAAAGCGGAATTCCTGAGTAGAACCTGTCTATCTGTTAGATGCATTCAAATACTTATGTTCTTACTGTGATTTTCATATTTCTCGAATTCAGTGGAAGAAAAACAAAGGATAGATTAAATCGGATAAATAATGAAAAGGATGGATTTTTATTCATCAGGTATTTTTATCAGAAGAAAACTTGATTTTAAGTTATTTTATTCTTTAGCAATTGTCACAATTTGTTATAAATCATATACAATGACTACTTTTGAAAATGTCTAACTTTTAAATGTCTAAATTCAAATTTTCTTTTTGCTTTGAAATATTTGCAATTTAGATATTAAAATTTGAACATGTGGAATTTTTTTTATTATATTTTTTGTTAATAACAAAAGCAATTTAACATCAAAAATTTCAAACAATGCATCAGTGTTTTCTAAGACGAAGAAAAAAATAAGTCAAAATCAAATCCAAAGTTTATTGACATTATATGAAATGTTAAAAACAAACTTCTACTATGTGAAGAGTAAAGATCATCATTCATCAGCTTTTGACCCACTGTCACGCGCTTTGTTGATGTCCACTAGATGAAAAGTTTAGATCATTTCTCAGAGTATTTTTAGGTCCGATTCGATTTGATTCAATTGACTTTTGCGCACTCAGTTCAAAAGGCAATGAATGGCGTAGTAGTAGCAATAAGTGCAGAACGAAAGTACGACAACTTAGCACATACTTTAATGGACTATGGGTATAATTCTGTATTTAAATTATTAATTTCTTCCCTATTGTTGTATAAATACGATATTGTAAACGAACAATAAATCTGTGCAGTTATGATAACAGCAAAATCATTTATGTAATACTTAAAAAACTTTCTTGATACTAATTGGAGAATATAGAGAAGTAAGAAAAAATTTGAATAATTTGGCTAACAACTGAAGAATAACAATCCACAATATGTTTAATCTTTGTTATTCATTTTTGTTTTAAAATAAATTTGCAAATAATCTGATTCTAATGTTTTCCTTTTTTTTTTCGTTTGATATACCTTTTTCCGACTTCTTTTATTAACAGCCTGATCTTCTCAATACATTTAAATGTGATTTTAATCATCTTTAATCATTTGCACATTTACAGTTTCCTAATTCCATTTCATCAAGTTAACAGTATTTGCCATCAATAACAACGGTTTTTCTTCCAAAATAAATAATCCTCCATGTTCCATTGTGTCACAATTCGTCAATGTTGCTGCAATCGTTGTATAGAGATTTTCTCTTTTTTAAATTATTTTTTAGTTATTAAATAATTTTTTTAATTATTTAAATTCATACTTTCCTCAATAAAAAGAAGTCTACGAATCGAACTAAAAGGAATTGTCAAATTCATCTTAAATCATCTTGAAATCACTCAAAATTAAACAATCTTAAGTTAATTCCTTATAAAATGAACATACATTCTTCTACTTGCGTTGTCTCCATTAATAAGTCATCATCCCATAACTTGTCAGCTCTATAATTTGTGACAACTTCAGCGGCTGAAATTGATGCTAGCGATTATTTGATTATAAGTAGAAACTTTTGAGATTTTAAATGATATACTCTTTTCACTGCAAAAGTGAATATCAGTGATTCATATTGAAATCGAACCCAGCGTGTGTTTTATTAGAAATCTAAGTGGTTAAAAGATGTAGAATACGATATATATATATATATATATATATTTCGAGATTTTCATTTTACTCAAAGAGAGATGCATACCTGCTCCTCCTGGTGCTACTGCCGCATTTTGTTGTCGATTAGCGCAAACGATGATGAAAGCAAGATACACTATTAATCTTGCCATTTTTATTGCAATTTTGATATTTGCTAAAGTGCAGACTTCAATTCATTAATATATTTTATTGATCAACTACGAGATTATCTCGACAAAATCCAATCCAAGACGATCTTACCGTTTTTATGAAATGCTCAACAGAAGGTTTAATTGATGATTTGTTTTTTAAATTTCATTCATTCTCGATTTTGACGCTATACAAAAAAGTTGAAATGATTTAATTAGCGATCATTTCTTTACACTATCATTCCTTTTGCATATAATCAAGCTGTTATGTTAGTCCGCTAGTGTTTGCAGTATGCATGAAACAACAGTAATTAAAAAAGAATTTAAATAATAAACAATTAATTGTTCAAGTTAACTGTCACTCTATCAAGCATTCCATTTGTTATTAATTTAACAGATTTTTTCCCATAACTCATTATGATTACAAAAAGAAGTAAATTTATTCTTGAATAGTACATTACTCTGAGTATGATTTAGCATTGAAATTATCACTGATAAAAGTAATACCTAAAAGTATTTTTTTAATTTTGAAGAAAAAATATGGAATGACTGGACTAAAGACAACACTTTTTATATTTCAATAGCAGAATTCCTGAATGGAAACCTGTCTGATATCTGTAGATGGATTCAAACTATGTTTTTGCCCCAATTTTACATCTCTCGAATTGATTGGAAGGAAAAAAAGAACAAATTGAATCGGATGAGAAATGAAATTTATGACCAACAAGTTATTTTGTTTTCCCAACGATTATCACAATTTATCAGTAATCTTTTGTTATAAATTATAAACAACAACTGTTTTTTGAAAATATTTAATTCTTAAATGCCTAAAATCAGATGTTATTTTTTCTAAATGTAATTTAAATTTCTTGCAAATTAAAAAAAAATTTCCTTGCAATTTAATTCTATAAAATAAATACGTGGAATTTTTTTTATAATTTAGGAAAGCAGTGCATGATTCATTTGAAATTAGTAGACAATTATTCACATCAGTTTTTTTAAATAAAAAATAAAACCAAAATCAAATCTCAAGTCTATAACGCATTTTCATGTTACCTTTATAAACATCAATTTCAACTAATAAATGATGGCAGTTCAAACTTTCAATTTCATTTCATCATTTTTTTTTTAAACAATTTTATTATCCGTATCAATTTTACAGTGAAAAAGTACATTTCGCCATACACATTTTATCACAAATTGACATCATTATGTTGACACAACTATTTCATCATCAGGGAAGTAAAATTCAGCTTCCCATCTCCCCACAAATTATTTAAATCTTTCAAACTTTTGACAGCAACATAACATCCACCAATTAGTATATATCTATATGAGTTTTAAATAATACTCATAAAAATTATTCATTCATATCCACAAAATTTTTCAATCTCGATTATATTTTAGTGTTTCAGATATAACTTATTTCAAATGAATCTATTAACGTGTGCTATCATTTTTATTTGTATTGGTTTCATTTTTGGAGAAAAAGAAACCGATGCTAATGATAAAATCATCACTGAGACCGAAACTGATGGAAGTAAAAATTTTCTATCATATAAAAATAACTTCATTCAATAATTTGTGTTTTATGTGAATAAACAATTTCAGTCAACATTTAATTTGTTAATTTTCGACGAAATTACAATATGCTGTAGTAATATCAATGATCTGCTTTATTATAGAATTAATTAAAAGTACATAAAATCTGATTATAGATTTGGGATGAATATGCAAATAAATCAAAATGTATTATTAAAATGGATTAAATCAAAGTCATTCTAAATTACATTATGCATTTATTATTTATTACAGAAAAATGATCGAAAATATTGATAAAAAAATGAAATTTTAAGAATGTGAAGATAAATGGAAAGATTGCAGTCAGGTGATGCTACACGGTGATTGCTTTCGATTTCCGCATTATGCAGTAAGATTCTGCGCTAAATCTTGCAAAAAATGCAAATAACCAGGTAGAATTTTTTTTTTTTTTGATCTGTGAAATTTGCTTAATGTTAAAATTAAGCAAATTTTACAAATTTTAATCAGTTTCAATTTAATTAGTATAAATTTTGGTATAAAAATCATATTTGATTAGAAAAAAAAATCTTTCTGCTGAAAGAGAATGCATTACTAAGAAAACAACAATCATTAATTTATTTGCATTTATTGTTTACCATTATTTATTTATTAGCGCTTAAATTGATAAAAGACAAAAGAAGTTTTGTTCTATGCTTTCTTGCCATAAGATAATTTTATTAGAAATTACCATTATTACAGTATTACTGTAATGCGTTTAATGCGACGAAGAAATAAGCAATATGAGCAATAAACAAATTCACTCGTCATTTTCATGAATGATTGAATGATTTTTTTCAAAATTTGATCATTTTATTGTAAAAGTGTAGAAATGAAATAAACGCAAAATTTGTATTAAAAGAAAATAAATGTCTTCAATAAGATTTGTTGTATTTCATTCCATAATTTCAAATATTTTTGGTCGAAATGCTAAATGTTCAAATTTGCGACTTTCGTCCACACATACACACACACATACATACACACACACTCCAAATTTGTGAATTGAATTTGAACCGCTAAAATGAAGTGATGAAAAAATATGGAATTTATTCGAATTTCAAAAAAAAAATTCCTTTCTTTTAAAATTTTGTTATTATAAAAATTTTTTATTACTTACGAAAACATAAAAAGCAATATTGAATGTTATTTATTATTTCCATCAAATATTACTTTACGTAATAAATTTCTCACATTCTTCAAAATTAAGCATAAAATTTTTCACAATTAAGTATAAACTTTTCTATGCAATTATTGTTTACTCTAAACATTTCAATTTTTGCTCATAAAACTCCTTTTCCTTGTGAAATTCATATATCACTTGATCTTTCGCCGTGAAGTGAAATTGATGAGACCAGATATGAAAAGAAATATTTTTTTCTGTAAGCCTAATTTAAATTATCAGTGATAGCTTCATCAATGTCTAAACTTTAACTGACAATAATGACGTTATCACTATGGTTTATTGATACCTGACGAGATTTTCACGATAACGAGTGATAAAAGAACACAATCATTCGTAGCATGCGTCTACATAACATATACATCATGACTTTTTTTATTTTTGTTTTGTTTCTAGGATCTTTAGCAGAATAAATTTATTTTATTTCTTTTTTTTTTAAAAAAAAATAAAAATCCAGTTTTGTGAAAATTACTTAATATGTTTTGCATTATAAAAATAAGAAAATTTCAATTTTATTATGCAATTATTCAATTAAGTAAACTCATTAATTAATTAGCAAATTATTTTCATGCTCAAAGGAAATTTCAAATATTTATCAATTTCAGTCTAACAGGCTTGAATTTTTTTGACTGAATTACAGAGCTGCTTTAATTTCATTAAATTAAATTTATAATGGAGAAAAAAGGCACTGCAAGATTATTCAAATTATATCAAATCAATGTTCTAATATTAAGTATAATTAGATTGATTGTTAATTTTTTATCATTAATAAACACAAATAACATGAATGCCATAAAAATCACAAGCCAAAATATGCAATATAACATTCTTTAAAAAGAAATCAGGTTACAATACAAAATGAAAATGAATATACAATATTCGCAGTAATTAAACACAATTATCATATTTTGCTGTGAAACTTTTAAAATCAAAAAAAAAAAAGATAATAATACAACTAGCAAATTAGCATAAGTGATCAGTTGAACAATGAAATCTATTAATCAAACAGATGAAGTTTTTGAAAAATTGTAATCAATGCAATATAATTATTTTCAAATAACTAAAATTAATGCAATAAAAATTAATGAAATATAATTATTTTCAAATAACTGAAAGAACTGAGACATATGTTATAAAATTTTTTTTAATGCAATTGATAAACATATTGATTTTGGCAAAAAAATTTCTTTTAAAGTGATAAACTAATTGATGAATAACATTTTTAATTTAATACATTGCTTGCATTGCATTTCTGCTTTCTCTAAGACTATGTCTTTACCGTGAAACACAAAATAACTCTTACAATGTCGGTCCTCGTTTTATTAAAACTCAGATTTGCCAATTTCAAAAGATAGATGGCACTCTTCACATCGAGATTAGAATTAGTAGAAAATCTGTCGTCCGAAGATTTTTTGCACTTATTAAGCAGAATCGTTCAATTGGTTTTCATACCATTATGGAACGAAATGCACAACTAACAGAATTCTTAGCAAATAAAGAAATATTTAAAAAAAAAAGAAGCCATATCAAGAGTTTCATAGGATGATACAGTTTATGAAAGAATGATTGAGATAACCAAAAAGACAATGAGGAAAGCCATTGGTAGAAAGTTGTTATGAGAACATGAATTGATAACACTAATAGTAGAAAGAGATTACGTCCACTGACTTACGTAAATTTTGAAGACTGTTTAATCATACGCTGAACTGATTTCGTTTCACCTAACGCTTCCCTCAATGTTCCAATCTTTAACGACAATGACCCCCGCAGAATTTTCATCACACAAACCAAATAACAAAGAGAAACTTATTAAGTACTGATCAAACATCCTTGGAATACAAGGAAAAATAAGTATTTGACCAGACTTCGAGAAAGAACTCAAAGAGAACATTCTTCTGTAGTAACAAGAGCTCTCCGGGAGGGAGAGATTGTGCAATGAACTGAAAATTCCGCGTTCCATGTGTGTCTTTTGTTAGAGACCAAATCGATTTGCAATGACGAATTGAATTGTTCCAGAAGTCTTTTGATCTGACAGTCACACTTATAAGCAACTGACATTATATGCAATGTTAAGAGCGAACTTCTACTATGTAAAGAGTAAAGATCGTTCAATCGATAATGACAGCTCCTTATTCACTGTCACGCGTTTTGTCATAAGCCCAATGTCCACTAAACGAAATGTTAAATCACTCACTCCTTGGATTAGCTTTTGCTCATTCAGTTCAGTTTATTTGAGTTCAAAAGGCAATAGCGCAGTAGTAGAAATTAGGTGCAGAGAGAAAGTACGTCATGGCATCACGCATTTGACGGACTATTGATATTATTCTATATTTAATTTATTCCTTACTGTTATTGTACAAATACGATATTGCAAAAAACAATGAAGCTGTTAGTGGACGTTCTGTATTTACAGCAATATATAGGTACTACTTTGTTGACGCTAACTGGAGAATATAGGGAAATAGTGAAAATATGAAAGAAAAACGTTAATTTAGAAGCTGTTGTTATTCTTTTGTGTTGTAAACAAATTTTCAAATCTAATTTTATCAGTTCTAGTGTTCCTCTTTTTTCGTTTGGTTTTCCTTTTTCGGATTTCCTTTGTTAACAACTCGATGTTCTCAATTTATTGAAATGTGATCGTCAGTCACTTGCACATTACACATTTACAGTTTCCTAATTTCATTTCATCAGGTTAGCAGTGTTTGTTATCAATAACAACGGTTTTTCTTCCAAAATAAATAATCCTCCATTTTCCATTGTGTCACAATTCGTCAATGTTGCTGCAATCATTGTATTAAAATAATTATTCAAATTCATTCCTTTCTTAATAAGAAGAAGCCAACGAATGGAACTAAAAGGATTTATCAAATTAAATCTCCTTGAAATCACTTAAAAGATAGTGTCTAAGTTAATTGTTTGTGAAATGAACATACATTCCTCCACTTGTGTTGCTTTCATTAATAAGCCATCAGCCCATAATTTGTCAGTTTTATAGTCTGTGATAACATCAGCGACTGAAATTGACGCCATGGATTATTTGATTAAGCTTACAAAACAAGCAAAACCTTCGAGATTTAAAAAAAAAAATGATGTGCTGTTTTCATTGCAAAAGTGAATATTAGTGATAATCGAATTAAATCTAACGCTACTTGTTTTATCAGAAATTAGGCTAAAGTGGTTAAAATAATTTAGAATGCAGTGTAAATGTCGAGAATTTCATTTTACTTAAAGAGAGATGCATACCTACTCCTCCTGGTACTACTGCTCCGTTTTGCTGTCGATTACAACAAATGATGAAAGCAAGATACACTATCAATTTTGCCATTTTTGAAGTTAGTTTTACTGCAATTTCAATATTTCCTAAAGGGTAGACCTAATTGATCAAACTATGATATTATTTCGGAGCAATCGAAAGGTTTTAATTGTTTTATGAAATGTTCAACAAAAGATTTAATTGATGATTTATCTTTCAGTTTTAATATCATTCTTGATTTTGTTGTTGTACGGGAGACTTGAAATGATTCAGTAGCGATTATACGCTATGATGAATTTATGTAGAATGCAGTTACTGTATTAGTCCGCTAATACTTGCAGCATGCATGAATGCATTTACATGCATTCAGAATGACAACAATCAAAAAAAGAATTTGATTAATTTTTCAGATTAACTTGTTATCACTTGCTATTATTAACAATTTATCCTCATAGCTCATTTTTATTAATACAGTAAATTTGAAGTAAAACAAAGAATTATTAATACAACAAATTTATTTTAAATTTGATATCGCTCTGAGCATTATTTAACACAGGGAATTTTCACTAATAGAAATAATATCTAAAACTATTTTCTTAAATATTGAAAAAAAAAGGTGAAGAATGGTGGAACCGACTAGTGGTTGAAGACCTAAAAACAGCACTTTTTATACTTCAAAAGCGGAATTCCTGAGTAGAACCTGTCTGATATCTGTTAGATGCATTCAAACTACTTATGTTTTTGCTGTGATTTTCATATTTCTCGAATTCAGAGGAAGAAAAACAAAGGATAGATTAAATCGGATAAATAATGAAAAGAATGGATTTTTAATCATCAGGTTTTTTTTTTATCAGAAAAAAAGCTTGATTTTAATTTACTCTCTCTTCAGGAATTGTCACAATTTATTATAAATTATATATAACGATTATCTGTGAAAAATGTTTAACTTTTAAATGCCTAAATTCATTTTTTTTCTGAAATCTATGCAATAAGTATTATAATTAGAACATGTGGAATTTATTTTATTTTATTTTTCGTTAATTACAAAAGCAAACTAACATCAATAATTCATGTGATAATACTTAAATAATACATCAATGTTTTCTAAAATGAAAAAAAGAAACAAATGAATCAAAATAAAAACCAATGTTTATAATACCAGATTAAAATTATTGTATTTCGGATAATATTCATGTTGCTTTTACAAACATTTATTCATTTCAACTAATAAACAATGGGTATTTCAATCTTCAATTTTATTTTATCATTTTTTTTTAAACAATTTTTTTATCCGTATCAATTTTACAAATGAAAAACATTTTGTAACATACTGATATTATTATGTTTACACAATTATTTTATCACCAATGAAGTACAGTTCAGAATTATTTAAAAGTTTTCAAACTTCTAAACGGCAGCATAACATTTCAAATGAAATTTGCTATGTTACATTAATTTACAAAAAGTGCTGCTTATCATTTGTACTGTTTACCAATTAGTATATACCTCTATGAGTTTTAAATAATAGTTATAAAAATTACTTATTCATATCAACGAAAACTTTTATTTTATTTTATTTTAATGTTTTCATTTCAGATAGAACTTATTTCAAATGAATCTCTCCACGTATATTATCATTTTCATTTGTATTGGTTTGATTTTTGGAAAAAAAGAAACCCCCAAAAAAGGAATCAAAGGACTCACTAGCCGTAAATATCCCAACAAAAAAAAACCTACACCCAAACAAAGTAAAAATTTTTTATAATATGATAATAATTTCATTTACTAATTTGTATACAAAAAAAAAAAAACAGTGAAAAGAATTATGGTGATGTATTTTTATTTGAATTTTAAATAAACTAAGATCAAATAGAATTAGAATAAATTTTGAGATGAATATGCAAATACGGCAAAATATAGCATTGGAATAGATTAAAATCAAAAATTTTCTAAATTGTTCGTTGTAAATATAAAAAAAAAGCAATAAGTGTAAAAAATAAAAAAAATAAATAAATAAAATAAAAAAAAAAATTGAAAATATTAACAAAAAGAAAATGATTTTTTTAGAATGCAAAGATAAATGGAAAGATTGCAGTCAGGTGATGCTATACGGTGATTGCTTCCGATTTCCGCATTATGCAGTAAGATTTTGCGCTAAATCTTGCAAAAGATGCAAATAACCAGGTAGAATTTTTTTTTCTGATCTAAATAAATGTTAAAATTAAGCAAATTTTACAAATTTTAATCAGTTTCAATTTAATAGTATAAATTTTGGTATAAAATTCAATTTAATTGGTGTAAAAATCATATTTGATCTAAAAAAAAAATCTTTCTGCTGAAAGAGAATGCATTACTAAGAAAACAACAATCATTAATTTATTTGCATTTGTTGTTTACCATTATTTATTTATTAGCTTAAATTGATAAAAGACAAAAGAAGTTTTGTTCTATGCTTTTTTGCCATAAGATAATTTTATTAGAAATTAAGGATAGAAAAAAAAAAAGATTATGGTTTCATTGGAAATAATCAAATAGCATTATTACAGTATTACTGCAATGCGTTTAATGCGACAAAGAAATAAACAATATGAGCAAAAAGCAAATTCACTCGTCATTTTCATGAATGATTGAATGATTTTTTTCAAAATTTGATCATTTTATTGTAAAAGTGTAGAAATGAAATAAACGCATAATTTGTATTAAAAAAAAATTAAAAAAAAATTAAATGTTTTCAATAAGATTTTTATATTTCATTTCATCATTTCAAATATTTTTGGTCAAAATGCTATCAGTATTAAATGTTTATATTTGCGGATTTTCGATGACACATACACACACATACAATTCAAATTTGTCAATCGAATTCGGTTAACTGCTAAAATGATTCCGTAGAAAAAATATTGCATTTATTTGAAATTTAAAAAAAAAAAATTTCTAAATTTATTTAAAATGAAAATTTGCATATGAAATTTTTTTTTATTTATGGAAACATAAAAAATAATATTTCAAGCATTTTCGATCATTTTTCAGTATAAATTGTTTGAGAGACGGCTTAGTTCGTCTTTATTTACAATGCTCGTTGAGTTTTATTTATTGTTTCCATCAAATATCACAATTTACGTAAGAAATTTTTCATTCTCTTCGAGAATTAAGCATAAAAAATTTCAGAATTACGTATAAACTTTTTTATGCAATCATTGTTTACTCTAAACATTTCTAATTGTACACAAAAAGACTTCCCTACTTCTTTATGAAATTCATATATGCCTTAAAAATTTCATGAAAAAAAGCAAGAATTGAATGAAGACCTCAACAATTTACAAATCTGATATATGCAAAATGAAAATAAAATTCATTATTGAAAATGAAATTTAACATTTTAAAATTAGTTTCATTTTTCATTTGATATTATAATGCATTTCATCCTGACGTAAAATGAAAAAAACTAAAATAAGGTAACAAAAATTATTTAACTGATTCGAGAAATAGAAAATCACTAGTTGAAATCATTGACTGAAATTATATTTGAAGCTATAAGGTTTTTTATTAAAGATATATTTTAAACTTAACAAATAATAAAATTTGAAATCATTTAATTAAAATTGCATTCATCATTATTTGTCAGTTCATTTTCTCATCATTTCTACTTTTTTTTTTTTTGCTTAAATTTTCTAACAAAGTTTAAAAAAATCTAAAAAATTGTGAACGTCCAATTGTTCTTCCAAAATGCTATCAGTGCTTGTAGTATAGCTTAGGATTCTCAAGATTTATAAAAAAAAAAATTAAAATTAGGGATAATTGATCGATTGATCTTTTGAAATAAACTGTGAAATAAAATTGTTCAGACCGGATACAGCATGAAATATTCGTTATCATTTCAATAAGAATTTCTTTTTTTTTTTTTCAGTTATTCAATTTGAAATATTTTGAAATGAAATTAAAGGAAATTTTAAAAATTATCAAAAAAAAAAATGCAAAATTTTAGGAAGCGCTATTTGCATGTTTACTCATTTTTGCTTCAATTGCAACATGTATGAAGAAAACGAAAAATAAACCAAAACCACAGGAAAGCATTGTGCTTGGAACAACTAGTTTGTTATTTTTTTCTCTCTCTCTCTTTCTCTCTCTCTCCCTCTGTTTGTTTGTTTACTCTTCTCTCTTCTAAAAATTTTTTAATATTTTCTAAAAATTTTTTAATAAATAAATGAAAGTTATATTTATTCAACTTTATGCCTAAATTCTTTAGCAATAAATAGAATCACAATTTTTTTTTAAGCCAATTATTATTATTATTATCATTTGGAAATGATAAAAAATATGAAACAACAAATACTAAATCCTTAACTATAGCTAATAATTTGATAATTTCAAAGACTTCAACAATATCATAAAAATTATTAATTATTTAAGAGATTTTATGAAATAAAGACAAAAATGAATTAATTGCATTTTATATATAAATTAAAGTTTGTTTAACTATAAGTTTTTAGAATGATCGAAAAATTGCAATGTTCTGTTAACCAATTTAACCAATTTATTTTGAAATGTTGTTAAATTGCAAATTTTAAACTTTTAATTTAATTTTTAATTTTTTATATGATGTAATAATTTAATAAGATTTTTCACTATCTAATTATTTTATATATAATTTCACTTTCTTAGAAACTAATAATATTATAAATCTCTTCTAGTTGCTGATTTTTAATAATAATTAATTTACAGAAGCTGCAAGTGTTAATTGTAAATCTTGATGTTTTACTTTAATTTCACGAATTATTTTTCTTTTTTGTTTCTTTTTTTTTAAATTATTAAATATAATTAATGATTTATTTTTTCAGTTGACACAAAAAATGATGTAAGTTTTACCGTTTTATGAAATATTTTCAGTCAAAAAAGAATGCAATAAAAAATTTAGGATAATCAGGTAGCCGGGATAGAGGTGATAGGTGGTGGTGATTAGCTATGAATTGATATGGAATATAAAAGCTTACCTAATTTTTATTAACAATATCAACAACAATTACAAAAATATTAAATAACAATGACAAAAACAATAACTAATACTATAATTATGATAATAATAACAACAATAATGGTAATATTATTAACAATAATAGCAATGACAATAACTAATAAAATAATTATGATATTAATAATAGTAAAAACAATGGTAACAATAATAATGATAATTCATATGAAATCTGAAACGTTTAAAATTTCAAAAAAAAAAAAAGAATTGTGAAAATTTTAACATTCCTACATTTTGCATATTTTTACTAATTGCTTTTTGTGAGATTAAATCAAAATAGTTGAAAATTTATTGCTTTCATCTATTTTAATAAATTGAGAGTGGTATAAAAAAAAAAAAAATAATAAATAATTTTGTAAAATTTTATCAAACAACAAAAATTGGTGATAATTACAGAGTAAGCAGCAACCAAGTTTTCCAAAAATACTAATGGAAAAGCATGAAGGCAAGCCATCACCAGATGTATTTTATTTTATTTGTTCAAAATTTATTTCTTTTAAAGAAAAAGAAAACAAAATAGCTGAAAAAAAATTATTGCAAATTGATATTCTAAACTTTTTTTTAATGCTTAAATATTAAATTTATAGAACATGAAAGGAAATTTTTTAAAAGAAATTTTAAAAATTTCATTTATAATTATGCATTATATAACAATTAATCAGTTTTCGTTTTTTTTTTTTTTTTGAAATTTATTTAAGAAACCAAATGTTGAAAAAACATTATTAATTGAATTTGAACGTGAAAATAACCAACTAAACAAATCTCATGCAAGCAAAAGTAAGTTATTTCAAAAGTTTATTTACATATTTTATGCTTCTAAAATTACATTTTAGTTCTTCATTTTAAATATAAAAGAATTTTGATGAAACAAAAAAAAAAAAAATCATAAAACCGAACTATTAATTAATATAATTGATATTTTTAGTTGAGA
The DNA here is from genome assembly GCA_012070555.1 of Brugia pahangi. Classification (NCBI taxonomy): domain Eukaryota; kingdom Metazoa; phylum Nematoda; class Chromadorea; order Rhabditida; family Onchocercidae; genus Brugia; species Brugia pahangi. The sequence goes on along the minus strand of JAAVKF010000008.1, from coordinate 1,924,436 downwards.
AAGAAACAGCAGCTGATAATCAGGTAGCAAAATACTTTTTAAATCTTATTAATAAATTAAAATTTAATTCATTTCAATGTTTACAATTCATAATTGCTAAAAAAAAAAAAACAACTGCTATATGATAAATATTAGCATAGAGTAAAAAGTGTAAAAGTAATGAATGAATTAGCAAATTGTTTTCTTGAGATCATTACCACTCTTGAATAATATTGAAATTAGCATAAAAATACAAATTTCATTTCACATATAACATTTATATATAATTAAATATTTTAAAGCACATTGTGAAGTATTATAAACAATAATATAAATAAAAAAAAAAAAACTAAAAAATAAAACTACAAAAAAAAATAAAACTTAAAAAAAAAAATGAAGCTACAACCATAAATTAATTTACTGAAGCAATTTACACTTTAAATAACAAAACCAAATACTTTTCTTTTTTTTTTTGTTTTTATTTCTTCATCGTCTCTGTTTTTTTTTCTTTGATTTTGCACTGAATTTACATGAAAATAATAATTAGAACTTAAATTAGCTTTTAAATTACAATTCTATTTTACATCTAATTAAATAATTTAGAACTTAGAATTGTGCAAAACACAAATAGCAACAATAGATACAAGTGTAAAAAGTGAGAAAACACAACTGGAAATACCGAAAGAAGTAGATGAAGCACAAGCACAGAAGTATTGCTTTTCCATTGTTGTTTTTTCTTTCCTTTAATTGAAATTATTTAAGTAAAGCTATTAAGTATATAAGTAAATAGGTATTTATTCTGAAAATCAAATAAGATTGCCATAAGAAGACGAAAAAATAGATAATAATATGTCATTTCAAATGAAGAAAAGAATAAAGTAATTTCTAGATCAATGGAAAGCTCAAAAATTCCAAGTTCTGGAAAATCGGAAATAAATCAGAAAGATGAATTAGTAACTGTTAAAGCGGAAACGGATTCTCATGCAACATCAAGACAGGAAGAAAGTTCAACAAAAGAAAATCCGATAATATGAACATTTTTGAGTGCTAAATAACAAAATAAAAAATTAACACAGTAATAAATAGAAAAAAAGAAATGATGATGGAAATAATTACGAACTAAAAAATTATAACTTTAATAATTGATATGAGAATTTTATAAATTGTCAATTTGTAAATTAAATATTTAAAGAGATCATTGAACAGTTTGTTTCGCATATTTCACATTTATGAACAATAATTTTTTTTCCGTAAGAAAAGTCTAAATTATCAATGATAATTTTACCAGTTTGTAAACCTTCATTATTTGAAATAACTTTATCAATGTATAAGTTTCAACTATCAATGATATCTTTATCAATGTATAAACATTATCAACGATAAGCACAGTTATCATTGTGGTTTACTAATATCTGATGGTAGTTTTACGATTACGAGTGATAAAAGAATGTAAACAGTGGTTTATTTCTTCTCTTTCTACTAGATTTATTAATTTTTCATAGTAGAATAAATTCACTTTTTCTTAAAAAAATAAAAAATAAAAAATTCGATTTTGCATAAATTACTTAGTACATATTACATTACAAAGAAAATTTTAGTTGTATTTAGTTGCACATTCAATTAAGCAAATGAATTAATTAATTAGCAAGCTATTTTCTAAATAAATATTAAAATTTTTAAACATTTATTAATTTTAACCTAATAGGTTGAATTTTTTGAATGAAGTGTAGCATTGTATTAATTTTCTCAAATTAAATTTGTTATAAAGACAAAAAAAAATCTGTATATTAAATTAAGAAATAAGTTTTAATAATATCAAATTTTATTTTAATTAAGTGTTAAACTTTTGAAAAATATCAGTTTCATTAAAAAAGTAAATATTTTCAACTTAATCAACTTAATCGATTATTTTATAGGCATTTCTTGGGTGCTGGTCATGTACGGTTCGGTCATTTCACGATAATAATAATGAAATAAACTTTAAAAAACTTGATTATCAAAGTTGTGAACAATAATTCAGTAGTAAAATTAATAAAATTTTTAAATAGTCATGGATTTAATTCATTTTTTACAAATAAAATTAATTTTTAAATCAAATTAAAATTTTGTTTTTTATGGAAATTTTACAAATCGTAAGAATCTTTGCATGTTGAACAAGTAAAAAAGTTCAAAGATTATCAAATTTAATTTTAATTAAGTGTTAAAACTGTTTTAAAATCATTAAAAACAATAGACATTTTCAACTTAATTGATTATTTTATATACATTTCTCACTACAATTTTGATAATTATTTTTTTGCAAAATCTAGTGCTGTTATTATCAAAAGTATTATTTGCATAAATCTAAAAGGTTATGTCTGACGGATATGTTAACGAATAGAATTCATTTTAGAAGTGAAAATAAATTGGAAATGCTAAAACAATGTAAACAATTTATCATTTTATCACTTATTGTCATTACAATGTTTACATTTTTTATAGAATCTATTATTATTATTTCTAAAAATGATAGCAAAATAAAATTTTACGCAAAGGTCATTTGTTGGATAAAAATGAATTGAATTTGAATTAACATTTCTCAGGTTTATTAGCATTCTACTCTAATTAAAAGAAAAACTATAAATTAACCATGACCCGTGACCTTCTCTATTTATGAATACCGAAAGGCAACCTGCATGGTATTCTCACCAATTCAATTGCTGGCAATAAAAGTTTCACTGTATTTTACTGTTATAACTTCTCAACTTTATTAGCACTCCACTTTAACTGAGCTTTATTTAAAAGGAAACGTAAGTATAAATTAATCTCATTAGTTTAGTGCTTAATAAGAAAGAATGACGAAGCATTAAATATGAAAGAATGTCAACTTCTCACTAAATTGTCGCATTTTCACTGCACAATCAATCCTCTGGCGGAAGTGTCACATCGGATGAACTGCTGAATTAATAAATATATTGGACTGAATTCGTTTAAACATATTAAATTCCTCTTTTTGCTTGATTCCTTTAAAATCCTCTGAAGAATCGTTCTTTCCCAGCGCTGAATGTCATCTCTAGGACAATTGCTCGTGACCTTTGTTTTGTTGACCTGACATGTTATTCCGTGTACTGATGCTTGCATGAATTTCAACGTGCCATTTCATTCCAATTGTTAAGAATGTCTTTTTGAAATTCCAAAAATGTTTTGCGGAAGAAGAAAATGAAAGATTTCAACAAAATTTAACATTTCGATACAATCTTCTTGTAAAAAATGAACAAAAAATTATATTTGCTTTGGAATTTTCAAAATTTATTAAAATTACTAATTATTTATATTGGTGTAAATTTAATACAATTACCGTGCAATAATACATTTACACATATTTCTCGTAAATAATAAACCAAAGTCCCTTACGCTTTTTCGAATATATGTTCAATCCTTTCACCTTTAATTAACCATTTTTCTGCTTTCTATTTTTATTTATTATGAACGAAATTGCTGAAATTAAAAAAATTACAAAAAATGATAATTCAACATGCTTTATCAGTGCATGCGTTTCATTTTTTAAAAATTTGTTTTTTCCTTTTTACTTATTTCATTTAAAATTTTTTTTAAGAAAAGTTTCTATTTCATTAAAAAAAACAGAATGGCTGAGTATTAAATAAAAAATGATTTGCGAAAAAAAAAATAAATGGTTTTTAAAGAAATAAAAAAAGAAAATATTTTTCCGTTTGTTTTCAGTATAAAATTTAATGTATATATATTCAATTTGATTTTAATATATAATTTTTTCTAGATTTTAACATAAAATTTTCAATTTAATAAAACTTATTTTCGTTGCCATTTAATGCAATAAGTTTCATTTTTTATCATATAATAAATTACAATCATATTTTATCATATAATCTCTGATATCAGTTAGATATCACTCACTATCACCATCATCTTCATTCAACTGCTCATGAATCTCTTTTAATTTAATTTCAAGTCCTTTGATCTTCATAAGAAGCTTCTGACGTTCCTTCTCGCGAGCATTCTTTTCACGTCCAAGCTGTAATCGCTGTTCATTGAGTTTTTTCTCTTTTGATTGGCATAATTTCTCCAATTTTAGTCGTCGAATCTTCTCATTGTTCAATTCGATTAGCGTAGCTACGTACTAAAAGAGAGGATATTATGAAAAGTAAATGATAAGACTTTGATATTATCAATAGCTTTCATAATCACTTTGATAAGTCATAAGCTTCATTCCATTCAAATAGCAAAAAAAAAATTAAAAGTAAGAGGTGAAAAATTAATAATAATTAACTTCTTCAGTTATGTTATTGCCTTCCTTATCAAACATTGGCGGAAATTTTTTTTTCACCAAAAGCAATTGTAACTTTATGTTGAATAATTCCGCTTTAAGTCGTTTGTTTTCATCCAAAACTCCAATGGTATCTTCGTAAATAAGGCGATGAGGAAATGATAGCGAACCTAAAATTTTCAACAAATGAAGCGATATTTAGAAAGTATTATGAAACTTATTAGCATTCACATTTTAATTAAAGACAAAAAACAAAATTGTAGATTAACCTTCACTGAGAGTTACTGTGACCCTTTTGTGTTCATGAATATCAGAAAGGGAAATTGATTTTTCCACTTTTGTGACCCTCGGACAGTCTCGACTGTTATTAATCTCGAAACTACACTTCTCCATATTACCACTCTCAGATACTATCCTAAAATTATTCATAATTTTTGCTATTTGCTTCCTGATGCTTTCACGACAAAAGTGGAAAGCGAATCAAACAACAATATCCTTCCTATATTGGCGACCTCTAACCTCTAACATTGTCCAGCAAAATGAAAGACAAAATACCATACTAGCTGCTGACTCATACTAACTAATCGTTGATTCATTCTTGTCACTGAATCAAACAGTAATATTCGTTGGCAATGAATGAGCACAACTAAGTAAAGTTCAGTCTAAGTAAAGTTCAATGCAAACAACTGAGATGCAAGGAATTTACGGTAAACTTATGCAAATTTTTGTGATCACTTTGGGCATTTAATATTTCCAAATAATCTAAAAATTAAATTGAAAAATCAACCACAAATAATGAGAAAATAATAGGAATGAAAGCAATGATTGCTGGTAATTTCTTATTTAATATTTGAAGAAATGGCGAAAATTATCAAAACAGAAACTTCTGGAAATTATTTAAATTTTGAATGAAATCGTTTGAATTATTCTTCTGCTTTTGCATCAGAATTTTGTTTCTTAATTAATTTGCATTTATATTAAACTAATTTACTTACGTTAAATTTTCATTAAATTTAATTTATATTCAATTTGTTTAAATTGTATTTTTACATTGATATTAAACTTAATTTATTTATATCAAATTAATTAATTTAATCTTTCTAGTTTTCGTTTTTTTCTCAGCAAATTGTCTTTTTCTTTGTTTTAATCGAAATGAAATGACTGCTTTTCTTTGTGTTACATATATTATCAAGAAATGTTATTTCGAATGACAACTTTTCATGTTGTGAAAGCCGATGAATGATTATGAATAATAATAATGACAATAATATTAATAATAATAATAGTAGTAATAAAAATAATAATAATAATAATAATAATAATAATAATAATAATAATAATAAATCAATTAAATATTTGAAGGTACGAAACATTGATATTATTGCATCACTATTCATTGCATTATTCATTACTGATCGCATTTTTTCCATGTAGCATTAACAGATCTTTCTTTTGCAATATCTTTAATAAATATTTTCAATTACAAAAAAAAAAAAAATAATAAAATAATAAAACAAAAAAAAAAAAAAAACAGAAAATATTGTAAAATTGAGGAAAAACTATTAATTATTAATTCCTTTTCAGAGAAAATTTTCTAATTTGCTTTATGAAAAAACAAAAACAAAAATGATAAGTAATAAAAAATATTTATTTGAAGAATAGCTATTAAAATATCAAAATGAAAAGAATTACTACACTTAAACAGAAATCATAAATATTGATTTGTAATTTTTCGTTTTTTGTTCATCAATTAACAACAATTTTTTATTCAGGAAAGGCAGCCGAATTGACGGAATTATTATGTGCGAGACCGCAAATTGTGAGTTTCCATTCTTCCGGAAAACTTTCATTGCAAAACTCTTCCAAACAATCAATAATGCTTGGTATTTCATACGGTTTGCACCATTTCAATGTCTAAAATAAGAAATAATTTAGCTCAAAATTATATCAAATAATTCGACGGTTAGATGATTAGATGAATTTTTATCATTGATAAAATTGTTACCAAAGAAAACTTTGTGTAAACAAATTTGAGACGAATATTTTGAGGTTTGAATTGTAGTGATTTGCATATTTAAATTGTAATCAAAATCGAATCCTACAAATCAGTTGTTAACCTTATTGTTACTTAGCAAGAAATTAAAATAATGTAATAAATATTATCAAATTAATGAAATAAAACATAATTTTCAGTAATAAATAACTCAAAAGAGTTGCAATAATTATTGAAAATACGAGAAAACTTAATTATGAGAAAGAGTTTTCAAAAATTGAAGATATTTTATACTAAAAGTTGGTATTTCTTGCATGTGGGAAAGAAAAAGGGATAGTTAAGAAAATATGGGTGAAAGGATGAAATAAAAATAGAAGGAGAGAAATGGAATTATTGGTCCTTCAAACATTCCGGATTACATTTTTTTTTTTTTTTTTTTAAATATAATTGTTTATTATTTAGATCTATTTGAGTAGTATTTCCAGTCATCATTTTTAGGACAAATTCTCATCAATTTCTGAAAATGATTTTCATCCATTTGCGGAACAGTGACATACTGTTTAAATGATTAATAAGATGACCTGTTGTGTCATGTAAAAATAAATTTTGTAGAATCAATTTGACTACTTAAATAAATGTCCAAAAATTATTCCATTTCTGATATCAGTACTAAAATAATTCTCATCGGTTTTTTATCTTCGATTACCCTATTTAACGAATTCGAGAAATGAAATTTACCATAGAACAGAATGTTTCCGGTAAAATATTTTTGGTTAAACGATTTATCAAACTGACAACAAATTTATGTGTCCATGTCCTGCACTGAAAAAAGAAAATGAATTGATCTATAAACAATATAAAATAATTAGAAATGTAATTTAATTTAATTCATTGAAAAGATTTAAAAGGAAAGAGAAAAATATGACTGTTAGAGTTATGGAATTTTTATTGAAATTTTTACAACAAACATGAGTGTAATTAATTCCATTCCAATAAAACTTTGATGGAAATAGTCGACTAGCTCCTAAGCAAATTTTATGCAAATAAAATTCGATCCAATTGTGAATATAATCCATTACAGCTTGATTTAATAAGATACGATTCTGAAAAATGTTTATAACTCAGTTAAACAGTAAATTTAGAAAGTTAAAAATTTCAATAGAATTAAAATTTCAAGATTAATTTATAAAACATTACTTAAGGTACATTCATTAATGCTATTAGCTTATATATACAAATTTTAGAATATTATATTTCACTTTTATAGACATTCCTGGTTTTTTTCGAGAAAAAAAAAAAGAAAACCTCAACATATGTCGTTGTAGCCATACAAATGTTGCATTGGGCGCATTTTGCAGCAGGCGTTATTGATAATGCTTCAAATTAAATGTAGAAACAAAAGATGTAGTAATTTTAAAGTTTTGATTTTTCTTTTTATAACAAATATAATAAATTTTTGGCTTTTAAATTTTTTGAAATTTAAGAGTATTAATAAATTACTTTCTCTTCACAATTAATGCTTATTTCACTCCTCCATTATTCAATATAACGCATATGTGTGTAGTCTCTCCCTCTCTCTCTCTCTCTCTCTCTCTCTCTGTATCTCAATTTTTTTTCTCAATTTATCAAAATTCAACAGGTAAAATTAGGAATAATACCAAAAAACAGTGATATTTTAGAGTTCGATGAAGCCAAAGATCAAAAAAGTTTTTTTTTTTTTTAAAAAAAAAAGTTTGCATTGCTACCAAATAGAATTATAGATTAAAAGGACAGAGTGATCTAAGATATTCGAAATTCTTTCAAAAACGCTGCTCATATCATTTGCTTATTTCACAATAAATGAATAAATAAGCAAATTTGAAGTTTGTTATATTAGTGAAACATTTTTCAGTTCATTTCATTAATCGACTGATATTATCAAATCAGTACGAATAACTTTTAATTAAGTGTCATTGTAGCTTAAAAACTCTCATCCATTTATCTTTTCTCATTCTTTCATCGCTTTTTTCGATAATATTTTTGGTCTTCGTCCTATCACATATATTATCAGTCACTGAGAAATAGTTAAAATTCAAAAAAGAATTTTAATTAATTTTGTTTAATTATCCAAATTAATGAATGCATTGATTATTAACTACAATTAGTTACTAATTATATAAAGTTATACCATTTGTTTTGTAATAATGATAACAATCTGGTATCAATCCTGAACAAATCGTTTCAATAGCAGGTATATGAGTAAGAAAAAATTGATAAAGTATTTGCTCGGTGTACTGTAAAGAAATTCTAATTTTATATTTTAAAATATTTTTTCGTTGTAAAATGTTACTGTAGATTATGAGAAAGAATGATAATGAAATTGTTAAACAATTCTTTTTAAAATGTAAGTTATTACTGAAAAGCATATTTATTACTTTAAAGTAATATATGACTTTCAATTAATTATGGTACTATTATATAAAGCGTATTCAGTTCCTTCTTATACTATGATTATGCATAGCAATTTTTCTTTGATACTGTATATGCTATCATTAGGATATTACTGTAATGGTCATAATATTATAAAATAAATGATACTAAGATTAATCGACGATTATGCTTAGCAATTTTTCTCTGATACTGTATATGCTATCATTAGGATATTACTGTAATGGTCATAATATTATAAAATAAATGATACTAAGATTAATCGACGATTATGCTTAGCAATTTTTCTCTGATACTGTATATGCTATCATTAGGATATTACTGTAATGGTCATAATATTATAAAATAAATGATACTAAGATTAATCGACGATTATGCTTAGCAATTTTTCTTTGATACTGTATATGCTATCATTAGGATATTACTGTAATGGTCATAATATTATAAAATAAATGATACTAAGATTAATCGACGATTATGCTTAGCAATTTTTCTTTGATACTGTATATGCTATCATTAGGATATTACTGTAATGGTCATAATATTATAAAATAAATGATACTAAGATTAATCGACGATTATGCTTAGCAATTTTTCTTTGATACTTACAGTGAATACCGCAGAATTTGTTGAAAAAAGAATGCTTTTAACTTTTGCAAGCATACGATCACATATGGAACATAACGGTGAGCCATGATTAATTACGAATAGTGAAAAAAATGATCTTAATTGTGGCATAGTTACTGTCGTAATATTGTGGAATTCTGGTCCTTCACAAGTGTCTCTTGAATTTGATAAATAGCTCTGAAATTAGAAATTGTTAATTTTTGCCTAAAATAATAATAATAATAATAATAATAATAATAATAATAATAATAATAATAATAATAATAATAATAATAATAATAATAATAATAATAATAATAATAATAATAATAGCTATGAGACTATTGCACATGCATAATTTATCCTTATTAAACAATGATACAGTTAATAATTTTTCCTTATTAATTCAATAAATTTCTGGTATCAAATTTCGAAAATGTGATAAAACTTCAACTTTAAAATACGGTCCTTATCTCAAAATAACTCAACAAAACTTATCAATATACTTATCAATATTATCGATTATTGTTTTTAAATCATATTTTTTCAATATGGAATCCAATCATTTGTTTGTAAGCACACAATAAATAATTTCTTATTCATAGATGCAAAAAATAACTTTGATAGAGAGAATTTTTTTTTTTTTTTTGCATTTCTGCAATTTATGATTTGCTAATTTACTACCAAAATCTTAATAATATTATTTAATTGTGATTCGTACTTCCAAAATATAATACATACAATTTTTTAATTTTTAATAATATTTCAATGAATAAAATTGATCAAAATTCTCAATTAAAATTTCAAACTTACATGCATTTCATTGATCCAATTAACCAAAGGAAGTACACCATCATTACTATTATAATAATTATTATCATTATTATTATCAGTATCACCGCTATTACTGCTACTATCAGAACTGGAATAGTCATTGGTGGTGTTAAAATTTAAGTTCCATTAAAACGTGAAATGGAAATGGATATACTGAAATCAACAATAATATTAATAAAACTTATTCATGCATATCTCCTCATAGTTAAGTATTTCCCGATATTTAAGTTCTTATATTCTCATTTCTTATTATCAAGTACTTTAATATGTTATAAATATATGCAAGGCTGACAATTACTAGTTGAAGTTCAGGAAAATATGCTAATTGTTAACTTATTAAGAAAGAATTTTAATATTAATTTGAATTTGACAGTCTTAGCTGGTAATGTTAGCAAATTTTAGCATAAAATTCATCCTTTCCTTTCTGGCTTAAATCAATGGCAGTTTAAATTAATAATTTTAGGTTAACTTCAATTAAAATAATAATTTAAACTAATAATTTAGAACTAACATCAACAATTATAAATTAATTTTACCTCATTTTCATACCACTGAAGCATTAATTATATTTCTATCAGCGAAGTATTCAAGATAATTTCAAATCTTTGCTAAGCAAAATATATAATTAATTTCTTAATTAATTTCAATTAATGAATAATAAAAGTATGCAACAAACGCTGAACAAATGGATGGATTATATTTCGCGGTGGTAAAATTAAATATTGAAATTGAATTTTGCTTTAACAATAAGGCCCGAATATGTTGCTTTTGACGCTTATATTCGTCAATTAGTAATTCATGTTTAATTTGTTGCAAAAATTTACGACCTTTTTCTAATTCATGATAGCATCGTTTAACCTAAAATTTATACAAATGAATGATAGAAATTATTGTTCAACTCTTCAGTATTTGATTTTTTTTTAAATTCAAATTTGAACAAAATTCGAAGCTATAATTAGAGGATATAATTTTACTAAAATTTCATTTATCTCTAAAAATTTCTATATCATTTCAGGAGGAAAAAATATTATTTGAGAGATGTTACGATAAGCGTTATTGAATGTAATTATAATAAAACATAAATTTTGGAAATTTCAAATTCTTATGCTTATTTCTAAATTTCTATATCAATAATTTTTCACTGTTCTAAATGTTTAAAAGGAAAGAAAAAGACTTGAAATAGTTTAAAATGTTAACAATTGTAAAATTTATTTCTGTCACACTGATTAAATTAACAAACCGAAAACAAACGAGCATTACTGATTGTCAAATGACCAAAACTCTGTAGTAGTAGCGTAGTAGTAACGATAGTACTAATCATTGAAATGACTGTAATTAATCTTTAATTAGCAATGTGGCATCCACTATCACTCATGATAACTCTTATCACTTTCTTATCATCTAATTGTTTCATTAGATTAGTAAATAAAATGTATTGCAATATAGCATTGGCACTTCATATAATCATTAAATGGTTACATTCCTCTTCATAATATCCTAGTCCAATCAAATTTATCAAAATTTACTTCTCATCTGATAATGATATCATTGAAGAATGTAAATAAGGTATTATGTTCCAATGGAAATTTTCAGAACAAATTGAAAGCATTGATTGCTTGAAGAACAAAATTCAAATCATAGTCGTATTTGAATTAATAGCCAAATTTAAATGAAATGATTCGAAAAAAGAAATGTTTTGCAATATTTTCAAGGGAAAAAATTCTGGAATTTATGTAAATTTTTTATGGTTCAATTACAAGTAATTAACTGTTTGATAAGATCTGCAATAATTTGAAAATTATGTGAATATTATTGAACAAAAAAAAAAAAAAACTATTCATCTTTTTATGTCACAGTGTACACATGCAATAATTGATAAGCGTCAAAGAATATCAAAAGACTAAAAATATTTGGAATAAATATGGCAATTTGTATAAGAAATGAATAAAAATTAATATTTGCATTATCAAGAATAATAGACATTATATGATATGATGATATACAATTGATTAAATATGATTGCAAAAAAAAGTCAAAGAAAGAAAAAAAAAATTATAGCTAAAAAATGAATGAAAAAAGATATTTTAATCATTTTAATTTAAAATTGTATCAAAAGTCATCAAATTTTAAAGCTTATTGGAGACGAAAATTTTTTTGCTCATTTTCAAAAGTTTTTCATAATGTAAAATAACACAGTAGTAAGGCACGGAACAAGAAAAATAAATTTTAAGCTTGAAATGAAAATTTTAAATTGGAAATAAATAAAGTGAAAAAAAAAAAGTTAAATTAAACGAGAGAGAAATTTGAAAACAGGATTTGAAGTCATAATCTTTTTTGAAATCTGTAAAACATGTAAATTTCTCATCAATAAAAGAGAATTTCATGTGTATGGTAACAGTTTAAAGATTAGGGAAATGAAAAAAGCCAGCAATAGTTTCTGCTGATAAAAAAAGAGAAACTTAATGATTGATAAGAAAGCCAGAAAACAGCTTGAAGACAACTAAGCAATGATAATATGTCCAACATAGAAAATACATGCATTTATAGTCCGATGACTATTTGGCTTTTCTTAAATATTATACAGATACATTTTGGAAATAGAAGTGAAAAAAGTTTACAAAATGATGAACCGTCATTTTAATAAACAATAAAAATTTGCTTTTATATATTCTTCTAATGGAAGCATAAAAATTAACCGCAACTTTGCACTTTTCCACATACAAACAAATTTATAGATGGTTCTTATCAACTTACACCGATAAAAGTTTCTAAATTTGAACTGTAAAAATTTGAAGGCTAAATTAACACTAGAAAGATAAAATTTGATCAATTCTTAATTCACCTATTTTCTTCTGTATATCACACAGCAATGTATAATAAAACAAATTTCAAAAAGGACACTTAAGATTAATACAGAAATCAGTAAAAGAATCAAATCAAATCGAAATTCGTCGATTTATTCGTGATTTAGTTTTTTAGAAGAAACAGGAGGCGGTGTGAAATTTGTAGAAGGTGGTGCAAACATTCGCTCAGTTAAATAGCCAGCAATGCCTGATGGTGCGCCTAAAAGTAAAATTTGAATTTTTGGTGCTAAAATTTTCAAAATTTCAATAGGAAAATTCATAAAGTGATGTTCAAATGGTACCACTTTGGTATATTTATCATTTTTTTTCTGAAAAAATAACGAAATTTCGTGAAATTTTCACCTGTAATGGAATGCACATTATTTGCTGGAATGAAAAGATCATGTCGTTGATCCTTGTACTGTGCCCAGATAGAAGATTCACCCAAAATTTCCGCAATTTTAGCTCCATACTGTAAATCTAACGAAACATTTTTTAACGCACCCACTATTTCTGCTTTTGCTGCAGCAACACTATCGACACCTTAAACGAAAGAGAAGTGTAAAATATAAATTTTCATTCATAGAAATTCCGGTAAATTGATGAAATGAATAAAAAGTAATTTAAATTATGACCATAAACAATATTTTTTACAAGCAAAAATATGTAATAATTGATCAAACTATTTACTGAAATAAAATTTAAAAGTTTAATTTCATTCTTCATAATTATCACAAACCTTTCATATCATCACCCAATAATTGCAACAAATACTCAATCATGCCAGTAGAGAGCATTTGTGCAGCAAGATCGCTGCAGTTTCGTTTCAACAAACATTTTAATGCATGCGCTGAATCTCTTATTAACACTGTAAAACTCAGCGAAATTAGATTTACAGTAAATTTACAAATGACAGTTAAAATAGCTAATTTAAAGTTATCATTTATGGCTGGCATATTCAGTCAAGAATTCCGTTATCTAGTAAATCAGCAAATCAGTAACATTCTTACTGATAACAATATAGTGTTTTCCAAAACTCTTAAGCAGAATCAAAATGTTCCATTTAATCAATTAATTCGCTTAAAGTTCAAAATAGATCAAATTGGCAAGTAAACTAAAATATCAGACATCTAAAGTTCACAAAATTCCGAATTAAAATTAACCTGGCTGTTGTTTCATCGATTTCATAATGCCGCCAATGCAATTCAATTTAGCAAGCGAATCAGCGCAGTACTAAAACTTCCATAATTATCATCTTACTTATTAATTAACAGTATAAAGAAATGGATTGAATAAAATATTTTTAAAAAATATATAAATGAACAGATTTAGATAACTAACAAATTGAGTCTAAAATATAGAATTAATTGAAAAGAAACGAAATGAATTTTGATCAATGAATAAACAAGAAAAAATTTGATATTAACAAAAAAAAAAAAGTTGTGGGACGAAAACAAACCGTATTTTCGGCAAGATGTGAAAGAATTACAATCGCGGAATGGGAAGCATGACCAACTGATGATGACATTAACGCACAAAATTGTGGTAAATAACCTTGTGCTGGTAGCTTAAAAAATATTACTATCAACATTCACTTTCAAAGTATAATCTTTAGAAATATAATCTTTCTTCAGCGAGATAAATCATATTCAGGTTCATTATATAGCTAGCTGTAGAATTAGACTCAACAAAAATCATAGGATCACTTAAATTTAAAAAAACATATAATCTAAACAAAATTTTTAAAAAATATCAAAAATAACTTTAAGCCAAAATCTAGGAAAAAATGAACTCTATTTATCAATGTGAGATAGTAGCATCAACAAGTTAAGGATGAGTTTATAAATCTAAAAAAATTGCTTTTCTTTTTTTTTTTTTTTTGTTTGAAAAGCAAAATGAGTTTCATGTTTATCAGGAAAAATTAGAAAAAGCTAAGACGACTTATTTATTTTCATGGCGTAGTAGCATCGATAAAATAAGGTTGAGCTTGTATATTCATTCCAAATTATTCTATCATGGTTTTCAAAAGTTAGACCAAAGAGAGAGAAATTTGACTAAAAAATTGATAGAGCAATAAAATATTTCAAATATATACATGATTAGCAACTGCTGGATGATTGGAAAGTAAAGCAACGAATGCAGATGTAATGATATCTAAATCAGGTGTTGGTCGTTCCATACATTCCAGAACCTTTTCAATCAACTCAGCAGCAAACTGTTTTGGATGACGCACTTGCCATGATGGATTTGCGATAAAAAGTCGTAAAAATACTCCCGCAACTACTAATTCATCGTCCATTATATCAGAATATGCGCATTTTTCATTTGCTACATCCTGAAGTTTAATAAATTTCTCAGAATTCTCAAAGCTTATTCGAAATTCGAGCAATTAATTTAATTTTCTTGCATCTTCTATCGCTTAAGAATAATGATTATCGTACGGTGTTATCTCGACTTAGAAAAGTTGAAACAGTAAAGAGAAGAACAAATATGTTAAAAAACTCTGTACAATACAAATGAAGTAAAAAAGTATCTCAATTAAGCAATACAGTGGCGCAAATATGTCGTAGTTAAAAACGCTTAGATAATCTTAAAAACATAATGGATAGCTTAGTGATATTTAAGTTTCATTTGAAATAACATATTTTGAAACAAAAGAAAAAAAATGGGTAAATAAAACAAATATGAACCGTCTTCCATTTAGTGCATGGATTCTGCAATTGCAATGAATTCAATTCATTCAATTTATGCGAAACAATATTTTTGACATTAGAACGCACCGCATCATTCCAAATCAATTCCGGATTTTCATGTGTTGAATCGAACATCGATAATCTGTACTTAGTATAATATTAAAATTCTCAAAAATTTCTTGTAAAAATAGCAACTGTTTGTAAAAAAAAAAAAAAAAAAAACTCAAATTAGATCATTATCATTCAAAATTTTCAAAGCATAAATGAACTGAAAAAAGAGCTGGCAAATCTAGTCAAAAAAATTTTTGTAAAAAAAATAATAAAAAATAAGGAATCAGTTAAAAAAAAAAAAAACAGAAAAAAAAAGGAGAAAAAAAAAATCAGTTACGCTGTTTGCGGCGAATCTCTTAGAGCATCCGTAAAGATAGGTGGCAAGAAGCGCACAATAAATCGTGACCATCGTGGTCCTGTCAATTTATCTGCTTGCATTTTAGCTAACAATTCTGCTGCTAAGATACGTGTGGTTGGATCAAATTGATCGTTGAAAAATACGCTTAAAATATGCAATAAGCCACCTAAAACAAAGTAATGCATTAATATTTTAGAATCAAAATCTAAATTATGATTTCTTGGTAAAAATTTTAAGTATCACCATTATCAACTGATGTTTTCTGTCATCATTTTATGCATACATGCCTAAAAGAGTAATGAAAGATTATATTTTGCAGCTATCCACATCGAAATCAGCAAAAAAAAAAAAAAATTTATATAAAATGCAATATGAAAATACTTTAATCAAGGATAAAGATTAAAAGAAAAAAAAAATTGAAATGTGTTTATTCTATTATTCAAGCACCTACTGACAAATACTAGCAGATTATCTGTTTGTGCACTAATCACTATGTTCAGTCATAATCGAAATAAGTCACAGTGAAATAGATTGATTTATCAAAAGGAATGATGAAAGGAGAAAGAATCAAAATCTTCAAAATCATTTTAAATCAACAAAAACAATCAATTTTCTGATAGGAACATGAAGTTATATTAAGCAGACAACTATTCAATTTCATTTGTCTAAAATAAAATTTTAAACAAACCATATTCCAGCGACTCTTTGACAATTTTTGTATTCGATGCCAATGTGATCATCGTTGAAAGGACAATTGGAATAACTGTAACTAATGGAATTTAGTAATTACAAAAAGAAATGAGATGTACTAAACGAAAATACTTAACATTAGTCCACAATATTCATGTAGTAGTATACATAGTAAATATTACACTATCACCAGAATATGATTGAGTGAAAACACACTAAGCCTTATAGTTCTACATATGACAGTATGTTTCCCTGTAGAGCATTTCGCAGTAAAAACTCAACTAATCATTATAGATAAATAATAGTTTATTTCAAAAAATCAACTTACAGCTGTGATCCTGTAGAATTAAAGAAAACAACAGAGGTAACTGTGAAGAATCAGCAATGTCAGCCACACATTCACGATTTACGGAAGTTAACGATACTACCTGAAGTTTTTTCAGCTATAAATTACTAATAAAAAAGAATAAATGTAATACAAGAAGCGAATTATCAAAAAACACGAAGTGAAATATTGCAATTAATGCAAATGCGAGACTTTATATTAAGAAATATAAAAAAAGCACTCACTTTTAAAGCAATTCCTTGTAATTCCACAGATTCATGAAGTTTAAAAAATGAAAATAATAACTTGTAGTGACCAATTAATAGAATTTCAAGACCTAAAAAAGATAGTGAGATGAAACAATCATGTCAAAATCGGCTATGTAAATTTATCAACAGAAAATTCAGTTCATTAGTCATTTTAATTAATATAAATTTAATGAAATTAATGCAATACATAATATGACAAAATTTTAAAATGAAATTCTATATATTATAAGTACTTTATGTTATAAAAAATGATAATATATTATACACATTGAAAAATATAATATATTAAAAAGAAAAAAAAAACTGCACCTGCATTTGCAACAAGTAAATTCGCAAGTGCCTGCAGTGACATTACAGTCTGTAATAGAATCTCATCTGATGCTATAGTAGCAGGCTCAATACACCAATCAATCATTGTATCATCTTTTTTTCCATCTCTTTCTTTCTCATCTTCAAATAATTGATCAGCTTTTTCTTGCACAAAATCTAACAAATCCATGCAAAATTTCTTTGGTTCCTGAAATTATTTTATTTCATTTTCTAAACGGAAGAGAAGATATTAAATTCAGTTATCTCGTTAGTATATTCTGTGAATCAAAAATCAGAAGATAGAATAAAATTACAAGAAATAAGATTTCCACTGTTGTTAGCAAAAGAAATCATCTGAGCATCTTAAAATTATAATTTTAAAGTAGAAAATGTGATCGCATGTTATATATGAAGTATCTTTCCAAACGGAAGAGAAAATATTACATTAAATTACTTCGTTAGTTTTTTTTTTTTTTTTTTTGTCATAAGCTCACAGCAGTAATTTTCGAAAGTAAAAATAAAAGTGATATATTTGAATAATTCAAAGAAATGAATGAACCTGTATGTTAAAATTTGGTTGTTCATTGAAAATTCGTATAAATATATCGCCCACAATTAATTCCTTTTCGTGTGCCGAAAGTTTGAATTCACCACCAAACAATTCACTCTATAATAGATTTTTCTTAAGGAAGAGATAATAAAAGTTCAAGAAAAAATAGTTCAGTAAAGCTTTTTCACAAAAAAAAAAAAAAAAAAAAAAAACCAAAAGTTAAGAATATAAGATGGTAACGAGCACAATAAAGAATATATTTTATTAAGTTAAATCGAAAATTAAAAGTGAACAAACCATATTGGATACGGAAGTACGATGATACTCAACAAATTCCAACAATTCATTTCGTATACTATTATTCCAAATAAGATATGGATCTTCCGTATTACTGTTTAAAATTTTCAATACCTGATATTAAAATTAAAAATTTTATCACTAAATTGAGCAAAGAACTTTGTTTTTTTTTTTTTTTTTTAAGATTAGCCTTTATTAACGATAACTCATTATTTTCAATGTGTTTCAAAAAATTCATGCAAAATTCTTACACGATCATTATCTTCAGATTGTTGCATAAGTCGGCATATATAAGGTGTAAGCATAGCTCTAAGACTTTTTTGTACGCCATCATTATCAGGTGTTCCTTGTCGGAAACCAGCTAAACATGCCAGTGCTTCACATCCAGATCTTGCTAACTTATTAAGCAATGATTGTTTGTTTGTTTCTTCACTATGTTCCACACCTACAAATAATTTAAAAAATTAATCATAAATATAGCAATGGTAAAGTTGTAATTAAAATTCGAACTTGAATTTGACTTATAAAATTTCATCATGTTTGAAGGTAACTTAATGATAGGATTATTGATTGCAGGTAATCTATGAATCAGAAAAATTTGACCTCCTTCATCAAGAGTATAGTCATATCGGAAAAGATGTGGAATTAACTGCCAGATAACACCCGATTGAAAGAGATGCATTTGAAGAATGGTGCAAACAGCAAGTGAACAAATACATTCTGCAACTGCGCAAGCAAGACGAATAACATGCTGTAAATATAAACAATTCGTAAAAACTGCAAACTTATATTTATGCTTTCAAATATTGCAAAACTACGTTTTTAAAAAATTTTGAATTTAAATTTCAAATCCTTCAAAATTATTTCTGTCCACGATAAAACTGTTAGGATACTCCAGATATTAGCAAAAATAAACTTACATTAAATTGTAATAGTCTACATATGCTAATGAACAAAGTTGGCATTTCCGAAATTTTTTCACGGCAAGCATCAAATTGGGCAGCTGTTCCAAAACAGTAAAGCGAATGGATACAAATCTTAAATAATATTTGTCAAAATAAATAGACAACTGTAAAACAAACTCAATATTGCAGCTTCACTTCCTAGATTAATCGGAATAATTTTTTTCAGGAAGTTAGATAGCCAAGTTAACTACTATGCAAAATTTATGGGCTAGTATTAAACTACACAATCAACAAATAAAAATTTACAGCTAGATTATTAAAAGAAGAAAATTTAGAGTTGATAATAAAAGATGAAAACTAATGGAAGTTGTACTTGTACTGCCATATCATCCTCCTCTGAACTCAAACTGACCATTGGAGCACATCGTTCAAATGCTGCCAACAGCGCCTGAAACAGTTATTTCCTTTTTTCATAATTTAACAAATATAAAGTGTGTAAAGATAAAAAGCTAACTTGGAAAGAATAGAAATAAAAGAAAACAATAATTTTTAAATAAATTTAGTAAGCATCCTGCATTTTCCAATTAAGAAACTTATAAAATCAATAATTTTTCTTATCAATAAAGAAGATAATAGTTACCAATTTACAAACAAATAAAAAAAAAAAAAAGAAATGAAATCTTTCATATATTTCATATAAATAAGACAAAAATAACAAAAATACAGAAATATGGAGAAAAAATCGAAAATGTTTGCTGAATGACACGATCAAAATAATTGAAGTACTAACCTCTAAACCAGCATCACGTCTTAATTGTTCAGCATTCAAAGCAGAACTCATCAGAGTGTAACGACATAACTCTACAGCAGCACCAAGTAATCGTCCACCACCTTCCGCGAACAGCGCATCATCTTTCGATTCCAAATCAATTGTTTTAATTAACTGTCCATAGCCCGCATATTTATAAGGTGAAAGCTCTGAAAAGAATAAAAGAAAACAACTATTATAATGATTATATCATTTTGACAGAAATTTCGATGCAAACAATTTCACACATAAACTTTCAGTTCAGTGCAATATTTTAATTGATCAGCATTTAAAGTAGAATTAAGTGTGTTAAGAAGACTAATATGCTAAAATAATTTATGCTCATAGGATGTAAACATCAAACTTGCTATTCAACACTAGAGAACTCTGAATATTTTTTCTTAGAAAAATTCTTAATTCAAACAGTTGATATCATTTTTTGATATTTACAAAATTCTCGAATAAATCGAATAAGATAAACAAACCTTCAGAATAGTTCTTGTAAACGATCGATTGCGCTTGCAGACATAGGATAATACGCTGTAAATCTGGCATGATAGAATGTTGCACGTTCGATGTAAGTAATTCATATGCTGATGTTATCTGCTCAAATATTTCTCGGCCATCAGGATTTTTATCTGGATGATACTTTTGAGCTAGTTTAAAATAAGCTCGTCGAACTTCAGCTTTATTTTTCCATCTAAAAACAATAAAATGAAAATTCGTGTTTTTATAGCTACCTTTAGTTTTGAAAAATATGAAAATTTAATCAGCAAACTTCCTTCTTATATAGGTTAATGGTATGTGTGGATAATAGATAACGCATCTGATAACGTATGCATGTTTTCATGGAGTAAAACTTACGCAGATTCATTGCTGGGAAGTAATAAAACAGAACATGCTTGCTCTAACGACATTGCAGGAGGCTTTTTATCAATTTCATCTAACCATGTGGCTAAACAACAACGTAAGAATGTAACCTGAAATTGGATTCATGTAAAAAAAATGAAAAAACATTTAACTATATCCAAAAAGTTTTTCTTTTTCAAAAATTATACAAAATATAGATATATAAGAAAGGAAGAAAATTTTGATCATCTCAGCAAATAATTTTAAATGGTATAATTGCGAATATGAACAATTTCTAACAACAGTCAGCGCAAAGAAATCTATTGTCAAGTATATTTTATTGAATTTTGAAAGTACAGAATTTCTTTTTTCTTTTTTTTAATTTAAGATCTTTTGTGTCTATACTTTAGTTTCATTAAGATAGAATAAGCAGTGATTTAAGACTGGATAATTTTTGCAAAATAATATACTTACTGGATCACGTATTGGCCAAGATGGAAAACGTTTAGTGTTGCAAAGTAGTCGCAGGTAGTATACATGGCAAAATAATTCTCCGTCAAGTTGCGGATAATCAATAGCAGGGATAGGACAATACTGATATAAAGCTTTGATGTTTGACGGGAGACGAATAGAAAAATCACTGATATGCACAGCAATTCTTTCAATCATATGTCTCCTGAAATGATATTTCACTATTTGATGATTTAACTACTAAAATTTGTCAAAAATATTTGACTGGAATTTACATTGAATGGTTTTTTCTTTCATGACCAAATTATGCCAATTTATGTGAATTATTTAGAAAAACAAAAAATTTAATTCTAAATTTGATTTTTCAGAGGCAAAAAATTATAGTCTTTGTGATCAAATTATTTTCATGTTTTCAAGTGACATAACCTAAAGTTATAAAAATGAATTAATTTATGAAAGGTCAAAAAAACTATTCCACGCTTCATTCCAGTTTAGAACAAATAAAATAAGATTTATGCCTCATTTCGTTGTTCCATATAACTTCTGGATTATCAAATTCACCCAGAAAAGTTTGGGCAAACTTTTCGGCACCATATTCCTCCAAATACAAAATTGCAGCTTCCGGAAGTAATGGACTCAAAATACTGTGTGAAACAAATTCTGATTTTGCCTAAAACAAATCACATGTTAAATGTGTTAAATGTGTTGCAAATTTCAAATAATTTAGTCAAAAATCTTGTACAATTTGAAAAATGCACAACTCACCACAGCAGAGCGAAATGCCTGCTTCATATGTGTATAATGAAGAAATCGTGCAATTGGTAGTAAATTCGAGCCATTATACATGAGAATAAAGAAAAAGACACCCGAGAGATATAATCGTGATAAAAAAGGATTATCCTGTAATATTTCTATCATAAGTTAAAATTGAAGTTTAACTGTAATTAGCAGGTAAAATAAATAAAATTAAAGAAAAAAAATGAACCATATGGAAAAGGATTATTACGCCCAATCATACTTCTGACCAAATTTTTGGTAAAAAAAATTTCATTCTAAAAATTTCGAAAAATACGAGCCTCAAGAATATGCAGTAGCAAAGATGCAACCCGCTGTACAATTGCAGGGTCATACGTGAGAAGTAATTGAACAACTTGATAAAGTAATACTGGTTCGGACAAATTTCGTTTAACATGCGGTAATGGTCTCACTATATATTCATTTTCATCTCTGAAATAAAAGAGAATCAATTGCTTATTTATATCTGACTAGGAAAAAAAAAAAATCTGAAAATGCAAAGCCTGATTATATTTTTGAAATTGAAGTTATGTATTCACAACTTTATGTTGTTTAAAATTAGAGCCGATTCAAGTTTTTTTTGATTTCATTAAGAAATCATTAAAAAATAGGATTAAAATTCCATGAAGAAAGCTGGAAAAACCTAAATCCTCCATTTTGTAATCGATATAAAAACATAAATTGTAAAAGTTAAAATCGGTATGTTATTTCTGAAAAAAAAAAAAAAAAAACCCATTCATTATAAAATTTACATACCGTGATGGAAAAAACATACACATCTGGATGAAAATATCCAGAATAAGTGTACAAAGTTCGGTAAAGTTGTACAATGAATTAGTCCCCAATGAACAGCAAACAGTCCAACGAAATTGTGAAACTGCTGAAAGAGTTGTCCACTGATCTAATCCTTGTGCCCATATTTGGGTTCGCTCGAAAATCACTTTCTGTTCGTAAAGTTTTTTCATCTGAAAATATAAAATTAAAAATTAAAACTAGAAAAATTGTACATTCAATGGCCCATAGATATTCTTAGAAGTCAAATTATTCCTACAAAAAATATCGTTACTTTCGAATTCGATGAATACGATAAGGAAATTAGAAAAATCATAACACTAACTGATAAATTATGCAGGTTCAGATTTTACGAAAATTTGTCAAATAAAACAGATACCTCATTAAAAGTTATTGGTCCCTGTCGTTTACCACCTTTATCATTGTAGTACCATTCTGCGGTGCCATCATTTTTCGTCGAAATATCAGCTTCGATTACATTTGTTTGAACCTATAAAATAATTGTGAACATTCACAATTCAAATAAATTTTCTCATTTGGCTATCATCCATCATTCAAATTCAAATAAGATATTGCCTGTGATGAACAGAAAACACACTGCAGATTTAGAAATAATAGAAAAATTTTGCAAATTGAAACACAAAATCGAAATTTCTTCTTACTTTACCATTGCTTTTCCTGGAAAAACCGAAAAAGACATTGAAGCGACTATAAAATTTTGATGATATCACAAAAGTAAACTGTATGATTAGAAGGAAACAAACCTGATTGTGAATTTTCGCCCGGCTTACATGAAGATGAGCAAGAACAGCCATGTCAGTAAGTAATGGCAATACACCAGCACATAGCAATTCACGAACGTTATCTTTGTTTTGTACTAATTTACTGATTAAGAATACCTATAAATAATGCACAAAGATAATTTTAAAAATGAATAAAAAAATTTTTGAAATTGTAGCAAATAACGAACCCATCTTATCAGCTTACTTAGTTTACTTTCAGAGATGGGAATGCATTACTGCAGAAAAGTCTCTCAACATTCTATGAAGAAACACAAAAATAAAAAATAAAGGACTGATATTTCATTGGATAACCTATGCAAAGTTAACAGAGTTATAAATTTTTTATGGTAATGAATTTTCGTCGAACTGAAGTAATAGATTAAATATTACGACAAAAATTCACATACCAGATGATCTCTTTCAGTCGGATTGGAGCATTTTGATAACATATTAACAATATACTTGGAATCCATAAATGGTCCAATGGTAATATGATGACGTCCGTATGTTATAGCCATTGCTTTCAAGCAAAGGCAACGCATTTCACTTTTTGCCGAAAGCAAAAATCGGTGATAAACACTGTTGAAAAAGTCTCCTCTAAAAATAAAATCAATTTGAAATTTAAATCTGTGACTGTAAAAAGATCACATATAAGTTCGATCACATAAAGTCCGTTGCCTATTTATTGTATAACAGAAAAATTCGTAGTGATGTTACCATACAACTATGATGTAATTACTAGATCTAATGATATTTGAAACCAACGGATTATGTATCGGTGTAGCAGTGGCATCACTCTCTTGAAGTAAAATACGCAAATAATAATCACCAATTTTCACTTCATCAGCCAAAGATGGATATCGAACCTAAATACTCATAAATTTACATATAACCAAAAACAAGATACATGAGTAATCAGATACCATATTTTATGCGAAAACGGAAATGAAAAAGAGTCGTCAAAAAAAAAAAAATGGAATCAAAATTCTGTGTGGGTACCTGAAATTCGGTATGATTCCATGAGATTGGAACATTTGTAGATACAAGCTCTTTTTCTTGTTCCAAAATTCTCATTTCATCTTCAATTGAACGACGAAATTCTTCTCGTGTCGTCTCATTCCATATCAAATTAGCCTTTAATAAATGTATTTAAAAATAATTATATCTATATTTAAAAATTATAAGTGAAATAGATCGTGATATCAGATTAAACATGAAACTATATTTCACGTACTGTTAAAATTGTAATTTCTTAATCATCTACTGTAAAAGAAATAAAAAGAAAAGGTCTGTACGAAATTTTGTGCTTAAAAAATTTCACATCAACAATGTTATCAACAATAACATGGAGTAAAAAGAAAAGCAAAATCCGATCGGATTCTTTCGAGTTCTAAAAGTCAACAGAAATAAATAACAAGAAACACTTACTTTACAATGATCTTTAGTAAACTGAAAACAAAACAGCTTCCAATTCACCCCACTTTTCACTCGTTGTCGTCTCTTGCGTAATATAACTGGTTTCTGCATCTTATCCTGCAAAAATTACTGCCAATTAAAAACTTAAAATTTAATTTAACATTAGTACAAACAAAATATTAAATTACTTTTATAAACCTAGCGTGAATTATTTATTCATTATGATAATACATCATTGCATAATTACATTAATATAAAGACAAATTAATTTTGATGTCCCAGATTACCACTTCCTTGGATAACATTTAATTTTTATTTTTTAAATATTAGCTTTTTTAAATATTAGCAACTTTGCTGATTAAAGCAAGAAAAGATTCTCATATTTCGGAGTGTTAATCATACATAATGAATTGTGCAATTAACCTTAGTATCTAAATTCGATATTAAAAAGTTAGCTTAAGGAAACAAATTCTAACATCTTTCTTTTGTAGGAATTTATGCTCCAAATTCCAATGCTGTAACAATCGATCAAGTTTCGCTTCTAATTGTAGTTGCACTTGTTGTACTTGTTCCTGAAGAAAGAAATATCATAATTTATTCGAAAAAAAAAATACTGGGAAATTCAGTGAAATAAATGACAACATTATTATTATTATTATTATTCATTTTTGAAATTAAATTAACAATTATACTTACCAAAAGATGATTTTGCTTTGATTCTTCATTAGCCATTTGCAAATTGTTTCGTGTCAACAAATAATCTACTTCCACAATTTTTGGCTTTTCAAGTGAATCCATATAATCCAATAATCCACGAGGCTAAGAACATATGGTGTATAACCACATTATTAAAATATTGTAAATAATTTCAAATTTTACTTTGATTTACTTTATATTACAATAACTATATCATTCGAACTAATAATAATTTCATTCTAGAATAGAAAATTTTACCAAACATCTTGACAATAAATCAGTGGCAGCATTATTATCAGCAATCCACAATGAAAGTAAGTGTCCACTAAGTTGTTTATTTGCAAGGACTCGAAGATCGCGACCAACACTGAGTAAAGCCATATGAAGATGCACCAAAAATGCTCCTTCTGTTAACGATAACATTTGCATTCTTTTTGAAATTTCTACTGTTGATTCTTCAATAATTGCACGCATTATCATACCTGCTCCTGGAAAAATAAAAAAGTTAGATTCTATGATTATAAACTATGTGAAATAAATTTATTTATCATAGTAGTATGATATAAATTAAAGCTGACAGTAAAAGAAATAAGTAAAACAATTAAAAATTCATAAACTTACAAAAAAAAAAAAAAAATTGAAGTATTTTAAAAACAAATATATTTGTATCAAATTCTTCAATTAATTACAAATGATTTTCTTTGAGTACTATTTTTATCAAACTAACCTTTAACAATTGTCATCGACGGATATTGAAAAAGCCGATAAAAGCTTGAGCCACGTTCAGCAACCATTTCTAGCAGTAAATCAAATATAGCACCCAATGTTGTCTCACTATATGGAGCGCATAAAGCATATGTTAGGAAATCAAGCATGCTAGCAATAACAAGAGCACCAGTTTTTTGCTCCTAAAGCTATTGAAAATTCCATGAAAATACAATCATTTAACATGTTTTAATCTTAAATTCTAAAAATTAACTCAATCTGAAGTTAAAAATATTCTTAAAAATTACTGCGCATAGAATTTAGTAAAATATTATAAGCTGAATACAGAAATATTTTAGTTTCAAAGTTATCAATTTTTTTTAATGAAATTATGAAAATTATTCACTCATTTAGTTCAGTGATTGTTTACTATACATTTACAATTTTTCAAAATATAACAAACTCAACTTTTCAGTTTCAGCTATTCATTTATCAAGTTACTGATGAGTTATTCATTTTTTCCATTCAATAAATTGCAGATAAAATGTTATAGACATTACTTATGTTGATAATAAAATGCATACTAACTTAAGAAAATGAACATTAAACAAGTAGTGAAATGAGATTCAGATCATAATCAAAAGTCATTGAAAGATCTAAGTACATGTCTAGTTATTGCAATATATGCAATTCGAAAAATTTATCAAAGACTAAAAAAAAAATCAGAATTTGTAGAAACTTTTGTAGTTTTACCGTATGTTTAACAACTAAATCCAATAAATGCTCCACGAATTGTGAATTTGCAAGCAAGGATTGCTTATTAAGTTGCTCTAATTTCAATTCGTAATTTGAATGCATCGGCTGCATTAATGAACAAAGCATCTCAACGGTTGCATAATCGATGCATTCGTTAGATATATTTAGCATACGAACTACCAAATCACCCAATTTCTCACGAACTCTGCAAAAAATTGAAAACTATAGCTGAGGTATCAAAAATAATTACCAAAATAACGAATGCAAAACTTACACTGGAACCTGTTTCGAGTAGTAATTAATAAGTTCTTTTAAGGATTCTCCGCGAATAATATATTCTGAACAGTTTTCAATCCGAAAATTTTAGATCTAACTTAACATAGTAATTTCTTGATCAAAATTCACTCCTCAGAATTCATTGCATAGGTTAAATTCAATTTGAACTTTAAATTTAACTTTAAAACCAACTCTCCTTTGCTCTTGTCTCAAGAAAAAAAAAAGTTGGTTAAATGTTGGTTTCTATCAGTGAAGTGCAAGTTCGACATGAAAGAATATTCATATGTCAAATGTCTGAAAGTTGCTTTTAAAGAGGAATTCATCCGAATCAGGAAGGTAATTTACATAGAGAAATAATTAACTACAATCATTTACCCCGGCACTGCTGTAAACGCTTGAAATCCACTCTTCGATGCAAATAAGCGATGTAAGCATTGTAACTGCGCTTCGCATTTACTAATTTCATTACCAAAATTTTCCATTAATACCGATTCTAAGCAAGCAACAATTGTTTTCGCTTTATTTTCGGTAAAAAAACCCTGTAAAACATATAACATAATTAATGAAGGGAACAAAAAATGCTTACTGCAGATATTTCAATAATAACTTAAAAGAAATAAACCTCCTGTGAGACCGTATAGGTAAGTCCACCATATGGTACATTGGCATTGAAACGACGAATCAAATCATATCTTTTCAGACCAGCTAAAATGATGAAAACAAATGAATCATTCTCTCAAAACTTCGAAATCTAAAATGCTAAATTTCATTAATAGTTATTAATTTTATCAAATGCCCACTCATAATTTTGTGAGATTAAAAAAATAATAACAACTAATTTATTTCAAAATTTTAAAAGAATTAAGCTCTAAGAATTATATCTTCTTTTCAGTTCTTCTCTTCTCAACAAGCATGTAAAAAAGTAAAACAAAAAATATTCCAATTTATTGAAAACTGAAAAGAAAAGAAAAACACAGACGTGGTACTGAAATAACATGTCTCATGCATTGTGATTCCGTATCTTCATCCAATAAAAATTTATATGGTATAATTCGTAAAGCACGATCATATTTGCTACAAGTAATAAATATATACTGATTTCCAGAAGCCCGTGATCCATCAATGAGTGATGTGAGAATTAAATCCCTGGAAAAATTTCAATAAAACTGAAAATTTGAATTTACTGTCTGGAAGCTAAGTGACAATGACATTCATTGAAGGAACCAAATAACATATGTTCAAATTTTATATTTATGAAATCTAAAAATATGAAAACTTGAAGTAGATATTTAAAACGAGAAAGACTGTACCGTTCTGGAGAAGTATATGACCGGATGTCACCTTCATCATATTGAATAGTAAAGCTTTGCGGATCTGTTTCATCACGAATCACAAAAACAATCTAAAAGTAAAAAATGAATAGATTTTAAATTTAATTTTATAATTTAATGAAATAACATATTTGACTAAGGATGAATTCCATCAACGATATTATTTGTCATTTAATAAAATGTGCTGAATTTGGAATTACGAAGTTCTTGTTAACATCCATAAAATACGAAGTTCCAGCAATCCATCTAATTTAACAATTAGATGAAAAAAAAAAAAAAAAAAAAACGTAGAAAAATCATTTTATCGAATGACTTCTACGAAAGAATGGTCCAATTATTATTAGGACATAACAATGTATCTTTGTGTTCGAAACAAATTTTTTTTTTTTTCATTAAACAATCAACTTTACAAGAACAAAGACGGTTTTGAATAGAAGGATGAAAATTATACAACAAAAAGCTGGCAGGTTTCGCTTCATCAATTTAGATAGCTTTTTGGAACAATTTAACACTATCAAAGATCATTCAATAATATCTTTAGAAAAAAAAGACGTGAAATATGTAGGAATAACTGACGCAAAGCTAAAAATATGGCATTTTGATCAGTTGGCAAGCTCAGTAGATTCAAATTATCTGAACTTAAGTCAAAGTTGTGGAATAACTGTGGAATACAGGAAGTGATAAACCTTCCGATTTGCGTCGCCATTTTCAAGATTTCCTTCTATAGGCTAAATCTGATATAGAAGAACAGATGTCAGTGGAAGAGAGATTGCATGGAATGATAAAAGTCACAGAAGCTCAAAAAAGAATTACATAACTCATATTTCACGATTCACTGGTACAGCAAATCATTATATATTTACTTATTCAAATCATTATATCTTTACTTGTCCAAATCATTATATATTATTCACTTATGCAAATTATTATATATTTACTTATCCAAAAATTTCGAAAGCATAAATTGAGTATAAACAAAAGTATCAAGATAAAAAAAAACTGAAACATTAATGAAATTGAATACATAAGAGGCTTAAAATTAATGAATCTTGCTTGCGGAAAAAATGATAGAATAATAACGAATAATGAAATCAATTATTTAAAAAAAAAAAAGAACTTTTCGATGCCTATTTTAATTAACTTTATTCATTTTTCAAACAACTCAAATTAAAACAGCGATTTCAATTTAAGATAACTAAACGAACCGTTTTCAATGGCCGCGCACAAATCGCTGCATAAGTTGATGGATCCCGTTCAATAATACATGTACTACTCAAACATAGCAATCGTTTCACTGAAGGAGATTGTCGCGGTGCAATCTTTTGAACTTTGAACTCCACATATGAAGTTAGCTGTTCATCACGACTAAAAAGTAAGTGACTTATACATCATTAATGTCTAAAATCATTAAATAAATTGTAAAACTCAAAAATAAAAATTGAAAAATGATTGCTTAAGCATTACTCTAATGTTACTATTCCAATGAAATCTAATAAATTGCCTTTTTGTCTTTTTGTTTTCCGCAAGATTTTTAGAAGTGAAGCAATACAGAGAAGCATTTTGAGGACAGGACAAAGATGAATAGGTAGATGAAAAAAAAAAAAAGATGAATAGAAATCAAATTATCATATAATAAATTAATGTTCTAATTAAGGCCATTTATTAATAAAAATAATAAGTAAAAACTGCACTGACTAGATAAAACTAACCTACACAAACCCAAACGTGTTAGCATAAACTGCTCCAAAGTTAATCCCTCTTTTGCGATCGGTATTGAAATTCCCAAATAGGTTGCAGCCATTTGCCGTATCACAGAGATTAGATCATCTAACAATTCGCATACAAATAAATGCTATAAAAGTGAAAAAAAAAAAAAATCAAATGAATTTTCATTGTTCCATCAGCGATCTTTGCAATGACTATACATGGGAAAATTTGGTAATCTGAGATACTAAGTACTGTCTTATACCTTATAATTTAGCATTTCATTACAACAAGGAAATGTGATTTTCTATGTTGACAATACAATACAATTCTCTTTAAAAATTATTCGCAATTTCTTTCTTTTTTATTTTGGAGACGAAAATAGAAATGATATACAAGTCAGATTTGAATTAATAACATGAAAAATCATACGTTGAAATGAGAAGAAAAACTGTAACTTTATATAGAATAAATAAAAAAAAAAAAAACAAACTCGACGACGATGTTCATCCATTTCTACAACAAATCCATTCTGATATCCTTGCATCTAAAAAAGTAATTAAAATATTTTCTCGATATCCGAAGAATTTCTGATTATACTTTCATAAACATTTCTGATAACAAACAGATATAAAACAAACACAGATACGAATAAAGCTTACATGTACTGTTTGAATTTTTTCGGCAAGAAAAAATGAAACTTTGAATTTCAGAAATCTTACAGCTACTCACTATAGTGATAGATTTCATGCGCTGATATGCGTATGATGCAATCACTTCACCGTTATTATTTAGCCTTTCCAATGCATAACTTTTTGTTCGAAGTAGAATCGGTATACGGCGATCAGACCAATCATGTTTGTAGCAGGCAAAATTCTAAAACTATTTTCAAAATAACTGTTTGAATTTCACATAAGTCTGAAGCAGGAAATAGACACAAATGATTTCTCATTTAATCAATTAAAACATAAAAGATTAAAATTAAATCAAAATCAAATCCGACTAATTCAAAAACATAAGCTTATGGTCGTTAGTTTTACCTGTGTCTCAGGTTCAGCATCAGAAAATTTAGGCATATGCATAAGAGCTTCTGATAAAATTTCTTGTGTATATTCTGATGAGAATCGCATCGTGTCATTTTTTCGTTTGGAACGAATCTGGATGACAAATTCATCCTGACCTTGCAATGGACGTGATATTGGTTTAATTGTTACGAAATCTTCATATAACCACTGAAAATCAAAATAGAAAAAGAAATATTAATTTATCTGCTAGAAAGGAATCTACGTCACGTCATGGACGAATGAAACAAATTTATTAACTAAATAGTTAATGCATAAACAGTAAAACTTTACTGAGAATATCTGAATTATTACTGCTTATAATCGTATATTATTTCAGCTTATTTAATTTTAATACTACCACCATACACGAAAATTTAAATCGTTTAGAATCATTAAAAAAAAGAGGGAAAATTATCAACCTGATTTGTTATTTCAAGTGTAGATGGATTATAAGTTGTAATGGCTAACGTACCAATTGAAAATATTCTTTTGTATCTGTAAATAATATGAAAATATGGGTAAAAATATGAATGAAAATATTGCATGAAAATTAAGTATATTTTAAATCACATATCTGATACTTTCTATATTTACCGAAACTTTCAACAAGTATTTTTAAAAAAAAAACGGAGAAACATAAGATTAATGATATAAATGACATCATAAAAACTTAATGTTATGATTTCTTCGGAAAGCGAAAAATTTATAAAAACATTTAACTAACTTTCCTTTCCATGAATGTTTTGTCACCAAATAACAAATAATATCACGATTATCAGCAGAAAATGATGCCATCACAGCAATCTCACCACCTTATTCCTCTCTTGCATCCATATTAATAAAATATCTATTGTCTAAAAATAAATAAAATTTACAATTTGTATAATTAATTTTAAATTACTACATTTGTTAATTTCTAAACGTCATTTATTTCTAGCATAAGAAAAAAGATAAACAATGATATAGAATAATAATCTTTCGTTCATTCAATAATTTCTTATTACACTATTTATAATATAATATTAACAAAATACATAATTATAAGCAGAACAAACAAATTTCTATCACTTTTCATTTTTTTTTTTTAATTTAAAATTTAATACATAAATATAAATTTTTGAGAATTTAAGAAATTTTTAAAAAGAAATCTTTTATTTTTATTTTTTTTCCTTTTTTATCAAATACTTTTATAAAGGAAAGAAAGAAAAAGAAAAGGAAAAAGAGAAAGAGAAGAAAGAAGTTGCATTTTATTTGCATGCTATGAAATTATTTGCAAGTATTTTACACAACGGGAAGGAAATTTTCATAAAAAAATTTAAGCGCTAAATTTAAAAAATTATTAATTTTGTTGTTTTCTTATTTTTCCTCTTCTTTTTTTGTTTTTTCTCGTTTTTTTTTTTCCTCATTTCGTTATAAAATTGGTGTATATTTGTGGAAGAATTATGATTGAATATTTTTGATTCATTTACTGATTTATTGTTTGATTGATTCAAAATGCATTTTGCCTTATTTATTATTTTCCAGTCATTTTCACGCATTCATATTTTTTTTAGGCTTATAAAATTCTCATTGACCATAAAACAAACAAAACCATAGCAAAAAAAAAAAAAAAAATTAAAAGTAAATGGTATAAAAGTGTATATGAATTAAAGTTTGTTATTATTATTGAAAGTTTTAATTGATTGCGAACTTCATTATTTCAGTAATTAAAATTTTGTTCTAAATAGTTTTAATAGAAATTTAATAAGCTTTCTAAATTTGATTTAATTTTAATTCCAAAAAAATTTTAATATTATACCTATTATGAAAATTACAATAAGATTTTGAAATATTTTTAGAGAATATTGTGGCATAACAGTATCGTTTGTTACTCTTTGTTTTTCTTACTTTTAGTTTTAGGAATAAGTTAGGGTTGTGTTAAAAGTTTTGTTTTCAGCATTAATAAATTGCAGTTATGTTGAAAATTTTATGTTTAGGAATAAGTTAGAACTATGTGATGAATCTGAGAATATAATCCAAAGTATATTTATTTAATGAAGGAGTAAATTAATTTAGCTAAGCAAATAATTAATTAGATGACTAAACAGGCTTGTGAATTTTTCCAGTTTACTCATTTATTTATTAATCAAAAGTATGAAAGTATTATTTTAGCAATTTATTAAAATTTGCTTGGAATAAAATAATGTGTGCCTTCAAAAAAAAAAAAAAATGTCAAATTTAGTTAATATTTGTAGAAGGAAAGTTTTTCGAGAATGAGCGAGCGTTATCAACGTTGGTTGCAAATTTTCAAACAGCTCAATAAAAACTCACCAACCAAAGAAGATATCGAATTGATTGCACCATCACATATTAAAGGTAATTTTTCCACTTATAAAATATCATTTTATCCTTTTTTTATTTTCAAAAATTTCCCTTCTAAGTGATATTTTCATGTTAATCATAGATATAGATCTTTCTCTTTTTTTTTTATAACTTTAAAATTTCAGTGCAAAAACTCGTAATATTAAAAATTTTGCGAATAGTTGATCGTTTCGTTTTAAATGTCAGTGGTTAATGAGAGAAGAAAAGATTTTAATATTTTGTTTTTGGATGAAATACTGAGGACATTCGAGCAAGAATTTTGAGTGATTTTTATTTGCATTTTTTTTAAAAAATATTTGATGTTTTGGTTTTTTTAGAGGAATATTTGAAGTTGCATCCGCCAAAAAAAGTAGTTTCGAAACCGACTCCAAAAGTAAAACTCAAAAGGTCATTCGATGAAAGGGATTGTCTTCCTGAAGTATTATAATTTGTTTTACTGCCATGCTTATACAAATAGATTTCAAATTTTCAATTCAAATTTGTTCAAAAATTTTTCCTTCTATTTATATGATTTAGTTCTAGTTCGTTATCAACTTAACAGTCAGAATTATTCCCATTGTCCTGTAAAGTATCTAATCCACTTAGAGTCATATACATTCGACATTAAATATGATCGCTTACCCAGAACGTAAATTAACTGGCCTTATTAGCTGTATCACGATATCTTTGATATTCTGCCATATGAATAGTTGAGGTTTTTTTTTTCTTGAACAGTCAAGCTAAAAGACCAATCCATATCAAAAAGCAAATTAGGTTTGGTTTTGATTTGCGATACTTTTTACAAGATTACAAGAAATGTTGAAGTCACATGTTAATTGGGAATATTGAACGTAAAATAGCAGATATTAGATTACATTACCGAATGACTTGAACATATTTCTGATTTCTGAAAAAGAAATTCGGAATTATGTGGGAAGGAAGAGGAGAAAAGTGAGATTGATGGAATTGCGAAATTATTTTGAAACAATTATTGCTGACACTTAGTTCGTCGTTTTGATTAAATACTAAATTTTATTCCATTTTTTTTTTTTTTGAATTTGATGTTATAAAAAAATTTTTGTTGACGCATAAGATCTCTTTTGTTATTTGTCTTTCTGAAAATCATGTAACTTAAATTATTAGTCTTTTATTACATTTGAATTCTTCATATTTAAAGAAGAATTGCAGCCAGTGTTAAAGAAACACCGCGCTGATGTGATTATTACCTCAAGGAGCGAAACGATACATCAAACCAGTAAGTTATCTTAAATTTGACGAAATGAGATAGATTAATTTGGAACATCTGAGATTTTTGGAAATGAAAACTCAAATGATCAATTGATACATTATTGAAAGATGCTTGAGCTTAGAATAAGTAATAATCTGAGAGTTAGTTATAATTGTAAAATCTTTATAGGCTATAATGAATAATTCAATAGATAAGTAGTTTGATTTTGAGAAAATCATGGTTGCATTACTGATGATTTGATAAAATGAGATTTCCAACAACCGTAATTTGTACTTAATATATTTGTTTTTCAGAAGATTCGGCGTTATTAAGACGGTCACCTCGGAAACACCCTTCATCACTGGTTCGTCCAACAGCATCCAAAAAAATTAATTCACCTTCCAAACCAGTGGCACGTCGAAGTTTAACAAATTTACTGGAACCAGAAACTTTTCAAAATATCGATAGGGTACTTTTTTTTCTTATAAATAAA
Source organism: Brugia pahangi (assembly GCA_012070555.1). Lineage (NCBI taxonomy): Eukaryota > Metazoa > Nematoda > Chromadorea > Rhabditida > Onchocercidae > Brugia > Brugia pahangi. The sequence continues at coordinate 1,888,519 of JAAVKF010000008.1, read as the reverse complement.
ATTAGGATATCATTTTTGTCAAATAAAATTCTTCTATTAATAAATGTAAAGGCAAAAAATTTTTTCAGTTGTCTCCGAATTTTGTAGTACCAGAAAGTGAACCTCCTGCACATGTCACTCAATGTATGTTTACTTCTTTTTATTATTTGTTAGTTCGCTTAGCTTTTGTGTGATTTACTTTTTTAACCTTTAAAAAACGCGGAATTTATTCGACACATTTTATCTTTCATTGTAAATGCAAAGCAAAAAGCGCTTTTCTGCGTCCTAAAATATGATTCATCTTATTCTATTGAAATGCAAAATATAACTTTGCATCTTTATAATACATCTGGCAGTACAAATCGTTAATAGCGATGTAAGTAAATTCTTTACAACAGTATTTTGTCTGTCACATTTCTCTTTAAATTTTAGTTTTTTTTTTTTTTTTTTCTAACTTTTTCTAAAGCACTGAATGTTAATAGAAATTGTAAAAAAAAAATGCATTTTATCATTTTATAATGTTTGTTTCTTCAACACATAGTACAAACCGATGAGCAGATATTACGTCGTTCTCCACGAAAACATCCTTCATCATACAATGAAGTCCTACTATCGCCACAAAAACCTTTACTATTATCACAACCAATCATTTGTCGTCGCTTGAGCAGTTTACTAGGTTCAGTAAGTGATATTGAAAATGAAAAGGTAATTTTTATTTCATTAAGCAAACTTTGAAATAAATAACTTCTTGAAACAAACTCTTACTACTTATTGTTATGGTTGCAAATTCTGGTTTTATGGATTCGCGAAAATGTAGATTCTTATTTGTCATTCTTTTCAGGAAAGTGTCAGCTTAAATAGTTCATATGAAGCAATCAATGAAGATGAGAATAAGAAAAATCCGGAACAAAATTCGCAAGAATTGATTAACATAGGTGCTGAAGAAGAGCAACAGCCATTTGTTGATGAAAAGGAATGTTTAAAGAGGAAATTAAGAGAAAAAAATCAAAATTATCGACGTTTAAAAATGAAAAAGAGTTATGTACGTGGTACTTCATTAGCAAAGAAGAATTTCAGAAAATGGCGAAATACTCGTAACAAACGCTGATGCATAAAATTTGCAAATTCAAAGTCAAAATCTTTCATTTTAATTCAGTTCAATGAATCACTTGTTAAATACAAATTTTTGGTACACAAATTTACAAATTGGTAAGAATTCGATAATGTAGAACACAAAATTTGAATAATTTTCGTCAGTATGTTCTTGATTAAAGGGAAACACAGAGGAGAAAATAATTAGTAATTACAAACAGCAGAAAATTCTACAAGGCTAAAATAGAAATAAATGAAACTAATTTCCATCAGAATACGAATGGACTAAGCATTCCACAAGAAAAAATTTTATTGCGATTTTTTTAAATTTAAATTTTATTTGAAACTGATATATTTTATATCTTATTGTCTGTGAAATTTAGTCACTGTGATTTATAACTATGTCATTGGGCATTAAAAGATTCGCTCATTGAGTCAATTGTTACGGCTGGATTCTTAATTCATCTTGATAAAGTTATTTATTGAGTTTATTCGAAGTACACTGATTCATTAATCTGATAACTCGTTATTGTGTATCAAATTGTAATTTACTGAATTCGGTGCATTTAATGAAATTTATAAATTTTAATTTATTGTTGATATAAGTAAACAGCACAAAATTCATCCATTCCAATTAGCACTTTGTATACTATCAGTAGCACTAATTGGGTGATTACTTGTTATCAATTAAGAATATCTAAGTAATCATTAAAATGTTATATTTTACTATGAATTCTGAGAAATTATCTTTACTTTGGCTAGCTAATTAGATTAATTTATTTATGTTTATTTTAAACTAATTAAGTGATTTTGCAGATATGTGCAATTTTTTTTGATATTTCCGAAGTCGTTTCATTTCTCTTTATTTTTTCTTATGGTAAAATTATTCCAGTAGTAGAAATTTCTTCCATTCATTAAATAAAGTAGTGAATAAAAATTTTTATTTTTGAAATTCAAAATTATGCAAGATAGATGTAAATTATTAATAAAAAAGAAAAGAAAGAATTCTTCAAAACAATAACAAAAAAATAAAAAGTATATAGAAAGGCATAAGATTACTTAAATGTAATGAACATTAATTAAGGCAAATCTGATATTTTCTTTATTATCAAATTAGAGATATAAATTTTAACATATTAGAGGAGAGAAAAAAAAGAAATGAATGAAATATAGTAGGATGAGTTTTCATTGAAATAATTACAAAATATATGAAATATTAAAATTAGTTAACAATTTTTAACAAATATTCCTTTTTCACTCTCAACCAACTAACCAATTAACAACATAGCTTTGTTTATTAATTATTTTCAAATAATGCATTATCATTTTGCTGATAAAAAATTTATTTATCAATATATATAGATAAAGTAATAATTGAAAAATGTAAGAAACAATTTGTAGAGGTAAATTAGTGAAGAACAAATGTTCTCGTAAATACCCTGCTCAATAATAGAAGAGGAATTTGGAAGAAGATATCATTTCTTTTTTTTATTATTATTACTTATTTTTTTTTTTTTGATATTATTACTATTATTTCTATTTATAGTTAATGTCATGACTTATCGATTATTAATTCAAACTGTTTTTTATTAATTATAAATTTCTGATTTATAAGAGATTTAATTATTCCTTTTTAATTATTCCTCATTAATTATTGATTTCCGATTTATTAGCATCTTTATATAAATATTATTTTCTTTTTTCCGAAAAATATTAATGAAAAATAACAAATTTTCTCCTTAATGCAAATTTGACAGTTACATTTTTAATTCTATTACTTTAAATTTCTATAAAATTAGTAGTTTTTTTTTTTTTCTTTTGAATTTTTCTTTGAATTTGTACTTAAAGCTCTTCTTGCAAACTGAAGAGATCAAAAAAAAAAAAAAAAAAAAATACAATGTTATCAAAATGTCACATTCATTTTAAAATCCTAACATTGCGGGCAGTATAAAATAACTTTGATAGCATATAACATATACAATTTAATTCTATATTTTATAAATTATGATAAATGAAGATAATTTTATTTTGCACAATTTAATAATCTTCAAAATTAACCATTTTCTTTTGTATTTAATTTCTGTTTTTTTTAATTATTTTTAATGAAATTTTAAAAAATTAATTTTATTCGAAATTTATTCTCTTTTATACTCCTCATCTTCGTCCTATGCCTATTGGAATAATTTGATATCATATAATAAAAATAATTAATAAATGTTTTGGTATTTCTTTTCTTTTCTGTTACTCACCAATTAATTAATTAATTACATAGTTAATTGATCAGTTATTTAATTAAATGAATGATCGATTAATTGATTAGTGTAAAAATTCTTCATGAAAGCTATCAGTAGCATCAATCTCATCCAATTTAGATGCTATAGGATGAGTTAAAGCTGGTGGCGGTGGTGGTGATGGTGACAATACCGCACGTTTCTTTTCATCATCAAGAAAATTCTTCCATAATGCTGCGACAATATCTGTTGTAATTAAATCACCTGCATTTGCAGCTATAATTCGTAAGATGAAAATGCCATCTTTTCGTAAGCATCGATTAATGAAATGTTCCAAAACATTATGCGCTATAATTACAAATAATTCATCGTTGTATTTTAATTAATTTGAATTTTTTTTTTTATCTTCAAATTCTATAAAATTAATAAATTAAATAAGATTAAAAAAAATATATCACAATGAAATAATTGATCTGTTCTACTAATTAAGCTAATTTTAATTAATTCTACAAATAACAAATCTGATCCATTCCTTAAGCTTATTTCTTACCAATTTTATTTTCTTTCTTTTTTTTTTATTTATATTTTACTGCAATTTATCATAAAAAAATTTTAATCACAAAAAAAAAAATTTTTTTTTTTTGCTTTTGAAAAATCAAAAATTATAAAATATAGAATGATTATATGAAATAGACTATTTACCTTGTCCGTCCAAAAGTCCATAAACACGTAAGTACTGAGCAATGAACGAGTACTGTTGTGTTTCAAGAAAAGACATACAGTACCAATATATTAATGAAGCTATTGTTGCTACGATCACTAACAGTATCCACCACCATAGAAACAAATACACCTGCAAATGAATAATTTTTATTTATTTATATCAAATTAAACTTAAAATCAGAAATTAAAAAAAAACGAATTAAAATTAAAATCAAATTACCCAACTAATTTTTGCTTTAAAATTTTAAAAAACTTCCATAGAAAAATTGCTATTTTATATACCGTATTACAACACAATTTTATGTAATGAAATTTTAATTTGGTAAATTTTAATTTTTTAATTTGATTTTAAAAAATTTTAATTTGATAAGAAACAGGTGGTAAATAATGCGGTACTGTATAACGCATACAGTACCAATATATCAATGAACAATTTTAAGTAATACTTAAGTCTAAGGTTGTAGCAAGTATACGGTATTGTGTTAGGTATCTGAATAGAAATAACTTATGTTACTAATTGTTAATGAATTAAACAAAAAAAGTTTAACTGATATAGCAATTTATAAAATTTTAAAACTTTTATTGTATTACTGTAACTGATACTAGTTTTTACTGTTGAGTCCAAGCAATTTTAATGCAGTTTTTAAATTAATTAAATTTTAAATATTTAAATTAAAAACAAACTTTTTCATTAAACATATTAATCATTAAGACACATTGAACAGTATGCCTGTGCTTGTTGCCCAATACTCGAACATCGAAATCACACATTGTTACTCTGAGTAAAAAAATTTTGAAAATTAAAAAAAAAAAACAGTTTTTAAATATTTTTGAAAAAAAAAATTGCTTAATTTCAAATGATTAAATCAATTTTTCTTTCATCTCGAAGTTTGTTTTTTTTTTTTTTTTGCTCAAAAGTTTTGAAATTTTAAAATGTTTAAAGATTTCTTGAAATACCACTTAGCTTGTAAAACATAACGTAGTATTTGAAATTTACAATAAAGAAAATGTTAATTCTACATATCACAATGAACATTAAATGAGTAAGAAATCTCTCGGGATCTCGAACCTCGGGAAATGTCCTGATTCTTGCCATTCACGGCCATTTGCTAAATCACGAAGGATCTCGAAACCCCAAAATGTGTAATCGGTACCAAGAAAGCTATTTAATAAGACAAACTGCGTAATAGCTTGCAGAAGATAAATAAACTTTACCAACATATACAGTAATGTTAGGTACAATCCCTAAAATTTAAATTAAAATCATAAAATTTGAAATTAAATATGATTTGAAAATATTCTGTCCTAACATCAATTAATTCATACGAACATTATTATTATGTTCATAACAATAAAGCTAAATGAAAAGTAAGAATAAAATTAAAATTGATTTAAACTTCCATACATAAATGATCATAAATTATTAGTAAAATTCAATTGGAATTCAAATAAACAAATTTTCTTATTTTAATATTAATTTATCTTATAAAAGTTTTAGCGTTTTTTTTTTTCCCCTGAAATTTTCATAAATTCAAATTTTTTTTTACCTTACGCAAAAGTAACGATATTGGACTATGACGTATCAAATTCCTTTGTGTTTTTAATGAATCGTAAATATGCGTAGCTACGACAGCCACTGAATCTTTACGTTTATCAGATTGCATATTACTTACATCCTGAGACATTAATACAATACCTTTTAAGGCTATTCCTGAAAAATAAATTTTTGAAAAAAAAAAAGTTGAAAATTTATAGAATTTAAAAAAAAAATTTACCAATTTTCAAAATATATAATTCATTTCAATTCAAAATAAAGCACTTTTAATACTTTGTTTTTTGTAGTTTTGTATTCACGCATATATTCACTTATATTTCTGAATTATTATCGAATTATCACGCAAGTATACGTATAGATAGACGTACGTTAATTAGATATGGAATAGCTAATTATATTAAGTATAGCTTGAATATTTTTTATTTAGTATAGAAATGAATTAAAATTAATAATATTTATTCAGCATTTCGATAAAAAAAAAAAAAAGCAAAATTGAAAAAAAAAAAATTCGGTTAAAATGGTAAATTTTTGCTCTCCTAATCAGTTAATTAAATTTTCTGTAAAATTCTCTAATAATTAAAAAAAATTATGAGAAATCATAATTTGTTATTTAGAAAATTGTTTGTTAAAAAGTAATCATTTTATAATCAAGTTTTTTTTTTTCAATCGGAAAAAAGAAAAAACGCTGGAAAATATTAAAGTTTACCTGATTGCCAATTAAGTAATCGCCAGATTAGACATGGCAGATAAAATAAAATGCCCTGTAAACCTAATATGAATGGTACCCATTGGTAGTAACCTGGAAGAATTAATTAATTAATTAATTAATTATGCAATACAAATAATCAATATTTAAAAAGAAAAAATTTTTTTTTCTTTTTGTTACAATATTAATTTGTTTGTTTAACCAATTTTTGACAAAATTTGCAGTAAAAATTTTTAACAGCGAAATTTTTAATGGATGCGACATTAAGACTTCAATAAATCTTATTGTCTTATCTGTCAACATGTATACATTTTAATGTAAACTTTTAATAAATCTAATTATCTTATCTGTCAACAAACATTTAAATTTCAATAAATCTTATCTGCCTTATCTGTCAATTTTATATTTAAGGTAAAAATTCAATAAATATTGCTGTCTTATTTGTCAACAAACATTTAAATTTCAATAAATCTTATCTGCCTTATCTGTCAATTTTATATTTAAGGTAAAAATTCAATAAATATTGCTGTCATATTTGTCAACAAACATTTAAATTTCAATAAATCTTATCTGCCTTATCTGTCAATTTTATATTTAAGGTAAAAATTCAATAAATATTGCTGTCTTATTTGTCAACAAACATTTAAATTTCAATAAATCTTATCTGCCTTTTCTGTCAATTTTATATTTAAGGTAAAAATTCAATAAATATTGTTGTCTTATTTGTCAACAAACATTTAAATTTCAATAAATCATATTGTCCTACCTGTTAACATCTATAAATATATTTATACATATTTAAACTTTCAAAAAAAAAAAAAAAACCCTATTGGTCCCTTAAAATAGAGCAATGAATATTTGAAGAGGAAAAGTTATGCGACAATTCATACAATCCAAACAATTTCATTTGCGCTTTTATTTATTTATTTTTTTTTTTGCCGCAAACAACGATGAAAAATGCATTTGCTAACATTAATATTTATCAAAAATCATTCAACAACAAATAATTTCCGCCAATTCATTAAAATGAATTGGCGGAAATTATCGCATACAATAATGCATTTCGTTATGTGTACACTTTACAACAATTGGTAGAATAAATACATTGAAAATAAGTAAATAACTATGAGAGACACAAATTTTATAAATATATGAATTCATCTAAATATTATCCATCAAATATAGTTAATTAATTAAATTGATTTTGTGTTTGTAAATTGAATTATGAATTCAAATAATTCATTATTATAAATTGAGTTATAAATTGTTTCTAAATTGAATTATGAATTCAAATAATTCATTGACTTTGTGTTTATAAAATTTAATTATGAATTCAAATAATTCATTATTATAAATTGAGTTATAAATTAACTTATGAATTCAAATAATTCATTATTATAAATTGAGTTATAAATTATTTATAAATTATGAATTCAAATAATTCATTGATTTTGTGTTTATAAAATTGAATTATGAATTCAAATAATAATAGCAATTCAATAATAAATTAACATAATAAATAGTGTTAGCAAGTTTTAGTAAAGATTTTTTTTTTTTTAAAAGCATACAGAAATGGAGTTAATTTTGAGATATAAAAAATTTTTAAAAAAGCAAATTTATGATAGCAATTGATTGTTCAAAAAATTGTTTAAAAAATTCGAAAATAAAAGTTCTGTTAAATTTTCTTATCTAATTTATAATAAATTTACATGAGAAATATTAGCAATCAAATTAAAATTATTCATTACTCATATATTTGTCTAATTTACATCTATTTATTTATTTATTTTATTCATCAATTCTATTAGAATAAATGTTGATCAATAATTTCAAAATTTATATTAAAGAGAAAAAAATCAAAATGAAAAAAAAAATTACTTTACCTTTTAATCTTTTAATAAAAAATAGTAATGAAAAGAAAAAAAAAATTGAATAAAATTTTATTTAATTTCTTAAATTCCAAAAATTTTTTCTTGTTATAAACGTTTCATATAACTTTTATCTCATAAATATGTTTAATAAAAGTGAGAAAAAAGAGTGAGAAGAAAATTTTTTCAAATTAATTTTGTTTCTAATTAAATTAACAAATAAGATTTTTCAAAAAAAAAAAATAAATAAATAAATAAATAAATAAAAAAAGCAAAGATAAGAAAAGATGAAATTAAAAGTTTATAATTTATTTCAATTTAAGGTATTTAAAACAATTACTTTATTTAAAGTAAATAAACGTACCAATTTCACGTTCTTCACGTTCCTGTAAATCACGTGGAATATAATGATTCAATGGTAAAAAATAAGTATTTTGTATGAAGCAGTAATTTTCACTGTATTGTTCCCATGCACCTGGAAGGGGAAAAAAAATGAAATGATTATTAAATATTTTATCTTATCAGGTAGAATACTGAAATTATTTTTGAAATAATATCAAAGAGAAAAATATCAGATAGAAATTTTGATAAGTATTTCATTTTACATCTGATAAGAAGAAAATAAAAAAGATATTTTAAAAAAAAAAAATGTAGATGTAAAATTGAATAAATCAATTTCATAGCCTATCATTAATTTTTATTAATTTGTTTAAAAATTGTTTTTTTAAAAAAAATTTCTTTGAATGAAAAAAAAAAAAGAAAAACCGGTAAACTGGGCCGGAATCCAACACTGAATTGGTTGTCCAACATACCTGAAAAGAAAAAGTTTTACTGAAATTAATTGAAATATATTATAGCAATAAGTAAAAATTAGCAATAAAATTAATTATAACTTTTTTTTTTTAAATTTATCTTTTGTTGATTATTTTTAATTTAAATTGTTTGTTTTAAAATTTTTCTTTCAAAGAAAGTAAGAAATTTTATATTAACAAGAAAAAAAATTCTTTTTTTTTCTTTTGCATTAGATTATTTATTATCTAAGCTTTAAGTACAAAATTTTTAAGTATAAATTTTATTATTAAAAAATTTTAAAGTAAATAAGTAAATAAATAACAAAACTATATATATATATATATATTTATATATAAGAAATGAAATAATGGATAAATTAGCTAACAAATATGTCAAACAAATTAATTTAAACTTTTGCAATTATTTTTAATTAATTATAAAATTTAAGTTTTTTTTTTTAAATCATAAAAGTATATTTTTAAAAAAATAAATAAAAAATGGAATATATCATAAAATCATAAATATATACTAAAAAAAAAATGAAACAAACTGTTTAGCACTAAGTGTTAATGCAAAAATAACAAGTAGTAAAGGTGTATAGTAGTAATTAAGACGATCGATTGAGTCATCATCAAATTGTGGTTTCAAACCCTTCAAGAATGCATCCAAAAATAACATCCTGAAATAATTTCAAAATTTACGTAAGTATAATTTCACGTGATTGCAACTTTCGTAGGTAAAAACAATAAGTATTAAAGAATAATAAATATAATAATAATATAATTAAGAAAAAAACACTAACAATGCATAAATAAGTAAGAATAATTAGGAAAAATGTAAAAAAAAAAATGTGAGTAAATCTATGAAAAATTATAAAAATATTAATTTTAAGTTAATATTTAATTTTTTTTAAATTTTAATCAATATTTAATAATTTTCATTTTAACATCTATTTCATTTTTTTTTTTTGATTTTTGATTTTTTTTTTCAATTCTTTTGATATAATATGCATTTTTATGCTAATGTCGCTTATGTGTAACATTTTGTGATAATAATTTTAAATTAAAAACAAATTTTTTTTTTTTTTTTGAAAATTGGAAAATTATAAATTTATTATTATATTTGAAGAAATTTAAGTGATCTAAAATAATATCAAATTCATTTCAAATTTTTACAAAAATTTTTTATAGCAAAAAAGATAAAATTGTGAGCATAAAAAAGTTTTTTGACCTTATCGAACAAATTGCAAAGAAATATAATTAAAAGGAAACAACTGGAAATTAAACGAAAAGGAAAATTAATTCAAACAATAAAAGGAACAAAAAAAAAAAAAAAAGACCAACGAATGTTTTTTAATTAATGTTAGGAAGAATTTAAATTTAATTCAAATTACCGTGTTTAAATTAAAATGTGGGTAATGAAGTAGAGTGTTCCCGATAAATCGTAATGGTATTATTTTATCGCAAAGTTTTCTCTTTTTTTTTTTTTTTTTTAAATACTATTTAAATGATGGAATAATTGAGTAACAAAAGTTTACTTTTGATTTGCCCATAATTGTATAAAATATAGTCTGGGGTAAATTTTTATAGTACTAAACTTTATCAACTATTTACGGGTAAATGTCACTATGTTAAATTACCCTCAGCTATAGGTAATTTCTTTTTTCTTTTGATACTCGTGAAAATACTGATAAAATAATCAGTTAGAGATAATGCATTGCATCAAGAAAAAATGAAATTTTTTATAAAATGGAATAGTTTTCAGAAAAAAAAATGAAATTTGATAGTTTTTTTTTTCTTTAAAAAAAAAAACAAAGAATAAAAAATTTTGTAATTGATTGAATTTGCAATGAAAATTTCAGCATTTTAAAGCGCCCATGCTAAAGAAAAAAAAATTATTTATAAAAATTGGATTTAAAAAAAAAAAATAATTTTAAAAAAATTTTTTAGATTTTAGAAAAAAAATTATATAAAAAATAAAAAAAAATTTAGTTAAAAAAATATACGATGAATTTATAAACATTCAACAAAAAATATGTTTAATTAACATTAATAAATTAGCAACCTAACATAAGAAAAAAAATTTTTTGTTTTTTCAATATAATTTTTAAAAAAAAAAAAAAGAAGAAATTATTCGAATATATTTGATGAAAATCACTTAGTCGAAAAATAAAAGATTTTGTTTTCCTTTTTTTTTTTTTTTTTAATGAGCCAATTATAGAAAAAATATTTTTCTAATTTTTTCAGTCAATTCTTTTTTTTTTCCAAATAATTTGTAAATAATTTAATGATCAAAGGACATTGAATTTAAAGTAAAAAGTTGGAAAACAAATTTTATTTCAAGAAATTTTGAAAATAATTTAAATATGTAGAATAATATGTGTAAGTCAGAAAATCACGTATTACGACGCAGTTACGTGAGGAACATAGCTAATAGAGCAAATTGTTTGCGTGAAATTGTAATGCTGATAGAAAAAAAGTAGTTGCACATTGCGTATGGATTATTTTAAATGCAATATCAAAGTGATCAAACCACCATATGACGATTAACATAAAATGAAAGAAACGATAAAAAATGAATGAGCAATATGTGATAAAATGGTTCAAATAAGATACCATAAAATTGCTGTCAATAATGATAAATGAAAAGAAAAAACAAAAATGTGCTGCAAATTTTAGTAAAATTGTTACAAATTTCCATATAATTCAAAAAAAAAAGACTTAACAATAATTTTAAAATTCATATTTTTTAAAAAAAACTTTCAATTTTTGCAAAAAATTTCATGCCTAAAACAATTATGATATTGACAAAAAATGATAAATAGCTGCTTCTTTATTGTTTAATTTTTTTAAAAATATTAAAACTTTGTTTCATACAAACTGGTTATTTTTTTTTTAAAGTAAAACGAAAGAATAATTGATTTAATTATTACTTTAAAATCAAAATTTTGTAAAAACTTTTTCTTATTTGTTTTTTTAACATTTTTCATTTCTTTTTTTTTTTGCTTCCAATTATTTCTTCTTCCATACCTCTTTCTCTTTTAACTTAAACAAAAAAAGAAAAAAGAAACAAACAAGTTTCAAATGAACCTTTTTTCAAATTTTTATTAAAAAAAAAATAAAAATAAATTTTGACTGAAAATTTTCCAATTATTAATAAATGGTAGAAATATGTAATTCAATTCATTTATCATTTCGAAAAAATTTCCTTCGCTTTAAAATGATTTTTTAATTTCTAACCAACTGAAAATCATCAAATTAGCAACAAATATTAAAAATGAAAATTTTCATTTTTGAATTTTACATCTTTCTACAAATTTGTTTTTTTATCCTTTATTAATAATATTTAATTATCTCTGCCATTAGAAGTTATTATTTATAAAAGTGATGATTACTACTGATAACCTTTTATCACTGATATGTTATTTGTTGAAATCAAAAGTTTTATTATTATTCTCTACAGAAATGATTGTTAATTGAATTAATTGAAATGGAAGAAATGATTATTAATTGAATGGATTTAACAAAATGAGTAAATGTTTAGTTTTTTTTTTTGAAAGATAATAAATGACCTTTTGATAACCTTTCAATTTTTTTTTCCCTACATTTAATATTAAAATAAATATTGTAAAAATTAATGCATCAAAATTTTCATTTGATTAATAAATTATGAGTGTAATAAAAGAAAAAATGAAATATTTATATTAATTATATTACAAACAAAAAAAGATTTTCTTTTAATAGTCTAAATTATGTTTAAATTTTTTATTAAAATTAAAACTTTAAAATGATCAAGTTGAAATTTTATAGAATAAACAAAAGTAATACCTATCAAAATAATGATTAGTTACAATATTCAAAATTATTTACTATCTTTGTTTATAAATCAATAAAATATAGTTTACAGATATTAGTTAGAAATACAACTCCATATATGTAGGTATTAATAAAACTTAGACTTAGGCTTAAACTTGAATTATTTTTTTTTCTCATATTTATAGCAAAAATAATTAATAAAATAATATTTACATAAATACTAAACATATATCTGAAATCATTTACTTAATATTTTATATTATAATTAAATCATTTAATTAATATGCAAAAAAATTACAGTTTCGAAATGAACTAAAGTATCATGTATTGAGCTAATATTAGATATATATTTAAAAGATTAAAATTAAATCAATTAATTAGTAGCTAAATTATTCGCTACTTTTTCCATAAAATATAAACAATATATTTTTTAAATTTTTAATGTAAATAGAAAATTGCAAATAACTCTTTTTTCTCACTTTTAAATTTTAAATCTAAATTTCAAAAAATAAGTAAAAAAAAAAGAATAAAGAAAAGCAAAAATGAAAAGGGAAAAGAAGCAATGACAATAAAAAAAAAAGAAATTTCAACAAATCATTATTGTAAAATCATCTTAACCAAAAATTTTCAATATAAAGCATCTTGCAAAAAAAAAAAGAAAAATGCATGGCATGCAAAAAAGCACAACATGAAAATGCATGGCATGCAAAAAAGCACAACATGAAAATGCATGGCATGCAAAAAAGCACAACATGAAAATGCATGGCATGCAAAAAAGCACAACATGAAAATGCATGGCATGCAAAAAAGCACAACATGAAAATGCATGGCATGCAAAAAAGCACAACATGAAAATGCATGGCATGCAAAATATGAGAAATACATTTTAATCAAATTGATTTTTTTCCTTTTCACTTAAAATATTTTATTTAATAAATAATTAAGTATTATGAATGAATAAAAATTCGTTTAATTAATGAGATAGAAAAAAAAAAAGATTTGCTTTATATGTAAATTAATTATAATATTAATTAAACAAATTTAATTTTTTTTTTTTTAAAAATGCGCTACTATTTTATGACAAATTAGAAAATAAAAAGAAAGGAAAATGAGGGAAAAAGAACTGAGAAAAAAAGTTTAATTAATTTGAAATGGATAATAATATATGAATTTACAATTATTTATTGAATATTTCAGGATGTTAGTTTACGAAATGAATAAATATTTTGAAATTAAAAATTTATTCCTTATAATTTAATTATGATTACAATTATAATTTACAATTATAATTGCAATTATCATAAGCTGCATAATGATAACAGAAGTGGTAATAGAAAATGATAATAATATTATCATTTCTCGTTTTCTTTGTCGTAAAAATTTTTGCATAATTAAATTTGTTTTAAAAAGTTTATAAAAAAAGATTATTATTAATTTAAATTTCCAGAATAAATGATATACTTAAAAAAAAAAAACAAAGAAACAAACATTACAACAACATTCTCATTAAATCTCATTAATTACTTCTTTTTCTTGTTGTCACCTCGTTGTCACAGCTGTGGCTTCCCCTTCTCTTCTAACAAAGATTTATCTTATATTTACAAAAAAAAAAAATGTAACAACCACTAATTATAATAATAAAAGTTGTTGAAGGAATTTTTCAAAATTTTCTACCGATTAAAAAGTTTTTCGGAAAGTTTTTTTTTTCTATCTTTTTGCAACAAAAAGTTTAGACAGAGAGAGAGAGAGAGAGAGAGAGGGAAAAAAAAGAAAATTACAAAAAAGTTTGCTGCAAAAATTTGAAAATATCTTGATTTCTATGTTTAAATAATATTTAAAGATTAATGAAATGAGAATATAAGTAATAAAAATAAATAAATAAATTTTAATAAAAAATCAAATTTTTACTGTTTCTTTACACTAATATTTTAGTATTAACAAAAAATGCTAAATTCAAATTTATTAAATTCTCAAATTATTCTTTGAGCTAAAGGAATTCCTTTAGTAAATTCAAAAAGAAAAAATTTGAAAATACTTAAATTCAATTTAAAAACTTTAAATTACAAATGACAATAAGAAATTTTATCTTTGTACCAATGTTTGCTGTTAACAAATTTGTGACTGTAATAAATCAAATTAATGCATCAAAAATCAACAAACATTCATTTAATATATAAAAACCAGTTTTTAAAATCGAAATTAAAAAATAAAAAAGGCAAAATGTAACTGATTTTTAGATGAGATATGGAATAAATTAAATCAAATTTTAAAATTATCTATTGTTATAATAATAATAATAATAATAACAACAATAATAATAATAAATAATAATATAAATAGTAAAATAGCGAGATATTAGTTACTGATAGTTTACTAATAGATATCAGATAATCTGGAATTAATGAATTTAAAGTTAATCAAAATTAACATAAACCATCAAAAAAAAAAAAAAAAAATTATCAATTATAATTCGACAAATTAAAATTTTTGAAAATTACGAAAAAAAAAAGCAATGTATTTTAACTTATTGATAGGAAAGATTTTAAATATTTTTATTTTCCATTTCTAATAATTATTCATTTTTCATTTGATCAATTAATCGTTTTGATGAAATTCATTTGAAAAAAAAAAAATAGCTAAGTAATTATTAAGCTAGCATGTTTCATTCAAATATGATAAGAATACTGATAATATGATAAGAATACTGATAAGAATAATGATAATAATGATGAAGATTGAAATATTTTAAAAAATTTCCCAATAGAAATACATTAATTTACGTTTTGCGATTAAATTTTTAAATTTATGATTTTCATTCTTTTTCATTTCCTATTAATTTCCATTTTTATTCCTATTTTATATTCACAAAATTCTCACATGCATAAGTGCAAGAATGACTAAATGATAGATAAGTAAATAGAAAAAATCAGTAATTATTATTTGAAATTAAAATCCCTACCTAATTTTTTAATTAAAAAAAAAAATCCTTACAATAAATCATTTTAAATGAATTTGTTGCTACTAAAAAAAAAAGAATTACAGTATGAATAATAAGTAATGGAATGTAGTATTTAAATACTAATTAAATAATTTAATTAGAATATAAGACTAAAATTTAAAATTTTTAATATTTTCATTCTATTCGTTATTATTTTGTTAGAGTTCTACAAAATGTAAATTAATTTATCAATTAAATATGAAAAAAAGATAAAAAATTTTTCTAATTAAATTTTTAATTTAATATATGAATTAAATTTTGTATGAATGAAATAAGATAATATTTAATAAATAAGAAAAGAGAAAAAAAGAGAAAAATAAAAGTGCACTGAATTGTTTGAAAAAAAAAAGTGAAAAATGATATATTTATTAATTATTTTTGCAAAATTATATGTGATTAGTAAAGGATTAAAAATTAATCTGAGTAATAGAGAGAGAGAGAGGGAGAGAGAGAGAGAGAAGAGAGAGATAATATGATAATTGATATGATAAATGTTAAAGTAGCTGAAACAAATTTTAATTTCAAAATAAAATTAACATTTTATTAAAATTTAATGATGCTTACAATAATAATGTTACTTTTCCCATGAAATATATGCACAAATTTAATGGTAATTTTAAATTATGGGATGGGAAAATTTGTTTTGATATTTGATATTTGATATTAAAAAATATGATAAATTATATTTGGAAATGTTTTATAACTCAAAATTATTATTTCAAAAATTTAATCATCTAAATTTAAAAATGAATGAAAAATTTTTAATGAATAATATAATATTGCAATATAAGCGGTATTTTCGTTTTATTTATTACAAATTTTATGAATGAATGAAAAAAAAAATTTAGTATTTCATACCTGAAATATATTAAATTAAGTAACTCTAAATAAACAAATAGATAAGTTATTGAAGAATCAAAAATTGACAAGAAAATTTTAAAATTAACATTTCATATTATAAAATAATAAATTATATATCAATTCAAAAAGATAAGAAAAAAAAAACGAAAAATATTTAAAATATATTAAATTAAGTAACTCAAAATAAACAAATAGAGAAGTTATTGAAGAATCAAAAATTGACAAGAAAAATTTAAAATTAACATTTCATATTATAAAATAATAAATTATATATCAATTCAAAAAGATAAGAAAAAAAAAACGAAAAATATTTAAAATATATTAAATTGAGTAACTCTAAATAAACAAATAGAGAAGTTATTGACAAGAAAAATTTAAAATTAACATTTCATATTATAAAATAATAAATTATATATAAATTCAAAAAGATAAGAAAAAAAAACGAAAAGTTTGAAATTTATGAGTCAAAGGAAACAAAAAAAGCTGAAAATTATAATTTTTTTCTGAAAATTATAAATAATATTAGCAATATTTAAATTTAAAAATGTAAAAAATGAAATGAATAAAAGTAAATTCGATTATATTTTTCTTTTTTTTTTTTAAAAAAAAAAGAAGTAAAATACATTCACTTTCCCATTATATTATTACTCATCTCGAAAAATATTTTATCTCACTAAAAGCTTTTCATTGCTATTTATCAATTTGTAAATAATTTTTTATTTTTTTCCCTCTATTAATGTTTACATTCGTTATTTTGTTTTTTTTTTGTTTTTGAACAATAAAAATTGAAAATAAAATAAATTTTTTTCATTTGTCATTATTGATTGTTATTTTTATACAAGTATGAATAAGAAATAAAATATTATTGAGATAATATTTACTGTTGAAACTTTTTTAAATAGCATAAATAAATGAATGACATAAAATAAAATAAAAAAAAATCAAAATTGAAATTTCTTTTTTTTTTTAAATAAAAAAAAATCAAAATTGGAAATTCTTTTTTTTTTAAATTTCTATTTTATTGAAAAATTAAAAAAATATAAAAAAGAAGAAAAGTATTTGTTTTTTCGTGTATTTCAATAGCAACACGTTATCTGTATGAAAAAATAAAAATTGATAAACAATTGATTAAAATGATAACTTTTTATTTGCAATTATGCAACTTATCAATGAGATAATACAGATTATAAAATTTAAAAAAAAAAAAAAATGAAATTTGCTGTAAAATTTATAATACAATACAAATAACAAATAGTAAAGCATATGCCATTTCCTAGATATACTTTAGAAAAAGGTTTAATTAAAATTAAAAAAAAAATTTTTTTAAGAGATTAAAATTTAATTAGAATTTAAAAAGTTTATAATCAAATTTGATTATCAATCCTTTTACTTAAATTTTTCTTCAAATCTTGCTCAAATAAATTTTAAAATTCATTGTTTTAAATAAACGAATTTGAAATAACTTTAATTAATTAATGCTTTATTTGCATTTTCAATTAAATTTTTATAATTGAAAATTTCTATGTCAATCAATTATTTGCCCTAAATATAAAACATATAAATGCTAGCATATACAAATGATAATTTCAATTCAATAATCGATAATCAATAATTGAAATAATCAATAACATTTAAATTTATAAAAATAATACAATTTTGTAAAAGAAAAATCAAATATTCTAAATGCTAAATTAATTAGCATTTCTTCTTCTTCTTCTTCTTCTAAATTTTATACATTAAAAATTAATTAATTAATTAATTAATTGCGTCATTTTAATTTGAATAAAAAATAGAATAAAATAAGCGCAAATGCAATATGCGCCAGTATTTTTAAATTTTCAATATCATTAAAAATAGATCAATTATTGATAATGCACAAATGATACTATAATCCGCTTTCATGGGTGCGAATTTTTGCTTTATCAGATAATAATGGTTCTGTATATGGTGGCGGATTTGTACGATTTGTAAGAAAACGCCGCCAAAGTGTCGCGATCAATTCACAGGTGACAATATCACCTGAATTATCTTTTACGAGTTGTAACAGGAATACACCATCTGGACGAAGTTTTTCAACAATAAATTCATCAATTAAAGCACGACGACGTGTTGTATGAGCAATTGCTGGATCAATCTAAAAATTTTTAAAAAAAAAAATACATTTTAATTTAACTATAATATTTTAAATTTAAAACAAAAAAAAATTGAAAATTACATTTTTAATTTAACTATAATATTTTAAATTTAAAGCAAAAAAAAATACATTTTAATTTAACTATAATATTTTAAATTTAAAACAAAAAAAATTGAAAATTACATTTTAATTTAACTATAATATTTTAAATTTAAAGCAAAAAAAAAAATACATTTTAATTTAACTACAATATTTAAATTTAAAACAAAAAAAAAATTGAAAATTACATTTTAATTTAACTATAATATTTTAAATTTAAAACAAAAAAAAAATACATTTTAATTTAACTACAATATTTTAAATTTAAAACAAAAAAAAATTGAAAATTACATTTTTAATTTAACTATAATATTTTAAATTTAAAGCAAAAAAAAAATGAAAAATGAAAATTTTAAATTAGTGAAAAAAAAAAAAGAAAGAAAGAAAATTTTTTAAATTTCTTGTACAAAAATAAAAATGTAATAAATGTAAAATATAACATAACAAACTGCAAATGATAAAATTTTCAAATGTTTAATTTTTTCACTGAGAAAAAAAAAAGGTTTTTTTTTTAGTTCGAGAAAGAAAAGAATAAAACCTTTTCAAGATAAATGCCAATCATTTCTCGACCAGAACCATTCATAAAACTTGCAAATAACCATTTTAAAAAACTTATAACACTGAAATGAAAAATTTATATATTAAAAATGATTTATTCTCAAAATTAATATATTTCATTTGAAAAAATTATTGTAAAATTTAATTTGAAAATAATTTTTTATTCTTTTTATTGAAAAAAAAAAATTCTATGATAAAATATTCACTTGCATATAATTATTACCTTAATTGATTAAAAAAAAAGTGATAATATTAACTGATATCTGATTAGTGATAAAAAAATAAAATTGCTATAATACAATAACTTACCTTATAGTAGAAATGATAAGTAACCAAAACCATAAAAATAAAAATATCTTTTCATTAAACATATTTATCATTAAAACACACTGTACAGTATGTCGATGAAGATTACCAAGTACACGTACCTTTAAATTTTCAAATTTTAACTTTAAATTTCGTTTATTATTTAATTCATTTCTAAGTTGAAAATTTTGATTAAAATTAATTTGCTAATCAATTAATTAAGCCAAAAGAGAAAAAAAAAATGTTAAAATTTAAGAAAGAATAATTGAAAATAATAATTTGTATTTTTTCACTTTCACTACAATTTTGACAATTATATTTTAAAGCAAAATAAAAAAATTGGAAAAAAATTTATTGAAAAAATTAAAATAAAAAATATTTGAAATTTAAATTTAAATTTAAATTTAAAAAAAAATAGTAGTAGTAGTAGTAGCATACCGCGAAATCACATAATGTAACACGCGGGAAATTACCAGTTTGTGGCCATTCTAGGCCATGAATTAAATCATCGAATACCTGAGCACCCCACCAGATACTTTCAACACCCAAAAGCTTTTTGATTATCCAAAATTGTAACAATGCATTTAGTGCATATAGCAATTTCATCAACTATAAATTAGCTAATTGTTAAACAAATGAAATATTTTTGTTATTCAATTTTTCATAAGGTTAAAGGTCAACGTCTTATAAAACACTAAGCAAATGACCTACGTGTATGTATCTTTAAGCTTTTTTAAGTTTTCAAATTTAAAAAGAAAAAAAAAACACCAAATTTTCTTACACACATATATATATCATTAAATTTTAATATATCACAATTTTAATCAAATTTTTTTTTAATTTAAATTTTAATATTATTACTTTCAATATAATTTAGCAATAGTAAATTGTACTAAAATTTATTCATTTATGAAATAAAATTTTAAATGTCATTTAAAGACATCATAGTATTATTTATATAAATTATTCAAAATAATAAATGATGAAAAATTTCAATTATAGTAGTAGGAAAAAAAAGTGATTTATTTATTTTTTTTTTCGTTTTCACTACTTTATAATCATTAAATTAATTTTGTTAAGTAAATTTTGATAAATAAATAAACAAATAAATAAGTAAATAAAGAAGTAAACAAATAAATAAGTAAATAAACAAGTAAATAAATAAACAAATAAATAAGTAAATAAACAAATAACTAAATAAACAAATAAATAAGTAAATAAACAAATAAATAAGTAAATAAACAAATAAATAAGTAAGTAAACAAATAAATAAATAAATAAGTAAATAAATAAATAAGTAAACAAATAAATAAATAAAAGATTAACCAAATATGCACTGATAAGAAAACGACCAGATGATAAATGATGGCGCATTGTACCATTCAATGATGAATGTATGTCTCGTTCATATGCCAAAAATGATGCAACTTTTTCCAAATTTCTTAATCGATCTTTTGTGATCATATTTGATCGAATGCTACATGTATCACAAATTACGCCTACTTTTATTCCTATAATTTAATTTTGCTATTCAAATTTAAAAAAAAAAAAATCATTTACTTAAAATTTTATTATAATTTAATTCGTATAAAAAATTATATAAATTTCTGTTATACTAAAGAAAAAGTTGAAAAATTTTAAAATAATAAAAATTCCGATAAATTAGAAATTCATTTATTTTCATTTTTTTTTTAAATTCATTTTTTATATGTAAATATATTTAATGATTGATTCCATATAGATTGCACTTTATTAATAAATCGAAAAAAGTTAATAAAAAATTAAAAGTTATAAAATTTAAAAAAAAAAATTACAAAATTCATTATAAAATGCAATCTAAATGAGATTCATTATTTATATATCAAATTATATGGAATTTTAATAATTTATTTTTTATTTTTTATAACAATAATAATTAATTAATAGCATATTTTTAATAAGCTGATCATATCTTAACTGCATTTATAATTTTTTAACTTATTAACCTATCTCTGTTGATTTTATAAAATAGATATATTATTTGTGTAAATATTATTTATTGATTTTCAATGGAAAGAAAAATTTTAATAAAAAAATTAATTTGTTTATTTATCATATACTTTTACTTTGTTAATGCATTTAATGATTTTTTTTATTTGTAAAAGTAATTAAAATGTGATAAAATAAATGAATAAAATGAATTAACATAAAATTAAATTTATTTTTTTTTCAAAAATAAAAAATAATTACGGTAGAATTACCTACGGTAGCGTAAATTGTACGCCACATAATAACCGGTAAATAAAATAAAAAAGCTTGAAAAGCAAGAATAAATGGTACCCATTGATAATAACCTGAAATTTTTTTTTTAGTTAACAAATAAAATTTGATGTTTTAATAATCAAAATTTTATTTTTCAAATTTTTCTGCTCATTTTTTTCCTCTTTTAAAGCATAAATTAATAACAAATAACAGGTAGAGCAATACTGTATTTTATAAATTAATAAATAATACTTTAAAATTTTATTTATTTTTTAAATGATTATTGTTTTTTTGCATACAAAGTATTTAATATTTGACTAATTGTATATTTTTCTATAAATTATTCTCTTTTTTTTTGTTTCTAAATTAACTTATGTTTACTTATCTATTACTTACTACTGATTGCTTCAATTAAATAATTATTTCTTCCTAAACTATCGTTTGTTTTGTTAATTATTACTTTTCATTTATCAATCTCTTATCATTTTCCTATTAATTACTCATAGTATATATTAATTTAAAATATATATTAATTAGTATGCATTAAATTACTTTATGCTAAATTAAATTAAAATTTATAGATTAATTACTGAGTAATAAACTTTTCTTTTTGTATAATTTAAGCAAACAAAAATAAATAAAATGCATTCAAATATTCCTCTTAATAATCCCTACAATTTTAATTTTAAATTAATAAATAATAATATATCAACCGGAAAAGCATTTCTTACCAATTAAACGATCTTGACGTTGAGTGATATTTTTTGGTACCGGAATTACATGTTCCGCAATATCCCAGTAATTATCCGGAACAATATCGGTAAACGGTATGAAATAAGTATTTTGTATAAAACAATAATCTAATGCATACTCAATCCACCAACCTAAAAAATATTCATTAAATTTTGAAATTAATTAAAATTATTCATGGATAATTTGATAAAAAAAAATTTAGCATTTACTGTTTAATAATAATTATTATTATTTTACAATTAAAGTATTGAAATTAATAATAATTAATTTTAAAATAAATTAATAATATTCATGCACAGAGATGCTTTCTGCTAATAATTAATATAATATTTTAATGTATTATTACGAAGAATAATTACAAGTAATAATATATAAATTTTTTATTTACTCAAATACTTAAATTTCATAGAAACTAAAATTATAATAATTTATACAGTAATAATAAATAATAAATGAAACTTAAATGAAATGCAAAAAATGGATAAAACGAAAAAAATGGAAAAAACTCTTTAAATAAAAAAAGTATAAATTAAACAGAAAAAAAAAATTTTTAAATCAATAATTTATTTAATATTCAAATTTGAAAATTAACGCAAATAATTGAATGAAATTAGGAAATTATAAAGTACCTACCTCGGTAATATGCTGGAAACCAACATTGTATTGGTGAGCCAACAAAGCTGAAATAAATTATTACTGTAAACAAATTTGAAATTAAAAACTTTTTTAAAATGAACAAAAAAAAAATTTACGTATATAAAAATATATGCAAATATTATTATTATTATTTTTTTTTGCAGTAAGTATAAGTAAATATACTTTTGTATGAGAAAATTTAAAAAAAAAAAATTAAATTTAAAAATGAACATAAAATTTAGAAAAATTTGCATATAAAAATAAAACAGTAATGATTAATTTAATAATTTTAATTTTGCAAAATTTTAAAATATTATATGCAAGCAGAGAATATGGTAAAAAATATATTCTATGAACTGTTTGCAAAATAATATTTATACTTTTAAACTCTTTGTTTTTAATTTTATGTTTACATTGATACTTTTCAAAAATTGTTTACAATGGTATTAGCAGAAGGAAAACAAAAACAAAAAAGGAAAAAAAAACGTTGATATAATATTTTTTCAAATATTTACTCACTTTTCAAAATTAAAATTTAAGAATAATAATAAATTTTTATTCATATTTAAACAAAGTTATTGTTTTGGTTAATGAAAAAAAGAAATAATAGAATGGAAGGGACTAATATTAATTAAATTTTTGACAAATTCTTTCTATGCAAAAATTTTTTTGAAAATTTCACAAAAATTATCAAAAAATTTTGGTAAAAAGATAAAAAAAAAAGAGAGAATATATGAGTTAATGAATAATTTAAGAGTAATAATTAACTCGTAGCAATAAATTAGAATAAGTAAAATGAAATAAGTTAAGTAAAGATTAGTAAAGTTTAATATAAATTATATGTTTAGTGATGATAATATAAGTTGAAAAATAAAAGCTATCAAATTTGAAGTATTTCTTTCGAGCATAGAAAATTAGAATTTATTTTACAACAACAAAAAAAAAAAAATGCCATTAATAGTAAATTAGTAATTTCATTTTAAATTTTAAGACAAAATTAAATTTTTGTCATCTTTAAATTATAGTGAATTAATTAAAGTTACACATTAAAATTTTTTAAAAAAGCAAGAAAAAGCTAAGAAATTAAAGTTCAAAATTTGAAAAAATAGGCGAAGAAATTTATTTATAAATTATACGTTTTATAAATAAATTCTTTGAAAAAAAAAATTTGTGAAAAATTCAATTACTAAATTTTTGAATGTTAACAAATTTTATCACAATAATTCTAATATAAATTTAATAATTTTTTTTCTTTTTATTCTCAATCATTCATTTTTGAATTTCAATATTTTTTTTAAAAAAATTTTACAAAATAAATGTTTTTCTCAATTGATTGATATGTAATAAAATTGATAAATTAGAAGCGCAGAAAGAAGAATTTAGCATTGATTTAAGCTAATTTTTGACAAATATAAAATAAAAATTGAACTAATTTGAATGATTATTCAAATTCAACGATAGTAATCGATCAATTTATCAGTTCTAAAAATTTATAAAATTTCAAATTAAATGTTTCCTTCGTTTTCGTTTTTTTTTTTTCACCCACTAAAATCAAAGTAAAATAAAACAAAAGGAAAGAGCGAAAACATTTGCTTAATCATAAATATATTTAATCATTCGTTCCCATAATATCACTTTTTTTTTTTGTTTCAGTAAAATATTTTTATTTTAAACATTTAAAATAAAAAAATTTTTATTTTTTTTTCGAATCAATTATTCAATAAATAATGAAAAAAAAGGCTAAAAAAAGGAAGCGACTGAATTAGATTTACGTGAAATTACGTTCAAAATTAAGCGTATAAATTATAATTTTATTTATAAATTTTATATTTTTTTTTTTTTGAAATTTAATTTTATTAATTTTATTTATTATTTAATGAAATGTTTAAACCTCCATCCAGAAATAAATGCTGATAGAATAACTAAAAGAGTGGTGGAAAAGCAATAATTTATACGATCAGCCGTGTCACCGTCAGGTAACGGTGTGACCGCTCGTAACAGACTACGGACGACATCCATACGTTTACGTTACGTTTTGTGAGATCTGAAATGAGTGCAAAGAATAATTTAAATTTTTTTATTCATAGCATATTTAAACAATTAAGCATTAATTTCATTTAAACACGATGAAAAAAACTATAACAGATAGAAAAAATTAAAAATAGAAATTATTTTTAATTAAAAGAATGAAAATAAATCATTTAAAATAGATATTTTGATTTTTCATGAAGAAAGATTTTAAAATTTTAATTAAAATTTTAACTAAATAATAGCAAATGAAATTTGAATTATTGTTAATTTCACATATTGCTATATTATGGATAAAATTTTTTCATAATTTTGCATCCCACTGTTTTTTTTTTTTTTTTAAATAGTAAAATTAATGATAAATCTAAAATTTTTAAAAGTTAATACCTCTCTCTCTCTCTCTCTCTCTCAAATGAAATTTGAATTATTGTTAATTTCACATATTGCTATATTATGGATAAAATTTTTTCATAATTTTGCATTCTACTGTTTTTTTTTTTTCTTTTTTTTTTTAAATAGTAAAATTAATGATAAATCTAAAATTTTTAAAAGTTAATACCTCTCTCTCTCTCTCTCTCTCTCTCTCTCCCTTTCATTAGCATTACTGATACAAGATGATGATACAAATTGATAATTAATATCATTACTAACGATTTTCACATTCATTTATCAAATAGTAACAACAAATTTTGGATAGCAAATAATTCCAACTATTTTCTCCATCAATCATATTAATTACTCTTTGTTATTCCCTACTAATAGATGATATTATCAAATATAAATTCGTTTGTTTTTTGCACAAATATTATTCATTCATTTTTTTTTTTTTGCTCTGATTTTGATTCAAAAAAAAAAAAGTAATAAATCATAAATTTTTCAGTTCAAAAATTTTGTTTAATAAACAAAAGAAAAGATATGAAAAAGAGAAAAAAGAAAGGTGAAGAAATGATAAGAAATTTAATGAGTGATAAGTTATTCTCTCATTTATAATAAATATTGAATATATTTTCAAAAAATAAATATTTTTCTTTTTGGCTATTTTTTTATGCTTTTTAAGATTTAATTAATTAAATTTTAACCTAATAATAATTTTTTTTTTATGATACATAAAATTAAAAAATGGAAATACTATCAATGCATTAATTAATAAAAGTATGCATTTACCTGTTGCATTTGTTAATTCTAATAATTCAATTTAATTTCATATAATTTTATTACCATTTGATTTTATTTACTTTTATTAATATTTATTGTTCACAGTTAAAATAACTTTTTTTTCTTTCCTTTTATTTATAATATATTAAGTTTACGTTTTTTATGTTTACCTATTTATTATCATTATTAAATTTTTAATAAAAGTGAAAAAAGAGAGAGTGAGAGAGAGAGAGAGAAATTTAATATGAAATTATTGACTGAAATAAAAAATAAATAAATAATTAAAAATAAAATAAATTTTAAAACGGAAATAATAATAATAATAATATTAATAAATAAATAAATAATTAATTTTAAATTTATGCAATAAAATCGTATGACAAAATGGCAAACATTGCAATGTAAATGGAAAAGGAAAAAAAAGAGAATGGAAAAGGACTGATACATCATTGGTATGCAAATTTATTTCTTCTGCCAGTTCAATTTCGAGACAACTGCTAAATCAGCTCGAAGGGAAGGATCGAAGAGGAGAGAGAAATTTAGAAGAGAGAGAGGGACAGAGGGAGAGAGAGAGAGGGAGGGAGGGAGAAGGCAATCAAAAATGATAGATATTTGTACTACAATAACATTTCAATGAATACCTGTTACGGATTTAATCCCATTCCTATTCTCTCTCAACTACCTTCTTCAACTGTAAAATGTTTTGTTGATAGTAAAATGAATGAAAAATGACAGAGAGAGGAAATAGGGATGGAAAGGGAGGGGAAGAGGAGGGGGGGGGGAGTGACAAAGGGAGGGGTATAGGTAAACATCTTATTGCCTTTCCCCGCTGTCATTATGGATGTAAATATGAATTGTTGAAAAGCTGAAAACAGGAGGAGGAAGGGAGAAGAGGAAGGAGGACAACAACGATGACAGTGGTGACAAGGATAATAACGATAACGAGAAGACGGGCAGGTAGAGAGACCGGTAGATGAGCCAGATCGAGTAAATCAGGAGTGGAAGGGAAGTGGTAGCAAAAGAAGAGAGACCTTGGTTGGGTAGAAATATGAATTGTCACCTCGAAAATCGCCGCCCATCATTATCATCAAACAGCAAAATGACATACGCAAAGGAAAGATGATGAACCCCGGGAGGGTAGAAATGAAGGGATGATAGACGGGGAAAAATGGGAAATGGGTAGGCAAGGATATTTATTGTATTGGGTTATATGATCGATTAGCATGTAATTCATTTTAATTATTTTGATAAATTTAAGAATTAAAAATAAAAAAAAAATAAAACTTTGATATTGCAAATATGAATTGAAAAAAAAAATAAAACTTTGATATTTGCAAATATGAAAAAATTCATTTCTTAATTTTTTTTTTTTTGTATAGTAGTGCTTAATTCTATTCTAAAATTTTGTTGAATTAACTAATCAAAATTTAATTTCATATAATGAATTCATTTATAAAATGACAAATATTAATTGCACCATTTAACCAATTTATCTTTGATTATCACTTCTGAATTAAATAAATAATTTAACTTAAAAAAAAAAGAAACTAATATTAACAGAGATATCAATAAATTAAAATCATTTATTTGTTTCTTAACTTTTTTGTTTTTACTTTTTATTTTAATTCTCTCTTATCACAACCACCTTGCTAATCACCATCATTCATATCAGATGCTTATTGTTTTATTAGCGTCTATGCTGTTAATCACCTTGCTATCATTGTCTTATCACTATCATTTACTTATCACATCAATATAATATCACCGTAATTACTATTCCCCACTACAAAATTATTAAAATACGAAAGCGTGAAATAATGATAACAATAACATTTATCACTTCCAATACAATTACAAAAATTTGAAGTATCACTAAAGAGTAAACAGTACTGTATAACTTATCAGTAATTGATTATTTGTGACTTATCACTAACCATCAACTGATTTATTATTGTTTTTTCTTACAATTTCTATATAATTATTATTAATTGTTTACTATACAATTTGTTGTAAATAAATGCAAATGATAAATTGTTGTTGTAAATATAAACAAATAATAGATGAATGCTGGATTGAAATGTTAGCAATATAAATTTTATTCATTTATCACATTTCCTCTTCTTATCATTCTTTCATTTCATAAATATTTATCATTTATTTATCATCTCATATTAATCTGATAACATTCATCTAATCTTTCCTACTACTATCAGTATTATCAGTAGTACAAATCTTTTCCCATTTATTTTTTCTTTATCATTAAAAAATGATACATCTTTGCTTTCCTTTCTTTCCCCTTTATTTCATTCAATGCATAATTTTTTTTTTTTTCATATTATTAAAAAAATTAAAATAATTTTACAGATTTATAAATTTGCTAAAATTGTATAATTATGAATGTAAACAATTATTTTTGGTTTTAATTAGTTAATTTTTTTTTTTTTTAATTTGAAAGATTATACAGTAAACAATTTCTTGAAATATTTAAATTTTTCACAATTTTCTATTTGCTATATGGCTAAATAGTACACAAAAGTTTGTGTTAAATTTACAACAAATTTAAATATAAAATAAAAATTTTATTTGTAATTTCTATTTGTACTTATTTTTATTATCACATTTATGTCTAATATGTATTTATTATGCATTGATAAGTGATAATGTATATTTTTACAATGCAAAAATATTTTTACTCTCTTTTAATTTATGTATTTTTTGCCCCTTCCTCTCCCCACCAAAAAAAAAAAAAATGATTTATTTACTAATTTCAATTTTCTCTCATTTGAATTCTTCCTTAATTTATCATCTATTATCTTATCTAAATTTATATATTAAAATAAGATTTATTTATTTGTAATATTGCTGCATGGTTAAATAATTTTCATTTTATAAATTTTTTAAAATTAACTTTTTCTCTTCTTTTTTTTTTTTTCAAATGAAATAATTATAGCACCAATAGAAGATGAAAATATACTAAACTTTACAAGAATGATTAAATTTAAAGTAACCATTGATAGTTTGAATAGAGAGAAAGTTTAACTTTTCATTTTGAAGTAATGAAAAATAATTGAGTAATTTATATCTGAAATGATTTTTTTTTATTTGAGTTTTTGAGTTAATATATTTTAAATAATTTTTTTGTAGTATAATAATAATTTAATTTATATTTTTGTAACAAATGTAGCCTTTTCCACTTTTTAATTACTATAATAAATTGGCTCAACGATAATTAGGGAATGAATTAATTATTCCTTTCTCAAATAGATGAATGTCGTATTAAAGGCACTGTGATGAGCAAATTTCAGCGAAAAGCAGAGAATAATTTCAAGGACAGTAGCAAAAAGGATTTAGTTGAAATGGATAATTTCATCGAGAAGCGATTGTTGACATTCTAAATTTAAAATTATATTAATGTGCGATGGGATGGGTATAGTGATAATACTGATGATATCAACTGATATGATCTTCATCTGTTTTATAACACACTGATAGTCATTTTAGATGGGTGATAATACTGATCAAAACTTATTACTTATGATAAATGCTTATTTTTTCATTACTGTTATTAGTAATATCTATAACAATCGTCACAATAGCTGATAATTTCTGATAAACTGTATTATTATTATTTATTATTAGTATTATTATTATATTATTATTATTATCATTGTTGTCATTATTATCATTATTGTCATTACTGTCATTATTATCATTATCATCATCACTATTATTATTATTTATTATTACTATTAATACTTATTATTATTTCTATTAATTAAATAACATACTGTTTTTTTATTTCGCCAATTTTGCATACTTTTAAGATGAATTTTTTTCTAAGCCGAAAAAAAAAAACTATTAGCTAAAATTAATTTTCATTAGCATAGAATGCTGAAGCTTTTTAACAATTGATAAGTTCATTTATAAATTAACAAATCAACCCAAAATACCAAATCATTTTCAACAATTTTTTTCAAATGATATCTTAAAATTAAATGAAAATATTACTAATTTCATAAAAAAGTTTTAAAATTGTTTGGAATATTTCCTATTTTATTCAATAAATACACAAAAATAACGATAAATTACTGATTTAGCTAAATAATATCTGTGTTATTATAATGTTATAATTATTAAACTTTCTCAATATTATATTTTTTTTTTTTTTTTTTGATATATCAGAATAATACTTTTTCTTTGATATTATTATTATTAATTTTAATTTTATTAGTCATGAAAAATTAAAAAAAAAAACATATAAGGTGATGACAAAAATGAGTGTTACAATAATTTTCGATGTACTCATTGATAAAATGATTAGATAAAATGAATTCATTATCTTTGTAACATCTGAATTACATTTTAACATGTAGAATTTTTGCCAAATATATAAATTTTTTTTTTAATTTTTAGAAAAAAAAAAAAAAAAACACAACAGAAGGCCTCAGGAAAAAAGACTGAAAATATTAACCAATTAATTATAATCAAACATATTATTGAACAATGAATAAATAAGACTAATTAACGTCGTCTCAATCTTAATTATTGTTTAAAATTGAAATAATTCTAAATGTATTTTTTTTTTGTTAAATATATTATTTCTAATTATTAGGACAAAATTAATTCATTAATTATATTTAATTATAACTACCTAGCTTAATAGTTTTATCTTTTTTTTTTGAAAATTATTCCAAAAAAAATGAAATTTTCTATTATAAATGCTATCAATCAGATATGATCCTTTATCTTTTATATTATAGTTTTATGTAAACAATTTACTAATAAATTAAAAAAAAATTTTTCTATGCAAATATTTAATAAAAAATGAAAGAAACAAAAAT
Organism: Brugia pahangi; assembly: GCA_012070555.1. Taxonomy (NCBI): domain Eukaryota; kingdom Metazoa; phylum Nematoda; class Chromadorea; order Rhabditida; family Onchocercidae; genus Brugia; species Brugia pahangi. Next base: position 1,857,148 of record JAAVKF010000008.1, on the reverse strand, counting down.
CAACGATGTAATACTTTACTTATGATAGTAAACACAATCAATTATTTCACATATTCTCCTTCCTCTTCCTTCTTCATTTCTTATAATTCTCTTCACGAAAAAAAAAAAAGCAAAAATTGCTGCAAGTGATATATTCAATATTATTTTATTTCTCAAAAGAAAAAAAAAATTATTAAAAACTTAACTTAAGCTTAGAAATTAAGAACAAAATGATTTCGAAAATGGTTAAATAATAAAAAATTTAAGTTTTAATTTGTAAATCTAAAAAAAAAGCTACTACTTTCTGCTAATTTTTCATAATGCAAATCTCTATTATAAAATGGTTTCTAAAAATAATAACGAGATTTAAATTGATAATACATTTGTAAAAAATTCTCCTATATTGCTGATAGAATTTTTATTACCTTTAACCTTTAGCATTAAATTATTCAGTATAACAAAAGAAAAAATTTAATAATAAATACGAGAATTTTACTCTCGAATGTGCAACTTATTTATGCTATACTTCTTTTTTTGTTTTAAAACAAAGCATTTAATAAATGAAATTAAAATAAATAAAGTTAAAAGACCAAATGAAAAATTAACCACCATTTCGACAATCATACATTCAATTAATTTAAATAACAAAGTAGGAATAATGAATAAGAAAAATTATAAAGTCAATAAATTTATAATTTTATAAACCTATCGAATAATTATTTCCATCATCTTCATCATCATTTTCTTCGATTTAATTTTAATGCTAAATTTCACATAGCAATGAAATAGAATTCAATTCAGTTCACATAGTTAGTTAATCATCACATTCCCTGCCATTAATTTCAGTTGGATAAGTCCTTCCTAATGTTCAGTTAGCTTATTAAGTCATACTAACATGCTAATAATTCTAAATTTATCCTTATGTAATCTATAAAGCGAAGAAAAAAAGAAGTAAAACTACAAAGAAAAAACAAAACAAATTTCAAAAAATTAAAAAACAAAATAAAATTAGAGAAATTGAGAAGATTCAATTGAATTTGTACAAATAAACTGAATAAAAAACATGGAATTATGAATAAATGTAATATGAAATAAGTGTTATTCAAACAACTGTACATCATCCTTTTCAAATTATTCAATTATGACAACCTTTTAGACGTTAAATAAAACTCTTATTTAATGTTTAAAATTAAAAATATTTCATTAACAAAAAGAAGAAAAAAGATGATATTATACAAATGATACAAGAATAAAATTACTCCTAATTCAGATTAAATTTTTACAATTAACATTTCTCTTCAATTAAATTTAGGATAATAAAATCACACAATTACTATACATTTGAATAACTTCATCAAAGTAGAGACTAAATTTTCACATCAAACTATTTTATAAACCTAAAATTCATTAGCACTTTCATTCCTTTCCTAGCATCCTTGCTTTTGCAATAGAAATACAGAAATACATTTATATTACATTTTCAAATCACAGATTAATTCAATGAATTATAGCATAAAATAGGAAGAAATCACTATCTATCACAAATTATGAATAGTAAACCAAAAAAGAAAAATAGTTTAAAGCAGGATTATCGTAACAAATAATTTATAAAATCTATCCTACTGCATTCATATATAATTTAAATCTATCCCTTGAAAGTTACTGTATTCGGAGTCGACATGAGAGGATGAAAATGAGTCCTTGATGAACAACCGATGACCTCAATTTTCTGTTTCTCTCCAAAATCTTCTAAAATTTGACTTGATGTCCGTCACTTTGTAGCGTACAATCAACTGGAAAAATCGGTGAATAATAATCTCATATGAACCTTGAAAATGTTATAGTTGTTTGATCATTTCTTCTAACAAAAGGATTTATTATCACATTCCGTTAATCCTACCAATTTTCATAAATTCCTTGTTTACAACACACAAATTACTAAAAACTTCCTACCTAAATCAAAATTAGTTGCTAACTAAAATACTAAATTAGTGGTAATTTAAAAATACTAAATCAAATTAAATTCAAACTAACATTAACTGAAATCTGTTTGTAGAATAATGAATACGATAAATACTGTAGATAAGTATGTAATAAATACAATTACAAAGTAACATATGAATTAAACAATCTGTGTTTGTCGTCTAAGTAAACTATCAGAGAAACAACATGACAATGAAGAGAAAATCCTCTAAAAAAATTATAAAACTACAAGTACTCTATAAATAAATGGGACAAGAAATATTGAGATCTCGCATGATGTTTCACTTAAATTTTATTCAAAAGAATAAAAAAGTTAATTCGAGATATTCTAGACTGAAACAATTAATATTCGATACAATAAAGCCCTTGAAATAAAACCGCTTAAATTAAACACGACAAATAATTATTTTAAAAAATCTCTCATATGTCTTGAATTTCCTTTGGAGTCAAGAAAACGCGATGTTGACCATACCGAAATGAGACCACTCCATGATAGCAAGTGCGACATATGCCTGACTAAAATTTGTTACATTTCATTCAATCAGAAGTTCAAAAATTAAAAAAAAAAAAAAAATGAAAGAATTACTTTTTCTTTATGTCCAACTCTCATAAATCAAAAGATCTTTTCGGAGAGAAATCAAAGTAATCTAGCCTTTTAATTATTAATTTATAATCTAGTCAATCTAGTTTTCCCTTTTTTTTTTCTCATCAAATAAAAATTTTCTTAAAAATACCCGAAAATCATCCATTACACCAAATCTCTTTGCGAATGCTTTAAAATCAACTGAAGCCACATAAAACAAGCGTACGTTTTCTGGTAAAATAGTACCATTTGAAAATCTTCCTCTCAGAATTTCATCCAAAGTAGCAGGAACCGCTCTATCAACAAATGTACAAGTCTAACTATTATATAATATTTCTCAATAATACACAAATCAAAAGCAACCCTACAATCTATACTAAATCATTTTATTTATTATTACAATTCTACTCTTTACTTCTTGTTCTTCAGTTGCTGGAATAAAATTGAAAAAAAAAAAAAGAAAACGGATAAAGAAAAATAGATTTGAATAGATAAACTTCAATTTAATTCAACATTTTATAAGGTTATAATTTTGAAAAACATAACTGGTTAAGAACAATCTAGCCGATTGTGCATTCTCACTTCACATTCAAAACGTCAAAATTCCACTTACCCAAGAACAATTTTACGGAAGGCAGGATCATAATAGTCTTTTTTTAAATAAGATAAATCGGACTGAGAAAAGTGATAAAAATCTGTGTTAACTATGATATGTTTCAGATGCTTCTCGTAATACAGGCCTCTGAAAATTACTGAAAATCACCACTGATCATCCAAAGCATTCATTTGGAATACATTCTAAACATTAGTGATAAAAAAGCAAGAATCAATTTCAGAAACTGCTCATCTTTTTCTTATCATGAATGATAATTTAGCTAAATAAATTTTGGGATGATACAGAAAAAAGATCTAAATTATTATGAATGGAATTGTATTTATGAACTATATTACTGATTATGAAGTTTAATGGATTATCATATTAAAAACATATGTCCCTCCTCTTAATTTTATTTCACCACTCAACATCAATAGCTATTATGTATAAGTGAAATGAAATCACTCACACAACTACTCCTATCATCACAGCTAATCTCATTTTGATGATGAATTTTTGAAGTTATCGTCAATAGCTAAGTGTTTTCTAGTATCACTTAAGAAAGGATGGCAAAGCACATACTTGCTGACACCTTTTTTTCCTCTCAAACTGATACCCGTACGTGATATTTCCGGTCTAACACATGCCCGTCCTTGACGTTGAGCTGGGTCACGCATCCAGTCATCCCAAAATGTTTTGGGCCACTTAACTTTCAATTCCTCCCATAGCTGTGATGTAAGCATCCAGCCTAAACCTGAAAAACTTCCTAGATTTTAAACGAACATATCAAAAATAATTATTAAACAGCAGTCATTGTTAGATTTCGAATAATTCACTTTGCTTAAATCACTCGAATGATAATCGAGATAATTTTAATGAAAGATTGTAAGGGAAAGAAGAAACTCCATTATATCTAATCACCATCATTAAAAGTGATATCTGTGAATATAACAAGAAACCTGGAAAGAAATCAGTTCGATGCAACAGGGAGTTATTCTTCACAATGAGTTCTTTCTTTCCATTATCGTTCCACGCTGATATACACCAAATTGTTGGATCTTCGAATAACAAATTCCTATTTGCCAGCATATATTCTAGAAAATCCGGAGCTAATAGTAAGTCATCTGAAAGTTACAAGCAATAAACAAACTCAAATAACAAATAATGGTAATAATTGAAAAATTAATCGAACATATATAAATTTTAAAGTTTTTCTTTTTTTAGTTATTTCCTAACTTCATATCAGAAAGCCTTTAATTTAGAAAACCTTTAATTTAGAGCAGTATACTAAATTTGCTGGTTTCTTGATCTGAACCGTATTCCTACCATATATCAAAACCTTATCATCAACTTAAAAAAACTTTTGTGAATTTTTACTAATTTACCCACGTATCTTCTCGATCGTAAAATAAACTTACAGAGTGACAATATTACACCAAATATCAATGGCGCTATCAGTTTCTAATTGTTATCAATGCCAAAAAAAAGTAACAATTCCCAATTATTACTACTTTTAATCAATAATTGTGAAATGTAACCTTCGGTTATAATAGCACTTTGATATCCTAGAATGCTGAAGACATAATCCAGAGCGAAATGGTAATGTCTCGCAATTCGATAATAACCTTCATACTTTTTTTCCTGTTTGGTTAGGTTGAATAAAGACTGATTAGGATTTTCAATTAAAGTAATATTTGGACCAGCATTAAGAATAATATCACGCACTGCATCATCATTGCAATCAAGACTAACAATAATCGGAATCTTGGGTCCTTGCAAACTGAAAATATGGGAAGTCATCTTTACCTATATTAATGTTTAACTTTCATGTACTACTCATCATAAATATGAAAATCATTAAATGTTTCCTTAATCCAGTAATAATGATGGCTAACTTACAGATGATTAAGATTTGAACTGGTAAAGAAAATACAGCAAATGTTGGAAACTTTTTTATAACACTTTGAGAAAAATATTCACACAATTTAAAAAATATGAAATGTAAATAACACCGATCAATTTTTCTTCTTTTTCTTTTCTTCATTTCTTTCTTTTTTTAGATCTCATAGTGATAAAAAAGTGCATATAATCGATCATGTCTGCATGATTCTTAAAGTCTGCATGAATTCACCTATCTATTCTCAATGTTTTCATAAATATAAAGTTTTAAGATTTCTAAAAAAAATCAACGAACTTTTTTAATGATTCAAGATGTTCTTTCAACGCCTCAAACCGATTGCAAGCAATCACTAAAATGACCGTATCTAAATAATCATTTTCATTTAAAACATTTCGTACTCGATGCAAATCGTTCGCTAAACGACGTGCCACACTACGAACTCGTAAATTTAACAAGTGATGACGGTATTGCAAGTCGTCATCCATTTTATACCTCTAAAAGTTAAACTTTCACGATAGCAACAAAATCCGGAAAGCTGAAAGAAAAAAAAAAAACAAAGAAACTACTATATCTGTACCTGTGTTATGGTTTCATCAGGGAAAAAAAAACATAAAATACATAGTTTTAATGCAAAAGGAAGAATATTATTAGAACTTAATCTAGAGTAGAAATGTTGCAACTTTCTATAATTTTGAAGTTCAAGCTGTTTTAACTTCAAAATTAATTGATAAAATGTATGTTTCATAGCGCTATAGTTACAGCAGTTGAACAGAAAACGATTTAATTTATTATTGAGCAACATTCTCTGACTTACAGTTCCCCATAAAATTTTTCTTAGAGCAGTCAAATAGTTACATAAGAAAAAAAGTTTCCAGTTAGTTAAGTCAAGCAATAATATTTCAACTTTATTTATACCTCTGTTTGATTTCATAGAAATGAAGTCGTAAGATGAGCTATCACGAAATAAATTAGAAAAAAAAAATCCGAATCATTCTAATGGAGCTTATGGCAACATTGGAAGTTAAAAAAAATTCGTACCGTACTGTAAATTGTGATATTGACAACAAACTTGGAAATAACCAATGTTCCAACAATAATAATAAAATATGAAATAAAGGAACGAATTCTGCGCATTTTGATCCAATAATAATATCATTTTCCCTAACAATTTTAAAACATAAATGTCTCTGAAAATAAAAAGAATTAAAGCACTGAAGAATTTATGTATTACAAAAACTAATATAATAGTAATCTAAATAAAACTGTTTTCTTGAATATCTATACTAGTATCGTAAACAATAAGTTTGTATTGAATTTTTTGATTATAATTTTTAGTTATAATGAATAATTATTACATACCATTTTCTTGCTCATCTTTTTGTCGTCCAATACAACTATCAAGTTTATCATTATCATTTATCATCGTCGAATTGTTAATTGATTAGAAAATATCTTTGATTAATGATAATATACTGAAAAAAAAAGTTCTACATACATCAGGTCAATATGAATATCAATATAAATAGATAATGCAAATGTGAAATATAAATACATGAAAATACAAATAGTACATCAGTAATATATAAACAATGAAAAAAAATTATTAAAAGTTTATTAATTACATTTGTTCAGTAAAATTGTGACAAAAAAAAAAAAAAATATTTCTATTGTTATTAAGACTAAATATATTTATAACATATTATATTATAATTAAGTGATATCATTTCATGTTAAAGTTAATAAATGATTTCTTTTAAAAAAAGGATAGGAAAGATAGGACATACTATTTGTGATAGATAAAGTTTATATCAAAGATTTTTTCTGATTCGTTTCCTTAATTCGTACATCCTTTAAAAAAAAAAATTACTTAATAGAAAATGTCAATGTCATTGTATTCTTTGATTCTTCTAATTTCTAATACCTATTATACCTTTCCTTTTCTATTCTCAAGAGTTATACAGAGAGAAAATTATTTGAAAGTTAGATAAAAAGGAGAACAAGCGAGAAAAATTTTTATCAATTTATTTCATAGTGTAAATATTTCTCTTAACCAATCACTCATTCATCGTTTATTTGAACAATTAAAAAATCAATACTAATGATTTGCTCTTTTCCAACTTTCATCAAATATCACAGCATATGTCCGTCCCAATTGAGAAGAGGAAAACATTTAAATCAAATCCTTTATATTAAATTTGAAAAGAATGACATAATCGTTTCAGAAATAATTTGCTTTTTTTTTTTTCTCTCTCTCTTTTCCAAACTAACAAATAAGCAAAGAGGACAGACATGAAAGTATGAAAAGAAAAAAAAAAAAGAAAATTAGAAATTCAATGAAAATAAATAAAACGAATGAGTGAACAAAATTCACATAAATAAATGCAAGTTTGAATGATTGATAAATAAATTTCGGACATTTAATTGAAAATTTTAAGAATAAAAAAAAAAACGAATGCACAAATGAATGAATGAATGAATGAATGAATGATCCAATTTCGTGCACCGATTCAATAATTCAAATAAACAAATTTTGTACAATTAATTGAGAATTTGCTCTACGTGTATTATAAATTTTGGTTATATGAGTATTATTTCAAATCAATAAATTAAAAAAATATTTAATTCATCTATAAAATGTATAAATCTCTAATCACTAATCATAGCCCCAATAATCTATGAAATATAAGAATTATGTAATTAGAATTTATGGTTACAAAAAAATGACTGTAATCTATACTACTCTCTTACTATCTTAAAATTACAAATTTCACTACTATCTTCAGATTATAAGTAAAACTCTACTAAGACCCCTAGTATCTTAAGGCTCGTAAACTTTGTTAACTTTAGGCCTACAAACTTGGCTAATTTAGATTCATTGAAGACATAATAAGATAAAGAGTAGATAGTGTATTAATGATAAATAGTGATAAATAATGTGCCACTAAATATAAATTTATGCATGGTTCTCCTGTAATAACAAAGAGAGGAGAGAGAGAGAGGAGAAGAGAGAGAGAGAGAGAAAGAGTTAGAAGGGAAAAGATAGGGAGAGGAAGCGAAGAAATGAGAGCAAATGAGATGGAAAGTATGATGTAAACAGAAGAAGATAGGATAGTGTAAACATTCATTTATTTCTTCATTTTAATGGTTATTTACTGCTTGTTGACATTAATTCCGCAAGATGAAAGAATGTATAAAGGAAAAGAATCAAAGATTACTGATATTTATCAAAACATCATAGAGGTAGAGATGAAAAGTAAGAGTAAAAATAACATAGCAATAGAGGAGGTAATAGAAAGTGGCAAACTTTATGAAATATCATGTTATACTAGACAACAGATATTGTGAAGATTTCGTTGACTGAAATAAAATTTAATGAAAAAGCAATAAATGCACATTAACGTTTCAAATTTCGCAATCTCGATCTCGTTGTTGATATTTCACGATGGGCCGCGTCAAAAATAAACGACAGCTGTAATGTGTGAGCAATGTGGACGTGGAATGTGCACGTTAAAGTAGCGTTTCCCGTGTTAGGTTAAGCGTGTTTGATACGTTAGTAATATGCGTAACACTTTTTCACTTTTTCTTTATACCTTTAACTAACATTTTCCTTTGTTATTTGACATATTTGATAGGCTTAATGAATAATGTAATAAGTGTTATACTTGAAATACGAAGCATGTATCTGTCAGCATGTTATGTTTTTTAGCTGTGATCTTGTATGATCGTGTTTCTTTTTTTTTTTTTTTGCATTATTCCGAATTGTAGTTTATTTTACCTTTGTCATATTTGAACTTCAAAATATGATAGATTCAAATGCAAAAGCTCTTTTTTGAGATCGAGTTGCTCAAGAAAGGGAGAAATATGGGAGAAAATGTCGAAGAAATTGGAAATAAATCAAGGAAAGAAGTGGTGATTTAGTGAAATTCGAGGAAAAAGACCGTACACTAAAGGATAGGCATCAAATTGCGTTACTGGAAGTATTCAGCATCAAAGAATCTGAATTCTGTCTTAGGTCTGATAAGAAATATATTATGCAGTGTATATTAATTTTCCGAAAACTTAATACATTTTAAATAGTCGAGTGTTTCATATAAATTAGATTGATATTTCAGTATACGTCTTGTTGAGAAGAAATACAGATAAATGATACTTTTGAAATAACTTAGTTGGCAAATTTTACTAGAGAGGTTAAATTGTGATTTAATAGATCAATGTTACATATATTGTCCGAATACACTTTTGATTCAGATGTGATGCTGCTAGGTTATTAGGTATTTTTTGTATTCATAACAAAATTTCTTGACCATAAAAGGCTTTAATGATTTCTGTGACATCATCTCATAAAATTTTATTACATTTTCTTTTTTTTTTATACAGATGGAGCTACATCAGTTATTGGAGGAATAGTGTTTGTAATAACTGCTCTTATCCCAAAGATATGCTGAAAGATGGACATATAGTTTTGCGCTGCTTAAATAGTTCATAGAAAAACTGCTTAACAAATGTATTGCTTATAACGTTGTTCTGTCATGTTGTTCATCCAAATATGAAACGAAAATTATACCATACTGGATGATTCAGTGATTTATGATAAATTTTTATAATGGAATAAATTATTTAAGGATTATATTATAGGTAAATATGTCGCAGACGTTTGGTCAGCGATCAGATTTTATTGACTTTGATGATGGGTTTGAAGCAGAGGAACGTGAAAATGATGGTGATTCATTCGAAGAAAATATTCGCAAACAGTTGCTTGAATTTAGGAGCGGTACCGAAAGAGGTATTTTTTTTTCTTTTTTATTTTTATTTAAGTCATTTATTTTTTTTTCCTTTTTATTTTTATTTAAATCATTTTTATTTTTATTTAAATCATTAATAGGATATTACTATAGATTGTTGTGGTATTGTTGATAACACATAAAAGTATTATATGATAGCATGATGGTTAGGATTTTGGATGGGAAGGAAATAAATAACAGGGGAGGCGAAATGTTTGGCATGCCATTATAGTATGTGGAATTGTATTTAGCTGTTTGGGAAATTGTTAACATTGCTGATATACATATGTTTAAAATATTTCATCGTGGCTTGCTTTTGTTTTACTTTTATTCCACTCTTATTTCTAGAAATTATTCTCGAACCGTTATCAATTGATAAAAGAAAAATTGTGCATTGTATAGCCATGAATTGCAGTCTGAAGTCGCACAGTATCGGGTAAGATTATTTACCACTGTATTTTTCTATTTGTATCCGTTATATTAGTAGTGGGTATCGATTGTTCAATAAATGAAATTTAATTATGTGTAAAAGATTTAATTAATATACATTAACTATGGGAAAACTTTTAAATATTTCAGAAGCGGTTGTAATCGTCGCGTTGTGGTGACACGTTTTCCACATGTTGATTTGTGTACTTACACGAATGCTAGAGATTCGGAACCGATTGTTTTGAGTATATTCCAAAAACGAGCACTATCTCGTTTCTTGACCATATTTCCGTTAGGTTATGGTGATATCGACTTATACCTTCGATCCGGCAACGCAAGTAAGTTTATTTTTTTTTCTTTCTTTCCGTCAAGAAACTACTATTAAGTACACCTTCGGCAATGTTTTTAAGGCACTGTTTGCTTCTTTCCTGATCTGACATATCCGCGTGATATGAAATAGTTTTACAAGAATGGATAATCCTTTGATTATAGCATTTTTAAATTCGTCTCATATCACTTGGCACAGTTCAGTAAATTTTTCTCTAATAATAGGAGAGAAACATGTTAAACAATTCCAGTAAGCCACTTTAGTAATTTTAATATAAAAAGAGATTTTTTTTATTGGTCTTAATTACGGATTATAGCAGTCCAATTTCTTTTTGGTATGAGAATATGATAGATAATATACATCTTTCTTTCCATCTAACTTTTTTGGCTGGTTTTATGTAAAATATTTGCTTTATGCCGTGATTCTGACATTTTTTTCTGTTTTATATCGAATTGCTGTATTCATTTTGTTCGTTTTAGCCAGGCAAGTTGGTGGTCGCTATCATTCAAGCTTCAATAGACCGATGTTAGTTCCACCTTGTACGTCAGTACGGCACTCAATGGAGAATTTCCGTAAAAGTTTGCCAACCTATGCAATGAGGGAAGAAATCCTGAAAACTATTCGTAATCATAAAGTAACAATGATCGTTGGTGGTACTGGTTGTGGTAAGACAACACAGGTAATAGTTTCATAACGGTGACTGGATTTTATGCATAAACCACTCGTAGTAGTTGCTTTTAGTAAGCGCGGAACCCGTCAGTTCGCCGGATTTCACAACTGTAATCGAGAGCATATGTGATTCTTCTCTTTTACATATCACGTTTTCAAATGTAAAAGCTTTACGTCAGGAGCTGTCAACAATTTACTGCATAGTAATCGGTAATTTACTTAAATTTTGTTGTAACCTTTCCATTTCTTCCTGTACCCTCTATTCAAGAATGAGTTTTAGAGGCAAAGCAGTAAGGTAGGAAGATTTTAGTTTCTTTGCGAGAAATGAGAAATTTTGTCGTGTATCTAGAGTGGGTTCCACCATTCTCCATTAGAAAGAAAATAATTATTAACTGTCTTTCCATCTTTCTTAAAGATCTAGTATAAGTGATTTTGGGTAATGCGAAATAATTGAGCACGAAATTAATATCCAGTTGAAATACAAATAGGTAGAGCAGTATGTAAGCAAGGAAGATTAAGTGATTTCATTAACGTTTTCGTCGTATTTGGAGACACGCTTGAAAGATCAATAAACTTTTGGACTGAGTGCTATCTGTGGACAGGAAGGTTGTGATTACTGAACAACGGGAAGTTCTTGAGACAGCAGTTTTTGGCATTTCGATTTGTCGATGGCAACAACTGAAGTTATTTGAAGCAAATCAGTAAGGAGTAGAAAGTGCTGGTTGTCGATTCTCTTGCATATTCAGTTCAACTTAAAGCTACCAAAATATTTCCATCTTGAGACAAAATTTGACTTGACAATGATAACAATATATCAAAAGAAAATTGCGGCTCTTGTCAACTTTCAATTATCTACGAGCGAGCTGAATATAGTGGAAATGTCGAATATAAACCTAAAAAGTATATGAATAATGAAAAGGATTACTCTTTCATAGTCATATCTGTTTCGCTGATATTTTTTTGGAGAAGGCTAACACTAATTTGCCGATGAATTCTATCTGCACCATTTTGAAAAATATCGGATAATGGTAGAATCCGTTACTTATATCTTTAAGCGCACAATGGCAGCTTCATAATCAATTTTTTTGGCCATTAAAATGTTGGCTAAGAATAAATCAGATGGTTACTTTGGCCACCGTTTTGTTGTTGATTACATTGAATGAAAAGCGGCAAGAACATTGGCAATGACTTTGTATTATTATTTGACGCATTCTACAGTCGACAATGAAATTTGGGTAAAAATGCTTTCCAAATTGAAGTTTGGGAATGAAAGAGCTTCGAAGTTTTGTTTTTCGCTTCATTTTTTTTTTTTTTTTTTTTTTTTTTTTTTTTTTTTACAGCAACAATAGTATTGAGGACACAAATATTTAGAAGATATGGCATTCGATAGAATTGTGATGATAGGATTTTGGTGAATGTTGATAATAAACAGTGGGATTTTTTAGAAAGCTTTATTAGAAAGTAAGCCTAGAAGAAATCAGTGTGGTTAAGAAACGGTGTGAAGTGTTGCGCTTTCTGCTGTGTGTTCAGTAGAGGAAGCACTGCCACAAACATGATTGGAACTGTTCTTTAAGTCTTTCAAATATGCTTTTCGCTAAAATAATAGGTGTTTAATGGTAAACACTACGAATATGAATAATTAACTCAAGTTGATAACAGCTTTTGAGCGCAAGTGAACCTTCCAAGATATGGAAAAAAAGGGGATTATTGACATTCTTACTATAGAATAATTGTCTGAAAAAGGTTCTTTCTGTTCTGGGAAGATTTTGATGACCAAACTGGATACTTAGCACGTATCAATGTTTGCCATGAAGTTATGGGAGGTTGCTATTGTATGATCAAAACTATTACTAATCTTAAACTGTTTATCATAGAATCAGATGAGAAATGTTTTCGTTGTAAGTCGCGTGCACAAATTTTAGACTAGTTTATTTTGAATAGTTTTCTGGGTTGGAAAAAATTTAGAAACTAGAACAACATTAGCAAGATCGGTGGTGAAGTGTGCATGAATTACTACATTGTCATATTTCAGATAAATAGTTAAATTCGGACTATAATTTTGAAATACTGACAAATTATTCATTTTCGATTTTGTTGGAGTGTTTCGGGTATTACACTAAAAATTTTGAGGCTGGACATCTCACTAATATGAGTTACTTAAAATGGTCTTAGATAATTGTTTAATACTGAGGTAGATTGTGAATGCCATTGGTATTCATGATTTGCTCGGTATGTTCGTTCTTTACCTTCAAGATAGTTATAGCAAATGCTGATGAACTAAGTTTAAAAGTCAAATAATATTAGTAAAAGTTCGGGCTGTTTGTTGAAATATGATACCTGAGATGGCATTAAAAAATCAATGTTTCTCGCAAAATAACTGTTAAAATGTTTTATTCTTTAACTTCCGAAGCAATTAAAATGCGGAAACTTTATCTGTAAATTTTGAAATATATTTGGCTTGCAAATATATTCGAAGCAAAGTAACTATGGGAAAGTTATTTTCAGCAGTCTACGATATCATTGGTCCGTGGAGACTGAAAGTTCACTATTAATTTCTTTCCGACCATTCCTTTCCATTTTCGTAATTTTTTTTCAGCCTACGAAAATGCTTTCCCTTAACAAAGGCATCATGAATTGAAAGCACTTGGTTTCCTGATATGTTTTATTAGCTGAATTCGAAAGTCTTTTATTACATTTATTGAGAGAGATAGAAGAAATTGTGTGTGTGCGGGAAAATAAAAGATTAGGTAAGGTTGTTAAGTAATACGATCGATAGATAAGAAAAATTATAAGCAAATACCATCGTAAATATCTTTCGTAAATTTCTTCAGGTTCCTCAGTTTATAATGGAAGATGCCGCAGAACGTCAGCAAGCAGTTCGAATATTTTGTACGCAACCGCGAAGATTGCCAGTTCTTGCGGTATCTGCACGTGTTGCAAAAGAACGAAACGAGAAATTGGGATCAACAGTTGGTTATCATATTCGATTGGAGCAGAAGTATGTTTTTTTTTTTCGTTTTAATTTAGTGGAAATCACGAGATAATATTATACAAATGAAATTTTAGTTTTCACTTAATATTTTTTCCGAATTCTCTAATATTTCTGTTTATGATTTCATTTTTTTTTTCTTTTTTTTCAGAACATCAGAACAAACTGTACTAACATATTGCACCAGTGGAGTTTTATTACGACTGCTTACAAATGATACTAATGCTTCCAATATTTCACACATTATCTTGGTTTGTGATTGATTTGTTTGTTTTATTTCAAAATGAATAAGCTAGTCTGTTCAGCAAAAAATAGCATTTGTTCTTTTTATATTTTAACGTGTTTTGATGTGCATTCAAGGAAACTGAGGAGTTTTCTTTATAATAATCCATGGAATCAAGGAATTACTTGAGTAAGTCAGTAGAATTCGAATAAAATCCAGATAGTTCCAGTCGAAATACTGCAATCATAAGTGTGAAACAAACTTTATCCAAAATCACAGCGAGCAAATTTACTGATATAAAATTTAAGGATGAAATTCATGAACGAGAGCAAAAGACGGATTATCTTCTAATAGCGCTTCGACAGGCTCTTAAAAATCGAGATGATTTAAGGGTAAGTTATATCTTTCGTGGAACTTTAAAAATTCGTGCTTTAGGTGGCTAAACTCATTTGAAAATGGCAGTATAATGCTTTAACTTTCTAGATTATTCTAATGTCCGCAACGATGGAAGAAAGTCGCGAATTATTTAGACGTTATTTTGGTCCTGGAAATGTTTTTTGTTTGGACAGTAAGTTTTTCAATCTCACTTAATCTGAAATCATTTTCACGGAAATCTAAATCGCAAGTGGAGAAATTAGAAAAGAAGGAGAGCGGAGAAGTGATCTAAACTTTTTTTAAATTCCAGAAATAATTCGAATGTGTTCATTCTGTAAAAATTTAACGCCATATCGTGAATAAATTTGGATTATAAATTTAATGAAAATACCTAACATTAGTCATTACGAATCATGATGTCAGAAGTCATGATATGACATAATATTATTGAGAACAAATGGGATTAAACAAAACGAAGAATACTAAAGACTTTTCACGGAAAAACTCACAGCTGTACTAATGAAATATCTTACATGGATTTTAATTAGTTATTTGCAAGTCTAGTTCTCTAAGTTTTTCGTACAAGATCGTGAGTTGTGCACAAGACGTTAACTGTAAAAAGAAGAAAAATTATCTTTCGATTTTTATCAAACTCTTTTGTAGCAGAATTTGCACCGTCATTTAATTTGTTATTTACAACACGAACGGAAATCTTTGTTTTTCTTGATTTCAGTACCATCCACATTACACAAGGTAGAAATGTTTTATTTACCGGAAATACTGGCACTGACAGATTACAAGCATGCATCTTCGTTTACTGGTGGTACTTTTTTCGGTAAAACTGCAAGGAGTTTGAACGATGATCAAGCTTATAATAGGCAAGTATTTTATGTTTGAAATTAGGAAATTATTTCAGTTAATGGCCAATTTCGCCATTACAGGTAGTGAGTGGTGTATAGGATGACCATATGGGATTGAAGCGTAACCCATTGCCAAAACCATAATTTATCCATATATTTCTCAGTGGGGCAATTATAAATGACGAAGTTTGACGATATCTTCGGGAAGATAATTTTTGATAACTTTGTGAAGCTAGTCAGAGTAAAGAGACAAAAATTTTTGAATGGAAATCAATGAAGTTGCATGTCGGAATCTGTTTCGCAGAATTTAGGCTTGTTCTAAATAATTAAGCATTTCATTGTTTCTTCTTACAGTTTTCCTCAAGTGGATGAATTTCGTTCTGAAAATTATGATGATTCAAAAATGCACCAAGGACGTAATGTTAAAAAAAAGGTAAGCCCTTCAGTGCTATAATGAAAATTTACGGAGACGGACTTCTGGCGCTTTATCGTTGTTGTAAATCAGTTTTGTTATTTAGAGTGGCGATGAAGTGAATAGTAATTATGAAGTCATGCCGTCACGACGAATTGCGTCTGCTACTGCAAGTGATCATTTATCTCCAGTAGTGATCAATCAGTTCAATAATCGGCAGTTATGTCCACAGTTGGTTCTTTCTTTTCCTTTATTCCAAAGCTACTTTAACTTTTTGTGACAAATGCGGTAAAAATGGGTGAACGGTTGGAAAGCATTTGAAGTAATTTTGCGAATCGTATTTGTTGGTCAAAGGTTGTTTAACTGAGAGATAATTATTTAAGTTAGGATTAGTCAAAATGAGATGGTTTTTTTTTTTTTTTTTTTTTTTTTTTTTTTAAATGAATTAGTTGTTTATGTATGCATAATATTTTATGTTCAGCATATAAAATACATGGTATATTATGTTCTTATGTGAAGTGGGTGCACATAAGAAGCGATTTACATTTATTTGTTGAAATGCACAGAATGTTTTGTTTCATTTGCATTAATTTTGGTTATTACTTTACCAAGAAGAAGGAAAAGATGAACATAAATTCTGAAATATAAAAAAATAATAAAGTTTGTCTTGCAGAATCTCTTCAAATTCACAGCAAGAAAAAGGCTATTACACAAATTGCAATGGTCAGTTTTATTCCACTATTAGACTATAAACTGCTACTTAACTTCAATAATGAAAGTTAAGTTAAGAAACGCTTTTCAGGACAGATCAGTTTAACTGAAATGTATAGCCAAATGAATATAAGAAATGGTGAGCAAAGTGGCTGTTACCAAGAACCGACATTTTATGATGGTTACCAAATGTACCCATCACCGAGTGGATTAGCCGTAAGTTTTCTTTCTTAATTAGTCTTCAGATCTTTTTGAAAATTTTTAGTTGTCGGCGGAAAGAGTTCCGAAGACATATAACAAGGAAACTTTTGATAAATATTGATAGGAGATAGAAGTGGCACATAATTTAGGTCGAAATTTTGTTTGAAATCTCGAAATCTCATTAACCAGAATTACTTCGCAAACGTTTTGCTGGAACATAAACACTTCTTTTGAAAGTTTTCTTCAGCTGCTGTTGGCAAATCCATGCTGATAGTAAGTGCGAATGAGAGTTTTTTCGAAAATTTTTTTAATTTTAATTTCTCACTGATTGTTTTTAGGGTTTCAATTATTCTCAACCACCACCAAACTGTGTATATGCTCAACAGATTCCAGTGACTCCATATGGTATGATGGCCTCATATGTCGGCGGACCGCAAATGATGTATGCAACATATCATGTAATGCCGGCGCAAAGTGATTGTCAAAATTACTACGTTATGGTAAATTTGTTCTCTAAATGTAGCTAATTGCAAGGTCTGATCGGAAATGGATTTATGGTGTGATTGTGTGATTCAATAATAGTAGCTGATTAAGTTTGAATTACCGTTGTTATAAGTGAAGAAAAAAGAGGAAAAGTTGACAAAATAAATAAAGCGACATTAGTTCCATATATCCTGAAATAACTGCAAGAATTGAATACTTTCTTGTATTTATTCAGCTTATTAATTATCCGGTGAAACCAATGATTTACAGCCTCCAAGTATACAAGATTACACGCAACCTCCAAAATTCTTTATGCCTGCGAATAATACAGACGGATTTGGGACTCAGTGGAATTCTAATGGATCAAATTTTTCTAATCAGGGGTATTTATTACTGTTATTTTATAACTGTTTATGATTTTTCATTTATATGAAATTTTAAGGCCGTGTTTCTGTTTTAAGTTTGAATAAACGTATCTTGTTATTTTGTCTGTATGTTGGTTCAAGATTTTTTTTTTTATTATTTTAATTATTTTTAGGTTACCAATGCCATTTTCATTGTCAAGTGGCCACTCAGGACGACGAGATACGGTATGTTTGTTTTGTCATCTTCATGTTTGCAACTTTCAAGCCTAGCATCAGAAATAAGGGTTTCTTTCTTCTTTTATTCGCCGTTCCCATCTTAGTAAACCAAGAATGTACAGAAATTTGTTGGTTGTCTAGCAGGTTTTATTCAAACTAATTTTGACTTAAGATGATTTATTGTTGTTGTATTGAATACTTTGTTAGTCTCACTGCGACCAAGAATACTACGTATCGTGTTTGCGCGATCGTCCGCCATATTTTGACCCGTCATATGTGGAAATCCTGCGGCGTACTAATCTGGATACTATTTACCTAGTTGATGTAAGTTTTTACTTGCTACAATTTTTGTTTGGAAAATAAGATCTATATACTAACTGAAAATATTTGAAACAATACCAATCATAAAAAATAGAAAAAAAAAGAAAATTGGAAGATAAATGAATTTAATTCAAGTCAGAAGGGAATAATAGGAAAAAAAATTCGATTATTTTGCTTATACGTTTTACAGTCATATATGATATCCGGTGGTGAACAATGGTTGGAAAGTGTTGATACGGATTTAACGGTAGCTGTTATCAATTACTGCATGGACAGCCCAGTTCATGGTTGGCTTTTTTTATGTTTATATGAGGTATTTTTGAGATATCTTTACAAACAAAGCAAAATATTGGTAAAAATTGTTTGGTTTTTCTTTGTAATAATTTTCTGGTTATTTTATATTTGAAAGTCAGTATTTGAAAGAGGGATTTGATTATTGTTGTGATGTTTATGAATGAAATGCTTTTTTGATCAAAGGCTAAAAAACTTTTTTCAGGTTCAATTCTGGTGTTCCTACCTGGTTATGAAGATATTTTAGCTGTACGTGAGAAAGCTATTAAAATGCAAGGCTGTTCCACAAAGCCAGCAATTTTCACCCTTCACTCTCAAATGGGTAATCAAGATCAGCAGCGTGTGTTTGAGCCAGTGGGTCGTGGTTATCGTAAAGTGGTATGTTTCAAGCTACATTATCTGTTCATATTAATCGTCTTATATAACCATTTACATTTACAAGGAAAGTGAAGTGAAATGCGAATACAAGTAAGGCAAAGGTAAAGTATAATAATTCTGCACCGTTCTAGTGACTTTTAATTTCACTTTTAATAATTAATAATTTAGGATCGCAAATCAGAATAATGAAATTTTAAGAGAATTGCAGATTTTGAGTACAAATATTGCTGAAGCGAGTTTGACAATCGATGATGTTGTTTTCGTGATTGACTGTGGGAAAGTCAAGGAGGTAACGGTTCAAACTTCTCGTTATTTTCAAAACTTTGCTTCCTTATTCTTTCATATACACAGTATTAAAGTTCTTTCTTGTATCTTCTTCCTTACATCTTCCTTATATCAATATTAAAGTTGGGAAGATGGTTTGATATGTCTGCAACGTCATTGTAGTTGTTCCTCAGATGTGAAGAGGCATAGCCGTGTTTCGTTTTTGACCGTATTTCTTGATTCCTTGATTGTTCATTATTAATATATTTCTATATAAATATATATATTAGAAAACCTGAGATATTTTCATCATGCTTTCTGTACACTTTAGAAAATTTACGATCACTCAACACGTATCAGTCAACTTAAAATGACATGGATAGCAAAGTCTAATGCTGAACAGCGAGCTGGTAGAGCTGGAAGATGTCGAAGTGGTTACTGTTTTCGACTATTCACAATGGAAGATTATGCTAGAATGAATCCAACTCAGGTCTTTGATGAATTTTTTATATCAATTCAAAATTCGAAATATGGTTGCTTAAATTTTTCAATTTCAAAATATGGTCACTTAAATTTCCTAATAAATCCTAAACTTTTAGTTACCTGAAATGAAAAGAAGCGCTATTCATGAAGTATGTTTGCATGCGAAAATGTTTGCTCCACGGAAATATTCAGTTCGACAATTTTTGCTTAACGCACCAGAACCACCAGCAGCAATAGCCATAGATCGAAGCTTTGAATTCCTTGAGGTTACCATATTTAGATGCGGAAAATTGCAATTTTTTTTTTTAACCTTTTTATCAAAAATTCAACAGCTTACGAATCTTTACAATCTTTCTCTTATTTATGAGAGCGTTTCCATTTAATTATAATTCTTTGTTCTTACGATTAGTACCACATGAGTATAATCTGTAATCTGTAAGCAGCAATAAAAACTTTGAGAAAATATATTTGCAGCAAATTGGTGCAGTTTTCAAAAGTCGACAGGAATCATCGCAGATGTCACATCTAACAGATAATTCATATTTCTCAAATGCTCGTGACCGGAATGGTGAACCCGATTTAACTGATCTTGGACGTCATATTGTGCAACTTCCGTTGTGTCCGCAGTTAGCTCGATTTCTTCTTTTTGGTATTTGCTTGAAATGCTTGAGTCCGGTTTTAACACTTGTTGCCACTCTGTCGCATCGTGATCCCTGTAAGTTACGTTTATTTTTGATTATTAGTCACATAGTCTTATTTTCTCTATTTTTTTCTTTATATTTGTGTTTCATTTATCATAAAAATAGTTGCGGTTGTAGTTGTGTTGCCACCGAGTGGTGAGCGAGAAGAACGGAATTCAGCAATGATGGCACGTGATATTTTCGCCGGTTTTGATTATTCCGATCATATGACATTTTTAAGAATATATAACGCATTCATAAAATTACCTCCTCATGGGCAGTCGAATTTTTGTATGAGTAATTATTTATCCCTTAATGCGATGCGAATGATCGTTGGTATTCGGTAGGTGAATTTGTATCGTTGAATTGAATTTTTTAAAATACTGTAAAATGAAGAGCTAGCTGCGGATTTTGCGTTGATTAGCTGAAATTAATATAGAAAAATATTTTTAAAAAGTGAGCTTTTTGTTTTTGGTTCTATCATTGACAGTGTCTTGCTGAGGTATAGTTTGGGAACACAATTTGGATTAAACTTTCCGGCTCATTAACAAATATTCTTACTTTGGGATGGAAGTTCGGCAATATATCTTCATTGTAATTATGATTAGTGGTTCTTAAAAGGGATTTTTTAGCCATTTTTTCTCGATTCATTCATTCAGAAGTTGATATGAATTCTTTGTTGGAAAGAGTAATATTAAGTTATGCTGCCTGCATTAGAATGAATGACTGGACGATCGAAAGTTATTCTGGCCCTTCAGTTTCTTTATTTCTTGCGGATTTGATTACATTACGATTAGGTGTATGTGATTACTTACACGCCATTACCGATTCACGCTTGCTTTTGATAATAAATTACAGACAGCAACTATTCATGGAACTACAAAGACTTCGGCTATTACCCGCAAACTGTCGGTCAGCAGATGATCCCGATTTAAATCGATATAGTAATTCATGGCCAATGATTCAGGCAGCAATTGTGGCGGGTAGTTATCCTAATATTGGTTTTACCCGTTCTGGTGGCCAGATTCGAAAAATACGTACAAGGTATTCGGAAATTTCTAATCATTTAATCATGCTATTTAGGAAAGGCTTTTTTTTCATTTTTATTAATCTCTTTTTTTCATTTTTATTAATCGCTTCGTTTCACTTAGAAGCGATATTCAGATCTCTAATTCTTGAAGTGGTGGGATAACAATTACCTTTATAAAGAATCTAATGACGAGACCTTTTATAAAGAATCTTATATTTGTAATGAATAAATCTCATAGAAACATTAATCTTCGTTGATCAGTTTTTTTTTTTTTTTTTTTGATCAAGAACTTTTCTAACATACCAGTGCTTTATGAAATTGGCTATTCCTTTGATTCAGATGCAAGGTTTCTGAGCTATTGAATTAAATTTTTAGAATTCAAATTTTTATAGTAACGAAGTTGCATCATTACCATATGGTTGTGCCGTTAAACGACAGGCTTCATCTAATGGAATGAATGCAGTGGGAGTTGGAAAATTGGCGAAGCCGGAACCGGTTATTGAATACCTTGCCTTTCAGGAATTGTCGAAAACTGGTGATAACTTAAGTGTAAGTTATTGCTGACGCTACTGTTATTTTTTTTTCTTTCAGTGCGTTTACTAATTTAATCCATATTTTCTAAAAATCTTCAAATTCCACTTAAAATTTGAAGCAAACCATTAATTTTTTAAGTTACGAACGGTTACCGCTGTTCCACCGCTATCTGTATTGTTGTTTGCTGGTCCAATTCATCTTAAACGTGAAGTTCTGAATGACTACTCTATAGGCAAGTTGATTATTTTTTCTGACAATGTAATTTTTTCATTACAAACAAATTTCTTATATTGGACATTCTGTCGTAAGAATTTTTTTTATTTTAAACTAGCAAAATTGTTCATTAATTTTAGGTGATGAATTTGCATTAAATGATGATGCAGACACGGATTCGAACACCGACGAATGCGTCTTTGCTCTTGAGCCATGGCTGGTTTTTCGATGGAAATTTGAGGTTAGTTTATCAAATATCCTTTAAAATTAAAAATTTTTTGAAATTCGGTGTATTTAATTCGCGTGTGCTCGATGTATTTATTTTTATATTTCAAGGTAATTTGTGTAGTTTTCGTTCTTTCTTATCTCGCCTTTTATTTTTCCTTACTCTCAGCAAGGAAATGAGTCAGGAATTGCTTTCAGGATATGCAATTAATGTTAAAACTGCGTGTCAAGCTGATGACTTATTTCATATTTATAATGAAACAACCCGATCGCCCGGAAACTGAAGAAACTAAGGTTTTTTCTTTCCTTTCTCCTAATTGTTGTCGATATGGTACCATTTCCTATTGAATGCTGTTTCCATGCCTTCATTTCACTCTCACTTATCTGGGATGGATATTCATTTCTGAACTGTGGTCCTTTGCTTATTGAAGCAAATAAATGCACTTAATTTTCAAGATAGATTAAAGCGTGAGATGTTTGGGATGTTTTCCTAGCAAGATCTGGAATTTGATTTAAATTTACCGCTTCATTTTGAAGGAACTGCTAGCAACCATAAATCAGATATTATTGGAAGATCATATTCGCGCTGGCTTTGCAGACTGTACTGACTTGCCAGGATATCAAGAACGTTCCTCGAATTCAGCAAATAATGAGGTAGATATAAAAAGGTTTTGCATAATTGAAATTCTCATTTAATGTTTTATTTTGAGAGTAGAACGACTTAGGTGGTCATTCATTTCTTGGTTTTACGGAGTTTAAAGTTTTTGAAAACAAAATTGTACAAATTTGGAAAATTCTAAAATCTGTTTTCAATTTCTTTAGTTTCAAAATTTTTAGATTACAACTGAAAGACCCGTTCGTCGTCGACAACTTCCAGGTCATGCAGAAGAGCAGTGTCAACAAGAAACTTCTGTTGGTAGTTCTAGTTCTTATTTTATGACACCAAATGAACAACCAAAACAATCCAGTGGAATTTCAAACCCAGACAATCGAGCTGACTTCTGTGGTGGGCCCAGTATACAGTCTCTGGAAATTGACGAAAGTTCGCATTTCAAGAGACTTTTGAAACTTTTGGTTTGATGGATCCAAAAATATTGTCACTCATAATTTGAAATTGTAGAAGATTTATTTGTTTTAGGGATCGATAATAACGGTCATTCATCCTACCGTTCTGAAGAAGAGAATACCATAGCGAGCACACATTCAAATGAACCTAATGATGACACTTTTAGTTCACGATCACTTCCATTTGAAGAAGAACAAGTTTGTGTTCCTGTTGTTCATCACATACAGTTATAAGTGATTTTAGGAATCCTGAAAAAAGCTATGAAACTACTGGAGAGAAAATAAGAATATGGAAGATAGATTCTATGTACTTGTTAAAACAAAAGTACTTTTAGGTTCCCGAAGATCCATGTATGAGTACGTTGGACGAAGTCGGAATAACAAATGGAAAGCTAGTAATGAATGTGGAAGTGGAACAAAATAATACTTCAGCTGGTGACGACTTATCACAGGAATCACGAAATACTGAAGAATCAAACGAACGGCAGGAAACTACTAATGATACAGTTACAGTCGTTCAAAGATCAGGACATGGACACTTTGTTCCCTATCATTTACGACCGGACGATCAACGTATTCGACGAATGTTCCGGCAGTTTGTGAATAGGTCGAGACCGCAATCAAATCGATCAGTTGATATAGCCAAAGGTTATTTTTCTCTTTTATGTATATCATTATGAGTTGTAGATCAGTCATATTGATGTTAGGGAGATGTACTCCTATAACAAGCAATTGTTTAACACTTACGTGGAATTTTTTCTTGTTGTTTTTCACCTTCCTAAATATTCCATTATTGTTTGCTGATTATAAAAGGATGAACAAATTTGCATGTAATTAAACAGTTTCTGGATTTGCATAGCGATTAGAAATGAAACATTTTCTAAACTTGCATTGTTATGGGATATATTTGTTCGGTTAATGTGGAAACAAGCTCGGTTAAATGTTAATGTGGAAACAAGTTTTTACTAAGTTAGAAGGCATATTTTGGAAATGACGGCTATTTTTGAATTGTCTCTATACTATACTAGTATTATGTGTTATCTTTTCACCCTATTTTCATTTTTGAATTTTGACATTTCATGACAGATATTTGCAGTAGAGGAACATCAAGAACAGCGCAATAGTGAAGGAATTAGAGAACGACGAAGAGAAAATCGTCGAAGAGACTGGTAAATTTTCGTACCGTTCGATTTTTCAAGCATTAATCCTTCTTTCAGTTTTCCTCGATTCGATATCTAAATCAAACATAGATTAGTGAAATTTTTTACTAAAATTGTCGTTAGATTAAATTAACCAGAGCACAAAATGGTATTTGCATGTGTTTTTTTCTCACATTATTTGTGCAGGCGCACTTTTTCATTGCGTTTTCAATAATTTTTGAGGCACTGGAGAAAAAGCCCACCAGCATGTTGTGTTGCACCATCAGATGTTTATCGAATGCCACTCGCATATTTTAGAGGAGGTGGACGTACGTTTTTCTTTTTTTGTTAACCTTTCTTAATTTTCATTTCAGTCACTTTTCTTATTAATAGACCAAAGTTTCGATATTTTTAGGAGGAAGATCCGATCGTTACCGTGGTAGTGGACTCCGTGGTCGTAGCAAAGGACCGCAGAAAGACGACCAAACAAGCTGACATTTGGTCTGACTAGCTGATAACTTTGCGAAATATTTTATAAGTTTGTACGCTCACCTCAAAGTTTGTTTAAAATTCTGCATTTTGTGAGTGATGGAACTGTTTTGATATTTAGAACGGTCGACTTAAATTTGTGGTAAAATCCCTAGCAATGTATTCTACATTTTTTCCAGTTATATTTTTATAAAAATTTTTAAAGTGATAATACCCTTATTAGGCTAATATGGCTATTTCGTATGTCTAGTTTTTTAAAGACATTTATATCTTGTATTTCATTTTCAGTCTGTTCCTCATTATGAATTTGTCTTGTCTTATCAGATTGTAAGATTTTAGTTTTTTCTTTCGGCAGTGTTTTTTCCTGCCCCTATAATTTATTCGTTTTTCTATTCAATTTTTTGTTGGTTATGGGATCATTCGAGTTTAACACATATTTTTATTCCTTCTTGTTTTATATGTTTTTTTTTCGTACAGAATTTGCTGTGTTATTCTTGCTAGATTTGCTAGATTTCCTGTCTTATCTGTGGATTCTGCTTATTTCCTTAATTTGATCGCGTTTTAGTCTTTTATTCCCACTTCTATTTCTCAAACTGTGTTTTTTTTTTTCTTTTCTTTTTTTTTTCCTTTTTTTAAACTGGAAGTATTTGGCGGTGATTTAAGTAAAGATCATCCACATTTTAGTGATTTACGTCCATTCTGTGTTTTATATCCTTATCTAAAAATTTATCTCCATATGCCATGGAAATGGTTTTCCGATTAACAATAATATATTTCAGTTTTATTACATTACATATAATTACTAATAACTAATTAATGAACCGACTAAACGCTGTATAATTAAACTGTCGACTACTTTTTTTTTTTTCCTCGGGGTTGTAGAACTTTATTTTAACGAACTTCAGATGGTGAAGATTTCCTGAGTTTGTTATGAAGTATCCGTTTTGAACAGATTGTGAACGAATTTCTCCTGGAATATTATATTTTGACCATTTCGTGTATTTCATTAGGCTTCATACGTATTCCAGCTTTTGTTTCACTCAACTTCGATCTAACATTCTTTTCTTACCAATGAAACAGAATTTCTGATATATCATTTTCTTTATGTTTTCTTTTCATTTATCTTGGTTATTTCGTCTGAAATTATTTTTTTTTTTTTATCTTTCTTTTTTGACTCAACAATCGTTTTGAGGTTTATTTACTTTTTTTTTTCCTTTTTGTTATATTTGTAATTTAAAATTCTATTGTATCTCATCTGGTCCTTCTTCCTTTCTGTTCTTCATTTTTACATCATCGGAAACATTATGTTGAGAAGGAATTGAATTATTTCTTGCCATCATTAGCAATATTACTAATCCAAGAAGTAGTCTTTAACGGTGCCAAGTTTATATTATTCATCACTGTATGGTACGGTGCATGACCTTTTCTTCTCCTTATCATTAACCTTTTCCCTCTTCCTTTTCTCTTCTTCATTTGTTCCTTTTTTTTTTTTTTTGTTTTATTTATTCGTTTGTACTGAAAATAATAAATAAACTTTTTTTATTGTTTCAAAAAAATAAATAATTTTGTTCGTATTTAAAGTAAATGTATGACAAAGATTTTTTAAATTTGATCTTCAAGTTCAAAGGTTATTTTGAAGTTAGAAGTACTTCTTTCACTTTGAAAATTATTTGATATAGATAATGAAATTAAGGAAGATTATTTGCATTTATATGTTAAGCTCATTACATCTAGAATAAGTGATAAGTTGTTATATGAAATGAGCAGGGCAGTGACTTATCGATAGTACAGTGATTGGTGTGATAGCATACTTTTGGATTGAATATTACTTAGACTAAATGATAGAATTGTTAGAAGTCTGATTAATCATTGCAGATTTCACGGAATAAGTTAACAATTATAGTTATCATCGTTAAAGTAGTCCAAAATGATTGATCATGGAACTTGCTGATAATGATAATAATTTGCTTATTGATGTTTATGCTGTACAATTAACAATACTGTTGTTAGTATTTGCCAATTAACACATTATGGAAATTAATTAAAAGTGATAATGTTATGTCATATGTTGATAGATTATAATGTAAAAGTGAAAATGATTTTATATTAATGCTACATTTGTTTACAATTATAATATACTGATAAAATTGTATTTCCGTTTAGCGATATCTCTTCAATTTTAACATAAAGTTATGTTTTATGAAAAAAAAAAATCTATAGTTCTGTCATAAAAATTTCAAATCGAATACAAAATTCCAGGAATTTTTATGTTTTTAAATTTAAACAACAAATTAAAATTGAGAAGAAAAAAAAAGTATATTCAATAAAAAGAATATTCAAATTTTTTTGTATTTTTTTTATTTATCATTTAATTTTGTATTTTTTCCAAAATTTAATATTTTCCATTTATTTATTTAATTTTAATGTTTATTTTTTATTCTTTTTTTCTTTCCATTTTTTCAAGAAACAAAAAAGCAAAAGAAAAATTATTTGCAATAAATTTAAAAATTGATTTTCCTCCTTTATTACAAAAGATTTGAAGAAAAATAAGAGGAAAAAGCACTTAGCGCATTTAAAAAGAGTACGTACCGAAATTCCCAAATGAATTTGAAAAATATAATTTGAAACGATGAAAATTTGTCTACTACCATAATCCTTTGCTGAAATGACAAATTAAGTAGAAACGAAAAATGTTTTCAATAAAGAAATTAATAAATATGAAGCGGAAAATGAAAGAGAAGAAATTGAATAACAAAGTGTTTGTTTGCATGTTAAAAGAGAAATTGAATGAATTTTATTCTGATGAAAGGAAAAATTGATTTATGATTTTAATTTTTTGCATAATAATTTTTTCTTTTTTCCATTCCTTTTTCTTTCATTCTTCCCGCATATTCTTTTTTTAACTTTGATCTTCTAATTAAATTATTTGAAATGCAATTTTTGTTACATATTATTCCTTTTTTTTTCTTTTTTTTTTTCAAATTATTTAAAGTTTTATTCTTTCTAAAGAAAACAAACAAAATGTTTAATAATATTATTTATTTTATATGACAATGAATATTTATATTATAAAAAAAATAAAAGTAAACGGTTAAAAGTTTTTAGCAATAATTTCCCTATGGAAAGAATATTTTTTTTTATAATTTTAACTGATAAACATTTTAACTGTCTATCAATTTTCAAATGTATATTTAAAACAAAGTTAGCAGAATTGAATATTATTGTGGATTATTTTTATAAACAGTAGAAAGGAGAAAAAAGAAGGAAAGAAAAAATTTTTTCTAAAAATATATCAAGATGAAATGACAAACGAGAGAGAGAGAGAGAGAGAGAGAGAGGGAAAGGGAAAGAAAGATAGAAGGAAGAAAAAAGAAGACAAGGAGATGAGAAATTCCCGATGGATTTGTTTGCTTTTTTTTTTTTTGTCAGTTTTAAATTTCTTTAAAAAATTAAAATAATTGAATTATGAAAAGCAAACCACACCCAATCAGTTAGTTTTAGTATTGATGAATAATATTTTGGAAGAAGTTGAAAAAAAAAAAAAAGAGATAAGTAAAATAAAGGAGGATAAGGATGAGAAAGAATAGTAATAATGAAAGATGAGGATAAGAAAAAGTGAAATAAAATAAATGATTTGAAAAAAAAAAAAAAAAGAAAATGGAAAAATGGAAGAGACAATTTTGGATTCATTTTTTTTCTAAGTTTCAATCATAACTGCGCCTGTGTTTCTCTCTTTCTTGCCTTTTTGTCCTCTCATAAACTTACTTTAAAATGTTCACCTCAATTGATGCTTTATTACAACATGATAATAATTATAATCATAATAATCATATCAGTAATACTGCGAACAATAATAACAATAATCATAATAATGATAATAATAGCAGTAATGCTAATCATGATCATGACAATAATAGTAATAATATTAGTATTAGTCATCAAAATATGGTCACTTTATCAAATTATCAAAAATTAAATGGAAAAATAATTCATATTCTATCTAATAATACTCCTTCATCTCCATATCCTATTAATTCTTTATCATTATTTCCTGAAAATCATCATTCTTCTAAAAATCAACATGATATGAAAGCATTCTGTGAAATGAAAAATATAAGTTATATGTCATCATTAATGTCAACCGCATCATCAACAATAACTGTTACCGCACCAATTATGCTATCATCACAATCATCATTATCATCATCATCATCATCATTATCGCAATCATCATCATCATTACCATCATATATGTTATCAACAACAATAGCAACATCGACAATAACACCTACAACAGCAACTACAACAACAGTATCAGCATCAACAACAACGACAACAAGGACAGAGGCAGCAGCACCAATTCTAATTGAACAACTACCGTATCCATCCATGTTTCATACCACTAACATTCCATTACTCTACGATCATATTGCTCTAACAAGTTAGCTTATTTACACTATAATTCATATATAAAATCATTTAATCGATAGAATGAATCTATGAGAATTGAATTTGTAATTAAGAATAAATATGTAATTTGAGAGAGAGAAATGAAATAAAATGAAAAGAATGAAATTAAATAGTCAAAGTTTTTTTTTTTTTTTCTTTTTCCCACTTCTTTCTATTATTAAATTTTTTTTAACTTAAAATTTTATAGTGAAATTATTTTAGAGTGATTTTTTTTTGAAACACAAGATGCAATTATTTTAAGGATTTCAATTTTTGAAATTAAATTTTTAGCTATGCTGGTTAAATAAATGATATGAAGTTTATTATAGGACTAGATAAAAACGAGAATAAAAAGCATAATAATTTAAAAAGAGAGCTAAAAATTTTTTTTTTTTTTTTAAATTATGTAACATATAAATTGATTGTATTTATATGCAAATTTGATTTTTAAAATTCATTAAATTTTAGGATTAAATGCGAATAGTTTTTTTTTTTAATCTTTTTTTAATATAACCAATAATTAATGATTAGTTATTTATTTATTTAAGGTTGAATTTTAATTGATCACAAATTTCAGTTTCACACTGTTACGATTAGTTTTTAAATTTTTAACTTATCGTAATTAATTAATTTTTAAATTTTCAAATTAACACTGCTAATTACAGTAAATGCATGGCAAACATTGGGAAAAATACGACGTCCAAGGACAGCATTTACCACTGAGCAACTTATTGAACTTGAACGAAATTTTGCTCAAACTCGTTATTTATCACGGCCTAGAAGGTACCGTATACTCTTTGAAATAAAATAATAATACGAAATTGTCTTGGCCAAGTTATTTGCTTTCATTGTCTTGGCCAAGTTATTTGCTTTCATTGTCTTGGCCAAGTTATTTGCTTTCATTGTCTTGGCCAAGTTATTTGCTTTTATTGTTTTGACCAAATTATTTGCTTACATGTTGATTGGCTAAAATATAAGTGCATTAGCTTGCGTAAAAAAAATAGCCAATGATTATTACTGTCACTTCTTTAATACATATATAGTTGTTAAAGATTTGAAATAAGTTTATTCCAATTATTTTTTAGAATTTAAATATGCATATAACATTAATTTACTTATTAATTAATTCTTAATTTATCAAAAAGTGTAAATAAAAAATGGGAAATGATGAAAAATTTTAAATTTAGTTCATTAATTTGAAAGGATAAAGAAGGAAGTTGAATTCCAAAGTGTTAAATATTTTATTTGAATTAACATTCATTTTACATTACTTGCTTTTTTCCTTCATATTCATTTATACTTTATTATTTTTTAGGTTAAATAAAAAAAAAAAAAATTTGCTCAACATTTAATATCTTTAGAATTGATAAAATGTTTAATCGCAATTTTATTTAGCTTATCATATTTCATTATCTTCAATTATCATAGTTATTACATCCAAGATTATAATTATTGACAATAATCATGGCAGTTGTATTGTTTCACTATTTGATAATTATTTAATATACTTATCATAATTATCAGAGTTATAGCATGATAAGATGTAATTCTAATAAAGATAGCATGAAAAGCAAATCTGAGATATATTTTCAGGAGAAAATTATGATGTAATTAGCCATATTACTGAGCAAACTTTTATCACTTAATTAATTTTTGATAACTAATTTCTTTCTTTTTAATCCATTCATTAGTCCTTCATTTAGTTCTTTTGTATTATTTAAAAAAAAAATTCATAAATGAAATTAAATATATCATTTGTTTTAGATATCAATTAGCTCAAAAATTGCATTTATCAGAAACACAAATCAAAATTTGGTTCCAGAATCGACGTATGAAGAATAAACGTTCCGGTCCTGCTATTTTAAGTTCAGATAAAGTCTAAATTTGTTTATCAATAATAATAATAATAATATATTTTATTGATAATAGTATATTCTATTGATATTATTACATATTTCCTTTTTTTTTTCTTATCCTAGTTTTTCTTTTTCTTCATTTATGTTTCTTATAAGTTAGAGTAATAAATTGAAATTTTAGTAGACTTCAATGAATTGCTAAATAATGTAAGAATTGCCTGCAGTATTAATGAAATATAAAATTTTCATTAAAATACATTATTATGTCAAAGTTATACAAATAATAATTGCAATATTAATAGCAAACATTTTTGCTTAGTGTAAAACTTTTACATTTTGTATAATTCCATTTGTGAATTTATTTTTGATTGATAGGTTTTTTCCGCTTTTTTTTTTTTTTGCTACCAAATTTTATCACTTTGTTAAAAAAAAAATTGTATGTCACTAACAAAATTTAGACTTAAATTTTTTTTTACATCTGTCTTACTGTGTTGATTTGCTAAAATTTTCAATTATTTCTTTTTTGAAAGAGAACGGAAAAATCTATCATAAAAATGGTTGTGTTAGTGATCTTTTATTATTATTATTTGATCTATACTAATTGAATTGTTCAATTTTTCCTTTTTTTTTTTGTCCATTTGATTTGGTAATTAATAAATAATTCAATTAAAGTCAATGAACTAATTAATGCTATGCGATATTATGATAAGAATGGAGGAAAGTGATAACAGATAATGATAACGAATAATGAGTAACAAATGAGGAAAATAAATAGTAGATGATCACAATATTGGAATAATAATCAATAATAATAATAATAATAATAATAATAATGATAATAATAATAATAATAATGATAGTAACAGTAATAATAATAATAATAATAATAATAATAATAATAATAATAATAATAATAATGATAGTAACAGTAATAATAATAATAATAATAATACTAATAATAATAATAATAATAGTAATAATAATAATATCAATAATAATAGTAATAATAATAATAATATCAATAATAATAACTTAAATAAAATTAATAAAAGAAAGGCAATTAGCATTTGTTTAAATCACTGAAAGTTAAAGAAAAAAGGGAATTTGAAGGGATTTGAATTAAATAGCAATTTTTAACTGTTTCAGAGAATATTTTAGAAAAGATGGAAAGCGATCAAATTTCTGACCTATACCTTGCATACTCTACGGGGTTAACCTCAAAGTTAAAGTTAAAGTTAAATTTCGAAGTAAGAAGGAAATCAAAACTTTCTTATGTTTACTTTCATTTCTTTTCTTAACCCAAAACAAAAAAAAAAAAAAAAAACTCAAATTTCAAATTTACAAAAAAAGGAAATACCTTCTGAAAGATTTAGGATAATAGCTTTATGAATATATACACAGCTAAATATTACCTAAATACCTTAGCTAACTTTTGATATTGTAATTGATGTTTATTTTTGTTCATTGAGCTCATCAATCCTCTAAAAAATCATTTAGAAGACAAGAAAAAAAGAATTTTCAGGAAGTGTAAATGGAAAATGAATTAATTATTTTGATGTAACTTTTATATAAATCAAATTTCATTCTAAGATATAATCAAAAATCCATAATTTTCAATTATAATTTTCCAGATGAATGCAAAATAACTTTTGTAATTTAGAGGAAATTCATTAATTTATGTGATAACATTTAAAATTTTAAAACTTTTAATTTTATCAGTTTAACAACAATTGAATAGAAATTTATGATTGTTTTTACACATTCTGTGTACAGATGTATGTTTGTCTGTCTCTATCTACATGTATGTGTGTATGTGTATGTATGTGTATGTATGTGTGTGTATGTGTATGTATGTGTGTAATATATACATATATTGTATGTTGTGTGAGTTGTGGGCTCACTGTTGTAATACCGCAGCAGACGTGCGTGTGTAGGTGACGTAACCACACCAATGGCTAAACAACTGACACTATTTCCTCGAGCACTTCAATAAGCCACACCAATCATCTAAATGTTTTCCGGAAGCAAATAACATTTATCCATCATGATCATGTTAATATGAAGCGATAACAACTGGATGTAAATCATTCCGATTTCATCGATGTATTCCGGTTTCATTGATGCATTCCGGTTTTATCGATGCTTAATATCGAATATGAATGGTACTTTTGATATTAACTGATAATGCTACATTTAATTTTTCTTCATTTTATATAATAGTATTTTATATTTTGATTAAAATAAGATAGTGTAATAATGTGCAATTGTATGTATTTATGGTATTACTAATAAATAATTTATTATTATAATTTATCACCTAATTCAATCATTGTAACACTGTTGTTATCATTAATAATTACTAATCATTATTCATTATCATTACTGTAAACAATGATATTTTGAAAAAAAACCAAATCAATGAATCGTGGAAAAAAAAAGAAATTTTTTTTTTTTTAATTTCTAAAAATCCTTCGTTTAATCATTTTTCTTTCACACAATTCTTTTATATCATTTTTTATCAGTTGCATGCTTATTGTTTATTGTAATATGGACGAGAAAAAGAATATGAAAAAAATGAGTAAATTGAATTAAATCAAAATTCAGTGAAATTATCAAAATGACAAAGTTATATATTATCAGATTAGATAAAACAAAAGACAAAAAAAAAAAAGTCATGCAATAAATATCAAATATATCAAACTTATAACTATTCTTATCTAATCTAATCTGATTTAATCTGGCTTGTTCCGATTCTAATCTGATAAGATTTCTCTTAGTTAACTATCAAGATAATAAGTATTAATTTGATTTATAAAGATGATTGCTGTCTATGTCTATTAGGAAGCTAATCAAATTTAATTCAATATACATTATCAAATTTGTTTTTTATATCACTCATAATTTAAAAATTTTTAAAACAACAAAAAGTATCGTAAATATTCGATAGCTAACAAAGCTAAACCTCAAAAATCTTTGTGTAAATTTCCTTTTCATCTTCAAAATCTCTATCAATCCCATATGTATTCTTTGCTTTTCAACATTACATCCTGACAGTTTATTAGATATGAAACACAAAGAATCATTATTCATTATTTATCAATATAATCATTATATCATCATCATCAACATCAACAGCAGTAGCAGCAGCATTATTATCGTTATCATTATCATTGTTATCATTGTTATTATCAGATATCATCAACAGCAGTAGTAGCAGCATTATTATCGTAATCATTATCATCGTTATCATTGTTATTATCAGATATCATCAACAGCAGTAGTAGCAGCATTATTATCGTTATCATTATCATTGTTATCATTGTTATTATCAGATATCATCAACAGCAGTAGTAGCAGCATTATTATCGTAATCATTATCATCGTTATCATTGTTATTATCAGATATCATCAACAGCAGTAGTAGCAGCATTATTATCGTTATCATTATCATCATTATCATTGTTATTATCAGATATCATCAACAGCAGTAGTAGCAGTGATGATATCTGAATTGAATTAGAATGATGGCAATGTGGTAACATCCAACATTATTCTATGGCTTATTTGATGATTATTCTATGTGGCTTTTGCTTATGTAAGCACACAAACAGAAAAGCACGCAAGCAAGTAAACAAGCAAACAAAGAATTGCAGTATATTTTGCAGCAAGCAAACCATCCACAAATACCCACCGACCGATCTGATCTCAACCATTACTACCCCACCATCACCAGATGTGGCTTTTATCTCCTCTAATATCATTCATTTCACGCCATCCTTCCACTTCACTCTAATATTTTTCATTTCATTCCGATATATCTCATTGCTTTCTTTCTATTCTATTTCTTTTATTCTATTCCAATATTTCTTTTATTCTATTCAATTCTATTCCAATATTTCTTTTATTCTATTCAATTCTATTCCAATATTTCTTTTATTCTATTCAATTCTATTCCAATATTTCTTTTATTCTATTCAATTCTATTCCAATATTTCTTTTATTCTATTCAATTCTATTCCAATATTTCTTTTATTCTATTCAATTCTATTCCAATATTTCTTTTATTCTATTCAATTCTATTCCAATATTTCTTTTATTCTATTCAATTCTATTCCAATATTTCTTTTATTCTATTCAATTCTATTCCAATATTTCTTTTATTCTATTCAATTCTATTCCAATATATTCCACCCATTCTATACCCCTAATTCAGTCTTATTCTATTCCAATTCTATCCTGTTTTAATAATTCTATTCCTGCTCTATTTTTCCTGATGTGGTACCTTTACTCTTTCATTTCATTCTAATATGCTGTACCATCCATTAGCTATCATTTCACACCAGCAAAGTAAAGAAAAAAAAAGATATTCCGTTTATTCTTTCTATGCTATTCCATTCCAATATATATCTCAGCCATTCCATTTTGGTATATTCAATTCCAATATATTCCAATATATTCCATTCTATTATATTGCAATAAATTTCATCTATTATTGAAGAAATTCGTGCTTCACCTACATAGATATTTTTCATTTTTTAAGTTATATTTATTAAAATCATTATTAAGTGTGAAAAAGTAGTATGACATTATGAGAGAGAGAGGAGAGAGAGAGAGCGAGGGAGAGAGAGAAGGAAGGAGAGATTTGAGCGCGAAAGTTTTGCTGATATCAAATAGCTTATTATGAAAAAGTTTGAAAGCTTAAAGGATAACATTTGTTTCAAATGAATTAATCCTAACAAGTGAATAAACCTTTTCGTATTTATTACTGAATGATAGAAAGGGGAAGAGAAAATGACAGAGAGAGGAAGGAAGAATAGAGTGGATAAAAGAATGAGAAATAATAAAATTTGATAAATTTTTGTTAAATTTGATTCATTTGAATACAGCGAAATTTAATTTGTGAAAAAAAATCTTTTGCATTTGATTTATTTATTTTAAAACTTCAATTACTTTTTTTTTTTGTTAATTTTTTATGAATAAAATTTTTTGTTACCCAAACAAACAAACAAACAAACACAAACACACACACACACACATGTGGCAATGCAAAATGACAATAAATCATTAATCTCGGCTATATTTGAAATTTTAAAATTTCTTTTGCCACTGAGGATTTAGAGGGATGTTTGAAATTACTTTGATTAAAGTTGAATAATAGCGAAAGCGGCTAATTAGCTATCAATCATTAAAAGATTCGCTATGTGTTATCTTATCTTAACTCTCCTTGAACAGTCCCTCAAATCCATTTTCGCATCACAAATCATTCAATTTCTCATTTCATTTAATTCAAATATATATTTATGTTTTACTCGAAAAATGTTTCTTCTTTCATTCCATCTCTTTTTCTATTATTTTTCTATTTCTCACTTATCGTTAATATTTCAAATATCTTCATCATCTCTCTCTCTTTTTTTTTTCATTTTACAATATTTTATTTCATATAAATTTTAAAATGAATGAGAGAAAATATGTAAAAAAAAAAAAACCGATTAATTTATTTTGGAAAAAAAAAACAAATAAATTTAGGAATATTAAATTAAAAATTTTATCGAACAAATTTAGCATAATGAAACGAACGAATAGATTTTAACATAATAAATCATATTTGATACTTTTATATATTTTTTCTGACAATAATTTAATATAGTTTAGTTTTTTGTTTTTTTTTTTTTTGTCATTAATTTGTGTTACTTTTATTTTTTATAAATTGGATAACATTGGGTAAATGAAAGATAATAAAAAATAAATTCAATTTTTCAATAATTTATGTTTATCATATTGTAAATCTTTTGTTTGTAAAGAAGAGAAATTCACCATTTGTTGACAATTTTTTATATCTTTCAAATGTTGTTGTTGCTTTTTTTTCATTAATGTAAAATAATGAAAATTTAAAAATTTAATTTTAAAAAGTTAAAACTCTTTTTTTATCTTCCAAAATTAAATTTTAAAATTCTCTCATTTAGAAAGAATTTTAAAGTTGAATGTTTCTTGCTTTTTTGATTGTATCACTTTAAATGTGCATTTTTTTTTTTTGTTTTTTTAATATTGTTTTATGAGTGTCAAAATGCTCAAAAGTATTTGTCAAAGAAAAGAAAAAAATTAATTTAACAATAAATAAATCAATTGAAAGTTTTTTAATTTTAGGTTGAACGAAAACAAAATTTTAATAAATTTAGTAAAAAAAAAAAAGGAATGAAATTTCAAATATCATTGCTAAATTCTTTGAAAAATATATAAATACATTTGATTTTTTTTTTCCTTCGATTTTTTTCGTCATTTTTTCATGATCAAATTTTTTGAATTTCTTTTTCTTTGTAAAATTTAATTCTGAAAAAACAAATACAAATACAAATTTTTTGAATTTCTTTTTCTTTGTGAAATTTAATTCTGAAAAACAAATACAAATACAAATTTTTTGAATTTCTTTTTCTTTGTAAAATTTAATTCTGAAAAACAAATACAAATACAAATTTTTTGAATTTCTTTTTCTTTGTAAAATTTAATTCTCAAAAAATAAAAATAAAAATTCAAATTTTATGAATTCTTAAAAAACACAAAAACATATGTTTATCATGAAATGTTAACAATGAACAGTGATTAGATCAATCTCTTAACTGATATCAAAGATAAAGGTGAAACAAACGGATGACAGAAGAAGAAGAAGAGATTGACAAAGGTGGGAGGTGGAAAGGTAAAATGAAAAATGATGAAGGGGAGGAGGAGGAGGAGGAGGAGGAGAAGGAGGAGTTAAACGAGGTATTAATAAATGTTAGAATATGCGACAGTGCTTGTCATTAGGATTAGCAATGGTTAATAATGTTTGTTGTTAGGGAAATTTTAAATTTAAATTAAAATTTAGCTTAATTTTTAATTTTTTAAAATTTAACTCTCTTTTTTTTAAATGAATAACATTGTTATTTACTGCTGAAGAGAAGAACAATAATAGTGATAATGATAATTAGTAATAATACTATGATCTACTAATGATGATAATTAGTAATATTATTATAATGAATTTTGATTGTTGATAATTTT
Organism: Brugia pahangi; assembly: GCA_012070555.1. Taxonomy (NCBI): domain Eukaryota; kingdom Metazoa; phylum Nematoda; class Chromadorea; order Rhabditida; family Onchocercidae; genus Brugia; species Brugia pahangi. The sequence goes on along the minus strand of JAAVKF010000008.1, from coordinate 1,818,614 downwards.
GATAAAAGGAATCAAAAAAAAAAAATTTTTTTTTTTTTAAAGTGATTATTTGAAAAAGTTAAAAATGAACGAAGAAAAAATTTAGATATCAATATCATCGATATTTTAAGAGTAATATATTTGTTCCTCTTTTCTCCCTTTTTTTTTCTTTTTTTTTTTTTGCTTGTTTTTAACTATCAATCTCATTCTTATTATATTTAATTCTCATCGTTTGATAAGCCACAACTAAAACCTTATCAATGTTATCAGTTGAAGAAGCATTCGGTTTTTTTTTTTTTAAAAAAAAGATATTATAGTGGATGGAATATATTTTTCTAAAAAAAAAAAACATTAAATAGCTCATTGGTTTTACAGTTTTTTGATATATTTTCTATTGAGGAATTTTTTTTTTTCCATTTGCGGTTATAATCGTATTAAATTGAAATATACAATTGAAATATTTTTGTACATTAATGCATGTAGCTTGCAATATGCATGATAATGCATGCAATGCATGCACTGATTAAAATATACTACTAAAATTAACATACAATAGCTAATTTTTGATAGATAGCAAATTTAATTTCTTTTTTTTTTTCATTTTAATTAACATTTTGTATGAACATGCATGTTGCATAAATTGCATATATGTTTGCAAAATGCAGAATAGCAAATTTATACCGTTATTTTTTTTTTTTTTTTTGCAAAATGCATGCATAACATACTAATTGCACTATGCAAATTATATTTTGTGCATACAATAGCTAATTTTTGATAGATAGCAAATTTAATTTTTTTTTTTTTCATTTTAATTAACATTTTGTATGAACATACATGTTGCATAAATTGCATATATGTTTGCAAAATGCAGAATAGCAAATTTATACCGCTATTTTTTTTGCAAAATGCATGCATAACATACTAATTGCACTATGCAAATTATATTTTGTGAAGATATAATTATTTATTGTAAAATTGTTAATTTAATCTATCATAAATGTATTTATAAATAAATAAATAAATAAATCTGTCTAATAATTTCATCTATTTTAATTAAATGAAATAAAAACAATTTCTATTAGATGGCAAATTTAATCATCATTTTCATTTTAATTAGCATCAACACCTTTATAAACCTCAAACAGCTGTGGTTGTTTTTCAACCTGTTCCCGACATCCTTTCATCTCTCTCTCTCTCTCTTAATGTCATGCTTACTTCTTGAAATGTTCACCACCTATCTTTTGATGTCATCTGAATCAGTTGTTCAATGCTTCTCAATCATTCAACAAATTCAACCCATTCAAATACCAACCAACCAACCATCCATCCATCCATCCATCCATCTATCCATCCATCTAATTTATCTCTTTTGAGTAGAGCTATTGCCGAATAAACCTTAACCACTCAAGTTTCACTCAATTTTATCCTTTTCTCTCTTCATTTTGCAACATCTTTTTCTCCTCATCTCTCTCTCCCTCTCTTCCTCCCTTTTATTTTATTAAATTAAAATTTAAATTAATAATTTTATTTATTTAATATATACTTCCTCATCTATGAAAATTTTGTACGATTTTTTTTTTTTTTTTTTTTTCAAATGTTTGAATGTAATTTTTTTATTGCTGTGAAATTGTCGATTTTAATTATTTGAATTTTGTTGATTACAAGTGTTTTAGTTGTTTTCCAATAATTTAAATTAAATTTTCGATTTCAATCAGTGAATTTTATCGTTTTATATCCGTCTTCTTTTCTAGACTTAATTTTTTTGTTTTCTTTTTTATACACAATTTATTGGGAAATTTCATTTCATTAATTTTCTATTAATTTTATAATATTTGAAATTTTTTTTTTTTTTTTTTTGAAAATTTTTAATGCATACTTTGCAATTGTTAATAAATTATTATAATTAACAGCAATAAATTGTATTAAATCATCTAATAATTAAAAGAAATTTCATTTATTGTTTGACATACAGTGATAACATAAATTATTATCAAAATTATCAGCTGATAAAGAAATGAACGGCAAATCTTGGCTGATAATTTTAACAAAATCAACTTATTATTTTATCACTAATCGTATTTCTTTTGATTTGATTCGATAATTTTCTTTTTTTTTTTTTGAAAAAAGAAAAAGTTTATGAAATTTAGATTTAATAATGGATACAAATGATTATGAGAAGACGTTAATTGCGCTTGAAGAAGCGCTAGCAGCAATAACAACGACAACAAAATTATTACCAACCGGATGTCCGAATGTAATTTGCACTGCATTACCTAATCATTGGCGTAGTAATAAATCATTACCATTACCGTTTACCGTATTTGCATTAGGACCGGTTCCGGATGGAACACTTGTTACGGTTGCAGCCGGAAATGAAGAAAATTGCTGCGCTGATTTGAGAAATAATCGTACTCATATGAATGGACAGATTGCTCGTTTCAATGATTTACGATTTGTTGGTAAAAGTGGACGAGGTAAAAATTTTTAATTTAATTTTTTTTTTAGAATTTTTTAAAAAATAAATTTAAGAAAGAATAGCTGAAAAACTATTCTAAGATATAATGTAATGAATATATTCTCTCTTTAAAAAAAAAAGAAAATTACATTCAAAAGTTATTATTGAAAAAGAAATTTTAAAAAAATAAACAAATAAAAATTAAAATTTTATAATTCTTATTAGCTTTTGATTTGCTAACGTTTCTTCCATTTTTATCCAAAAAAAAAAAAGAATAAATGAAATTAATATCAAAAAAGAAAAATGGAAAGTTGTTTTGATTAATATCAAAATTTGTCGTTAATAAAATAAATAAAAATTGTGAAATAACTTTTTTTTTCTATTCGAACATATTATGAACAATTTGAATGAAATAGTAATTTACTTAAAAAAAAAAATCAAAATTTATAAAACAAGCAGTAATTGATTAAAAGTAAAAAGTTCACTATTAATTTTGAAGTTAAATTTTAGTTAATTAAAGTTAGCAAAGAGAATTTGAAGTTTACATAGTTAAAAATAAAATCAAAATATTTATATTCTTTCTCTCTCTCTCTCTCTCCCTCTTTTTATCATCAATTTTTTACATCAAATTTAAAATCACTTATAAATTTTGAATTAAATTCAAGTTAGCTCCAAAGAAGTAATGGCCTCTTTTTCAATACATCCTAAGCAATACAGTTTCAATTTTCAATATGTATTTCCTGATAATTAGAGCATCCGTAATTTAAATCCTTGATAAAACTTGATGTGGTTTAATTTTTTTTTGTCCGTTCCGGAAATTTGACAAGTAACCGTATTCACCAGCCATCATATTATCATGCTTATCATTTGGAAGGTATATGCTCATTTTACCCATTCTTTTCTGCCAATTTCATCTCTTTCCTCTCTCTCTCCCTCGCTCTCTCTCTCTCTCCCCATCTTTATTCCTTTCTCTCTGTTTTGACAAAACAATTTTTTTTTTTATTTCATTAATTAATTCAAATTTTTTTTTTGAACCAAATTGAAACACATTAATTAATTATTTAAAAATTTTTTTATTACAATAAAATTTCAATCATTTTTTTTCATATTTTTCAAATATAATTTTTTATGTGGAAAAAATTTGAAATGTGCAAAGGGAAAAAAGGAAAAAGTTTCAGGAAAAAATTTTCATTTAACGATAACAATCGATACAAAACCGGCACAGATAGCAATCATTGGTAAAGCAATCAAGGTGACAGTTGATGGTCCCCGTGATTCTCGAACAAATAAGCGTACGGGTGAAATTCCATTCTTTTTATTTCTTATTATATTTCTCTTTCTTCTTTTTTTTGTCTTTTTTTTTTCGTCAAATTTAGAAATTTATTTAAATTTTACAAAAACGTAATCATTGTTTTTTTTTTTTTCATCGTTTTTTGTTGAAATTTTACAGAAAATAAAACTATTTCAATAAAATTTGAGTAATAAAAATTATAAGAATTCAATTAAAATTATCAAATATCACTCTTTTTATCACATGCATATTATTATTATTATTATTATTATTATTATTATTATTATTATTATTATTATTATTATTATTATTATTATTATTATTATTTGTGATTATTATTATTAATTATTATGTTGCAATTAATTTGATGAGAAAATAAAATTGCAAAAAAAGAAGTAAAAAAAAAAAAAAAAACGAAGAAAAAAATTATAGCATTAACTCGTCGTACCAGTGCATCAATTTCATCGGATGATTGTCCGGTTACCAGTAAAATTCGTCGTCGGATTTCCACCGGAGCTATTCCAAGACCAATTCCAACACTAATGCCATCCGTTCCTGTTTTTCCCTCTCTCTTCAATCCATTTCCATTTATTCCAAATCCTCCGTTACCGGCACCGGTAGCACTGAATTTCCCTCATTCTCCACTGCTAAATCCTAATACTACTGGAATTATTCGACAACCTATTCCATCTTTTATTACACCTTTACCGGCTGTTTTAACTCAACGAATTCGACAATTACCTCAATCTCAGGAACAACAATCGATTGCAACCAGAACCAGACGAAAAGTAACAAAAATTTGGAAACCTTATGATATTAAATCATAAAATCAAAAATTAAACTATGAAATTTTAACATTTTCAATTTCAATTCAATTCAATGATTGTATATATATACTAATTGTGATTTTCTGATAAATATGCATAATTATTCATTTAATTAATTTCTCACAATTTTCAAACATAAATATTTGAGAGAATATTTTGCCTTTTTAAAGTGTTTATTGATTTATTCATTATGAAACAAAAATTTCTATAAACAAATTTTATGAAAGAAAAAAGCAAAAAGTATTTTTAATTGTTATTTTAAGCAAATCTTTTGTAATTAGTCAAATATTTAAATCTAATGGAAAAACATTAATTATGACAAATAAATAATTTGTAAACATAAAACTTTTGAAATAATCAAAAGCGTAAAATCGTTTAATAAAAAAAAAAGGAAAAAAGAAAAAAATGTGAAATTATAATCGATTAATTAGGTTAGTTATTAATTATTCAGTGAAAAAATGTTAAAATAAATTTTTTTTATCTTCACAAATAACTTCAATTAGCTTTTTTCTAAATGACAATATTAGACGGAAAGATGAAAGAAAAACAAACAAACAAACAAACAAACAACAAAGGAATAATTAATTTTTGAAATTATATAATTAACATATGCATATTTATTAACAGTTTATTGCATTAAATTTCTTTTTTTTACATACAAAAAACAAAAATAATTTATTGATCTCATTGATTTGATTATTGTTAATTGTTATTGTGGTAGTAATTATTATTGTTTTGTTTATTTGTTTGTTTATGAATTTTCTTGCGGGTAATAAAAAAAAAAATTTATAAGTGCCTTCCTAAATTATCCCTTCTCTTCTTCTTTTTTCATCCTCCCTCTCCCTCCCTCTCTCCTTCCCTCTCCCTCGCTCTCTCCCTCCCTCTCCCTCCCTCTCTCTCCCTCCCTCTCTGTCGTTTTTTTTATTTAATTGTTATGCAATAATTTATGAATAAAAATTACAAACGCTATTGTACTGATTAAATACATACATTTTAATATATTTTGTCATTAAATACTTTTTTTTTTAACAGAAAATTTTTATTTGATAATTTTGTTAAAAAAAAATGATAAGGCAAAAGCTATCAGTGATGAATGATACTTGAAATAGATTTGATTTCATTTATTAATTTAATTTAATCACTAATTTGAATCAATTTTAAAAATATTAATTCGTTATTTATTATTTATAATTGATTTAAAATTAAAATATTAATTTTTTATTTATCATTTATGATTGATTTCAAATTAAAATATTAATTTGTTATTTATTATTTATAATTAATTTAAAATTAAAATATTAGTTTTTTATTTATCATTTATGATTGATTTCAAGTTAAAATATTAATTCTTTATCATTTATAATTGATTTCAAATTAAAATATTAATTCGTTATTTATCATTTATGATTGATTTCAAGTTAAAATATTAATTCTTTATTTATCACTTGTAATTGATTTCAAATTAAAATATTAATTCGTTATTTATCATTTATGATTGATTTCAAGTTAAAATATTAATTCTTTATCATTTATAATTGATTTCAAATTAAAATATTAATTCGTTATTTATCATTTATGATTGATTTCAAGTTAAAATATTAATTCTTTATCATTTATAATTGATTTCAAATTAAAATATTAATTCGTTATTTATTATTTATAATTGATTTAACAATTAAATTTTCACTATTTATTTACTCATTTTTTTTCTCCTTCATTCGGACATTTCTAAATTATTTATTTCGATAAATTTGAATTATTTAACTGTTCTAACTTTATCTGTATAATTTGTTTAAAATTGTTAATTAATTATTAAATATTATTCATTTCATTTCTTCTTATTCTTCCAATACATTCATATATAATTTATACATGTATATAGTTAAGTTAATTATTCATCGCTTTTTTTTCCATGTTTTTAAATTTTATTTAAATCAAATTTTAATTCAGACAAGTGAACGAAGAAGGGAAAAGAAGAGAGAGAGAGAGAGAGGGAGAGAGGGAGAGAGGGAGAGAGGGAGAGATAAATTTAAGGATAAATGTAATTTCAAAGGTTATGCGCATCTATGCATAAATATAGGAATGAAATCACAATCAGTAAATGTATTTTTGTTTCTAACCAAATGTATGACATATTGGTATGCACTGATAACAATCTCCGTTATTTGTTCAGTAGATTGTTAATGACTGATAAAAACTAGTTGAATCTATTCATCATCACCATTATCATCATTATCATCATTATCATTATTATCATCATCATTTGAATCTATTCATCATCACCATTATCATCATTATCATCATTATCATTATTATCATCATCATCTAAAACATGTACGGTTATCGTGTTATATTACACCAAGTAATTCTTTTTCTTCTCCTTTGTCTTTGAATGAATAAAACTTATCATTTTCACAAATCTATGTTTCGATGAAAAATAATTACAAGGATCGTTAAATTAAAAAAAAAAAAAAAAGATGAAAGATATCAACCGTATAAATAACATTAACAATTTTCTTTCTTCTTTTTTTTTAGACTCAACCACTCATAAAAATAGATTTAATCTAATTAGTAAAGATAAAAAATTTGAAACAATTTTTTTTTTTTTCATTTGCGTTTAGAATTTTTCTTAAATTTTCCTTCAAATATTAAATAAATTAATTGTAAAATAACTAACTAATCAAAATTTAATATATTTCATTAGTTTTTATATAATTTGAAAAGTCTAAATGAAGACACTAGGTAAATGTGATTAATTAAAATATTATTATTAATTAAGGAATGGTTATAATCCAATAAGAATATAATTTAATCATTGGATTGGATTAATTAGCGATGAAATATATAAGCAAATGAATATTCAAAATTAATAAATGCTTAAGAGAAAACAATATTTAATATTGTGCCCGAAATTATATCAAATTACTATCGAGCATCATTCATTGTTTACTTTTATCATTAAATTTTATCACTTATCATTAACTGATCGAACAATCGAAACTATTCACATCTTGTTTTTTCTTTTGAAAAAATAATGAAAGAAATTAAATTAAATTCAATTAAAATTAAATGAATAATGATGGAACATAGATCATTTCTTAAGAATATTACATTCTAACTCTAAAAAAATTCCGTAATATTATTATAATTATTTATTATATATATTTTAATTATATATTATATGTATTTTAATTATTTTTTTTTACATATAAATTTATTTGTAAGTAAACAGATGAAATGGTTAGAATTATTGTAATAATTATCTAAGAAAGAAATATTGTTGAAATAATTGATTGAATATTTTTATAAATATAAAAATATGTTATTATTGCAAAAATGTTTGAAATCAATTTATATCGTAAAAATATTCCATTCTAATAATCAAACTTAATTTTATCATATCACTATTTCTAGTTTGATTTCTCGATGGAATATTGATGTGTATATTTGTGTGATTATTAATTAAAATTGTTAGGAATCTATGGTTTAATTCTTTTTTCTTTTTTTTTGGCGCATTTAAAATTATTGAAAATAAAATTTCCATTTTATAAACAATTCGAAAACAGTAGCTGAAACATTCATTCATTCATTCATTCAAATGAATTTCATTTGTATCAATTTAACAATTTTAAATTAATTCTTTATTTAATAAATAATCACTGATAAATTATCAATAATCAGAATATTAATTTAATATTTGTGATATGATTTTGTTGTTGTTGTTGTTGACCCTAATTTCTATGATAATTTCTATCACTATCTTATTTGTATATGATAGCATGATCAGTATTAAATGCAATTAACTTTATGGATGGATGTGTTTCACAATTTTTTTTTAAACTTAAAAGGAAATTTCAAAAAATCATATTTCTGTGACATATATGTTTAGGAATAATTAATTACTCAAAAAGCATCAAAAAATTAGTTTGAAATAAAATAAATTCTTCTAATAAGATTGACATTTACAAAAATATATTTTGATATATATTTTTTTTTAAGTTCATTAAATCTGTTATTTTTCTTGTGCAACAAATTCTGCTTCTGTCTTTCCTCATGCATCTATGGAATGAATTTTGTCTCCAACTTTAATCTAAACTACTTTTTCCTTCAATTCAAAAACTAAAAACTTAACTGCAAACACTTCGGAAGTTTGTTGTTTTTTCCTTTTTTGATAAAGCAATTTTTTTCAGAGCTCTTTTCTCGACATTTTTTCTTTTTTCAATTCCATGGCTAGTTACATTTCTTTGTTGACCACGTTGAATTTTAAATGATAGTCTATCCATTTAGCAAAATGGAAAGACCTATTGAGTAAAGTAAAAGCTATCATGAATAATGCAAGAGGACGAATGAATGAAACAAATACAGGTGAAGCAGAGGAATCAAAATAACATTCTGAAAAACTTTCAACAGTTAGAACAAAGTTTCCATACTCAGTCATTTTCTTTTTTTTTTTTTTATTTGACATATATCATCATAATCTTAGTATTTAATGTCTTCTGGTCTATGAAAGAAAAACTGATAACAAAGCAAGAAACACCATCATTATCATCAACGAATTTTATGCAGAAACTTCCAAAATCAGAACAAATAATTGTATTTACTGCTTCCAGTAGTAATAATATGGATGCAGTGTTATGGGTGACAACAAGTTCACAATTTTGTATAACAGAAAAATATAACGACAGTTAAATAAACGATTAAAATAACAAACAAAAATAAACAATGTTTGTTAGAAAGTAGATAACTTATGACACAATATCATCAATTGGGCATAGATGCTATCTCTCAACGAATAAATAAGGCTACTCACAATTTTGATCGAATAAGATATGTATTGACAATAAATATAACAAATAATCACAACATTAATAAAAGAGTAAAGTCAGAATTTGATTACTGTGTTGTCCATTAATCGAAAAACACCAATTACGCAACTTCAGCTTAAATGTCTCTGACCTATGGATGTGATAAAATTCCAGATAGCAATGCAATGATCACACATTATTACTAATTATACCATTAACACACCTATGGTATTTTCATATTATACTCAAGCTTTGCAATGAATCTGGAAATAATAGCCAAAATTAGTTATTCAGCCCGATATGAATTTGAGGACTGAAGAACCACCTTTCGCAAATCTTGAAGAATATACCTATGGATGTCTCAAAAGATGACTTAGAAAAAAAAAGTAATTTCAGAACAGCCTTGAAAAGAATTTCTGAACTATTCCAAGACCATTAGCAGACAGTCAACAATCAAATTCACACTGCAACTGATGAAAACCCAACGAGCTTGATGACAAGAAAGGCAGATGAAAACTCAGACAATTACTTGTAAAGAACTCAGAACTATTTAGTTAAAATCAAAAATATTTTTAAAAGATTTGTAATAAAAACAAGTCGTTTGGCTTTCAACATAACAATATTATGTCAAAATTCTACATCACTGTGCGTGCAAAACTGATAGCTCTATACAATACATACTCGATTATTCTTTCAGCCGAGATGTACTCAAACTGTGTTACATTCCTTTGAAATCTGCTATGACATCTTCAGCATATGATATGTATATACGAACAAAGATGAGAACTCAAGCACCAAACTAGCTCAGAAGCTTGAAATTTTGTCAGAACGAGGCAGAAATATCTATCTCTTCCGCAGGGTTAGTTAAAATTATTTGCATTTTGAAGATATTACCATACCAGATGTTCCCAAATTCAAAATTTTCTGAATTAAACCACGACTGTCTCTCTGAAAGTATCAAAAAGCAGAGAGAAGGAGGAGAAAATACAGAAATGAAATTGGGATGGAAAAGAGGAAGAAAAAATTTAGATTTCAATATGATCAGAAATTTTTCACAAAAAGAACTTTTGAAGTTGTTAGGACTACAATTTTAACGCATAAGTTCAAAAAATGATAAATACCGGCATATTTTGCACAATTACGGATAACAAATACACAATTTAAACAAATTTAAACATCTTAAACAAAAATTTAAACAAATGGCACTCAAATTTTAAATTAATTGTGACAAAGATGCTTTTGTTGACATGGATATAAATTTTTAATTCAACCTTGCATATGAGTGTTTTTATGGAGCACTAGTTGAAACAGTTTCAATGTTCGGGGAGTTCGATGACATCGGCGCAGCATGCAATGTGTCGTCAGCAATATTTTCCATACGAAGAGATGAATCACTTGAAAAATAAAAAAAGATATTTAGCAACTTTTTCAAGCAAAATGAATCATTTACCATGAAAAGAACCCAAGTTGGCGACGACCTAAACAAATTTGCTTTGATCCTTTTTAAAAGAAATCAAAAAAGACAGAAAGAAATTAACGGATATTCACTGACACCGATGCAAATTTTGAACTATTTAGGACAACTTCTGGATTCCTTATAATCCTTACCTGTGATTGTGTCCACTGACACTTTCAGAGAAGTTTGAACCAATGCATGGAGTGAGTCGGGATAGAGTTCGTGCTTTCAGATTACTTTCTTGCAGAAAGATGTGAGGTTGACTCACAGGAGGCACCCAAACCTAAAATGGAAATGCATTATCGAGAGAAAGATGTTCAGTGTAAACTGAAATCACCAGTAGTCGGTAATGTAGATTATATGATGTAGAACATGTACAACTGGAACTAGATAGATTATTACGTACAACTGACAAAGTAGTTTGCAAGATTGCTCTTTGCTATCTCAATCGAATCTTATTTACAGCAGTAGCAAAAGACTAAGCTTACCTGCACTTGGTTGAGAGAATGGTTGGAATAAGTAGGCAACAGATATGTCGGCTGTCTAAACGCCAGCTTCACATTTGTAGGTTGAGCAACTTCTGCAATATGATCGGGAATCGGAGGTCGAATGTTCATCTGAATCCTGAAGTAGATATATTCCTTCTGTTAAAATTAAAGTGATTTTAACTGAGGATTTCAATCCGTTGAATCTATGTTTCTGTCTGAAATTAGCTAATCTTCGCTGCGACTCCAATCCATCCCCAGTTTATTGCGTATATTCTTCTTTTTAAATTTAATCAATGTTAAAAACAACAAAAAGTTCAGTAGCATACCCAATCTCAGATGTAAAAGTTCCAAAATATTGTTGCGATAGAACAGTGCGAGGGTCATATGAAACAGCACAGTTAGCAGCACTGTAAGCAAAGTAAGTTTCTGATTGCACCGGTCGACGATGTGTGCGAATCATAGGTTTGTGGCTGCCATATGGACCAGTCAGTGCATGACGAACCTATGGTGAAATTAGTGAATTCAAATCGAAACATGAATTTGAATGAACTAATATTTTAGTAATATAGTTTCCTAACAGCAAAGAATTGACAAAAACAAAGAAAGTCGGAAATTGTTTAATTTTCTTACCTCCCAGCATTGCAGACAAAAATATTTAAAACAGCTCTTTTCGCGACAGAAATATGGACCCTGAACACATTCACATTGTGAACATTTAGCATCCTCCAAAAATGGATCAATCTGTACTTTTTTCGTAAATTTCGAAGTGTGAATTTCAAGATAACCGGATTCAATCGCGCGGAAGTAAGCTGACTGAGTTGAAAACGTGACTCGCGCACTGCCTAGACATGAATAAGAATAAACACACTAGTAATCATAAGCAACATAATAAGATTTTTTTAAGGTTAATTTCCTTCTTCAGTATTTACATCTACAACACTTACATGTACAAACCTCAAAGTTATCGATATGATTAACATCTTCATCTCCCATATAGACCAATTCATTTCTTCAAGATGAGTTTATGAAAATATATATGCTTTTAAAATGATTCTAAAGCACAACACATAATGCTTTAGAATCACTTTGTTTTAAAAAGAATTTCAACATTACACGTGATTCTAAAATAAATAACTTACCTATAGGATACTTTTGACGATCTGTATCGATTCCAACATAAAGTACATCACCGTAAACATCTCTCATAATGGAGAACAAAACCTTAACAAAAATTAATTAAACAGACCCCTCTCAACAGCAATTAAACGTGACCTGATTTTGTTAAAGAGCTCACCTGGGCCGTAATCATACCATGCAAAGCCCCAACAAATACCGTTTTTTTAAGGTCCAGAGAAACATTCGGACTGATAATATACGAGGCATCTGTTATCACCCATGGAATAACTTGCACCTGGTATAAATATCATACAGTATTTTGAAAGTTAGGAATAATAGGTGGAAAAACTGGAAAAAGTAGTCAAGATGATTTTTCGCTTGAACACTTAAAAATACCTGTCTGATTTCCAATCCATTGGCTCGTCGTGCTGTCAATTTGAAATACCATTCACCAGCTGTTCCAAACTCCTGAGAGCAATCTTGCAGCAAGTTTTTCACCGCCCAATCATTTTCGAAAACCATATACACATAACCAGTAATTTTGGCTCGTCGTGGGTTTATGCGTGTATGACGCAATTCTTTGCTAGGCCATTCCACTCGGCAGGGTCCATATTTCGAAAATGACTGAATTTTTGCAAAAATTAGAAAAATTCAGTAAACTTGTTAAGAAGGCATGTGTATGGCTTTTATCTAGAATTCCTTTCGACAATGGCATCCGTTAAGCTTTTAATCACTTTTATTAAACCACCATGTAACAGTGTTTCCTGTTTCACTTTTAAGAACAGCATTTGAAGTTTTGTTGAAATGAAAACGATAGCCTATATATACAACCGAAAATAAAAGTTTATTGTTAGAAACTAAGAATACTTACATCAAGAAGTGCGGTTTCTGTAATATCCCATGGAACACCACCAATAAAAACTTTACTAGAAAACACTGGATTACAGTAATTACGAGGTGGTAATTCACCCTTCCAGCAGCATGGTTTTTCACGTCGCATTTCAAAGTCAAAACTTGCTTCAGTTACCTGTGACCGTACCACGGATGTTGTCATCATCTTAAAATGCAATGACATGTCATTATAGATTCATCCTAACTGTTCTATCAAGTGCAAGTGATCCGCCATGAAAAATCCCAACAATAAACTTCCAATGTTTAAAGTATCCTCATTTTATTCTATCTGCAAGAACTCAAACAAAATTTTCTCATATCCATGATGGTATATTTATTACTTTCACCTACAACGAATAGATTTGAATACATTGTATGCAATCTTAGTATTTACACTGTTCCTTTATAAATAAATTTCCTTCGATTATATTTGGAACGCAATACGTTATATATCACTACCGTAAACTGTAAAATATTACTTTATGGATTAAATCATAAATTGGTTACTATTTGTTAGCAGTGATAGTAAAGAATTTTAAACCTGCACATAAGTTGGCGAATATCCATTCTGCACCATGTGTGTTACAATTTGATGATGATATTGCTGATTGGGTCCAGTCATTACTGTTTGCCACGATTTCTGTATCGGCTGAGTATCGATAATCATCAAATCCAATGGCTATAAAATGAATAATCTTAAATATCATTCTCCTCTTCTCTCAAAAAAATTAATCATTCCATTTTGACACTAGTAAAAAATAAAAATTTAAAGATACAATGCCATGTCCAGGAGTTCAGAGTGACCAAAGTAATGCTTTTTTTTTTTTTTTTTTTTTTTTAAAAAAGGCAAAATCATTAAATAATAAGATTTACACTAACTGTAAAAGATTAAGTCGTTTTAAAAAAGATAAGTGATTCTCATATAGCAAAGACTAACCTTTGTTGATCTGATTTCCCTATCGCTGTTCGCCTGATAATTTCCTGAATTCCCAATGTTTCTTGTAACTTCATCACTAGCTTTTGTAATGGTGTCAGTAACAACAGCACCGGCATCTGTCTTGCGGATACTTGCAATATTTGATTTGCCGTTAGCATGACAGTTATTATGATTTTGGTCGATGAGATTGAGAGAATTCATTTCAGATTCAACTTCAATGAAAACACACATTAGCTTTTACAACAAAATTCTCATATAATTTTTGTGGATACATTATCATATTCCTTAAGTAAAACAAAACCGAACCATCGAGAAAGATATGATTGAGATCTTGCAAAAATGCTATTTGCCGAAAAAACATTTCAGTTAACTTTTATCACATAAAACTCATATCTCAACTATCATTAATCTATCCAAACTCTATGAAATTATATTCTGAGAAAACATTGGAAAATGAATACGAACTTCCAAAATAGGCTTTCTAGCTTTTGAAAAATCTCTCCCTACCTTTCTTAGATGTAAGAATCTTCGCAGCAACAGCAACAGGTATTTTGCTTGTCATCGTTTTTTCTTCCAGAACCTTTATTTTGTTCTCATCTTTTACTTGTAATTTGTCCATTTATCCAGAAAGAATATAATAAAATTATTTCTTTTGCGCATGAATAACAAGTAAAAAAAAAAAAGTATCACGAAGATTCAGGAGTTAAATGAAAATTTAAATACTTAATTCAAAATATCCTGTGTAAGATTTCAAGCTTTTAAATTAATACTAGTTTTTAAAACTTTCACGCATGTAGTTTTAAATACTATTTTTTTACTGAAATAGCATCCCGAACTTGTGAAATACAAACTTCGAAATGTTTCATATATTTGGAAAGATCACCTTATTCTTGTCATCATATACACTAACACAAATTTTTTTTAATAAAAAAAGTGGCACATCTACTGCTAACTAACCAATATGAACGAAGCCAACTGTTAGATCATTTTATTTTAATACGGATCGATGAGAAAAACAAGTCATCTTTTCTTTGATATTAGCTGGATGAGATATTTAGGCTATCGTAATAGTAATGAACTTTGATGAAATAATTAAAGCAACAATTAGAAGTAGTTTAACAGTGTGCTACCAATATTTTTCTGTACTACTTCTATATAAGTTAAAATGAAGCACACGAAAGGATAATTAGGATTTTTGTGAAATTTCAACGAAATCATAATTTACGCAGCAGGCGAATACTATGTAAGTACTACAGCACCTTATATTTAAATAGGGTTTGGTGAGAATACCTTGAAATTGCTGGAAAATTAAAATGATTGGGAACCTTTGATTGAGACTGAAATTGGTCCTTTTTCTACTGGTGTAAAATGCTGAGATATGCTTTGTCCAACCAATAATTTCTCAGGATTTTAAAATATTTCCAGAAAAAAAAAATGATTTTAAAGTGATTCAAAAAAGTCTTATAACTTTTGAATTATTTTTATCAAAGCAAAATGATTGTTAGCTAAATGAAACAAGGATTTTTTCAATTTAAAATTTCATTTGAGCCTCTAAAAAAAAAAGAAAAAAAAAAACGCAGTATTTCTTGATGAATCAATTAATCAGTTACCTTTAGATCATTAAAAATTATCTGGCATATTATTAATTTTTCTAATTCAACTTTTATTGCTTTACTTTTCACTTTTTTCACTTCATCCTTTAAACTAATTATGACTAATTCAAAATTGAAATTGAAATTAAAAAAAAAAAGCTTGGTTAACAATCAAAAATTCCCCAACAATGCAACAAAAGTGATCAACCAACCAACCAACCAATCAACCAATCAACCAACCAGTCAACCAACCAACCAATCAATCAACCAACCATACCAGCCGACTAACAGACTAATCACCAATCAACCGATAGCCACTATTCTCACTTCAAATTGTCAATAGTCACGTACTCAAGTCCATTCCATCCTACATTCTTATCCAAAAAATGATAATTGACACGTAGCCTGATCCATTCCAAAAATTGCTATGCGTTTGCTCTCATCGACTATGCACTAACTTATAAACGTTTTGATCTTTCACTTGAATTTAAATCATATTTCTTTCTTTTAAAATTTGTTATTTGAAATTTTGAAGTGAATTAAATCGTTTAATTAGATTTGAAATGTGTCTCATATGGAAATTGCAAAATACTTCAGAATTTATTTGACATAAGTAGAAAAATTGTAATTAAAATCAAATGAAAGTTACTTCATCACACAAACATACAAATACATACATATATATCAAAAATTAAATAATACGTAAAACAAAGCAGACTTAAAGAAGGTTCGAAAATTGGGAAATGAAAACATAGAAAGGTCCAAAAACTAGAAGTGTGTACACTGAAAATAAAGTAATAAAACTTGCAAGCCTAAAGTTAGAGTGAAACACATCACAGAAAATTTAAGTTAATCCATTTTTGAGATCCACAACCCTTTCGCTTCAAAGACAAAATAACTAAACAACACATGAAAATTTCTGGAAAATATTCTAAAAACCAAAATCTTGAGATTACATTCTTTCTTTACGAACTCAAAATGTTTCTTTGGATATTCCAAGAAACTAGTGAAATAAATAACAAGCAATCCTCTCTTTTTTTTCTTTTTCTTTTTTAATCCAGAATATCATTATAAGTATTAAGACATCGTACGGGCGACCAAATTGCGATATGAGCCTTGCTGAAAACCACCAGAAGACAACTGAGAGATTGTTCGACCAGCGTTATGCATTATCAGATTAATTGAATTTAGTTCCTAAACAGAAAGTGTATTTCCAATTTGAAAATACTAAAAACCATTTTTTAGTCCGATTCCTACTTACCACGCAAGTAAATAAATAAATATTTAATTTTTCATCAATTATGTATTTAATTTTAAATCGTCAGGATCATTCGGCCTAGTTTCCAAAATAACTACTGCTGGACGCAATTCCTCTCCGTTTTCTTGTCTTTGCATTGTTTCATTTAGCTGTGAGTATCTAACAACATATGCTTAATAAATTTAATATAAATTTATAAACATTGTGATTTTTGCTTATAAACCCTTTTTTATTACATTCACCACTTTGCATGTTGAATTGTTGTCAGTTATTGAAATCTTGTAACAGACAATATTTTGAAACTCAAAAAATTCTCGAACCTACTTTGACTGGTGTCTTATCAAAGATATATCTGTATGGTCGTGGTGGTGACGATGGCAATGAAGTAGGCATTGGTGTAACAGTAATACGATCAGATACGCTCCTCTGAGGAGACAAGCGATTACAATGCACCACTGGAATTGATAACAGAGAAACACCACTCTATAAAACAAATATTCCGATATATGCACTGAATTTCTTCGATTGCACTTCTTTTACCAAACAACGCTAAAGTTTTCAATAACGACAGCATATGAAAAAATTCCTTCTTAAAAATACTGAATATTTTATGTCGTAGAAAATAACTAAAGAAGCAGGTATGCTCCTAAGAAATAAAGAAGTTGACCACCTATTAAAAGATGGCATATGATACATATATGTTGCTTAAAAAAAAAACAGATCAATATTAGTTAATGATTAAATAACCTCTGCAATCCCCGGCTGCAATTTTTGCACAAAAGATTTCACATGAGCAATGAAAATGTGATTGTAGTATTTGATGAGATCAATATATTCCACGTTCTGATGTTCTGGTGTCGCTGTACCACTGCCAGTAACTGCTCCCGATACTGACGATTCAGAACGGAATTTGTCTCCTGATGCAGAACCAACAGAATCATGAGAAGCACCATCATCCAAAATGATCGGAGGTGAACTGAATTTTTCCCCGTTCAAATAATTAAATTTAATAAAGCGAAATTAAAAAAGTGAATTTCTCTCAAAATTTTTATTTTCTTTCTTATTTCACTGAAGAGGTAGAAAATTTGGAAGAAAGAAAAGAAACTTCTTTATCTTATTAAAAAATAATAACTGAAATACTTCATAAAAACTAAAATTTAGCAAACCAAATATGACTACTATCTAGAAACTAACGAAGTGTTCTCCACCAGAACTCGCCGGTATACACGTGAAGTAGCTTGAGGTTGATGACGGTAATGGTACATAATGTCGTGGAAAGAAATATTTTGCTGGCCAATTTTTGCTACCACATATAAACAGCACATCAAGTTTTGATCCAAATGCCTTCCAGCCATAAGGGATGTTTCGGTTCTCAAAACGTGTTCAAACAAAGTCCAAGCTCGCTGACGACCTTTTTCATCAAGACGTACTCGTTCGCAGAGATCACGCAAGCGAACTGCTGCCAAATAATATACCTGAACATGATTGTGCTATAAAGAACAAAGTCAAAAAAAAAAAATGCAAATTTAATCAACAACTACTATTACTTACTGAATGATATAATAAATTTTTTCCCTTTTCAGTAATATTTTATGTGCACGCCTTGAAACTTCGTCAAACAACAATTACTAAAAATAAACAAACGCGCCTTGCGGAAAAATAATAGTGTTGCAGATGTTGGTGTTGAATTTTCAGCATCTGGAACTCGCCGTTTTGCAGCAATGCATGATGAGTCATCGTCATCAAACTCGAGTCGACGTTTTGCTGTTTAGAAAACAAAATTACTTTATTGAATAAAATCGAAATCAAAAAAAAAAAAAAAAGTACAAAATCTACCGAGTGGTTTGACGGGTGACAAGGTATAACGTTGTGAAAGAGATGGCTGCCTCACAGAGTAACCCTCTAAGGTTTCCAACGACACCGCTTGACTTGATGGTACACCATCGGTTCGCCGATGTAAGCTAGGCCATAATGGTGAATCTAAACTCCACGCAAACTCTTCCAGCACACGTTCTTCAACCTGTAAACATAGAATTAAAACGACTATGCAAAACAATTTGTATTATTTTTCATAAAATACATCTGACTGCAGAAATATTCAGGAATCACTGAAATTATATCTGCAAATGCAAACGATATTTTACTGCTCCTTCTATGTATTTTTCAAAAAGCTACTTTTTAAAGAAACAAAACTGAAAGTTAATCGTCTATAAATCCAGGTGAAGCTTCACAGGATAGCTGAACTACAATACCGAATATTGAGAGAAACTTCAAACTGAATGAAAAGATCTTTTACAGAAAAATCTGCCTTTTTAATAAATGACAATTATGGCAAAACGTATACCTTATTGAGATGCTTAACCATTTCACGCGATAAAGAAGAATCGGCTCGTATAATTAGCTCAATAACTTTGTAAAAATGTATAGCAGGCAGTCGCATAATTTCCAGGCTCCACGGGAATTCCCGCACACTTTCATATGTAAAAAGGACTAGTTGCAAAGCACAGACGTATAAAGCTTTCAAGAAATCTTCTCTGAGCAATACAGCCTATAATAGGATACTGTCTGATCAACTTAAAATCTGGAAAACCAATCAATCCCATTAAAATCTGAATTTATACTAGTTACATCTGAAACTACATTTTAAATACGGCAAATACAAACACTTATTTATTTAAATTTATTTAAACACTTATTTAAATATGAGATAAAAAAGCGACAAAATAAAAACTTCACTGCAGCCAAAATAGCTGAATTAGTTGTCACAAAACTTCTGTTTAGCGCTAAATTCAAACTAAAAAGGTTATTACAAAATAAGGTTATCTTAAGCAACTAGAACTGAGTATCGAATTTATAATTTCCACCAAATTTATTTATATCAAGATAAAAGACCCACACTTAGCTTAACGATACTTCCACTTCCCAAACGATCTCTTTCCGAAAGAGCTATTTTATGCAAGAAACGGAAGAATAAAGATTCTGTATTGTTCTTTCGAACTGCAAACATTTGACGAAATGAAGCATCATAGCCAGCTCCATCTAACTGTCCTTCATTTTCTATTACTTCTTCCAGACGTTCACTTAATTGAGATACTGAAATGTTTAAATTTCTTTCGTATGAGATTTGTATATTTAAAGTAATTCCTAAGCCTTACTTATTTTAACCAATCCAAATATTCCACAGTAATTTTCTCCTCATGATTTCAGTTTACTTCAAAACTTAAGGAATTATAGTATATTTACCAATATTCATAATTTTCTCAAATGGATCTTGGCAGCTGTGACATAAAATGCTCTCTACTTCAGCATCCAATCTCCTCCAATTATCTTGAAGTAACGCTTCTAGTTTCGAAGCATTATAAAGTGAAGCGGAAACTGGTGTAGCAGGACAATACTGAAAAAAAGTAATTTCAATACAATTCATTAAAATGATTATCAATAAAACGAACAATACAAGTGAAATGAAAAAGAAATTGTAAAAATGTGAAAAAAAGAAATTATGTGAAAATGCAATAATATTTAAAACGTGTTTCAGTTCCGTTCTTACTCAACTTTATCCTAAATAATCACTGACTGTATTTTCCTACCCCTTAATACAAACATTAAAGCATAAACTTCTTTTGTACAGTACAGATCCTGTCACACTGAAGTAGTATCGCAATGAAAGCACAAGCAAAGCTTATGATTCCGTCCTCATCTAACTTAACCCTAAATAATCTCTGAATAAAAATGGAAGAAAACTAAGCACCTGCTCTGCGGATATGACATATCCTCGGCCACTCAATGGAGTCCTTTGTTGCCTCTGATCTTGAAGTCGCTCCAAACAACTTTGGGTACTTATACGTAGCAACATATCTGCATCAACAAGATTATCACCATCTTCTGAACGCCGAAGACGCTGCACTGCACATTCTGAAATAGTGAATCAATTCAACACAGAAAGATTTGAATTACATTAAACAAATAAAGATTACAAAAAAAAAAAACTCACTTGTTCAATGTTCACTGCAATCCTAGGTTACTCAGTTAATACTTTTTATATTGATATGCTGCCGCCTTCAAGTAACCGAAGTACTGATTTGACATAAACTTATTAAGCAACCGAGATAGCTTCCAGAACAAAAATCTTCTTTCAGTCATAAAACAGGGCCTTAATCTCAATTTCATTTTTTAGTATGATCGTAAACATTAGAGAGCAATGGATCGTTTTAGTCATAAAGAATCACTACATAAAATCATGAATATTAGGGGCTTCCTTTTCGCATTTAAAATTTCCCTTTTTCTTAGACAGAAAAAAGAAACGCAATCCTTCCTCTACTTCTTCACTTCAATTTTGATGTAAAAAGTAGCGCTTTAAACTAATTTTCAATCTTTTTAACTGTGTATACCATCATAGGCTTCATCGAACACGACAGAAATATCCGCCGGCAGAAACATCCTTTCATCCATTTCACCCCGTTTCACAATCATTTCCTCATATATACTATCCAACTTTTTCCTGCAGAAAGAATATAGGTATGAGAAAAAACTGAAAAGGTAAATACAAATTTCATCAATTAAAAAATCATGTCGAATCCAGTGACTTGTAAAAACCTCTTTTTTTTGAACGCTGGCTTTGTTTACTAAATGCTTATGAAGAAAACAAGACTTGCAAGCCTTCAAATATTTTGAGAAATATTTCATGAAATTTGGAACGGATTACCCATCTCAAACTATATTTGATTTGGTTCATAGAATCCAAATCAAGTGGTATAATTAAAATATATACTTGTTGATAAATTCATTAGCAGCAAAATTGGTCAGATCTTCGCCTGCTTCTATTGTTTTCTCTTCTGACATTCTGCGCATTTTGGGAAGCCAACAGTGGGTTCGAAAGTGTTTTGCATCCAAGACAACACCTTCAAAAATCTGGCATAATGTTTCCAGTATAGAATCTTCTTCGTGTTGCATATCAACAGCATTTACTGAAAAAAAAAAAAAGAAAAAAACAGTTGACAATATAATAACGATAATTATTTACATTTGATAACTGTTCTTGATGCAGTGAAAACATATACTAAGCATGAGCCGCATTTATGTAAAGAACAATTACATATCTTAATAAGCGTAATGCATAACCAATAATTATGACCGAGATCAAAATTTATTTACCAAGACAAATAAAACCATCAAAACTCAAGAAAAAAGAGCTCACTGAAATCGCCATCCAATAAGCAAGTCATTTCGGAGCGTCGAAGATCTTGAAAGATGAAGTCAACTGTACAAAGCAAAAGATGAAAACTGTTCATCAAGTCATCGCTGTTGAATTGCTCTATAAACATTATTTTCTTTGCAAATATCGAGAAGTAAATTCAAGCCTTGCTCATTCATTGCCTAGGATTATTTCTGCGAAGGTATTCAGTAATCGGATGTTCTCTCTCTCTCTAGGTATTCAGTAATCGGATGTTTTGTATCTCTCTCTCTGGGTATTCAGTAATTGGATGTTTTGTACAGATGATCCAGACTATCATCTTATCCACTTAATGATCAACTTGTTCAAAAACTAAGGTTGGTTATTTAACTTCTACTATTAACTTTTCGAACATCTATTGTTATCCAATGTCATCAAAGTTAAATTGAAATCTATGGATAACACCATTTCCAGCATTTCTATTCATAGAAAAAAAAAATATCAAAAAATCCCATTATGTTTTCAACTTCTCAACCAAATCATGCTCTCTATTTAACATAAATCAAAACAAAACCGAATTAAACAACCGGAAATCCAAGAACTAACTTCGCATTACGATAAATAATGTCCACAGCAAAGAAAACAGTTTTTTGCAATTGAGATCTTTCACATCATCTTCATCATCATTACTATACGGTGGTGCAAATATCTTCCGGAAGATCGGTAATAATTTTTTAAAAACAACCGCTGAAACTGCAAGGGACGACTGCACTCGACTGATATGATCCTTTAAGCGCCGCGGCCCATTAATCATTTCCACCCATTTAGCTGCTTTGTCGAAGAATTCAAGCACACTACATTTAATGAAACATTAAAGAATTTAATCCAGTCTAAGTATCTTAGTCGTAACTACCAAACCTCAAAAAACACTTCACCATGTCCACCAATTTACATATTCTTAGGTTAGCAAAGTGTATTCACCATCATGTGTTTGATAACAAGACGTAATGAATTATGAATACCGCCAATGATAATATATGAAATAAGAATACCTGAGTTTACAAATTTTGAGAAGTTTAGCCAACGAATATTTCTTCGGTACGGCATTCTCAAGTAAGCTCCCTTGCCACATCGAAAGATAAACAGCACAAGCATACCAGTTTAATTGTTTCCCCTGCAAGAAAAATGTTCTTTTCAGATATTTAGGAAAAAAAAGATGTTCCGATATCTCTAATGATTACTTAATAAATCTAATGCAGCTAATTAAATTCAAAATAAGAACCAAGAATTAAGACCATATATTTTCGTTATTGTGAAATTCAAATACGCAATACATATGTTTATTGGCAAAATTCATACAAACCTCTAACACATATTGCTTTCCGACAGTATCGTACTGTTTCCAAGCCTTTTCAATGAAATCTTCATCTATTTTAGGATCTAACTGTTTGCAGATATACAAGAAGGTTGTTGTTGGCTCGACTTGTAGGTTGTCCACCGTTTCGCTTTGTCCCGTCGGTGATTTACTAGACGTTTCACTTTTCATATCAATATCTTCGGCCATATAAAAAACCTTGCAATTTTTACAAGATCCAAAAATTTATTGTTATGACAAGTTTGCACTTCAACATCAAATAAAGATTATAAAAATTTTCATCAAAACTTATCAAATATTTACATAACAACGTGTGATTTTGAATTCATTAAATTAATATATGCATGCTACCAATACAAAACAAACTTGTATATAGCTATTCTTGACATTAAGAAAAGTTCCAACTAAATTTCAGTATTTAAATAATAAGGTGTTATTCTGAGTTCTTATTGTGAAAATTTAAAATTTCACGAGCATCTACAACTGTTAGTTTAAGGAAAATGACACTAAAGTAGTAAGGAAAATGAAAAGTTCGCTAACAGTGATCCAGACCCTAACACGTCAGCCGTATCAGGTACACCCGGAAATCAAATTCCATAATCGACATAACATTCCCGGCGACCGGGTTCGGGTGCGCAATGTCACAAATTTATGTCACTTTGCGATTGGATGCAATGTCATAACGAAATAGTGCATTTTAGGTGGATAAATCAAGATTTTAGAGAAGCTTAATAGACTGATATTTGGGAGATAAAGAGATTGCTAGGATTTGTAAAAGTAGAATGAAATGAGATGAGCAAAGGATGACGCTTGATAATTAGAGAGAATGCAAGTAGAAGAGAGGAGGAGAGAAAGAGGAGTTTTTTTAATAAAATGCACGGTGAGAGAATGATAAAATTGATTATATAATACATGTTTTGCATTGTAGCAGAGATAGAGTGTGTTTTTGATAGAGTAGTCAGCGAGATTTCGTGACAGTAGTAAAGCAATGACGTGGAAACGGACGTGTGTTTTGTAGATTTTTGATGTTTGAAAATTGTAGAATTTCAAAAAAGTGAGAAAATATTAATTAAAAATGTGATAGCGTGATAGAAGAAAGTATTTTAAGTGAAATTTCCGCTTATTTGCTACGTGCGAGTAGTTGACGTAATGTTACGTAGAATGTTACGTAGATAGTATTTAATATTTTTTGCTTTTTTCTATTGAAATCTTTGAATGTTACATGTAAAAAGAAGAAAGAAATAAACAGATTGCATTCAAATGTTCTCAAATATGTTTAATGTGTGTAATGTCTTTGGGCAGTGTCATTTATATAACTCTGTTTATTGAATTATTAGTAATTCTGATGCATATTTTTCGCTATGATAATAATAAAAAAAAAAATCTTTTTATTGTGAAAATTGAGAGTAATTTTCAATTCTAATTGTTATTTTTCCTTTCTTTTTTTTTACTGTAAATTAGCAGTAAGAGTTGAATTGAGCTGAATTATGAATTATTTGATCGAGAATGAGCTATATGATGTTGAATTAAATCGAATTGAAAATAACTCTGAAATGTTACGAAGTTAAATCAGTTTTAATTTAATTGGATAAAATTTAGCTGGACCTATTTGATTATTTGATTGTAGTTCATTGAGTTATTTCAGCTGTGACTTATTTTCTTTCATTCTCAGGTGGATGATACATAATGTTGATCAGTTCATCATAGATTCTACTACCTTATCAGACAAATGTTTGTTGCAATAAAATTGAGGATATTCTGAATGAAAACTAATATAACCGATCCTAGCCATGTTAGCTCAAGATTTCCTGAGGAAAGATGATCGTAGTTTTCTGCCGACTTCCTCCTCCAAGTAAGTTAATTCAATTTATGTTCTCGAGCAAGAAAGATGACTTATCTTGGTGTATTTTCCATCTTTCTTTTAATCCACTTTATCTTTCTTGTTTTTTTTTGATTGTATTGTAGTTGATCGATTGTTTGTGATTGCTTTTCTTTTGAGCAATTTAATTGATAATTAGCTTTGTATTAGATATTGTTAGTAATAGTAATAAGCAATAAATGATAAGCCAGCGTAGTAAGTGTTATGAAAAATATAGGAATTATGCGATAGAAATACCATACAGATTTAGAAGTATTAATCTGCTTACTAAGTTAATTTCTGTTGAAAGATTTTTTGATAGTAACTTGTCATATTAATTATTAAAGAAAAAAACATTTTTACCTGAGAACAGTGATTACAGTTTGATTTATTTGGTGTATTGTAGATCAGCACTTTATTTCGGTCTCTTAGTAATTGTCAAATTTCTTCGTTGCATTGGAATATTTATTATTGATATATTAGCTAAACAAGTTCATGTTGTTGGACTACTTTGGTTTTTCAAACTGGTGTAAGTTACTTTATTATGAAAATGAATGACGCATACTACGATATTATAAATTGGTTTTTTTCCCAGAAAATTATCTCTTAAAATCGTAATAACCGTAACAAAAAAATTTATAATTATAGCATTGAAATGTCATATTCAATGATTTTTGACTAAGTTATTTGGAATAGTGTAAATCTTATATTTGGAGTATAAGATTTACAACTAAATTCTTTTTTTCCGGGGTAGTAATCCATGCCCATATTATTCCCATCTCGTGTAGAACATTGTTTTGATTATTTTGCTAAACATAATTTTAAAATTTCTTATTTTTATCAGCGTGCGAGCTGAAGCTGATGGTGAACAGAACGCAATTACATGTTGTTATTATGAGCAGTTTGCTTATTTGATTTATATTTGCATCGAAATTATAAAATTATTTTAGTGCTTCGTGTATTCTTATACCGTTTCAAAAACCATTCAATCATGGAAAGTCACTCAAAAGGGTTTTGGTAAGTACTACTTTAAAACTTTACATTCAGTACAAATTGTGATCAGTTATGCTGACTATTGTTTAGGGTGTTTGAAGATCCTAAATACTTTTCTTTTTGTATTAGTCTAAGGCACTGTATATGAAGTTATGAAATTAATTTTGTTGTTACAGGGCATTAAGATAGTGCAGTTAGCGTTATGGAACTGCTTAATCGAAGTTATATGGTTCTATGGTATTACTTTTTGTGGACCTTTGAGGTAGAAGAGTTTTCTATCAGAAATGTAATAGTATTTGCAAGAATGCATACGTGGAAATGAAAATTACAATATATGAAGCAAAAGCTTAAGAAAGAGATCTTTTGCAAAATTCGAAATTTTTTGATCTTTTCAACCAAAATTGATGAATACCAGATTTTTGGTATTGGGTGTGTGAATGTTTTAATTCAAATATGTATATTTTTCAAATTTGTCTGCATAAACTTTTGTATTTTTAGATCCATATTGGTGTTCGAACAGAGTCCATCGGTTATAATGGTCGCTTTGCTAACTTTATTGAAAGGAAGCAACTCCTCATCGAAAACCCGTGGAGTGATTGCGCTAATGTTAGGTTATCTGTCCTTAATTTTGATGGATAGCGATGCTACGGTCGAATCAAATCACAGTAAATTTTATTTCGCTGCAAAATCCATGGTTTTAATTTTGTGCTTAAATTGAACGGTTTTTTAATTAATGCGAGCTTACAAATTTACTTATATTTGTGGTCTTTACGATAAATTACAATCGTTAGGAAAGGAATTTATAAATTGACTTGTTGTTTTGTTGAGAAACCATCAGCAATACTTATGATCACAACTTGATCGTATAGCAGACATATTAGCAAATAAATTTCTAATATTTCATTTTGTATTGTTATGTTTAATGAGAATTATTATTTTAGAATCATCACACAGTCACCAGAGTGTTTTAAATCATTTATTCTATCATTTTATTCATAATTCAGGAGTTTCGGACCACAAGGTAAATTTTACAATTCACAGTGCAAAATTATAATTCACATTGATATAAAAATCAGCAATACTTATGATCATAACTTGATCGTAATTTCATTTTGTATTATTATGTTTAATGAGAAATTGGTGTTGATTAGTTCTTTAGCTTGCTTAAAATTTATGGATTCAGTTTTTCTAAGTATTTTTTAACGAAATTGTTAAGGGAGGTGTCATTTTGTTGATCTTTGCGGTTTTGATAAAAATGGCATACGACTCGTCATTCCGCCATCTGGCGGTTGAAATTGGTGGTCCAAAAAGGCTCTATTCGTTGGTGACACTTTTTTCTGCCATATTTTTAACACCAGTGGCAATTCTTGCTTTTGCTATGGGCGAAGTCAGTTTCTTTGCTTTCAGATTTTAAGTCTGTTACATGTTTAAATTTATTAATTCGATATTTCAAGTTTTAACAAAAAACTCTTGATTTATTCTTTTTATATATCTTATCCTTCCTGGTAAGTGATAATTCACATCTTTACATAGCCGAACTACCAGTAATGATAAGCACAAGATGGAGTTGTAATCTTAAATAAATTGCAGGTATATATTACTTCTTTTATCGATTTTATTCTTCTGTTGTTTATGGGATCAATGTTTGTTATGGTTTTTGACTTCTACACCGAATCATTCTGTTTCCAGGTTTTTTAATCTTTATTTTCAAAAGTTTCCCTTTTCAAAAATTTTGTTCTTAATTTTTCATTGGCATAGGTAATTTATTGCTGTATCTGCGTTGTCATATATTTCCTAATGAGTTGGCTGTTTGGAAAAGTTACTTCTGTTTTCCCCAGAAAAAAACAATGAATAATTAGTTGGATTTCTCAAAATCTACATTTTTGTTGTTTAAATAGTTTTGTTGTTAATTATTATTTTAGCATGTAGCTGATCCGGTCTTGTCGTCAGCACGATGGAGTCCGATGATAATGTTTGTTTGTGCCTTTATGTTCGCTTCAGCTTGGTATACGGGTGAAAGTCATCACGCATCTGACGCTCACGTTATTTCAGGCGGAGTATTGTTGACGCTGTTATGTTTCATTATCGGTATATTGTTTACCTGTATATGCTATTAGTATTTCGTATAATCTAGTACAGATATCCTATCTTATTTTGGTAAAGAAGTGTTAAAGGTTAGGCTTGTTAAAACGCGATATATAAACTTTTAAAAGCTTACAAGCCACAACAGTTGGTCGGTGAAAATTCTAAATTACCGAATTATCGATTGTACCCCTTCCTGGCTCATTTATAACTGCATATAGTTATGATCCTGCTGGTAGATACAGATACTGACTTAAATGATCTTATCACCTTCCATTTCGTTCTTTCTTTTTGAATTGTTAGCAAGTTTTTTTCAAAAAAAGATGCACAATTCCATAGCAAATGTTTAGTCAAGAAAATTAATCAAATCATTTCAGCTTGTTTCTCCCTAACGTCCTCGACCAGTCCACGTTCCAGAGGTGGATATTATGTTGGCTTATCGGATAGTGGAATGCCATTATATACTTATGGTGAAGCATTTTTGCAAAAAACTTCAAGGTTTGTGAAATGTTATTACTTCATCATTTGCCAAAAGTGTTATTTCAATCGTTTACTTCAGACTATTATATTCTTAATTAGATGCTTTCTTTAATTATATGTCTTTGATCTTCCATTCTTTCCGATTCATGCATTGATTCACTGTGATATATCTTAACTAATTTTTTCAGAATAGCATGATATTTTTGTCATTTATATTGAATATCTTGTTATATTCCTGTTATATTATGACTTCAATAAACTTGTTTAGGTATTCTTTTGCATACTATTAATCAATTGCTTTTTTCAGATCAATAATGCTGTTGATCAAAGAAACTTTAGCGGAAATACTGGCGAATACAGATTCTCGTAGAATATTTTGGTTCCTTTGTGCCAATTTGGTATTTTCCTATTACAACTTTACTATTGTATTTCAGTCATTAG
Source organism: Brugia pahangi (assembly GCA_012070555.1). Classification (NCBI taxonomy): domain Eukaryota; kingdom Metazoa; phylum Nematoda; class Chromadorea; order Rhabditida; family Onchocercidae; genus Brugia; species Brugia pahangi. The sequence goes on along the minus strand of JAAVKF010000008.1, from coordinate 1,789,120 downwards.
TGAATGTTGTGGTTTTTGACATTTTTTTTTTTTTTTGTATTGGATTTGAAATTTTTTATATAGAATTTTTGTAGTCATTTTGTGGAATTGAATTTTTGTATGGCTTCTGGACAAATAGCCTTGGATTGATATCCGATGGTTTCCATATGCTTTTCGATTGCTCTGCGCTTGTAAGCTTTTCGTTTTTCTATGTGCAGTTTTATTTCAAAATGAAAAACATTTTGTGTTCTATTATATGTGGTAATTCACATTCTCAATGTATATTTCAGGTAATGGGTCTTGTTGCTTCTGTAATGTCACGGTGGCCTTCTTCAAAATATTATTCTTATGGGTATGGGAGAGTGGAAGTACTCTCAGGTAACTGATTGTGTGATTATTTGCTAGATATTGCGAATGAATTTTTGATTTTTGTTTATCGTACATATTGTACTTTTTCAAGTTAATCTAGTACAGATACAACTTTGCAGTGAAAGTATTGCTTAAATTGTACTTAATGCATTCTTAATATTACTGTTTTCTAGGGTTTATAAACGCTTTGTTCCTTATTGTTATTGCGTTTTTTATATTTTTGGAAGCGTTAGAACGATTGTATGATCCACCAGATATCAGCACTGACAAACTAATGGTATAACACTAATTCTAGTTTTTATTATAAATTAGCGAGAAAAGAATTTTTGCTACTTTTGACTTGTCTGCTATAGTTTTCTCCATTTTTTCGACCAAAAACGAAAAAAAAAAATGGAACACTATGATTTTGCAGAGTCGACTGCAAATATTGGATAGTTTTTAAATGAACTTGTTAACCTAGATTACTAATCTTCTAGCTTTTTCATCATATAAAATTACGTTTTAAAAATAAGGATATGTAATGCTGATTGGAATAATCCTGTAGGTATCGATTCATTTTGTTGTTTATGCTATTAGAATAGGAAGGATATTTGATAAAGTTTGGTAGTGTACTGCATTCTTCAGATGTTGAATTCTGCTTTTGATTGAATTAATGACAATAAGTAATAATTCAATGTATTGCTCCAATATGTACTGATATGATTATTTGCTAGATATATCAGAAAGAGTAACATACTAATATTTGCTCAATCATTTAGTTTAATCTATTCGTTGATTAAACTATTTTGATTCTATATTTGATTTAGATAGTAGCAGTTGCTGGTCTAATAATAAATATATTTGGTATGTTTGCATTTCACGGTGCAACACATGCGCATTCTCATGGCGATGATGGCAGTCATTCGCATTCGCATAACGACGCCTCGCATTCACATTCGCATTCACATTCACATTCACATTCTCATTCTCATTCACATGGAGAAGCAAATGCTAATATGCAAGGTTTGCCTATTTTGGTATTTTAACATAAAAGAGTTCCAAAAATGATAGGTAGACAAAACATTTATATAATTGAACTGGCTTTAAATGAAAATATCTTAGTAACTGATTGCAATATTTAACTTTGTAAAAGATTTACCAATACGTAGTTAGTTAGTAGTTAGATAACCCGAGGACAGTGCATACTGCAGGTTTTCATTAGAGATGGCAATACTTTATTATTATCTCATCTGTTTCAATATAGATAATATTAGCTGTTGCAAAATTCGTTAACTTGGCAATAATACTAAAAGAAAGGATACAGCATAACTTAAGAAATACAATTTTTTCTTTTTTCTGGCTGATGAAAATGAAGCATTAAATGTTATCTTCTTGGTAGGTGTTTTTCTACATGTTCTTGCTGATACGCTTGGTTCCGTGTTTGTGATAATCAGTACCCTAATGATTCAATATTTCGGTTGGAAATGGGTTGATCCATTATGTTCGTTAATTTTATCAATGCTTATTCTTGGTTCAGTAATACCATTATTGAAACAATCGATGGCTACATTAATGCAGAATATGCCGCCCAAAACAGAGGAAGAATTTGAACACATTCTGCATGAGGTTTTTATCCTCTTTTTCTTTCAGTTTTAAAAAAAATTTTTAATTTCAAGTTTGAAAAAAAAAATTGATTTGATTATCGAAGGTGATCATTTTCAGCATAATTAGTTTTTTTGAAAATTTAATATTTCGTTACAGAGGTTGATAAATTTTTGGTAACCGTGCAGAGTTTAACACATCGCATATTTATAAATAACTGTGTTAATGAAATGTATACAACAGTAATTAGGAACAACTTATTGTTATTTTTTAATATATTTGCATGTTCACGGGAAATAATATTTAACATCTAAGTATTTTCAGGGATAAATCAACTTATTATGAATATATTAAGTGTTTACATGCCCATTTTCTATTTTTTGTTTCTAGATTCTAAACATGGAAGGTGTGATATCCTATTCGAATGTTCATTTGTGGCAACTTAAATCTGTTTTTAATATCGTATCCTTGCATGTTCAAGTTAGTGATGATGCAAATGATCAAATCATACGACTAAAAATCTTAAAAATTTTAAAATCGATCAATATCACACAGGCATCAGTTCAGGTAAATAATTTTAACATTATCCTGTCGTATTATTTTCATTCAGGCACATTTTTTTGGACTTCATAGTATTTTGAAGCTATGTTACAATTTTTTCTTCTTTTTTTTATCTAGCTAAAATTAGCCTATTTTTTTAAAAAAATTTTGTTATATCTAATTAAATGAAATGATTTTACTGTTGTATTCAAATTCATTTCTTATTTTCTAGTTTTCAAATTGTTAAATTTGTTTTAGGTTGAAAAAGAAAATTTTTTTCACCGAATATCTGCTCTTTGTCCATCGTATAAAATTCCACAACGTATAACAAAAGGTGTTGCAATTGGTCACACTTCTATTTCCGGTAATTTTTGTCATCATAATGAAGTATGTGATTGATTGCATAATGCAGCATAAGTGTGTTTATTTCAGAAAATTATTCTTAACAAAAATCTCTATTAAAAAATCATTTTGCATCATCGTAATGTGATTATCGTTTGTTTTTTCGTTTTTGTTTCAATCCCATCTATATATTTGTCTTAATTTGATCGAAAATTTGAAATAAGTTTTAACTGACATTTTTGTGATAGTTATTTGAGGAATTTCTTATTGCATTTTTTTTTTAATTTTTGAAAAAAGGAAATTTATGAAAATAGGAATAAGTGCAGGTGGTAGCATTTTGTGTCGGTTATCGTATTATGATAATGATAACAGGCGGTAGTGATGAATGGTATCATTAAAAGTACCATTTGTGTATTATTCTTTCTTTCTGTCAATCTTCTGTCAGCTATACTAATTTATATATATATAACAACTACAGGTAGAGCGCATTGAAATTTATTTCAATGCTGGATCATAAATATACATTTTTTAAAATTTTATTTCTGTTGTTTTGAAAAATTTTATTTATTTTTCTGTTTTTTTGTTATTTGTTTTATTTTTATTTATTTATTTATTTATTTATTTATTTTTTTTTTGAATAGTATATGAAATTGTGTGAAGAAGTTATATGCATATTATCTCGGTGAATATATATCTTTCAACATATCTTTTTTTATTGAAATTTGTATTGCTGGAATTTCTTGAGTTTAGCTGATATTGGAATAAATATCTCGAAACCAATCAAACTTCTGCATATGTTTATTCTTTTCCTGGGATTTTTTCCTTTTGGTATTTTTTTTTTTCGTGATAAGCTAAACTGATATTACATTAGTCATAGTAAACTTACATATAAAATATTCCATAAACGATTGAATTATAATTCAATGCTATTATTTGTAGTTAAATGGAAGTAATCAAATACAATAGGCATTTTAAAAATAATAATTCAGTAAGGAAAATAATCATTATAAATAATCAACAGATATTTTACTTAAATAAAATAAAATTTAAAACAAAAAGAAAAAAAAAACAGGATGAACATTATTCTAGTTGCTTGAAAGAATTTTTAAAGGAATTCCATTTTTTTTTTTTTTTTTAATGTGAGAAATTTCAACATTTTTCTCAAGAAATAATGAGATCATTGCAATAAAATTTGATAAATTATATCTTTTTAACTTTTATTGAGATAAGTATAATGAATAAAATAAACAGTGCAAATGATTAAGAAAATAATTGGTAGTATAATTCGAAAAATATAATCAACAATTTTTATCAAAGCTGCTGGTTGTCGTTCCGGTAGATGCGCATAATAAGGCATTTCATTGAACCATTGTGTCTTCTCATTACATTCATCACCAAAATTCTACAAAAATTTCAAATATATTATAGTTGAATTTTGATTTGGTCTTTTATTACTATCACTATTATCATTACTGTTATTTTATTCTTGTTATTATTATCATTGTTATTACCCATAAACAAAATAGATTAATCTGAAAGCATTAATTGCATTTGAAATTTTTGGCTACAAATCGGAATTAATAAAAAAAAAAAATGTTAAAATTATAAATAAAAAAAAATTTACATATATTCGTTTCGATGTTTTTTGTTTTTCCACTACTTTCTTGGTCATAAAAACAGATTGGAGAACGATAAAAAAAGCAAATGCAATAATTTGCAAATTCCAAATATCAATTGCTTTTAGATATGATGTTCGTGTAACATTCCATTTATTACTGATAGCCTGAAAGATATTTTTAAGAATGGTACTTAAAGATTAATTTATTAACCTGAGTAAATCATCTATTTCAAGTTTCAATTTATGCATATTATATAGTTTTTGATAAAAAAAAACTCATCGAAATTTGTTTTGAAAAATTTTGCAAATTTCATAAAAGTATTTTTTACTTTTTTTTTTTTTTTGCAATTTCATAAAAGTATTTTTTTGTATTAAATTTGAAAAAAATAAATAAATAATAGCAAAAATAATTATTATTATTATGAGATATTTTTTGTCTTTTTTTTTCTCTCACTTCTTTTTTCTATTTTTTTGAACAATAAAATAAGTATTTACAATGATGAGTATAGTGAAAAAACTTGTAGTAGTGATAACGAAACGATGTTTGGCCGAATTACTTGCAGCCCAAAGTGATAACCACGAACAGAAAAATAGGATTGTTGTTGGCGCATATAGTGTCCAGATCCAAATCATTATTGATCTGGAATAATAATTAATGATAATAATAATAATAATAATAATAATAATAATAATAATAATAATAATAATAATAATAATAATTTGAAATATAACTAATGAAAGGCAATTAATGTATGATTAAATGACTGAAAGTTGAAGAAGAAAAAAGCGGAAATTTGAAAGACTTTGAATTAAACAGCAATTTTTAATTGTAAAGGATTGAAAGCGATCAAATTTCTGGTATAAATTTTGCATACTTTACATATTTTTTTTTGTTTAACTTCAAAGTTAAAGTTAAATTTCAAGGCAAGAAGAAAATGAAAACTTTTTTTTTTTTATATTTACTTTCATTTCTTTTTTTAATCGAAAACAAAAAAAAAATCCAAATTTCAAATTTCCTAGAAAAAAAAAAAAAAAGGAAATACCTTCTTAGACTTAGGATAATAGTTTTACCAATACGTTCACAGCCAAGTACTATCCAAATACCCCAGCCAAGTTTTGATACTGTAATTGATGTTATTCCTGTCCATTGAGCTCGTGAATCTTCTAAAATTATTATTTTTAAATTATGCGAAAAATCAATAGAACAAATTTTATCATCAATTTTCAATCATTTCATTTACATTAATTACCAAAAAATGAAATTTAATTTGATTTCTTCCTTTTTTTTTTTCAATATTTTAAATTTTCCATATCAATTTTTTTTCTATAAATTAAGCTAAATTGCCCTAAACTTTAATTTTCTCTTTTTTTAAAAAAAAAAAAATATTAATTGTTTGAGAAAGATAGAAATAAAAATGATTACCGTTGTGAAAGATTAGTGAACAATTTCGTTCATCAAATGGAAATGAATGTAATTCATGAATTTCCATCGTTTTCACCAATAATCTTTAATGTAAATTATTACCACAACTTTTATTATATGAAATAACGAAAACTACAACAAAAGAATTTAAAAAAAAAAAATTTTTTTTTTTAAAATTTATTATAGAAAATTTTATTTGAAATGTGCGCATTTATTTTATTATTATTATTATTATTATTATTATTATTACTATTTCCGTTTCTATTTATATTATCTAATCTTTTTCATTCCATTTATCATTTTCACCTGAATAATTTATACATATATAAGTAAATTCTATTAAAGATAAAAAAAGAAGTGATGATATAAATTTCAAAAAAGTTTTAAACCAAAGGAAGTTTATATAAACTTTTGTGTAAGTTCCACCATTCCATTGCTATGCAATTCCACTTCCTCTTTTCCAATCATTCGAATTTCCAATGCATTTGATATTGTAATTAATGGGTTCCAAATATAAGAGCCTAAAAACAATTATTAAATAATTTTACAAAATAACAGCAATAATAATAATAATAATAAAATAATAATAATAACAATAATAATGATAATAATAATAAAAATAATAATAGTAATAATAATAGTAATAATAATAATAATAATAAAATATCCCATGGATAGGTAACACAATGCACGGGTGAATAATTTTATTTTTTTCTATTCTCTGGGTAACTTTTTTTTTTAAAAAAAATTAAATTAAAATGAAATGAAATGAATTACTTGAACGCAATCGGATATGTGCACCATTCGGTCGTTCCTTTTCATAAATTAATCGTTTTTCCACCCATTTTTGTCTTATTGTTAACCAAAAATTGCACTACAATAATATTTTAAAAAAATAAAAAAAGTTTTTTTCCTTTTGTTTTGTTTTTAGTTTTTTATAAAATTCTCAACAATTTACGTTAGCATTGTTTACACGTAAATATTTTGTTTATACGTAAATTATATATAAACATATTATCACACAATTATACAAACAAAAGTATCCAATATCTCTTCACTTTTAAAAATGGATGCATTTTTTATTTATTTACAATAAAAATATTAGATTTCACTGTTTCTTTTTACCTTATTTGTCTGTCTCTCCTTTCCTCACTACCTCTCTCTCTCTCTCTTTTTTTCTTTACAATCATTGCAAAATAAAATTAATTAATAATAATTCCATTTGAAAATAGAAAAAAAGAAAATTTTTTAAATTCCGAAACAAAATCTTTACTAACTTCATGTTCCATATCATTTAATATACGATCGATTGAAATATGTACAGCAACGGTTACATTATCTGATGAATCTGAAACAGATAAATGTTTAATTAATTAATTAATTAATTAACAAAAAGCAAAATTTAAGAAGCAAAAAAAAAAAAAAAAAAAAAACGGAAGGAAAACATTGCATTCTTTAAGTAGTAAAGAAAATTGTCACAAACTTTTTGTAACATTTATTATTGAAGATGAAAGAAATATTTGACATGACTTACGTATACGTGAAATGTGCACGCACGTGAAAAATGTAGTGCATATATCTATACAATTTTTTTTTTGATATTTTCAAATTTTATAAATAATGAAGAAAGAGAGACGAAGAAAAAAAAGAAAAGATCAGAATTAGCAAGATAAGCTCCGCAACATTATGCATCATATATACCGGAAATTCATACCGGAAATATCAATTACGGGATTTTACAGCAAGAATAAACGATAACCAAAAAGAACGACTATTACTTCATTTATATAAATGAAATGGCCCTCGTGAAACGTGAAATAATCATAAAAGTGATTAAGTTATCATTGATTTGACGTATTTAAATTTGTTATTAAATTTAAGTAAAGTTATTTCTTGCATTTATTTGCATTTGTAAATCTGTATAATTGAAAAATTTAATAAAATCTTTTAATAATCCGAAAATAGTAAGTATAGAATTTTAGTTTTTAAAGAAAATTTTACAATTTTATTCGACTAATCCTTCCTTCCTTTTTTTTTTCTGATAAATTTGTCAATCAAAATTATTGTAAAAGTATGTAAAATACCTGGAAATCGATAATTACGTAATAAATTGTCGACAATTTCACGATCACTCAATAGATCCTTTCGCTTCGGCAAATCAATTTTTCTTGATGATCTATCAGGTCTTAAATTTTGTTTTGAAAAGAAAAAATTTTAAATACTTTCCATATTAAACAAAATCCTTTCTCAAAAACAAAAAATTATTTTATTTATAAAATAAAACTATCATAATAAAAGCATATTTAATTCCATTACATCTTGTGGTAATTAATCTTAATTTGATTAAGTAAATTTAAAATGAAGTAGATTGACTGTACATTTTTTTTTTTTTAATTTTTCTTTTTTTAAAATGACTAAGTGCAAATTTATTAACTTACAAAGTTAAAATAATATATCATTATGATATTAAGTGATTTTTTTTTTTTTTAAATTAAATAAAACTTCGGAAATTTCAAGAAAGATTTTTTGAAAATTATCTAGGATAGCAACAGAACTGTTTCACATCTGCATAATTATCTAAGATAATTGTTTTGTTGTTGTTGTTGTTGGTTGCATTTTTAAATATAAATGTAGTTTTTGTTGCAGATTCGAGAAAGTTTATTTTTTTTTTTTCGAGAAATATCAATTGGAGCAGTTAGTTAACTTTTCCTTCCTAATTTTCCTTTTTTCATCACCAAAAGTGCAAAATAATAAATGCAGACTGGGAAATAAATAAGTAAATTTTTTTTATATTTAATTGAAGCAAATCCAAAATTAAAATCTTTTTCAATGTATTGTGGATAAGTAATTTAAAGATTAAAAATCTTTCCTTTTTTTTTTTTTTTTTTTAATTTGAAATCATTACCAAAGATTAATTTAATTTCGATCCAGCACTTTTATTAAATTTGTTATCAATAAAAAGGATTGTCCTAGCTAATCGGAAAGTTAATTCTTCATATTATATTTTATCAGAAATGATTTTGTGGATGTGTGGGTAGTTAAATGTATTAAAGTAATTTTTTGTTAAATCAAAAAAAAAAAAAAAAAGAAGTTGCAAACTAGATTACTAAACAAAACAGGATATGAAATTCATGAATAGATAAATTAAATTATGTTAACAATTTTTTAGTGATTTGAGAACATTAAAAACGAATAGAAACAGTTCGATATTATTATTATAATTTCAAGAGTTTTAATAATTTTAAATGTGTTAAATCTGAATGCAAATCGAATATAATATTTACTATATAATAATATAAAAATCATTTAAAATACTATCCAAAAATTATAAATAAAATTGAAATAAAAGAAGGCGAAAAGTTGCGCTAAACTTCAAAAGTGTACGACTATTTCCTCTTTGTTTAAGACATTAAACATTTAGCAAATTATTTAATGTTTCATTTTTTTTTTTTTTTTTAATAAAATTCATAAATAAAATTCTTCCTAAAAAAACTTATATCCATTAAACTTAAGTAAATAATATGCAAATTTGAATAATTAATATGATGTAATTTTGTACCAAATCATAGAAAATACGAAACAATTAATTTAGGTAAGTGAATCTCACTGATAAATTAACGGATTAATGAGAAAGATGAAAGAGAGAGAGAGAGAGAGAGAGAGAGAGAGAGAGAGAGATGCTGTCGATAACTTTTTATCAACTAATTATTCTTTTGCAAAGAATTCGAAAACTGAAATTAATTGGGATGTTTATAGCGAGAAAAATGGAGTAATAAATGTTTATCGATTTTTGATCGATTTCAGTATTATACGAATTAAACTTTAACACAAAAGTTATTATAAAATATTTTTAATCAATTTCAATTGTTTCTAATCAATTTTAATATTATATTCATAAAATTTAAAACTTTAAATTTAACAAAAAAAAAAAACTGTAGGTAGAGAAAGAAAAAGAGAAACGATCAAAAGATTAACTTACCCAGTGGTTCGATAATTTTCCAATAAAGTTTCATTATCAGCAAATGCATCTGTTATCACTGAATGATTAACAGATGATATAATACATATTAATCGTAAAAATGGTATTAATGAAAACATCATAGATGTTTTTTGCTTCTTTTCTTTGTTTACTTGTTTATTCTTTCGATCTCCTCTTTTTTTTTTCCGAAAATTCAGTCGGAAAATATAAAAATTTACCGCTTATCTATGATAGGAAGAAAATCAGTAAATTATGAAAAAAAAAAAATTTTTTTTTTTTCAGTTTATATGCATTTGAGAATTTTAATCAATTTAATAGGATTAATATAGTTCCTTAAAAATAGTGTAGATATTATGTGATCAAAAATAATGTACGATCGATATGAGGTCAACAATATTGACTTTTGCTCTATTTTCGTGTTAGTATTCAAAATATTCGTATCAATTCTCGAAATAATAATAGTAATAATAATAATAATATTAAGCAATAGTTAGTAGTAGTAAATAACAACAAACAATCTGTTTATTGTCAACAAATAGTAAATATATAATTAATAGAAGATGCAGGAGTGTATTACAGAGGTTGATGAGTTGTGAAAAGTGAATTTGGCTGAAGGCGTAAGCAGTACCGATGATGTTGTTGTTGCAAACCCATCCCATCGAATATGTGTGACAATGATGCCATCTGTGAACAAGGAGGTGCCAATGACACCGATAATAGTTATACTGGTGATGATGATGATGATGATGATAATGATAATGATAATGATAATGAAGATGACAGTATTATTTCATTTTAAAGGATAATAATTATCGTTTTGCTATGAAACAATTATTTTATCAAATAAAATTGCATTATCAAAATTATGATTTTAGAAATGTATAATTTCATATTAATAAGTTGATTATATCATTACTATTACTATTATTATTATCATTATCAATATGATCATTATTATTTTCACTGCAATTACTGATATTATTATTATTATTATTATTATTATTATTATTATTATTATTATTATTATTATTATTATTATTATTATTATTATTATTATTATTATTATTATTATTATTATTATTATTATTATTATTCCCAATTTTATTCTTTATTCCTTCTTCCTTCATTGTTATTCTTTAATTTGTAATTTTCATTCAATGCACTTTATTCATTAATTTTATTCCATATTCTTTAATTTTTATATTTTTTTAACTATTTATTTTAATCTTTAATCTATTTTTTATTCTTTGTTCTGTATTCATTGTTCTTTAATCTTTATTCTTTTTTTTTGTTGCTCTTTATTATTTATTAAGCAAATCTTCATTCTTTAATCACTAACCTTTAACCTTTTTTAGTCTTGATTTCTTATTTCTTACTCTTTCAATTTTTATTCTTTGTTTCTTACTCATATCTGTTTATCCTCTATTCCTCATTTAATCATTTATTCTTTAATCGACAGTCTCTGCTCTCGATTTATTCTTTACTCTTTACTAATTAAGCTTTATCCTTTATTACTAATTCTTTGTTCATTCCTTAATTTCATCTTTAATTTCTAATTTATACTCTGCTTGCTATGAATTTTTATTTCATTTATTGAAATATCTTTGGTCTTTGTTCTTCATTATTTAACCTTTGTTCTTTATTTTTTTTCTCTGACCTTTACCCTTTATTTTATTATTATTATTATTATTGCTTCTGCCAGTAGTAATAACAATATTATTATTATTATTATTATTATTATTATTATTATTATTATTATTATTATTATTACTGATAATAGCCATTCATTGAAATAATAATGATAATATATAGTTTGATATTTTTTGACTGATTAAGCCTAAAACTTTTGGGATTTATTTTTTAAATTAATTTTGGTTTAAGTTCTCTCATTTGAGTACACAAATGGGATTGGAAAGTTTAACTGATGGAGATGAACAAATGTAATGTTGGAGTAAATACTAAGTGCTTACATTTAAACAATATTTAATTCAAACTTTTTATTCACTGCTTTACTATTTCTTGTCTTAAATCAAATTTGATTGATAAATTTCAAATCTTTAAGTGAGACAATCAAAATTTTAATCACTTTTTTTTTGCATTTTTAATTTCAAAAAGCATGAAATGACGAATAAATCGAAATCAAAACGACAGGAAATGCAATCTTATTTTAAGCATAAAAAAATATTCTAATCAAAAGAAAAATTTAAATTAATCATAAATTATGGTTAGCCAAAAAGACTTCAAATCATTTTCCTCTAGAATTGGCAAGGGAAGAAGCATTACAGAATCATTTGTTATTCTGATGTGTTATATCGTTGACAATATCCATTTGTCCTTTTTTTTTTTTTAAATTGCATATTTTAAAATATGCAAATAATTTCTGATTCCTTTTCTTTTAAAATATAATTTCAGAATAAAACCCTTAGAAATTGGTAACAAATTTTGTTCGCTTTTTTGTGAAAAATTGGTAAGAAATGATGAATTTAAAAAAAAAAAAAAAAACTAAATAATTCTCGTATTTATTACAGACAATTTAGTTGGTTAATAAATGATTATATAATGAAAAAATTTGAAAAAAAAATTTATATCGCAAAAATTGACCCAACAACTGTACAATTGTTTGGAGAACAATGTTAAAATACATAAATGTTAAAATTATGTCATAAATGGTTTACAATTTTTAATTAAATTTATTGCATTTGAAAGTAATCAATCGAGAAATATATTATTCTAAGAATTTTTTTTTTGTATTTTTCAATCAAAATTTGTGAGTAATAATTGCATAAATAATATTCAATGAAATCTAAGCTGGTCTGAGCACAGCACATTCTATTTGATGGTGTCATTCAAAATTTTATTGGTTAAATTATTTGAAATTAAAATTAGAAAATTCAATTCGTTTTTTTTTTTTAATGCAAATATTTTCCTTGTTTGTTATTTTTTTTTCTTATTTTCCTTTTCAAAATATAAAATGAGATCATTTTTTAATCTCTCTTGTTTTTATCTCCTATCAAGAAAACAATTGCTACCTTCGTCTTTTTTTTCTTTATGCTGAAAATAAGCAAATTTTAAAAACAACAAAAAATAAAAAAATAAATAAAAATACTTTAACATAAAAAGATAGATGCGCTATGTTGTTTAATAGGTGTTATGCACGTCAATCTAACAATCATTTATCAATTTACGCCTATTTGAGTAAAAAATTATTTTACTTTACTAACTTGAAAAATGATTATTGAAGAATGAAGAAATTAAAAAAAAAAGAGAGAGAGAGAGAGAAAAAAAGAAATTTTTCATGTGAAAATTTGAAAAAAATACAGTACAATTTTGCTAACTTAAGCAATACATATTATTTTAATTTTTTTTCTTTCAATTAACTTCAAATTTTAATTTAAAAAAGTAAAAGTAAAAAAAAAAGGAATATAACAAAATTCTTTTACAAACAGTTCGCCATCAAATATTTTAAAGAGAAAAAAAAAAAAAAAAAAAGTGAAAATGTATGAAAATTTCAAAAAGTATCGATTGAAAAAAAAAAAAACAACGGTTGCAAATAAAAAGGAAAAAAGAAATTCTAAATCGAAATTCTAATTTAGAAAACATTTAGAAAGAAAAAAAAAAGAGAAAAAATGGATTACACATCAAAATTTTACAATAATTTTTTAAGCAAACGAACAAATAATTGAAAATGACTAATTATATAAGAATATTGGTACATGAATATAATTCATATACAATTCAATTCATCTTTCTTTCATAATTTCAAAAAATATTTAAAAAAAAAAAAAAATAAAGTATCCTTTTTTTTTACAAATTACAATGTGCATTTCATCTGAACAAATAATTTCAAAAAAAAAAAATTATTCATCGATGATTTATTCAAATAAAGTAATTTTTTTGCCCTCTCTTTTCAAATAATTTTTTTTTTTCTAACCTCTCATCGATGAATTTAGCATTTCCTTTTCATTTAAAATTCACTTCCTTTTCTTTTCATCTTTCTCTTTCCTCTTTCTTCTTCTCCCTTTTGCTCTCCCTTCTTTCCTCTCTTAATTTTCTTTTTCTTTTGTAAAAATAAATCTAAAATAATTCGACAAAAATTTTTCTTTGCTTCTTTCTTTCTTTTTTTTTTTTTTTTCTTAATACTCTATTGAAAAATTTTCAAATCTATCAACAACAAATCGAAACAAAAAAGAAAAAAAAAAAATTTTTTTTTTTTTTTCTTCAATCTTTTAAAAAGAATATACTAACAATTTTGTTTGCTTTAGTATTTTTCCTTCTTTTTTTTTTTTTCGGAAAATGACAAAAAAAATTTTTTTGAGAAAATTAAAATATTTCAATAAATTATTTCAACAAAAAGTATTGCTAAATAAATTTGTCGAATTTTTTGATTAATCTATTAAAATTCTGGTTAAATTCATTGAATTTGTCGAATTCGTTGAATTTTTCAATTTTCATTTGATTCTCCTAAATTATTTCTGATTGATCCATCGAATCTATTGATTCTTCACTTGAATTCATATTATAGTTTCATCAACAATAATTGATGAAAATTAATTAAAAATAGATTTATAGGGATGGATGAGATCGAAGAGAGATGATTGATTTGTCTTCTATTAGTCAGTTTTTGATAAAATTTGATTAAATTTTTTTTTTCTTTTCAAAATTTTTGACTTTATTTTTTTTTTTTTTTAATAAAGTTTTGAAAAAAAAAATCAGTTTACTCGTTAATTTAGATAGATTTTAGTTGAGTTCACTGCGATTCCATTGATTTTTCCATACAGAGTTAGTATTCATTTGGATTTCATAGCAAATTTTTTTAAAATTATTTACTTCAATATTTTGGAAAAAATATTGAAGAACAAAATTGTAAAATACTTACTTATTTGAGGTTTAATTGTATTTGAGAATCCTGAAACATTTGAGAGATACGGATCTTCCATCAATCAAACCGGTCAATCCTGTTCTGTTACGAAAAGCGAAAAGTAGATTTAATGAATTGAATTGAATTGAAATGAAATTAAATTAAATGAAATTAACTAATTAAAAAAATGGCACAAAGCTTATATTGTTGGTGGTTTCATTCGTTTCTTTAATTAATTTATGGCGCAATATCAGAACAATATTTAAAAAAAAGAATATTGCTTTTAATATTACTATTTATAGAAATAATAATAACAATGATAGCAAAAACAACTACAGTAATAATAATTAATAATAATTATCATTAATAATGATTAATAATAATTATTATTAATAACAATAATAATAATAAGTAATAGTAATAAATAGTATTAATAATAATACAATAATTGATGTTTTTTCGTTTTTTTTTTTTTTTTTTTTTGTTCAAAATGTTCGAAACATTGCAAAATTAGGCGAATGATACGAGAAAAAATAAATTGTCGACATAGGAAAGATTTAATTTAATTAATTGCTTAATTTGAGATGTTTTTTTGAATTTATGTAATCAATTTGACACTGAAATGTAAATTTTCACTTCTGCAATTAATCTTTTCTTTCCAATTTATTTCTTTTACGGTTAAAAGATAATTTTAAAAATGCATTTGTTAATTTATTTCACCAAACAATACATACAAATATTGCATAAATAATTAGATAAACAAAAATGTTATAAGTTATTTAATTTTAAATGCTTATTGATAGAAAAAAAAAATTGAATTAATGCATAAAACTTTTACAAATAAATATTTCATCAAATAAAATTAACAAAGCAAAAACCGAAAACACAAGCATATTAATTAATTTTTAAAAATAAGAAAATGTTGATTTTTGATCAAAAAGGTAAATTGAGGACAACCATCTGGTATGATAATGAATATGTAGTGAGTGAGATTTCTGTGATGAATGAGGAAATTTCAATCTATTTGAAATGCATTTTTTTTTTTTTTTTCTTTTTGTCCTCTTTTTTCTCCAATTAATTTCTTTCAAAAATTATTTCCATCTAAAGGCAACAATCAAATGTTGATAATGATATATGACAGATACAGCAAACAATTATCGGGAAAGTTCAAGTAATTACCATCGTTAATACTTGACTATTATCAATAAATTTATTTTTTTTTTCCACTTTTTCTACTTTGTGAGAACTATAATATATTTTAAGTAAGAAATTCGAGTAAGTGAAATTATGCAAGTAGTTAAATTGTTTGCTGCATTTTCTTGCTGCATGCAAATATATTTATTTCGTGTTTTTTTTTTTTTCAGGATAGAGATTTAAAAAAAGCAATAATGTATGCAAGGAACAGAAAAGGATAATTAAAAACAAAAAAATGAATTAAAATACTATTTATTAAGTTTGTATCTCAAATTAAACTAAAGCTAAATCAGTAGACTGTTTATTTGTCGTAAATTTAAAAGAATAAACAACAACAACAACAAAAACTAGCTTATGTTTTAGAGTTATTTCTAAATGCTAATTAATTAAGTAGTACCACTAAAATTATTCTATAAACAATTAATCTAATTAAATCTGCCATAAAATTAACTTTTTGCTAAAACTCATCGTCATTTTCTACTCTTTCTTTCAAGTGATTACTTTGTCTTAATAAATTTCAATCAAACTATGGCTGAGTTACATCAGCCATAATAAATTGGTACTACTTAAATTACATGCAGTATTAATTTACCACTAAAAAATCATTTGTTATTATGGATAATAAATCTATGTAGCGCATTAGTTTATAATGACAAAGTAATTATCACCTGAAGAAAAGGAATAGTACCATTTTGAGATTTTAAATTAATTAAAGGTTATTTTTTCTAGGATTTATAAAAAATGCAAAAAAAAAAACATACCGTTTGTATAAAATAAGAAGATTAATTAATTAATTAAAAGATCAGAGTTTGAAGCAAAAATTAGATATTTAGTCAAAAATCTGAGAAAGAAGGGATAGAACAGCAATGGAAATTTTTGATATTTAATATAAAAAAAAGATTATGTCATTGAAATGTCGAGGTTAAATTAATTAATTGTTCTGTGAGTACTCATTTATTACTATAGGTAATCATTTTATTTCGATTAGTATGCATAGCAAAGAAGTTAATTAGTAATTAAGTTTTCTGTTCGGATTTTATCAGAATTCGAAGTTAATCCATTGTTAAATGATAAGACTAATCCTGAGTTCAACATTTAATTTGGACTACAATAATAACCTGAAATCGAAGTTTCCACAGTTTCTAGGATGAATTTGATAGTTTTTTCCTAATGATTTTAGATATTTTAGAGGCCTTCATTTAGTAATTTTGGAAAAGTTAATTCAGATTTTACCAATTCAGATTTATCGTTTCTGAGTTCAGCAAAAATTAAAATTTGTTGAGATTAATGCTTTGTAGTTTTTTTCTCCAAACATAATTCAAATTTAATCAGTGTAGATTGTTTCTTTGACTAACATTGTTTTATTTTTTGAAATCAAACCCATCGCGAACATTTTTAATATTAATAATATTTGATGAATAAAGTAAGTAATCCCAAGATAAGTTTCCATATATGTAATCATATCATTCACTTTCGATATCAAATATATTCTATTGGTTATAATTCAGTATTTCAGTCAAAAAAATTTTTTGGTGCATCAGTATGTTAATTTTCTTGAGTTTAATATATTAGCTAATTGAGATTCCTAGCTAATATTGTGGTGCATTTGTTTATATTTAAATTTAATTTAACAAATCTACTTAACAAATCATCAAAAAAAAGCTTTATTTTTGTATGTTTCATTTCCTTAAGTTTAAGTATGTTAACATTTTAATAAACTTCATTTTTAAAATTTCTAATTTTTTATTTGAAAAACTTAATAAATAGAAATTTATCTTAAGAAATAAAAACAAAGTCTTGATGGTGAGTGTTTTTGTTAGATTTCAAAATTTAATAAATTTTTGAGAAATTTCTGAATTAGGTAATATTGGAACAGTTTTTCTATTTCCTTGTTATCTAATTAAATCACTATTGATAGTCGCCAGATTTTTGTGTTTAAATTTTTACTTCGCCTTTATAATTCAATTTCCACTGTTTAGGTCATGCTTCAATTATTATGTCAAATATTTTAATAATCAATTTCTTTCCTTCGATTTTCTTTTTATTGGTAATTTAATATAAACTCACTTAATTGTTCTGCTTGAATTTTTTATACAAAACAGTTATTTTTCTAGTTTCACTTATTTTTGTTAGCATTAGTTATGCATTGTTATGCTTTGGTGCACATTTTGAAAACATATATTTATATAATATATTATGTATATGTATCAGTTGATCATCCCCTTAACAACTAATTCTATTTGCTGAATGACCCTCAGTTTTACTTCTTCCTCCTCGTTTACCTTCCTTTATACACACTCTTTTCATTTGTATCTGTTAATAAAGATACATTAAAATATCCCTATGCAATTTCGCTATCAAGTTATTCCGACATCGAGATCAGAAATATTACACCGAGATCAGAAAGTGTAAGAACCTTTCCACAATAAAAAAAACCCACTAACCTTCACAGAATTTCAATTAGCCCTTATAGAATTTTGATCATCAGATTTTGTTTTTGTTTTTGTTTTCAACGTGAATATGAAGTTCAAAGAATGAAATAAAGCTGAGCAATAGTTGACTGTTATTTAAGCCACTGTGATTGTTCTGTTTCATCTAGAAAGTAAAATCGACGACAGGTGAAAAAAACAAAAGCCTTAATCCTGTAAATAAAAATAACCGATACCTGGTAAACATTCACAACAAACCGGAAATGATGGTAAAATAATTGAATTGCTCAAATATGACTCGCCGCATTTCATTAAAGCTTCTGCATTTATTGGACCCAATGAAGTTCCTAGCATCAAGCAAGTTAGGTATGACTAAAATATTAATCGAAATCTGTAGTACAAATCTACTTTTAGGGTTAAAATCTAGTGCATGCATGTGTTATGCTTTGAATTGTAATACGTATTTCAAAAGTACATTATTTAATATTTGTTCCAATACAGATCACATAACTGTTATTTGTTTAATGAATTAATGCAGGGTTTATACAGTGCTACTTCAAAAAACATTAGTATATTTCAAGTAATTTTTATTTTCATATATCATAGAAATAGGAGTGGCTATTTGTGGATATAAATTTTTTGTGAGTTTTGCAAAATTTGTAGAGTCAGAGAAAATGCTCCTTTAAATTTTATTCCATTGCATTATTTCATCCAATTGCTGGATAAAAGATTATTTTTTTAATTTAAAATTTTTTTGCTTAAAATTTAATTAAAAAAAAATTAAACTTAAAATTTAATTCAAAAATTAAAGCATAGTATTTTATTTTCTGCTTTTGGAAAGTAGATCAGAAAATTTTAATTTTATAAAACATCGAATAATTTAGGATTTCCTAGTACTCAAATTTTGGTAAAATTAATGTAATAACCTATCTATTGCAATGGTTTCAATAGAGCAAAAGGAATTAGTCGATTATTCAAACCTTTAATATTCTTCAGTTTTGAGAAACGAAAAGAATTTGCCGAATTTTAACGCCCTTTCCAATTAATTCTCAAAAATTTTTTACTCGATTACTTATAATATTATTGCTTTCTGACAAGGTGATTTCTGAATGATAAAACTATTGGGACGATCTTTTACATCTATTTTCTACCATAGTGTTGCAAATCAATGAATAGACTTGAAATTAATTGACTAGCGACAATTATACATTAATCAAAATGCAAACATAAAAGTAAAGCCGTGATCATTGGCGATCACTCGAAATATTTATGCAACTTTAATGTCATCAAATACTTCTAGAAAATTCCTCTGACCTACTTCTGGAAAATTCCTTTCTTCTACTTATTGTGAAATCACTCACAGGCGATAGAAAGTGATAATAGTGATAAATAGTGGTAAATGACAGCTAATGTAAATGACAACAGTAGTTTTATTGACATGCTTCCATGCCTTAATATGTGTCATCCAATTTTGGTTTCATTTGTTTGTACCACTTGCTGCTACTTGCATTCAGATTCATTTAGATTTGAATCATTGAATATTAGAAAAATGTATGAAATGTAAAATGTATAATGTATAATCATCTTTGCTAAACATTTTTTTACATTAATGTCCACTTAGTGGTTTTTTTACGTCTAACTAAACGTATTTTTGGTATTACATTTTGCCAAAAATGCACGCAGTTAATGAGTAACAATAACAAAAAAAAAAAAAAAAACATGCAAATAATGGAGTAAAAAAATTCGGCCGAGAAAAAACTGAACATTGGTAAACTTTAAGAAAATTTAAAAAAAGAAAGGAATAAAAAAATATAACATTTAAGGAAAACTTTCGAAAATTAAGATTTAATCAACATGATGCATAAAATTAGCAAAGCTTTCGTAAAATGATAAATATAATAAACAAATGAAAAATGTACGAAAACAAATTTTTTTTTAAAAAAAAAAAGATGGATTGCTGAGCAAAGACATTGTACAAAAAAAAAAAAAAAAAAAAAGCTAACTTAAAAAAATAGGAAAAAAGCCGAGTTATTATAAGAAAGAAACTAAAATTTATAAATTTTTCAAAACCAAAATCTTCAAAGAAATTAGGATAAAAATTTTCAAAAACATGTTAACCATAAGTAAAATATAAACCTGTTACATTTAAGACTCTTAACTACTATTGCAAAAAAAAAAAGAAAAGGTGAAAAAACAAACTTGAAAACAAATGACAACTATATTAACCGAAATAAGATAATAAACCATAAAAAACGACGAACGAAAAATAGATAATAAGTGAAACGATCCCATAGACTGTTATGCCACTAATAGGCCATTGCACTTAGGTATAAATAACTATTATTTATTATTTCCTAGAAAGAGGGAAAGAAAAAGACAGTGAATGGCTTCGATCGATCTTCAATAATAGTTTTAATTAAATAGCACAATAAAAGACCAACATAACTTAAACTTTAATATGCAAAAGACAAAAACATCAATATATAAGTTAGAGAGGAACGTGCAAAACATCAAAATCCCCAAAAGTTCTCTCAGCCAAAAGTTCTCTCATTCAATAATACCGCCTGTGAGTGATTTCACAATAAGTAGAAGAAAGGAATTTTCCAGAAGTAGGTCAGAGGAATTTTGTAGAAGTATTTGATGACATTAAAGTTGCATAAATATTTCGAGTGATCGCCAATGATCACAGCTTTACTTTTATGTTTGCATTTTGATTAATGTATAATTGTCGCTAGTCAATTAATTTCAAGTCTATTCATTGATTTGCAACACTATGATAGAAAATAAATGTAAAAGATCGTCCCAATAGTTTTATCATTCAGAAATCACCTTGTCAGAAAGCAATAATATTATAAGTAATCGAGTAAAAAATTTTTGAGAATTAATTGGAAAGGGCGTTAAAATTCGGCAAATTCTTTTCGTTTCTCAAAACTGCAGAATATTGAAGATTTGAATAATCGACTAATTCCTTTTGCTCTATTGAAACCATTGCAATAGATAGGCTAATATTGTTATTACATTAATTTCACCAAAATTTGAGTACTAGGAAATCTTAAATCATAAAAAAAAGGTGAAAAAATTGAAAAAAAGCTATGTAGGAGTACACAAAGCAATTTTCGCTTTTTTTTTTCTTTTTTTGAGTGAAGTTTTGATTAAAAATTTCTGGAAGATATTTGCATTGCACTGAGAATAATTCAGCAATTATTGCTTTCGTTTTCTCTGCTCTATAAGGTGAAAATTCACTGCAACGCGTTTATATGTTCGACAGAATAAGTTGATTAGGACAGAGTAAAAAAAATAAATTTGCTAAAATGATGTGTTAAATATTCACACAGATTTAAAGATAAGATAAGAAAACATCTCTTTAAAATTGGTAAAAAATGTGAGCCACATCAATGAGGGCAATGGTGAAAAAGCTTCCCATGCTATCGCCATGCGATGATATACGGAAATATTGGTGGAAACAGAACGCAGACAGTAAGATTTAGACGGTGAATGTAGACGGGTCTGTTATGATAATGAGAACAAAGAAAAAGAGAACGGTTCTTGCTATTCTCTACAAAATGCATAGGATTTGGGTACATTTATTTTATATGCGTTTATTTTACAATATTTATAAAACTAGAAGATTAGTTTTTTTTTTTTTTACAATAATTAATAAAGTTAAAAAAATTTAGCATTTTGTCTTATTGCTGTTTTTATTAAATATGATTGATCATAATTCTTCCATTTTGATAATCAAAAGATACAGGTAAAAACTATAAAATGTTAAAGAAATGACATGATTTATGCATTTTCAACATGTTTTTAAAAGTGAAATGAGCTCTTGTTGGTTTAATTTGAAAATATTTCATCTATGTTACTCTTATGTGGCATTTAAATCGTACGTACATAAACATTTTTTGCTAAATTAATTTGAATTATGATTTAAATTAAATTGATTTAAATTTCATTTAATTATGAAGTAGTGACAGGATCAAAAAATCCCATTTATAGATCATTTATTAGAAATTAGAAATTAATTACAACATTTACAAAGCATTTACGAGCCACGTGCAAACCGTTTGCAAACGTGCTTCGTTTCACGTATTAAAAAAAAAAAGAAACTTTTCTATGCTAATAATGTTTCAGTGTTAAGGTTAAAAAACATATCTCAAAAAGGTATGGAAAATTTTTACAGATATTTTTAAGTGTTATCCAGATTCTTTTCCAGAAGGAATGTTTTTCATACAAAGTAAGATGAAAAAATCTGTGAAAAAAAAAAGCAGAAATTTTTGAAAATAAAGGCAAAGCAATTTTCGTTTTTTTTTTTTTTCTTTGAATGAAGTTTGACTAAACATTTTTGAAAGATATCTGCATTGCATTAAGTCAGCAAATTATTGAAATTAATTAGCAATTATTACTTCTGTTTTCTCTACTTTGTAAGGTGATTAATTCACATTATTTATGATTTTAATTTCATATTATTTATGATTTTAAGTTCATATTATTTACGATTTTGAGTCCGTATTATAATTTTAATTTCATATTATTTATGATTTTAAGTTCATATTATTTACGATTTTGAGTCCGTATTATAATTTTAATTTCATATTATTTATGATTTTAAGTTCATATTATTTACGATTTTGAGTCCGTATTATAATTTTAATTTCATATTATTTATGATTTTAAGTTCATATTATTTACGATTTTGAGTCCGTATTATAATTTTAATTTCATATTATTTATGATTTTAAGTTCATATTATTTACGATTTTGAGTCCGTATTATAATTTTAATTTCATATTATTTATGATTTTAAGTTCATATTATTTACGATTTTGAGTCCGTATTATAATTTTAATTTCATATTATTTATGATTTTAAGTTCATATTATTTACAATTTTGAGTCCGTATTATAATTTTAAGTTCATATTATTTATAATTTTAAGTTCATATTATTTATGATTTTAAGTTCAAATTATTTATGATTTTAAGTTCATATTATTTATAATTTTAAGTTCATATTATTTGTGGTTTCTTCTCAGTGTTAACTGAACAAAGACTTTTATCGTTGAAATTACTGTTAATTCATATTATTGCTAGCCCCCTTAACTTTTTTTATAATTTCATAATTTACGATAATAAAAAAGTTGCTATTAATTTTTAATATTATTAAAGAAAAAAAAAAAGGAAGCTTAAAGATTAGCTAAAGAAATGATTAAAAACGGATGAATTTCTTACTTTCTTTTGAATTAAGCTTTTAAATTTTAATAATTAAACAAATATTATCAAATTCTTTCATTTATTTGCTATAATCATTTCTATTTTATTGACTATTTCAGTAATCGATGTTTTATTATTAACTTTTTTGGGTAGTTTAAAAAAAAAAAATCAAATTGATAATGTTATACTATATTTTTCCTTTTCTTTTCTATTGAACATTATAACAAGTATATTCAATTGTTTCTTTTAAATTTTCAACGTTTTATTAGCTTCAAAAAGAGAAAAAAAAAAGGAATGAAAATAGTCTCACATAATTAATTACATATTTATATTTACACCATTAACAAAATTGAATTTAAAATTTATTACATTTCATTCATTTATTTTTTTCAACATTATTAGTTAAAAAGGGTTGGGTGGTAGTTTAGGCATTTGGTGAAATGCGTAGGAGCGCAAATGGTTAAACAATGTATGTCGAAGGTTCGAGTTCGCATTAAAGAGACCTATGATGAGAGTATTAAGTCAGTTCTGCTACTGAATGTGCTATATGATAGACCATATTCATAGATCCTACCGAGGTCTTTTAGATGTAATAAATATGAAATTTCAGCTAAGACCGAGAAGTCTCGGCACTTCCAAGGGACTGTTTTTAAAATAGGTGAAATTGATTTTGAAATAGGATGAAATTAATTAATTAATTAGACGAAAGTAAGCTTTGGAATGTAATAAAACAATGTCAGTTTATAAAATTAATTGTTTATGGTTGTTTTAAAAAACGAATATATTTTTCAAATATTAATTAATGAATGATTTCTGCATAATTAAAAGAGTTAAATTCTGATATATTTGATGCATTGATATATGTAAAGTAATTCTACACCATTACATTTCAATTAAATATCATTAATAGATGGAATATTATGACTAACTTTTCCATTACTCTATTATTAATAGGAATTTAAATCATTGTTAAAAGTTAAGCATTACAAAATGTTACATTAATTTTTCTTTTCTTCATTTTTCTCTCTGTCTTTTCTAAATTGTAAACACTTTTTAGTTATGTATTCATTCTTTTAAATTATTCTTTAAAAGAAAGAAAAGCAAATCATTTTTTTATGTTATTTTGGAATAAAATTTTCATTATTTTCCAAATGTTTAAATTATAATTATTGCATTACAAATATTAATTTGACATTTCCTTTCTTATCAGCAATATTTCATTGGGAATCTAAAAATAATTATTGTTGTTACACATTTGATTTGGATGCTTTCAAGCTTTCCCATGCACATACACACATACACATACACACATGCATACATACACACATACGTATACACACATACGTGTACACACATACACATACCCACATACACATACCTATATATACACACACACATATACGCACACAGACACATACACCACATATACATACCCACATACACATACGAACATATGTGTACACATACATACACATACACAGATACACAGACACACATACATATACACACAGACACGCACATACGCACATACACGTGCAGCACATGATTAAATGATTAATTCACGGTTGGCCCGACTTTAGATGAGTGTTTGAGGGTATCTCGAGGGAAGTGTAGGGGTGGAGGGTTGGTTGGCTTTCGGTTTACTTTGCGATTAAGTTTGAGTTTCGGTTTACTTTAAAACTGATAAGAAGTAAGTAAGTTTACTTTGAAACTGATAGGAAGTAAGTAAGCTTACTTTGAAACTGATAAGAAGTAGGTAAGTTTACTTACTATTCTGAAATGCTTCTGTTAGGTAATGAGAAAAATTTTGTCCGTTTTTCCATTTCTCCTTTCAGTTCATTGTGCAAATAAACAAATGAATGATGATTCCAGTGATATCTCTTTAATCTGTTTGTCAACAAAATTTAATAAATAATTTAGGATATGCTTGTGATTTGTAAACATAAGTTTCTTTGCTACTACAAAAGATAGACTTATTTGTTGTTATAAGATGTATGCAATCGAAATTATAATGATTTAGAATTTATTATTGCAAATTATAGTTTTTTTTTTGCACTAATTCATTAATTCATTGCTTATTTATGTTTCACATTTTTTTTTCTTCGCCTTCGTTTCTTTTTTTTTTTTTCACTTTGATATGATTGTTAATTGTTGTACAGAATTTGGCAACGAAATTATGCAGTTTTGCTCATTTGAATGATAATTATTACGATGATGACATCAAATCAGACTAATTTTACTTTGAAAGAGGACGAAAAATATGAGGTAATGCTAATCCTATTGTTTGTAAAAAATGACTGGTAAGTTTTGATGATAAGTATGGAATATACTTTATTTATTTGTATATGTATATCAGTGGATATTTATGTCTAAATATGTACTTATCCCTCTAAAAAATATTGAATCTGTTTGTATTTCGTATAAGTATTTAGTTTAGTCACTGATAATTTTTTTTAACCTTAACTAAAGTATTATAACATGTTACTAATATTATTATTGATACGAATTTTTTTCCCATTAATTTCTTGTGAAATTTTTAAAATCATTTTATTGCTAAATATAACCTTTCTTTTCAGTATAGTCTCAATCTATTCACAATTTCTCATATATCGTTTTCCTTAGTAACAACAGTTTTGTTAAGCAGCCGTGGCTGTATTGGACTAGAAAATTATCGATGACTAAACTAAAATCTGAATATCCAGAAATGATGTTAACAATGTTTACTAGAATTGTTTTATATTAATTCACTCCTACTAACAAGTTCTATATCATCTAAGTTAATTACTTTAAGCGTATTAGCCAATTTACTGGAAAACATAAACTACACATTAATGAATTTACATGAAAGTTTAACGACAAACACAGTACTTTTTTTTTTTCAGCTCACAACATTACGAACGACAACTATAACGAATAATGATAGAAATTTTCTCGTACCTTTGAAACCAGGTGTACAAAATATGCCAAAATTTAGTTACTCTGAAAATGTTGGAACAAAAAATGGTGGCATTCATTTCACCAATATAATGGCTGATTCACTGGAATATCTGAAAAAAATGCTTGGTTTAACACCGGATTGCCTTAATGGAGGCATGAAGACATTAAGGGGTAAGAGTCAGTCTTACATTATAGAAAATATTTATGGTAATAAAAATTTTTTAAGAAATTTATGATAGCAAAAGTTTCTTCTGATGGTTATTTTTACGATTTTTCCTTATTTAAAAGTCCATAAGAAAATTATGGATTGAGCGTTACTGGATGGAATATAATTCTTAAGTCATACATCAGTCAAATAGCAGTTGGATAGAATTAAATTGACTATTAGATAATATTTGCCAAGATTGAGTGTTTTTAACTAGCAAACCTCAAGTTTCTAAAATTTCGATTAAGTCGTTTGAGTAGTTATATTTCATTGTATTGATTTATTTTTTAGGCGAGTGTATTTGTCCCAAATTCTACAGAGGTCATTTATGCGAAGAATTAGTTTGCGTCAATAATGGTACTTTAGTAAAAATACCTAAGCTTTTTCCAACGCAGTATACATGCAGGTTTGTAACTGTTTGTTGCTAAGAGGATAATATTCACATGAACCATGTAATTGGGATATTTCGAATGAAGTGTTTAACATGTGAAATTTGTGTAGACGAATAATTTATTGATTTAGTAACAAGATGAATAGCAGAATGAAGATGCAAAGATCAAAATAATAGTTAGAATCGAATTTTAAATACAAAGTTACAAAATACTTATCTCGGGGAACTATTTGCCCGAAAAAACAATAAATTTTCAGATGTCCCTATCCAGAATATATACATGGTCAGCACTGTGAACATGTTAAATGCTTAAATGGTGGTCGTCCGATGGATAACGGACACTGTAAATGCTTGGATTATTGGTATACAGGACAATTTTGTCAGGTTACTTTTGCTAGATCTTTTTTTTTTGAAATGAATTAGCGTTTGAACTTTTTTTTTCTCTCAAGTTCTGCATGCCGTATTTCTTGTTATTAGGCCAGTAAAAAAACGATAAATATTTCCTCCATTAAAAAATTACTAAAATATTTTTAATATAATTTTTATTACAGGAATATGCGGCATCATGGGGTGTTGTGCTTGGTCTGCCTTTATTATGCATTGTAATTATGATTATCTGTTGTGTTGTTTGTCGTCTGGATTTGTTCCCAAGAAAGCCTACTCATTCACGAAGTTATTTTTTAGGTTTTCTAAAGTTTAGTAGTTAAGGTTGGAATATTTGAAGTGATTAATATTGCCGATTACCAAAGTTTACTATAGAATTTCTAAATTTGTTGCGAAGTAAACTTTGAAATGAAGTCAACGAACTTCGTTCCGTATGTTACAGAGAATTCTATTTATATAGGGCGTCGAAGAACACCACTAAGTACAATTTGTGATGAGGGTACTACTAGTCATCGACGTCGTGGATTGGAGTTGAACAGAAGCAGTAATAGGACAGGAAATGAAATTTATCTACGAATGCAGGTACAGTTTTACAGAACATGAATAAATTATAATATAAAATTTGAATGCATAATTTTACGTCTAATATTTCCGTTGTTTGGCTTAAACAAATCCTTTATCAGCATTATCCGGTTGATTCGCAATACACTTAATAATATTAATTTAAGTGGTCTGTTTGTTGAACTACTATTTATCAAAACATAATGCATTTCTATTATTCATTCATATTTTAGGAGAATTTACTAAATGATAATGGTGGTGAATCTTTGGCAGCAAGGCCGCACAATTATTTTCTGTCATCATATATTGTTCATCTTAATTCAGTGCCAGTTATGGATCCTAATTTAACAACTGATGCAAATTCGTCAAAGCCTTTCGATCCACCGCCCTCTTATGAAGAGGTATGTTACCTGTTTACAAAGCAAAATTATATTTTGTTGCTTTTGCTGTTTTTTATACCGAAGTTTAAAATTTGTAATATAAGAATTGTGTAAATATCTGAGCGTTTATTAAAGAGAGTTCCAGTTTAAAAAGTATACTAATCCTTTTTGGAAACACATACCATTTTTTTCCCTAGTTGCTTCAGTTTTTTTTAAAAAATAAAGTCCTTCGCATGTTTCTACTGTGTTATTTTTCCTTCCTGAAATTGTATCTTTTATGCATCTGATGTCAATTAGTTTAGATAATTCATAATCTATTTCAGGCAGTTGCAACATTTTCAACATTACAGCAACATGCTGACGCAGCAGTTCTTCCACCTCAATATTCGTCTTATCCGAATCAAATGCTACCACGTTCCCAGTTTTCTAATGCTTTTCGAAATAGCTAGAATCCTCAACATTTATCGCTTCTTTAGTTAGTGTGAATGTAGCATTTCTCATGTGTGATAACATTTTATTTTTATGTGTAATTATATGTGAAATGTCGATTATAATGTATTTTAAAAAATTGACAATTTTTTGCCTTTTTTCTATAAATTCTACTCATTCGTTTTTTTTTTTTTTTATTTATTTTTCTTTTGTTTACGACTAATTGCTATGATTTAAAGGGGGAATGGCAAATACGGAAATTTTTTATTGATTTTGATTTGTTTATCTTTGATTTATTACAGAATTGACTAACCATTTTGGAATTGTTGCTTCTGTCATAAATGTAAATAATATTTTATGAGGGATATTTGAAACAGTCGACGTTTTCATAACTCTAAATTCGTTAATTCTTTTTTTTTTTGATGTCATCCAGTTTTGCTTCCTGTAGAATAGCTTACTTTAGCTATCCTTTGTTACCATTCTTGTGTTTGTTACCAGAAAATGGTACAAAAATTCTTTTTAAATTTTTCTAATTTGACAAAATTTTGTGAATTTCACTTTCATTTTGAATAGTATAGTATTATTTAGCTAATTTTATTTGATTTTACTATCAAGAAATGAACTAGATATTTTTAACATGGAAAAGATTTTTCTTAATCATTGTTTTTCTCTGATTCATTTCTTCCTTTCTTCTTCAAATCTTATCAGATTTAGATTGTTTAAATGAATTGCTTAATTGATCAGATAAAATGTTTACACTGAAAAATTTTCGATCAAACAGATTTTTTTTTTTCTTTAAATGATTTTAATTCATCCAACATATACATAATATATTCATTGCAATGGAATATGTATTTATCAGGTTAAGACTGTGGTAAAAAAAAATGATGAATAATTATTTTTAGAGATTTAAAGAATTTTAAAGACTTTTGCATCCATTAGCTATAATACTTCATCTGTGGATCTGTCATCATTTGTGGGCAGAGTAATGTCAGAATTATTTCTTAAATATGCATGAGCATTACTTCAGTGCTTCTTAAGTTTCTAGTCATGGTAAAATATGTGAGTATTCATTTAATATTAGTAGTTAATTTCAAATTTTCATATAATCTCAAGTTTTGTCGCGAAACATTCAAAATATTTTTTGTTGTGCTTTGAATTTTCTCGTTTGTAAGTTGAAAAAAGTTGATGTTAATTTTTAAATCTTGAATTCTCTCGATCCCATTATTTTAGTATTAGAATGAAGCCTTCAAAAAAAAAAAACTCATTCTATTTCTATTTAGGATTATATGAGGTTGCATATAATTATTGTTTAAGTAATTTTGTTGCTGCTGTCGATGAATTTATGATAAATTAAAAATGCCGTTATATGAAATTACTTTAATTACTCGATCATTGGCGAAGGTTAACTTTTCTTCTTTCATTTTGATACTAAAATTCTTTATTTTCATTATTTCAAAATTAGTTTCAAATTTAACAATAAATTGCATTTGTATTTTGATATTTTTATAGCCAGAATTATTTACTACAATACGTCGTGCTGCAAAAGTTTTACTTGATAATGGTGCTATTATTGAAAAATTGGAAAGTCTTGGACATCGTGATCTACCATTTAGGCGAGTGAGAAAACAAACAACGGAACATATATATACATCAAAGTAAGTAATGTTATTATAATTTTATTATAAATAAAATGAAAGTAATTATGATTGGGAAAATGTTTTAAATTTTCGTTTTGTATTCCAGCTATTTCCTAATTAAAGCATTCATGCCACGTGAAGTACGTGACACAACAAATACAATATTACGCAACGATCTCGACTTAGTCCACGTTTGTTACATGCACGAAAAGCCGAAAGAGCCAATTTATTGTAATCTAGAAGAACTTTTAAAACCTCCAGCAGAAAGGTAATCTAATTTGATTCCTTATCGAATTAAAAATTTAGATTCTGGCGATATCAGTTTGCTATCTTCTTTGTGAAAAATAACACATTTATTTTACAAACAAAAGAATGAATATTAATTGTAAAAAAGATGATTAATGCGGTGTTAAATACTATTATATCAACATGTTTACATAAAAACGAATGAGAAAATAGTTTGAAAAACAATTAATAGTAGAAAAAAGAATGAAATTAACCCAACCAATTTTCTATTATATTTTTTTTTTTTCAGAGAATCGGTAAAAGCTCTGCGAGACAATCAAAAGTTAGGGCATTATACACGACAAATGATTTACAAGCGAACAGAAAAAGAATGGAAAGCTATTCCGAAATCTTATCCAATAGCAGAACCGGAAATTATTGGCAGACCTAAACCGCAAAAATATGAATAGCGTAAATAGATTTGAACAATGCATGAAAAAGATATACATTGTAAAATTAGTTTGTTGTTATTTCCTGATTTCCTTCAGCAGTCCAAATATCAGCAGTACTTTTTCCTTCAGACTTACTTGAAATGTATTCCGTTTTTTCCTGAATTTTATGTTATAGTTTTGTGTAGTGTAACATTTCTTGGATTTTATATTTAGGTTTATTATTTCGAAAATCTGATAAAATATGATTAATTTTATTGATGTGAACAAGAATAATTTGCATGCTAGATGCTTTTAAAATTTCTAAACAAATTTAAATTTTGGACACCATCGTACTAGAATGACATTTAAAATCCGAATTGTAAAATATTAGAAAATAATTTAATTTAGCGATTATGAAAAATTTACCTTAGTTATTGTTTCATTGCTATTCTCCTCCATTCTTTTCATTATTTCCATTGCTTCATTTTGCATCCTCTCCAGTTTCTCGAGAGTTACAGATTTCAGTGGAATGAGTTTCGGTTTACAAAAAACTGGACTAAGTTCTTCCTCACAAAATAGAACAGCATTTCTAGCACTTAGCACTTCTTTTAGTTCATTGCTCATTGCTATTTAATTTCGTCTTGTTATTGTCCTTTAAGTCTTCTGAAATTTACCACATCTTACTGGAATTATTCTACTCCTAATCTTTTTTATCTTTTTTTTTTCTGTATATCCCTAACTCTCATATATAACCTTTTTACAGAATATATACAAAATTTTAGGAAATAGTTATTGCATAATTTATTTGCTTAGAAAAAAGAAAACGAAAGACTATCAGTTATAAGTATTGTAGAAATTCAACAAATCTCTCAAGCAAAACTAAAAAAAAAAAAAAAATGATAATAACTTTTGCAGGCTTACACATTTGTCACATTATCGTTGCTATGGACAACAAATTCAACATCATTGCTTAACTGCTAAATTATGAATAAATCAATAAATCGATCAAAGATCCCATAAAATTATCACTTAGAAATACATGGTTAATGGCAAGGAAAAAACATAAATGAATTAAATTAGACAAAAATTCAACCTGATCAAATTATAATTTATATAAAACTCTCATTTATTAACATAGTAGAAGTAAATTAAAAAAAAAGTTCTCCTGGAATAATTTTTTTTTTTTTTAATTTAATAATATTAATTGTAATTGTTATCACAAATTGTGCGATTTATCATGATAAAATGATATTTCTAATTCTACAAGAAAATAATTCAAAATCAATTTGTCGATTTTATCATTTCTAATCCTACAAGAAAATACTTCAAAATCTATTAAATGTATTAAAATTAATATTAAAGATTATTTAATCAAAATGATAGAATGATAACCATTTACAATAATATATATCAGTAATAGAATAATAGCAACAATTTTAATTCTAATTTTAGTATTATTATATGTTGTGAAAATTATTTTAATAATCACTAAATTGAATGATTTAAAATTCACAATCCAAATGATTTGAAAATTTTCAATCAATTATATTATAGTATTATTAACTTCAATCAATCTTCCAGTTCATATAGTTATGGTTATCATAAAAGTTATTAATTATTTAATGGAAGTGATTATCGTTAAAATTTTCTAAAAATTTCAAAAATTTATAATTTTACTAAAAATGTAAAATTATTTTATTCAAAAATACAATGCGTTAAAACTTATTTAAACTTCTTTTTATTATTTTTTCTTCTTGGTTTACATCAAACATACATATTAAAGATTGAATTAAATTTCAAGCTTTCAAACTTTCATTTTTTTTTTTTTTGTTTCTTTTTCATTTGAACATTTTTTTTAATAAGATTTTGTTATAAAATCTGAACATACTATTATTTTACATAAAGAAAAAAACAAAAAACAAAACAATATAAAGTTTAGTGAAAATTTTTTAACAATTACATCTAATAATTATGAACTGCTATCATTAAGATTTTAAATTTTTTTTAAAAATTTATAATTACATTTAAATGGTGAACAAACATTTGATTTGAACAAATATTACAAATAACATTGATGGCTGCTATGTTTAGTGGAATTTAAATTTTCTATCTTTTTTTTTTACAAATGTAACAATTTAATTTTCCAGTTTAGGAATACAAACGTATCAATTACAGTTTTAAATTTAAATTCAAATACTGAAAAAGCTTCATCTACTACTTTATAGTTGCGATAGTAATTGATAAAATTTGAGATAAGATGAAATTAGATATACTAATTTTAACAGTACACATATGTATCAATTATAAATTTCAAATATTCCGCAACCTTCAAATACTACTTTGTAATAATTAATCACAATCCCAAATTTAAATTTAATATTTCTTCGCAAATTTCAAATATACTATTTCAATTGATTAAAATGTGTCTACTAAATATTATAACATCAATCACGTATACTGTTTAGGGTTAATTATTGAGATAGTTTTATGATTAATTGATAGCCTTCTTAACTTTTAATATGCTAATGAAGTGACTAAACTCTGTCTAATTTCATTCTCCAAAAATGTTTACATTTAATTCTGCTATAATTCAGAAATGACATATCATATCTTATCATATCATATCTTTGTATTGTTCCATCAACTGAATTTATAACCAAAAAATAACTTTCATTTGAGAATGTCATAAAAGTTATAATATATGTAAGTGCATTTCTTCCTCCTTGATGTATGTAATGCTTTTTAGCACAGATTTAATTACAAAAGTCTCAATTTACGAATGAAAGGTCAAAAATAATTTCCAACAAAATAAAGGAACAAAGATAAACAAATAAACAGAACGAGTTTTAAACTTAAGTATCAAACAAAAATAAATTTATCAAAAAATATAACTTCATCAATTTCTTGAAATAATTCGATTCCTAAATTTTGAATTGTTTTACAATATATATCATCACATAAACATTAGCAATTGAAAAAAAATCAAATGTTGTGCTAAAAAAATTTGAATATCAAAGAAATATGCTAAGAGTATTTGATAGTAAATCATACATTGTGTGGTACGATTTATGAATTTGAATAGAAAATTTCCACAAAAGTCCAACCCCATTTAATTCATATTTTTTGTGAAATAGAAATATTTAAAATATAGCCAGAAATTGTTAGCTTAGTGAAAGAAATACCTCCGCTGTATGAGACAATAAGAATTAAGAAAAACAATATAAACTAAAGCATTTGCAAACAATAAAAGATCAAAAATTTTACTAAACTTTAAAATTTGATTTTCTATTTTTAAAAGGAAAAAGAAACATTTTATAATACAGCATACATATACATATATATATTACAATCAAATCTAACTTTATGTCTATCGACTCATTACTTTTAAAGGATATGAATTATTATTCATAAGAACAACCGGTGTAGATGGTAATACATTTTATGACGTTTCATTATATCTAAATGTTTATAAAGATAGTAAATAGAGCAGAAAGACAAAAACCTAATTTCAATCATTTATGGATGCATAGCTATTTCACATAAGTTAGTAATTTTTTTAAAGATGTTGAAATATGAAACTCAGGTAAGATAAAAGACTTAAACAAGGGAAAGCCTAAGCATATATCATAAAATACTCCTGAAATCCTTAGCATCTTAAAAAGCTGAAACGCATAGTAACATCTAATTTTATTATCAATTTACCAAAACTACGTACCGATTTAAATTTGATTTGAACTCCCAGCTTATTTGAAATTATCCATTTATATTTAAATTATATTCAAGTTTAAATGATTTGTCAATATATATATATTTCTTTGAAAAAAAAAAAAAAAGAGAAAAAAGAAAAACGTAGGAATATCTGTATACAGTTAACCCTTCATCTATGCAAATATAATTTAAAATTCACTGAAAATTTGAAGAATATAAAGAAAGCAAAATACACTATTTACTATACTTGTGAGTTTTTACGCTATTATTCGATACCTAATTGTTATCAACTTCATCACTAACTTCATTTTCATTATAATTAACATTGCGTTGAACGGATCGTCTTAATCGAATCCGCGGATGGCTATCACCGTTTGCTCGTGTAGCTGTATGATTTCGATGTTCTTGCCGATTTCTTGTCACATATGTTCTTGCTACTGCTGAATTCTGCTCACTAACGGAGTACGGTGCAGAATTTGAGTCTTCTTTAAATTTTTTCAGTGTGGTTTGTCGACGTCGTTTCTTAGTAATTTCCACACTTTCCTGACTTCCACATGTTCGTTTTCGATAGCTGAAAATTTAATTTTAAATAAAGCAATAAAATTTTGACTACTGTTCAGTAGAATAGATTTATCGTCGAATTTATCACTTACATATTTGCATTTAACATGAAATTAAAAATTCCTAAAAATCATTAATTTACTCTTCTTCAACACAGAAAAAAAAAAAAAAAAAACAGGGATGCACACTTTTTATTTTTTTTCGTATTATTTGTTCGCTTATTCCAACTACAATCGCTTAACTGATCATCATCCTCATCATCAATATCATCATCACCATCGTCATTATTATTATTATTTTTATTATCTATTTCAGTTGCATTTCTTGCATCGCATAAAATATGATCTTTTGCTGTATCTTCATCACTTTCATCTGTTACTGTCACTGCACCACTAAAATTACAATCCTGCTAT
The DNA here is from genome assembly GCA_012070555.1 of Brugia pahangi. NCBI lineage: Eukaryota > Metazoa > Nematoda > Chromadorea > Rhabditida > Onchocercidae > Brugia > Brugia pahangi. The sequence goes on along the minus strand of JAAVKF010000008.1, from coordinate 1,753,334 downwards.
CAGCAAAGATTATTTGAGTAACTGATATAAGTTGATGATAACATTTTCATTATGTGCTGAATTATGAATGAAACAAAAAGGAAATAATTAGGACCATATACTACATAATAAATAGAATATCTTAAGAAAAAAAGAAATAATTATTGAGCAAAATATTAACAAGTTGTAACGTTTCTCTCTCTTTCTCGAGCTTCTTCTCAGATTTATCAAGCTATTTTTGTTTTGCAATCCAGATGGTCCTATAAAAAAAAAATACAACAAAATAAAGCATTTCCATAAATTAAGTCATTCAGTCGGCATATTTTTTAATCATAAGAATGCATTTTACAATTCTCACATAAATGATATGTTCCATTTTTTGTTTATTCAGTGTTACGAAATAATAATTCTAATATTACAATATTTTTTTATTTTAAATTTTAAAATGTATCTATGAATTAGGAAAATATTTCAAGAAAACATATAGTGGTAATAACTTTTCACGCATTTAATGAATATTTAATTAACTATTATTCACTTTTATGTTAATAGTTCGAAATGCTGGCTCCAATATTTAAAAAGAAAACTGAAAATTTCAGCTCATTTCAACTTTCAAAAACTAACCTGGTTGATCTTCTGATTGTACAATACTACTATTTGTCTGATGATTCCTGTAAAATTGAATGACAAAATGTACAAAAATACTGGATAAGTTCCATAATAATGAAATAGAATTGAAAATAACAGCTATTTCTTTTTTTTTTTTTTTGATAGTAGTACAACAGCTACCTTGCATGGTTACATTCGGTGGTATTTTTTCTCGCACGACCAGAATCCTGAAATAATTAGTTAATCAAAATGTTTATTTCCAAATGGAAAATGGAGCCCACAAGTAGAAAGGTAAAAATGCAGTGACATAAGTCGAACATCATTATACTTTTAAAAACATTGTACCATGCTTTAAATTAAATTTTGAAGGACAGCCTTTTTCCCATATTCACAATCACACCATCCAAAATAATAAATCTGCCAAAATTCTGCTGCTACTACTTTATTAGAAGCAGAAAAAAAAAGTCTAACCTGATTACTAGACCAACCGAAAGATTCCAAATTTGCAGGACCTAAAAAAAAAAAAAGTTAACACGGAGTTTGCATCACATATTAGAAAATAAAAAAGTTCGCAAAAAATTACAAATGTAAATAATAACCTTGATCATGTGTCATATATATTCCATTATTTAAATTCCGATAATATCCGCTTGGCATTCTTCCAGATCGCCCAGAACGATAAGATGTGGTTGCACTTGTTGTCACTCCATTTTTTTCATCTCCGTGTTGTTTTTCTTCATGACGGCTGAAATTCATGTCATTTTCTTTTTTTTTTTTTTGCGAAATCGAAGTAAAATTCAAAATTAAGAGTATGAAAAAGTATTTTAAAATTTAATGAATTATTTTCGAATTCTTCGAATGTAGTTCTTTTTTTTTTTTATATATATAAACAATATGCTCTTAAAAGATAAGACATTCTAAAAGAGTTTAATATAATGTTGAATATAATGGTGTATGGTGTACCTTCTTGTATTATAGATATGTGAATTCCTTGGCCGATTTCGTAAATGGTGACCTTCATTGTCATTTGTAGCTAATGGTATTTCTGACTGTCTCATACGTTGCCATTTTGCTACAACAGGTGCCATTTTGCTGTCAAATGATGCAGCACATGCTAAGCTATCACGAAAAACCTGAAGTAAACAAACTTGGACTGCTTAAGAACTGCGAGCAATTAATTGACCGCGGAATAAGTGATAACGTTGTGCTTAATTATACAATCATACCTTAGTAATATAATAAAAATAAGATTAAAACACACACATAAAAAAAAAAAAACCAGAATAGAAAATAGTATGACAATGTAAAAAAAAAATATCTGTCAGGAATAATTACTAATAATATTTCGAGTTGGAAATACTTCAACTGAAAAAATGAAATATGGCTAACAAAAAATTCTTACCGGTGACCGTTTATTATCAACAGCATTTCTACATGCTTGCATCAAAGTTTTCACTGCATTAACAACTTCCAATGGGCTGTTATACGTTCGTGTGATAACTTTTTGCTTCACAGTTAACAAGTCATCATATGATGAAAACACATCCGCAAGCCACTGAATTAAGAAATTTCGTTGAAAAAAAAAAAAAAAAACGATGGCTACTTTCAACATATCATTTGATAATTAAAGTTTCTTGGAACGATTTAATTACTGTCTTTGCAAAGCTTCATTTGTTATTTTTGATTAGACGAATTTTGCAATATCCTATACTTTCCTTACTAAATTCCTTATAATTTAGTGAATTCACTTAACAAAAACATGATCGTAAGAATTATAAAATTTTGTTCATTTCATTAATCAATTAGAGTGCACCAAGTATTGGATAAATTAAAACTAAGAGATCAAAATCACTTTGTTTCGCTCGAAAAACAATCTACAGATATCATCAAGATCACTAGATCAGAAAAGAGAGCAAAAAGAATAAGCTTTATCAACTATTATCCGTGTGAAAATTCCTGTGCACCCATAGTGCAGATAATAATTACAATCTAATGGATACCGAACGATCGTGATAAACCAACTTAATTTCTGTATATTTTGTGAAGCACATGAAACTAACCTCACCACCAGAACTGATAAAATGAGTTGAAGTTCGTTCCGACATCACTTCTTGTAGCACATCTACACATTCGATATACCATTCAGAAGGAAGATCAACAGAAGGATTCGGTGGCATAACATTATTACGCGATCGATGTTTTGCCTTCTTTGCAACAGTGGACGGTTCTTCCTTCATTTCTTCAACTGCAACTTTGGTGCACTGCTTCAAATTATTGTATTCTTTTAATTCACTATCTTGTCCAGCTTTTAGAATACGAAACAGCTGCATCGCATCCGTATACTGAGCATCACTGAAATTGAATCTCTTTAAAAGCTGCACAAAAAACGATACTCAAGAAAGTAAGTGTTGAGGTACAACAACTAAGCCTGATTTGACTTCATCCAAAATAAGTATTAGTAGTGTAATAAAAAAAAAAAGTTTTTTTTTTTTTTTTTTTTGCAAATATTCTAAATAAGAATGTTGCTTACATTCTTATTTAGAATGTAAACAACATTCTTATTTATTTGCAATGAAGAAATTAGTTTATGAGAATTTCTATTCATTCATCAACCAACTTTGCCATTTAATACCATTTCCAGTATCAAAATTTTAAGTGTGTTTATTTTCATATGATAAAAAACAGAATCGAAAGAGTTATTTTTTTGCAAAATTTGATGGATAAAAATTTGGAATATAATTTTTTACCAGACTAAATAACCGAAAAAGTTACTTCAGATAACGGATGAGTGTTTCTACCACGACTCTTGAATTTCGAACAATTTCACTATTTGGCTGATTAAAAAGACGTGCATTTATTGCAATATAGCGAATATCCTGCTCTAAACTTGCCAATCTTCTGCAAATTTTAAAACATAAATCTATTGATCGGAATGACTATTTAATGCTGCATACATCACTATACCGTCACAACTCAAATACCACGAAGAGCTCCATAGAGATTTCAGAAACGCTGCTTTACACTTACGATATCAGAACTAATATTAATAGTTGAAACTGTTTAACCTTAGTTAACCAAATAATCTTTTAACAGATATGTTAGTTTATATATCCACACAGAACTAAAGTTAAACAATTCAAATTGCTAAGCTATATGTATATGATCATCGATATCAGTTATATGACTGCGATTAATTACTGTAATCAGTGAACCTGTAAAATCTATTTTTGACCCGTTCAACAATCGTACTCAAATCAATCGGATAATCCACATCCCACAAATAATCCGGATATTCAATCAAATTGACAGGTGCTGCAAATGGTTTAATGTGAGGATCATCTTCCATGCTTCTCACAGCATCGATGAAACGTTTCGAGCATGCACTGATACCCTCCACTGCGCCCATCCAGTCTCTTTCATTGACTGGATATTGAGAAAATAGTACTTGATCTTCTTCGCTTGCAATGCCTTGAAATCATAAAATGAGGTATCTAATAGTAGTAGACGATAATAAACTAATAAAATAATAACACTGATCAATTCTTCACCTTTATGCTGCTCCCTCGCTGATTAAACGGATATTCCAGTTTACTTAACAAAATTGAACTTCATTTTTATTTATGACATCTTCCTAATCCATGCTTCTCAATCACATTTCTGACTCAGTCTACAAATAATGAAGTTCTCAATTGTACCTGAACGTCGATTTGGTTGTTGAGGTTGCACATCCCACGGACTCATCTTTTCATCTTCTCCAGTATCCCATCTAACTGTAAGGCAGTACCAATTCGATCTGGAATTTCACAGAATACGCTTGTACATTCAATTCTATGTCAAAAAGATAGTTTGGTTTAAATATCTATCAAAATCTCATCAGAAATTGTACCTGATAATTTTTGATAAACAATCGTAAAATGACAAACCTCGGGTAATTTTCTTCATCATGTACCTCTTTTTTATCAATGGTACCAGTCCACCAATGATTATCCAAAATAATTTCAATGCGTGTGCCCGGTTGATAACGACGTGCCACTGATTCGTCGTAAAGATGTCGTAATATAATAAAATCGGGCACATTTTCCATATCATGAAATCTATAATTCAACCGGATAAAGAGAAATGTAAACCTTTTAAAAGTAGCAAAATTTACAGTTATTTAAACAGAATAAAATAATTGATGAAGACTCCGGTTCTTCTCTAGCCTCTCTACTTAAATATAAAAAGAAATTATTCATCATCGTACCTACATAAACGACATAAGATAAATATATTATTTATTATTAAACATAATATTTTGAGATAAAAGATACAATTATACTTACTTCACTGAGAATATCAGTCCGGTTCGCACACCTGCCACATTTGTCTGTGCAAGCTTTACTGCTGTTAGTCTATATGGTTTTCTTAGGTATCTTATCTGAAATATATTGAAATTTCATACTAATTTCAAGAGAAGTAACAATGCTCTAAAGAAATTAAAGTACGATGAAATATATCTCTGAATACATTGAACAAATCAAGAAGATTCTCAAAAATTGTTAGGTAATCGTAATTAAGTAATCTCAACCATGCTGATACTCCCAATAAACGAATATACTGAATACATTTTGACGTCAACGCAATCGTTAATAATACTATACAAACTAAGTATATTTCAAATATATGAAAAGTGCACAAAATCTTGAATCTAAATCGAATACGATGAAATATCCAACTTCCTCAACGATGCAAAATTCTTCGGCATTTAATTGAGCCAATGGTTTGAGCCTATGAGTAACGTGATATAAGTCTCTTGTTTCTACAGCATGCAAATAAAATTCGTGCCCTAAAAGAAATTACTTTTTTTATTTTTTTCAAACATGAATACATAAAGGAAAACTCTTCAGATGAAAAGAACTTTTAAAATAATTTATATTCTTAGCCTAGCTGAAAAGCAAAGGGAAGGAATCGTATCAAGTCATGTTTGAAACCTAATACTTTTCCATGTCAAGTACATTTATGCTATCATGGAATGTTGTGTTGCACTAAATTTCAAAGATACAAGCAAATATAAGATTGTTCAATGAGGTAATTCTCATCTAAGTCTAATTGAACTGTATTCATTCCAAATAAATCACTCTTGATATTGATTAAAAATTAACAATTTGTCATCACATACACTGCTTGCATCTTGTATAAATTAACTAGCAATAAAAACATGGGAAGGATTAGGCTGACCACGTAGAAGGTATGAATATAACCAGTGACGTGAAAAGGACGACTGATGGGAAGGATGCCAACTTCCTTGTGGATCGTTCAATTATCATTTTGAAGTAAAAATCGTAAAACTTAATTTATTCAGTTGATTAGTAAACTTACCTTGTCTGAAATAAACCACCTCATCTCCAATTTGTGCTATGTATGGAAAGCGAAGTGGTTGTGTTAGACGCATCCATCGTGGAAAATCTGCATCAGCGTCGTAATTATCTAGAGAGACAGGTGATGCGTCTTGGTCAGAAGGTGAATGTGGAGTAGAAATACCCGACATGCTATCAACTGATGAACGTAAAGCTGCAACTGTAGAGAGCGAAGATCTGATATTTGATGGTCCCGGTTCGGTATCTATATAATTCAGTTGTGAAACTGAAGAGGATGGTTCACATTTTTTATCAATTGAATTATCATCAGCTGACGGAGCATCTTCGGCATCATCTGAAATCAACCCTATAAAATGAAAAAAGTGACAAGAGAACAAATATCAAGATAGACAATAATCGAACTAGTACTAAATTTAAGTACAATTGCTTAGCAAAAATCAGGTTTATACATAGAGATCATACCTGATAATACAATTCGTCGACGTCTTCTTCGTGTTGTTCTAATGGGTGAGTTTGGAGTAACGATACTCTCGTCATGCTCCGTTTCAACTCTTCTTCGACGTTGATTCTGCAAAAAAAGTGACTAATCAGAGCAAGAAAGTAGATTTCAAAATACGCTTCGAGAAAAAAGCCATTAACTTTATGAACCATCTAGATTTAAATAAACTAGTCATCAAAGGTGATAGTCATTATGCTATTATCCATTCCATAAAGGTGGGATGTAATGTAACTCATAAAGAATTCCTTTTTCATTCCACATATGTTCGACTAAGAAAAGCAAAACAAAAATACTTCAAAAGAAAGGTTTTTGTTTGGACTATCGTTCATAAAGCATTTACTTCAACGGCTTATCCATTACATAAAAACCAAAACATTGAATTTGTGTTAAATTCGTTGAAAGGCACCAGAAAAGTCCATTTATTCTCTTCTCTTTGCATATTTCTTTACTAACATTTAGCACATTTGGCAAGTAAGTTAGAGTATAAATTAAGTAAGATTAAACTTATAACTGCTTTCTATAGATATAACTCACAGCACTTCTCCGCGTATTAATGACGTAATCACTATCGCTGGAACTGTCAGAACTCGCACTATTTTCGCTTGAAATTTCGTCATCAGTTACTGAAGTAGAGATAAATGATGAATCAGCCGTGGATGCTTCCGTTACATCATCATCAACTTCGGTTTCATCTACTAATTGCTGATTCCGAAGCCTCCGCTGTCGCTGTGGAAAACATTCTGACCAACGAACTCCTACAAAATTCCAATTTCTTTTCTTGCACAAGTAATATATAGCAATAATTACAGTTATTAACAAAAATGAGCATCGCTTCTTTGGATTGTATACATTTAATCTCGGAATCCAATTTTTTTGTTGCATTTGATAACATAATTGATTATTTAACTTAAAATAATTTCATCAGATTAAACGAAATCTTAAACTTACCCGCTCTCCTTCTTCGAGAAGCTGTATTAATCACATTAGTTTTCTGAAACAAAAACTTTGTTAATAATTCCATATAAAAAGAACATCTCAAATTCCCATCAAAAAAAAAAAAAAAAAAAAAAAAAAGCTACTGTAGTAAAAAAACCAATTTACTCGTTCAATAACTGAAATAGCACGTGGTCGTGTTCGATTCATTTCATGTAACAATGTATCTTCTTCGTCCTCCCTTAATTCAGTCAGATACATATTTTTTATCTCAACTGCTGATTTCGGCAACATGCAAACCATTTGTCGTAATAACCATGGTGGATTTTGTGGAATCAAGCTATCATCCTGAAATATCACATTAGTTGACAAAGCATTAATACATAAAGTGTGCTTTATATTTATAATAAAAGAGAATAAAGGGAAAAAATGGACGTCATAGATGACTATTTCAGCTATATAAGGAAACAAGTCTTGCATAAAAGAAACAAATATGAAGTATTACTCGTAACAATAGGTCACGTCCAGGTACCAATGCTTGTATATCATCATCATAATCAACACCATCTGCATCAACCATTCTTGGAGGGCCCATAAGATGAGGTGCGATTTCTGTTTCTTCATCCACAAAATAATTATTCTCATCCAGTATAAGTGGCCTTAATTCATTCATTTAAAAAAAAAAAAAACATCCATTTGATATCACATAAATTTAAATGCAATAAACTATTTTCATTTTCTTTCCCTTCATCCTCAAAAAAATTTACATGTAATCAGTGTGGAAAAATTGTTCTTTTGGAGTAGTTTTAGCCATTTGATTCGTTCCAATACCAAGGATAGACAGATGTCCATGCGAATCGACAGCTCCAACCAAAGTACCATCAGGTGAAATTGCAAAATCAAAAACAGCTCCATACCCAGATCCTTCGATGAGATTCTGATGTCGTTTAACCAAAGTACCCGTATAAACATTCCAAACCTATAAAAATCCAAACATAAAATTTCCTATAAAATTCTTTTTATGTATCATAAATCATCTGTGGAAGTTATTTCAAATTATAGTGAGCACTGCAATTTACAACATTCAAACTTTAAAACTTTTTCAAGTAAACAAATCACTCAAATAAGGCATACCATCAAAAAGCCATCATGACCGCCACTTAAAATGTAATCCTCAAATATTGGATGTGAATGCAGCACATAAGCATCCTCTTTGTGTCCTACTAGTTGACGTAATTCACTGCCGGATAATGAAGACCACACCCGTAAGACGAAGTCGGAACCAGCAGTAACAATAAGATCATCTTTCAACGACCAACATAGCATTGTTACCTTATATGTGTTACGTGAATTTGAAACCTTTTCATCTCTGAAACATTTTTTAAATTATTTTACTACCGGTGAGCCAGTTATCATTTTTAAAGTCATATTTTCGACGATTTAGCCTTTGTTCCATAAAACATGGTAACTTATACATTTTATGCATAGTAAAAAATAACTTTTATATCTTCACCTGAGTTTAGGTTGCAAGACAAGTGGAATCCAATCATTAAATTCAAATTTCCATACTTTAGCAATACCATCTCGACTACCACTTGCAAAACGTAATCCTCTGTGTGCCCATACCAAACTATCAACACGATCCTGAAAATTATCCGTCGGATATATTTTATGCTCAAGAACAAAACCAAGATAGATATAAGAATATCCGCTGCACTTAAATCTCAGCAATTAATATTCAAAAATTTCAACCTTGAGAGCATCGTCCAAAATTTTATTTATAACTTTAGTAAAATATGAAACCACTTTATATTTCTATATCATTAAATTAAATAAAACTTCGGATGCAGAAAAAAGAAATGAACGTACTGTATGAGCTTCAATATCGCTAACTTTGATAATACTATCACGAGTGATCTTGTAAATCCTGAGATTATGATGTGTATCACCAAAAACTACTAAGCTACCACCAGGGCTATGACATGAGCTTACAATACGAGCACCTGATGATGTACGTTCATAGAAACGTGTCGGCATTGCTCTGAAAAAATAAAGAGCAAATCTTGAATCTTATATGAACAAAAGAAAAAAAAGAAAAACTAACACCTGAGACAACTTTTTTTTGTTAGTTATCATGAATAATACTATAATTCATGTCACTCTGTTCTCTAACAGAATTAATAGTAACAAACATACTCAAATTCATGATCCAAAGAGCTATAGCGATAAAAATTTACAAGACAATCACCACCAGCTGAAACCAAATAACGAGTGGTACCATCGACGAACGGAAGGAAAGCAATTAACGTAACCATTGCCGAATGACTGCGATAAAAAGCTAATGGTGCAGCTGTTTGCAAACACCAAACTCTGCAATTTTTAAAAATTTAGCTAATAATACTAAACAACGATGTGCCCAATATTTGGATCACTGACATAGCCTTAAACTATTGAATGCTACTACGCTCATATAACAATAATATAACAGAAACTACAATTCGAATACCCGACAGACATTACAAAAGAAAGACCAGTACTTCTCTCCTATAACATTAGCCAGTAGTATCTGCTTACCACTGTTTCCTCTTTTACTTTCTATGGAAAATATGTTATTGATTCTCATATTCTGAGAGAGAATGTTTTCGATTACAAACAATAGTACAAAGTATTTAATGGATACAACAAATGATCATACCAATAATTAATGTGCTACAAAGTAACGAAGGGAATAATAATTCATAGTCTATAAAAGTAATTTTAGTCCAGAAATAGTGGTTAAAATCTTAAAATTTTCAATTATGTTTCCAATTTTCAAAATTATTTGTGTAAATCATATGTTCCGATTGGTACCTTCATCTTTTCAAAGTATTTGTTGCAGTTTGTCAGCACTTTCATTCTATACAATTTCTGCTCATGAAAACATGGTCTGGAAAATACTTTTCAAGACAATAATCGTATTAATGTCAATGATCTCTCATATTACTTGCAAAAGGGATTTTTAAATTTTCTGCTGCAATAAATCCCGATCTACTGATCCCAAGTAGTTAACAAAAATCACAAATGATGATAACTTAGTAATAAAATAGTGATAACAAAATATGGTGAGATGACGGAATCAGAAAAATGCGAATAATTTTAAGACTGGTTAAATTAAATACAAAACCGGGGGAAATAGTTATGGACAATAAAAGCATTCTTTTAGAGTTGATATTAAATGGCGCATCTGACACATTTCTTTTTAAATAGAAAAATGTAGCACTATTACCAGTGTTACCATTTATTAATTTATTATTATTGCTACTATTATTATAACTATTATTATTATTATTGATATTATTATCAGTTATTGTTATTTTCATCGTCATCGTTATTATTGTTAAATTAAATGTTAGAAAATAATAATTATCACCACGGTCATTACTTCCACCACAAAAATCCTCATTTATGCTTATTATAATTACTGCACACCATCTGTTACCATATTCATTACTATAAAGATTATTTAAATGACATAATAGATTGACACGTTCAAAAAATACAAATTACCTAATTGTTTTATCCACGGAACCAGTACCTAACAAAGTGTTGTCCTCGCAGACGGACATATCTGAAATTTCCGCTGAATGTCCTCGCAGCGTGAAACGTAACAAGCCCGTCCGTACATTCCACACTTTAACAAGATTGTCATCAGCACCCTGAAAAAAAAAGGAAAAATGACACGACTCCAATCCTAACAAAAATTAAATTTCCTTTGTAATAATTTAAATCAATTAATTAGACTATCAGATAGTCATCTAATATTAACATAATTTACGCTTTTCTTGCTTGTGAGTCTGAAAAAAAATTCTAATTATTTTAAATCATGAGATTATGATGAAAAAACGTTATGACTCTTTATTTTGGTATTTCTGTTAAAGATGAAATTTTTGTAACACGATTATAGTTTAATGAATATATTTTTTGGTCTTTAGCAGTCTAGAATAATGAACTTCAAAACTGAAGAATTTAGCTTCAATTGGATATCATCCAAATCAGCTTACAAATAAATCCAACAAGAATGTCAATTATAAAAAATATTACCGTAATGACATAAGAGCCTGATTTATCAAAAGCGACGCAAAAAACCGATGACAGATGGCCGAGAATGCGGTAATGTAATTCGAAATTATTCAGTGAACTCTGAAAAAATTTTTCTCTTCCATTGCATATATGCACGCTTAATTGTACTAGACGCAATTCTTAACAGATGTTTACAATATGTAAAAATTACAATATGCAAAAATAATATTTAATAATCTCTATACTATTCTGACCCTACAGGATCTTGATTTTTACGTTTATTCGCCTATTCCTAAGATCCTGCAATCATTTCAGTTGCTAACTAATGAAATGTTAATGATATATTAATGGAAGTGAATTCTCCAATATTATAAAAGTTATCTTAATAATTTTTTATTTATGCTAATTCATTTTTATTTGGATGATTGCAATGTGGAAAAAGCCAAGTTAGCAAATAAATGAAACAGTTTTTTCTCTCTATATGTTTTCCTTGCATACAAAGATATGAAATCTTGCTCAATACTTCAACTATTGCATTTGAATAGTAAATATCTACATAAAAAAAAAAAAAAAAAATTGACACCTCTCACATAATCCATAACGGTTTCTTCATCGAAAATTTAAAGACTAGGATATAAAATTTCAGAAAAAATTTAAACGAAAAATCAGTAACTACAAATTATTACATACCTTATGCAAAAGATATTTCGGTGTTATTTGCCTACCCATTTCACGTGCCATCCGTGATCGTATTGGATTCAATTTTTTCAGCATACTGATATTCGAACGTCCTAAGGCAATCCGTAATGCTGGCTTCTTTATCAAGTCCCCTGAATCATAAAAGAAACTACTTTTCAATATCGAACTATCAGTTAACATGTAACAGTAATCGAGCAGAAAAAAAAAGAAAACCTGATTTCCGATCTAAAGCATATGGTTTATTCATATATATTCTTAGAGGTAGATTTCGCAAAGGAATCGGAACTGCGACAGTAATCAGAGAACCAAGTCGTTCGATTAAAGAAACCAGTGAAACATTTAACGGTATAACGGATCTTTCCTTTAGAAAAAAAGAGAAAAACGATTAATTCTGGAAATGCAACTACGAAAAAAGAATAAACTCTGAAAGAAAAAACAATTTTATAATTTAAACTCTATTCTTCCACACAATTTAAGCTAATTTTCGCCTCATATTTCAACATTTTGATCTTGTCGAATTGTTCAAATTATTCTAAATAACATCAAAAATCCAAAATAAACACTGATGTCACATGAATGAACTTACAAAATCGTCGAAAGAACGCTGATGAGCTTTGCCTTTATAATCATATCGCATAGGTAGTAACTGAAAAACAACAATATAAAACAAATGAAGTAAAAATAATAAAAACAATCTGTGGTATTAATGGTCTTAAAAGAGAAAGAAAATGAAACAATCCAAAAAAAAAAAAAAAAAAAAAAGAAAAAAGATACACTTTAGAAAATTACAATGACGAATAACACTGTTTGCCATTTGCTACCTTGGTTTTGTATAGAAAATCTTCTTTAACAGGAATTTGTTGTCACTGGTACTTAGTCAACAACTTTTCAGGGTTCAGTGAAGTAGACAGAATGGTCAAATCGGAAAGAACGAAATGAGCAATAGCTTCTATTTGCTGTCACTAAGGCGAGAAATATGTTCTCATAATTGAAAACAAGCTCACGAGTTTATAGCAAGAAAGTTTTTGACAAAATTTAGGGTTGATGAGGATTTCGACTTGTACATTTAAATATTTTCATTGCGCAGATTACAGTAAGTTCTAACCGACAAAAATATCAACATTAAGGATTAAGACTGTCAAATATTTTGATTAGACATCAGTAAAAATAATGAAGAACCTGATTTTTTTCTATCTCATCCTTCAGCATCTTGGCTGCTTCCTTACAGGGGCCTTGAGAGAGATATCGTTGAATTGCCACAAGCAATTCTGAAATTTTATTAAAAGTATTAATATTGGATATGAAAAGCCTCATTATATAATTAAGTTTCCAACCTGTTCTTTTTTAAAATTTTAATAACTTTATGACCAAATATTACAATTTGAGTAACTGATAAAAATAAAAATATTAAAAAATACACCGTATTTTCCATAGTCCCAAGCCAGGGTTATCATTAAAATTGCACTAAAACTATTCTTGTGTGTTTCTGTGGTACAATACCACATTAGCATGAGCTTCTAAAGAAGACAATATCAGTGCTTCTAAAAGTTTCAGATTTTATTCTATTCATAAACTATATATAAAATGACAAATCGCAGAATTACGCAAATACCTTACCATTATGTGTTACGGCATCAAATTTTGACATTATGTCATGATTTCATCGCGAATCCTCATATACAATAGAAAGCCTAAAAATTGATGGGCTTTAGAGCAAACTAATATTGCGCCAATTTCAAAACGACATAAATACCACGCTTACATAGAACTTAAAAAAAAAAAAAAAAAAGGACTGACACAGAATTACTTGATTTTTTCCTCCCCTACATAATTTAGATCAGAAATAAAATAATAAACCGAATGTCGTCAATTAATTCTAGATATCATTAATGCAGCATGAAATGGTTTTTTACACTAAACATTTTGTAGTATCCTGAAACAATATAAAACAATGCAATGTAAGTGTGAGATGAAACTTAACATCTCACACTACATTCATACTAAAAAATTATTAAACTAGTGTTTCACTTAGACATCCTCAAAAAAGGTCCCGTATCGTAATATTGCTATTTCAACATTTCACATAAAAGAAGGCTGTCCACAGGCATTATCAGTTTTGTTGTAACCGTACTTAAAAACGCAAAACAACTGTTACTGAACAGTTGAATCGTCAAGAGACGTCCGACGAATATTAATTGAAATTTTTCTTTTTTTTTTGTTTCAAATTGACGTAGTGTAAATGCTTGTAAAAGAAGTTAGAAAGAAATGCAGAATTATCAAACGTTATGCTAAATATAATACCGATTATGACCTCATTAAGAAATAAAAAATCAAAAGCACAAAATATTCATTCAAAGCTGATTTCATTTTAAATAGTTAAGATAAACTTAAAAACCAATTAATTAAGAATGATAACTAAAGCAAAAAACAATCCAATATAACTAAACAAATATTTCATTTGTAGCAAAGCAATAAACCAACTGGCGCAATTTTATAAGCGGTGATCATTTATTTGTTCAAATACTTTTTCCTAAAACAAGTATGAACAAACAATTGAAATCCTGGAACATTCAGCAAAACTCCCACCTAATATCTCTTAGCAGGCACCAACATTAATGCTTTTTAATGATCCCAGAAAAAACCGGAAATTTCATAAGACCGCTGTTTCGACACACGCACTTGTTCTGATAACAATCGCTTTTCTATCACTTACAGAAACAAATGTATCATACAGTAAAAAAAAAAAAAAAAAAGAACTTCAATACAACATTGTCAATAAATGTAGACATATTAGAGAACATGTCAATTGAATTTAGTGCTTATTAAATTCCGTAACATCCTACAAATGATAACATCATGAACAACAGTATTCTTTTGAAATAATTAGAATTAAGAGGAGAGATGTGATAAGGGCGAAAGAAAATAGCAAAAGATAGCAGCACTCCGAAGACTTGAGAAAGGTAACAAATAGAACATAAACACATTGATGCACATTTCACCTACACATAGATCTACTTTATAAATCGCGCAAGATAAATAAATATACCTGAAATCGATTCAATCAAAATAAAATTAGCGGAGATACTACGTGGAGCAGATTAACTTATGGAGTAGATTAACTTATGGTGATTGGATGGAATATTCAAGCATCAAACTTCATATAAAGGTATTAGGAGTGTGCTGAAGTTTAATTAATGAAGAACAATAATATACAGATCAAGAAATGATGGTATTAGTAATTTTACATTCCAATACTTTTTTTTCTCAATGCAAAAATCAATTGGATTTCATTCTTTTCTAGGAAAAAAGTCTGATCACGTGATGGAATTAAATTTGCTATTAAATATTAACAATAAATAACAGAAGATGCACTGCTGAATATGGAAATCTTAGAACATAAAAAAAAGAAATCCTAATATGTTGCACCCTCTGGAGGTTGTGGTAACTTCATATTCTCTTTTGCAGTCATCATTGTCTTTCGTATATCTTCAAGAATCGTTTTGATATAAAAAGTGCTACTCCACTGACGAAGAACGGGTACGCATCGCCTATCCACCTGTGATTAAATATTTTTACACTTAAATATTATTTTATCCATAATATAAAAAAAAAAAGCAACTACGGAGAACGTGACATCTCTAAAAAGACAGGGAAGGAAAATTGATTTAAGAAAAATTCGGACATACAACTTTATATAAATTTAACTATACAATTAGAAACAACTTTCACTTTCATCCAAATTTTCGGAAAGTTAGAAATTCATTTGCTTCGTTTCAGCAATTCTAACTCTATGCTTTGCATCGTAAATGTACAGAATTCAGCACAACTCAGCAAAAAATTAAATAACTACCATGCCATTAACTTGATTTACGCCGTTCAGGTTAATTTTTGTCGTAAACCGTACAGTTGGTGCTTCCTTTGGATAGTTTTGACCACATTCAATGCGTAAATTATATATTCTGGATTCGAATGGAGTCTAAATTATAGCAACATCGAATAGGTACATTAAACAAAGTGATGGATAATTAATTAGACAACTGATCGTTGGCTTGACAAATTCCCCATGGTCCGACATATAATCTTACATTTAATAAAATTAGTAGATCGAAACATTCGAAATAAACTCCCAAGTTATATTTTATCTTTGAAACCATTTTGCCGTTTGAAGCAACCACCAGTAATATAAAGAGAAAAACAACAAAAAAATAAAGAAAAACTTTAGACGATAAAATTTCCATACAAATTTAATAAAAAAGAAAAGAAGAAAAGCCAACTCTTGGAGGGCCAATAATCATTCCTGTCCAACGCGTCAATGTCATATCATCATCATCTTCAAGTCCCCATGATATATTGCCATCACCTTTGCCTTTCTGCCCATCTTCAAGTTCTTCCAGTAAACGAAAATTTCGAGGAACATCTACTAAAAAAATTTTTTGGGTGCTTGAAAATCATAAATAGCATATATGCTAAGGTATAATAAAGATACAAAAACTGATAATTGGAGTCGAAAATACACACTAAAACTAACCCATGATGATATCCTGAACTGACGAATCTCCACGCACGTCAACAAATCTAGAATTAATGTGCTGCTAGTACGGCAGCAGAACATATACTTTATTACCTTGCAACGCTGCAATATAACAATTAGCAATTTTAATTCAACTGCATATCAAAACATTACTATTAACATTTTATATAAACTAAAACTTTCAAAATATGCTATTTCATGCAGATTGAAACTTCAACGTTAATTCCTTCTGCTAATTGAATGCAACGAAGATGTTATATGTTATATTCTGGATAAAATTTTCCCCAAATTATATTTATTACATGTTCCATCTCAAGCAACAAAACCATACTGTCATATCTAATACTTGCTAATTTGTTATCATAATATCTAACACAGAACTTCATAATATCTGTTTCGTTTCACATCACTAATTATAGATGAAGCAAAACTGAATGATAAGGCAACAGCTGAAAAAAAAAAAAAAATCGATTGTACAAATAGGCACATATTAATATCATCAGACTTAGTGTTCTCAGCAGTAATACATCGCATAACTAATTAGTATAACGTGGAAAAAAAAAAGCCTGATTTAATTAACTTAATTAATGAAAACATAAAACACCAAGAAAACACCTAAACCAGTCCACCAACGAAACTCTCACCAAGCAACCAGAAATCTCTTGACAACTTTAAACGACCAAATATCCATCATCTCGCTATGTAATAATTTTCAGTCCAATCATATAATACCCACTGTGAAACGTTATTCAAACCTAGCTTGTATCACGGGAGGAGTTTTTAGTACTGAAGTTTACATTCTGGTTGAAACGTATTTACGGTTAAGTTTCTGACGCACGTAAACTGTTAATATACATTATTTGAATATGTTAAATTTTGCATTGATATAATTAGTATATATGTTAATATATTGATATAATTTAAGTTGTTAGTGAATGTGAAAATTACTGATATGTAAGAATTACTAAACCATTAATTACTGATATTCCACTCATACACCTCATTATTTACTTATATTTTCTGGTGCAAGACTCTCCTGTATATGAACAGACGTAATGTATGATTAATGATAAGCTAACTTATGAGAAAATTCCGGTTGAAACATGTATCTGTTACTCCAAGCATTTCGTTTATTTGAATTTTTGTGTTTATTATCACTATCGCACTAATTTTCATCAACATTCACTTTCCTCGCGTATTTTTATATATATATATATATATAAGAGAACTGGCAGTTTTAATTAATTTGCTACCTAACAAAATATTTCTGATGAATTCTGCAAGAAATTTGGATGCTTGAAAGAAAAATTATAGCATTTCAAATTATCAAAATGAGCTAAAATACCTGAGAGTTGCTTTATGAAAATATAAAATGGAAAAGGTTTTATTCAATAATTTATCGTTAATTATGCGAGAAATTGATGATGATTAAATCAACTAATTTTATTGTATGTATAAAAAAACTTGCTAATTATTCCAGTTAATTGACTGGTATTGGTTTTCAAGCATATCTAGCAACACGACACAATGGTTCAGGAAAGTACGATGATTTGGTAAGGCTTTTCTTTGCACTATTTTTTTTTTTTTTTTGACCTTTGTAATGCTTTTATATCTTCTAAAAGAAATGGAAGTTTAATTACCTAATATCTAATAGTATTAATTAGTTACCCAACAGTACTGCAGTCATTTTCCAAGATATTTAAACAATTCAAAAAAGAAATTGCATGTTTTCAAACTATCAAAATAAGCTGGCATACATAAAAATTGATTTATGGTAATATACACAAGAAAGGATTGCTTTATGATAATGTAGGAAGAAAAGGGGCTTTTATATCTTATGTAACTTGTTGGAGAGAATAATTTTATAGCGCCATACTTTGTCCGAATAACACTGATTTTAGAGGCCATTTTTTTTTGGCGTAAAACTTCTGCATGCTGATATAGTCATTGTAAGTGTTGCTTTGTATTTTAGAAAATAAATATTGCATGATATTCGTATGTTTATGTTGCAACACGTTATTGAAGCGTACGTATGATACACGTCACGTGATATTTTCAGCGTTGATAATTCCGAGTGGATGCGAAATGGTGATTTCGCACCAACTCGTTTGCAATGTCAACAAGATGCTGTGAATTTGGTGTTGCAGTGTAAACTTCGTGCTAATCCGGAAAATGCTGTTGGTTTGATTGCGATGGCTGAGTATGTTTTTTGGTGATTGCTAGGCTTGTCTTTAATTTTACTATGTAAAGAATAGTTTTAATAAAAAATAAGGTCTTCCTATGGCAGCTAATTTCACCTAAGAAATAAGTTCTTATTATCAGAAGTATCATTTGGAAATAAATTATTATTTCTTAAGATATCACCAAATAAGATCTTGCTATATGATATTGCAGTATTAACTCTAAAAGAATATATAAGTGAAAATTTTGATTTAACGCATCTTAAGCTCTATCTTTTTTTCCTACCGTTTTTTTTTTCACATTAGTTACTTTGTTTTTTCAAATTACTGAATGAAACACATCTAGAAGAATTAAATCTTTTAGATGTCAAAACTGTATTTTCGACTGGTGGAGTATCTTCCGAAAAAAACCATTTGACTCTTTACTTTAATCTGTCAATAAATAAGTTGATGAATAAATATAAAAAATGTGTAATTACAGTACCGTGGAAGTGCTAACAACTTTAACCCAGGAAAACGGAAAACTATTTATGAAACTTCATCAAGTGGAACCAAAGGTAAGTAGTGATCATGTCATTACTGTGGTAATAATAGTTCAAATATTACACAATCATAGCAGCATGCCATCAATTACATTGGTGTCAATTTCCTGAATGCTATCTAATGGAATCGTTTGTATAGAGAAGTCACATAATTATTTTCCGAAAACTTTTCTTTTCCCTCTGAGGTGTAAAATGTTTGGAGAAAGTATTTGTAATTGAAATTAGCATAGATAACACTATTATGAAACCTTTTTGAGCAACTTTGACAAATATGGACTTTTTTAACGGACATTGCCCCTTTTTATATAAGCAAATTATTAATTCGTATATATTGTTTTTATTGATATAGCAAAGATTTTTACTTCCTAGAAACCATAAAATTAAATGCCATGAAAAAAATCTTTTTTCTACAGGGTGCATCAAATTTTATCAATGCAATCAAAGTGGCACACTTGGCGTTAAAACATCGTCAAAATAGAAATCACAAAATGCGAATTGTTGTCTTTGTTGGTAGCCCAATTGATCATTTGAATTCTGCTGAAGTTTGTTTATTATTCTTTTCTCTCTTTGTCCTATCATTCTCAATTCTTCTTTTTTTCCTTTTTAAATTGTCATTTGCTGTTGTATTTTTATGCAAAATCTTCATGGTACTACTGATTCACCCTACTTATCGTTTCATTTTTCATCATGGTTCAGATATAGCGAAGAATATAGGCTGGCATTGAGTTTAAAAAAAAAGCTTATAAAAAATTCCAGCTTACAAAGCTTGCGAAGAAGTTGAAAAAAGAGAAAGTCCAAGTAGATGTTATATGTTTTGGTGAAGCGGATTCAACCGATAGTGAAATTATGGGACAGTTTATCGAAACGTTAAATGGAAAGTAAGTGACAACAAGAAATTTGTTTTCTAATAAGTAGCTTAAATAAGCTGAATGAGTTCTAAGCAATACGTTGATAGAAGCAAACTGATAAACATTGTTTAATCTACTGTGGTTGAATTTTGGCAAAACAAGCTAATGAACTTGTGTAACTCTTATTTAAATGTAGGATTGTTATCTCTCAATTGTTGAACTAAGAATTATAGCTTTTAAAACATTCTAGTTATATAGCACTCATCACTTTCGTATTTTTGTATTTGTTATTTTCTTTCGATCTCATTTAGAGAAGGTAGTGGTTCGAATTTGGTAGTTGTACCGGCTAGCTCATCGCTTACGGAAGCATTAGTCTCTTCACCAATATGTCGCGGTGAGGATGGTACTGCTGCACCAGTAGTAGCTTCAGGTGGAGGTGGATTTGAGTTCGGGATTGATCCTGAAGATGATCCTGATTTAGCACTGGTTATAATTTGCATTTTTTATTAGTGTATAAAAAATTGGATTATCAAATAATTATGGTAGCATACTCTACTGTTGTCAAATTCTAAAAGCCTATGAAGAAGCGGTGGAAGCATTCGGATCCTTTTTTTTTTTCCTTTTTAATTTAAAAAGTTTCATAATTTAAGGCACTTCGTGTCTCATTGGAGGAACAACGACAACGACAAAGAGGTGGCGGTACAGATGATGGTGAATTACAACCAGCAAATACTGCTGGAAGTAAGTAATTTTAGCTTTAACATATACACGAAAAAATTATTCATCTAATTTAAATTTCAACAAATAACAAACAGTTGTTACAAATTTTTGATGCAGATTTGAAATACTTTTTCGAAAATGTTTGCAAATTTTGTTTGTTATATTAAGATGACATTATGACAATGGATCCTGGAGCGATGACCGAAGAACAACAGTTGGAATGGGCATTGCGTATGTCAATGCAGGAAGGTACAGGTGCTGCTAGTTCCGCCACACTACAGACACCTTCCCAAAATACCACCACAACTGGTCAATCGACAACGGCAACTGAAATGTCTGCAATGGAAACTGCTACTGCTACTCCACCGAAAGTAAATCAGAGCGGTACTACCGAGCAGATGGAAGTTGACGATTCAGCGTCTACACAGGATGCCACTATGGTAGTTTCCTTTTTTTTTTTTTCAGAACGCTTATAGTTCTGCATATTACCTTAAAATTTTTGGAACTAACTATAGAAGGATATATGAATTTTGAATTTGAAAAAGATTCAATCTTTTTTGTCATATTCCTATATGAAATTTATATTTCAATTTAAGAGAAAGATTTTCAAATTCCGCAGCAAATTATTTAGATAATCGAATGAAGTACAGTAAGTTTTAATTTGCATATTAGATTCAATTATATATGAGGTTAACATAACAAAATTATGCTAGAAATTATATCCTGCGATAAAATCAGTTAAGTTTTTGTAGTTATGAAAACATTGCTTTAATATTGTATTAGTTTGGCATATTATATTTTCCCATTTTTGTAGACTGAAGATGATCAACTTGGACAATTAATGAGTGATCCTGAATTACTTCGTCAACTTTTGGCGGATCTACCAGGCGTAGATCCAAATTCGCAAGAAGTTCGTGATGCGGTGAACAGTGCTGCCGCAGCAAAAGAAAAGGTAAATTTTTCCTAACAATCATACAGCCTTCCGGTTCGGAAGTAATACTAGCAGAAATATAGAATTATATTTTAACATTTCCAGAAAGAAGATAAAGATAATCAGTCGACAAAATAAATCTATGGTGTGTTAGGAAATGATGACTGACTGAATTGTGATGTCAGCATGCATTGGGAATGATTTTTTTTTAAAGTTTCCAGTATTTTGTAATGATTTTTTATGTCCGCATATTAAAAAGTAATTGATTTGTCTCTTCAACACACTCAAACGCAATGTACACATTATGTCTAAAATACTACTCATATTCTGCCTTCTACAAATGATAGATTCTACTGAATCAAATAAGGATTAAAATCATCTTTTTTTTTTTTTGCATTAATGAATGACTTTCGTATCTTTACAATCTGGCACATGAGATTATTGATGAGGCAATAGTATTTCCGAATTCTTTACGTATGTAAACTGCCACGTATAAGGCTATCACAATGTGATCTTACCATTCATGCATTAAATATCATGAAAATGTCATTGTTGTAAGCTCAACAACTTTTTATACTGAAATAAAATACATGAAAATATGAAAAATAACAGAAAGTTTCTTATGCAATTTGCTGAAAAATATAATTCTCTTACAGCTAGATTCTACAAGTCTTAGTAGAAACCGACATCAAAAAATCATGGAATTACATATCATTACTCCGTCATGAGATCATTTAAATGTCATAAAACTTCCGTTAAAAAAAAAAAAAACTGTAGCAGAGGGCTTGTCTCCCTACTACCCTTTTACAAACAAGCTGATACTACTAACTAGAACAATATGACCAGTGAATTTTATTTAGGTAAGTAATTGCAAAATGTTAAAAATATAATTTGTCGTTTAAATAACATTACGATCAAAATCGGAACAACATTTTCAGTCTTAAATAAGAGGAATATGAAGCTTTCTGACTTCTTCAAGATTAGTTGGTAGAATGATCAAATGAATAGAAAATAAAATGGAAAACCAATTTTGATCTTATTTTAAAGCTATTTTGATATGTTAAACTAGCAATGATTTTCTTACCAGTTTCACCGGGAAGTACTTAGGAAAGAAATTGCAAGATGGAATACTGTGTATATAATAGTTTAGTTTGAAAACATTACAGAACTATTATAAATTACTTGATTAGAGAGCACAAATTTAGCAAAGAATGATATATAAAATTAATAAGAATGATTTTCTCATATGATCATTCCACTAAACTTCAGAATTCACCGGTATTTGATCTATTTAAGTGTAGATACTAATTCTTAGATATCTATGCCTATTTACTATATATGTAAAACAATAAATCACAAAATGACTTTTTTTAGGTTTATTATTTTTCATAGAAAAAGATGATTATTTATGAATGTATGTAATGGATGATCCAAAACATTTATTACATTGAAGTTTCATGAAATTTGGAATAAATGAATAATGAAAATGTTTTTAGAATATTATTGAAAATATCACATAACAGTAACAATCTCAAAATTCTTCAACATTAAGTAATAATAACAATTTAAAGATTGCTTTCTAATAAATTTCAATATTTTATTTGACAGATTGTTTCATCAAATAATATACTATGGAATATCATCAAATGTTACAGGAATATACTTTGACATTTTCATTGAATCATATGTCATCTCTTTGTTTACAGGCATATCCTTCACAAGCATTTGCATCAATCGACCAATCACATGTGGATTAAAATTGTTTACTGATTCTGCATCAGTGTCATTCTTTTTACCAAATTCAAATATACCTTTATCGCAATCATATCGATCATACAGATTTAGTGGTCCTTCGACGTAGCATAAATTTGAACGTTTATTTATTATTCCCTATAAAAAAGAAAAGCAAGCTGAACATTTTTTATTCTAATAAATTTGAAAAAAAAAAAATCAGACAAGTGAAAAAAAAAAAACTTTAATTTGGATAAAAACATTTTTAATTTACTTTTTTCTTCACAAAAGATAATTAACTGAAGCAAACACTATCTAGTTTGTGTAGCTAAACAAATATATTCAAAAACATACTTCAATATCCACGTTAATAAGTAAAGTGTTCAGTTGAGCTATAGCAAAGAAGAATTGCTTTCCATTAGATAACACTAACTGCGATACAAAAGGATATTCGATATCGTTGTATTGAGTGAAACCTGAAAAAGTGAATCATAATCCCAAATTGTTATTTTTGAATTTTATCATTTTGATATACTATTTTCATCATTGATATGCAATCATTGAACATCAACATCGACTTGTTAATATGATTCAAAAAAATTTTCTGGCATTTTAAATAAAAATTCCAATGCCTTTCAATGAAAATTTTTAGCAAAGCTTACTCATAACTTATAATTATTTAAATTATGCCAATATATTATAAAGAATAGTTGAAATTGTTAATTAAATAATTGCATAATGAAACAAAAAATAATATTTAAATTGAAATGCATACCCAATGCATGAGCTTGAGCATTTAGCCAAGAAAAGAGCGATACAACAGCAGAAGCTCGAAGGCAATCATTGCGAACTATTTCCTCTTCCTCACCCTTCACTTTCCATCTTTTACAATAAATATCCAAATCATTAAATTGTTTAAATCCTATCTGACCATATTTGTATTCTTCACCTGAACATCGAAATTTTTAGAAAATCAAAAAATAATTTATGAATAATGAAATTTTTAGGTAATATTGCAGCATATTTTCAAAAAAAAAAAAAAGATTGGATTTTCTTTTGAAATAACAACAGCAACGAGTAATTTTGAATGGTAACACTGAAAAAAATTACGAATAATGAAATTTTTAGGTATTATTGCAATTGGGAGCAATTCTATAATGATCTGATAAGATAAAGAAATTACAAAAAGAAAAAAATTGAAAAATTAAATTATAGGGATAAAATTCCAAGTATAAAATTGATTGAAATTCGAAAATCTTACCACAATCTGGTTCATATCCTGGACACTGCCATAATGGATCTGCATCAGCCATCATCCCAAACATAGCAGGAGAATATATTAATTCATCTTTAATATTAAATGAAGGATCAAACAATGGCTCCACAACTTCCTTATCCCAAAATGACATCAACTGAAAGGCACAATGATAATTAGAGTAATCAATTGTGCGATATATCAGTAGTCGCTCAATAGCTAATCAATCAAATAACGATGTCCAAATTTAGGATTTTCGGTAAAACTAAGTTTAAATAATAAGTAATTCATCTTGTGTCAAGACTTTCATCTCATTTGAGCAAATTTCGTTCCATATTCTTTTCGGCTAACTATGTTTGATTGATTTCAAAATTTACAGGTTTCAATGGATGCTTCGTTCGTAACTGCGTTGAAAATGAATCCCTCATGACGAAAGCCAATTCACCAAGCTTTGCTCTTCAAATTTTCAATATTTAAAATTTCAATTGATTATTTCAAAATTCTGACATTGAAATTTATGATTTTAAAATGAATTACTCAAAATTTCCTCTCATTTTTCACTCATTTTTGTTCCAAAAAAAAAATCAGCTCATAGCAGTAAAATTCATTTTTTCTACCTGTTATCACCTCGATGTCGTTGTGTATTAACATTTTCGTAAAGAGCATCAAATCCACAACGAATCCAGAATGATTCACATCGTGGCGCATGAGATATCTAAGACAAATAAAAGCTTCGAACAAATATGCATATTTAGTAGAACATTGAATAGTTAATATTCACTTGAACTGTTTATTTTGCCAAATTCTGATCATTAATATAACTGGAAAAAATAAAAACGAAATTCTAGAAATTTCATTATTCTAAATATACTTTGCCTAATGCTTTTGAATTAATTACAATTTATGAAACAAAAATAAACCCTCTGTTGTGCTAAACAAGAATACATGCCGCTTTGAATCATATTTTCAAGCAACAAATCCAATAAGCTTCTCAAAATTCTCGTAGTTCTTTCTTGTTCGCTATCAACATTCGACGATTCCAAATGTAATTTCAACATTTCGCTCAAACGATTCTGAAAAATTGAAAAAAAGAAAATAAAGTATAAAAAAAGTCGTAAGAAATCGAAACATCTGCAACAAAGCGTTTGGCAATAAAAATTTGAAATTACCTCGAAATCTTCAGTAAGCATTGGAATAGATTCATCATACCATTGGTTTAATCCTTCTATACATCTTGTTTTTGTGATATACTGATAAAAATTTAACGGATCATAATAATTGGGAAACGACTTTATCCTCCATGCTTTTCGCGTTTTCAATAATTGCGCCTGCCATGGCCTAAAATATAAGTAAATGCCAAAAAAAAAAAACTCCCAGATGACATATCTAAGTAAACTGATTGAAAAAAGTGAAGCACAGAAGTGATGCTTCTTATATTTTCCATGCATTTCTTCAATAAAATACATTAGAAAAAAAAAAAAAAAAACTCCACAGAACAATTTATTCTGCCAAGAAAAACAAAGAAATGAATGAATTACGTACCGATGAAAACGTTTCTCACGTTTCGTAAATTCACGTTCATATGGATTAACAAAATCAATCCGTTCCGAAGCACTAGGTAAGCTACGTACAAGTTCGTTCATTACCTGATAATCATACAAACGTGGTCCCATGCCACTTGCATCACCTTCATTCTATAAGAAGGGAAAAACATTTAAAAAAAAAATTGAGTGAAATTGAATAAAACACTGAAATGCTTATTTCTTTGAAATATTACTTCATTTGTTAATTAAAAAATTCATAACATAAATCGAATACATTACATTTGATGCATTTTTATAAATAAAATTATCACTTACTGGGAATGGTGGAAATGGATCTGGCGGTTTACGTTTGAATGGTTTTAACGGATGATAATATGCGGGGCGAAATGTTTTAGGAGGTATATAATAGGTAGTATCGATATTTTCTTTCGTTGATTTGAAACGTTTTACTAATGTAAACGCTACGTAGACACGATATCGATGCATAATTTCTTATCTCTGAAAGCTCAGTACATTTAATCACTTCAAAATTACAAATCATAATTATTAATAACGAAGAATTAGTAAGTTAAAATTTTTATGCTAAGACTCATTTCACATAAATATTTGCTTATTTAATTACAAATACAATTGCCAAATGAATAGAATTTTCTATCAGAAAAGCTTCGTTATTTCATCCTTTGTGAGAAGGACAATAATTTTAAGCACTTTTACAATTTCAGTATCTTAAGACTTCATAACCCATCCACCGAGTAGATTTCTGATTTCCAAGTAGTTATAATAGATAACGGGAAATAACTTTATATAATGGAATTAATTCATCGGAATATTTCACATCAAAACAATCAATTACAAAATTTATTCACTATATTATAATTATTTACAAATTTGAAGCGATGAAAGAAAGATCAAAGCATTGAACAATAATTATCCATGCAACTCAAGTGTGTGAATATAAATATGAAATAGTAACAGTGATTAAATTAAACAATACCGGTTTAAGAAGAAGGACTTCACTAACAACGATGCAAATAAGAATGAAAAATATTACTTTAGATCACTCGAAAAGGAAAAGTAAAAGTATTGTAAATTAATGTAAACATTAGCATAATTTGAGAATTTGGACTAAAAATTTGTCTCGAATTTGTCTTACATCTATTTTCTGTAGTTGTAATTTTTTGAATTATATAAAATGTATTCTTCAATTCTACCATATAATAAATGCAGATGCTAATTTATTACATCTAAGTTGAAATGATTCACGTGATGTCGTACTTACATTACAGTATAAAAATAAAATAAGCATGCATAGATGCACGACAGATATCACATAATTCTGGAGAGGAAAAAAAAAAATTTGTAAAGATTGTTGTTTTATAGTCAAAATATATCTTACCAAGATGAATTGTATCACTATATTGGAAGCACAACAATTATAGCTATAATTATTTTAAGCATAAATAGAAAATGCTCCCATAACTTTGAGAAATGCTCTTACCTACTGACAACCTAATGAATTGAATGAAAAAAATTTGATTCCTAATCATAAATCTAATTCTTTCGATTTCTGATTTACATAATATTACATTACCACAAGATATTTGACAATAGCCAATCCCATAGTTCTTTGCAAATTCATAACTCATCCTGTAATTTCTGAAAAATCAAAGATATTTTATATGTTAATGCATTCTAAAAAAAAAAAAAAAAAAAAAGAAAGAAAACATATCACTGTATTCTAAGCAAAGTCCTATGCAACTAAAACAGTATAAATCAGTACCTAAAATAGGATGCATATTAGTACGCTAAATAAAAATGGTGGAAGATATCAAGAGAGCGGCCTCAATTATGTAAATAAAGTTGCACAGAAATACATCTCTCTCCTTTGTTATTTACAAAACTTTGACACTCATTAGCTAATTATTACTGTGTACAATAATTTAAATATAAGTAACAAAAGGAACAAAGAGAAAGAAAGTTAAGATAATTATAAAACCAAAAAGTTGGAAAATTTTTTATGCTTCTTTTAAAAGCATGATAAATTTAACAAGTGAAGATTGCAGGAAACGATAATGGCTACCAGTATCACATAAAATAAATCAGGAACTTTTTAATCTGAAGATTTTTTCATACAAATAAAACAGATTATTCTTATGTAAACTATGTAAATATTATATTAATTAGAATGAAAATACCATTGTAGATATACAGAACAGTTTGGTTTTATATCATCAACTAAGAATATTTTATATCATCATGACTAAGACTAAGAATGCGACAAAGCAGTATCAGCAAAACCACGTTCCAATTGTCGTGGTTCTGTTGGGATTTCGGTAGGTTGTTGTACAATCAATGTTAATGGTGTTTCAATAAGCTCTTGTGGATCAACTCGAGCTTCTTCTAAAGTATCCTGCAAATCATACTAAAATAATAAGTAAAGAAAAGTCCTACAGTCGAGACAAAAAAAAAAAAAAAAAAAAAAAGAAAATGATTTGATCTTCCAATGTTTTTCTTATTATAGAAAATTACAAAGCAAAATGAATGAAAAGAGTAAGGATGTAATAAAAAAAAGTCTAATTATTTTTAATACTAAAGTTGACAGCACTCTATTTTAAAATATAATCATCAAACCGAATCGTTGAGAAGCCTTTCTTTCATATAAATAAGTTGATCGTTTGGTAGTTGACCCGTTTTTTGATATATTTTTATTTTCAACTGATGAATTGTATTCAGAGACGTCATCTACAAGTAAATATTATTGAGGACTTTAGCAATGACTAATTCGTTAATGACAGGATATTAAGAAATGAAATATCACCAAGAAATGAAAGGAAGGAGTAGCAAGGGAAATTCTGAATTGAGAAAACAAATTATGACAGAACAATTAGTTAAGCATACTATATTCTACAATACATTCTACAAACAAACTGTCATAAAATCAGTGAAGGTGTCAGCATACTCTAACAGATTAACAGAAAAACAAAAATAAAATCTAATCTCTTTGGAAAGAAATAATAAAAATATTGTTAAAATTACTGTAAGTGTGGTGATTTCGTGAAATAAGCAAAAAAGTGACGATTTCATATATAAATATTAAATTACTTTGAAAACCATGGAACATTTCGCGACTGCACGCCTTGTTGTTGCATGCCGTTCCGGACGAATCAATGATGGAGTAGCATTAAAGGGTGCTATCAAATCACCGTTTGCTGTTTTTATTGGTTCATCATTCTTATCACTTTTCTGTGAAAAGGAAAAAAAAATTTTCGATAAACAAAATAACAATGATTTTTAGAATTGTTGTGACATTTAATTGATGCACATATGAAGGAATCAAATGTGAAGAGAATTAATATAATATTCAAGTGTTCTTAATCATAAAACCACAGGATCAGTTAGCAAATTGCAACAAAAATGTTACAAATTTTACAAATGGAGAAAAATAAGTAACTCACAAGTTTCACATAAATTTCAGCGCCATTTTCGTAAACAAAACGTTGATGTTCAACTTGAAGTTGTTGCTGCCGAAAACATTCATCACAGAACATTTCACATACTCCTAAATATTATACATATATATTAAATGGAAATATTTAAGTAAACCAAAAAATTTTGCTAGCCGATATAAGCAGAAAAGTAGAAAGTAATGAGTAATAGCAAAATAAAAAATCCTTTTGTTACAATCGAGTTATTACATAACGCATTACATCTTTTTACTTTTCTCCGGTTTCATTCTTCACTACTCTGCGACTAGTTCATTAAAACTCATTAATTTTCAAGTGAACTGTCAATTACCGGGAACACAATCAGAGATAAATATGTACATTATACACATATTTAGATTATCCAGCAAAATTATCAACAATAATAAAAAAAAATTGTTTTAGCGATACAAAGTATACATATAATAATAGATACAGTCAATAATACTTTATTATATATTTGAAATTTATTTCATGTTTACTTTCAAAAAGCAAAAGAAATAACCTTTGTTATCAAGGCAAATGAGCACAACATCATCATCACTGATTTGCATAGCTGCTAGAATTTTTTGCCATTCTTCTAAAGTAAGTGGAACAGCCTGAAAGAACAATGTTTTAAATGATTTTCAAGATTTATAAAGCAGTTTTCTCATTCAGTGATGTGCATCATGTAGTATTTAACACGATAAAACAGCATATAACTGAATGACACTTAAGATCAGCTTTGTTCAATCGAATTATTTCATTCGATTTGTTCAGCCGTTAAAAAAAAATGGTATTAAATACGAACTATATTCGTAAATAGAAATAATTAAAAAATTTTACTTTTTGCCTAAATTTATTCCGCCTTTTTTAAAAGTGGAAATTGGAACATACCAAACCCTCGGTATTATCAATTAATACACATGGTTTTTTGTGTAGTGAACAAAGCATACAGTCTTGACAAATGGTTGGAATAGTTGGATTTCGTACACGGCTTCTAAATAACAAATAAGTAATTTTATGTAGATATTAAACAATATATTTAAACTACCTTAAATTTAAGCAAAATTCAAAATGAATTGTTCAATGTTTGTCCTTCCATTTAATGCTTTATTTTTCGTCTCACAAAAGAAACGCATTTTAAATTTCTGTTATAGGAATGGCCTATTAGAATACTTACTTGAATGCTGAAATCAGATTTTTCAAAAAATTTCGACAAATAACACGTTGGTAAATTTGAGGCGTCGGTGACTTCACCGTTATTGTCCTTCGAACAGCTGTACGAATCAATTCACCGATAGCCAAACGTATTTCCTTCATACGCCGTAAGGTTTCCTCCCAATCATCTTTTTTGTACTGAAAACACGGGCAAAGGAAATGTCTTTTGCTGTTGACAAATTACAACAAAAAAAAAAAAAACTAATGTTTGACAAATTACAAAAAGAGAAAAAACAATCAACAAAAAGGATTCAAAAAAAAAAAAAAAAAAAACTGATTTTCTATTAATCAAAAGAATTTCTCCGAAAAATTTCAATTTTTAAGAATTTTTGTAATGATTTTATATATATCATCTGTTACAGGCATAATTCTCGAAATGGCCTAAAATTCTCAACAGGCCCCCAACTTTGTTTTAAATCAAATTAACTAAAGACAGCTTCTTTTTCAAGATTTAAGGATTAATCTAAACATATCATAATGAATGAATTAATATTTTAATACAGCGTCATATTAAATACACAACTAAGACAATCACTTACCAAATAATCTAAACATATCATAATGAATGAATTAATATTTTAATACAGTGTCATATTAAATACACAACTAAGACAATCACTTACCAAATAACCTGATTTACAAATGGAACAAGGAAATTCATCAACACTAATACACCACAAATGGTCCGGTTCAAAAATTCCAACAGTTAATTCCTTCCACTCATTTTCATCAACAACAATGCGTCGTTCATTTGTCATCCAGCATTCGTAATCCAGAAGTCCTAGAAAAGATACATAAATAAACATAATTTTCTAAGCTATTAAATGAGTTGTACATCTTTTCCGAAAATGTTTAAAGTACTTTTCATTCTTTTCATAAACATCTACTTGCACAGGCAAACTTAGTTCATTTATTCCACTGATATAATATATCATCAAAAATGATATGCTCTAAAATTTATGAGAAAAATTAATCCTATTATACAATTTGCAAAGTTATTTTTTAGTAATATTTCTTCTACTAAATGTATCTCTTTTGGATATTAAAAGTAAAATTCTTCCTTTCAATGCAACAACATAATTTATTCATATAACAAATAAAAAAACACAAACCATGTTCACATCGTAGGTCACCATTGAAAACCACCAAACTTTCTTCTTCTTCATCTTCTTCACTTTGAGTGCAATCCATATCTTCCTGAAGTGCATCTCTAGGTTGAATATTACTCTCTGATGATCCTTGTGTATTATCATCGATAGTCGAACTTTGCTGTTTACTTGATTCTTTCCCCGAATGTGATGGGCCAAATTCATCAAAAGTAGCTGCGACTAAATTCTGCAATAACAGAAATAACAGAAAATTGATTATGATCAGATTATTTTCTTTTCTTACCTAGCAATTTATTAATGTTAGAATTGCGCAAAGAAAGCAGAAATCAATAAGTTGGATTTGAATTCGTTACAATGTGTATATTGAAAATATCACCTATTTACCTAGAACTATTATAGAATGTAATAATAATAATAATAATAATAGATGTTAATGAGGGAAAATTTATCTTTCTAATAATAGTTAGTTAACAGTTATGATCAGATTGTTTTTAATGTCTTTTCTAATTAACATCTATTATTATTATTCTATCAATAGTTCTAGGTAAATGTCACGAATTCGCCATATTACATTTTCGTTTAGTAACGTGTAAACATTTAGTAACGTGTAACTACGCTTTCGATAAGCTTAAAATCTTCCTTAATGGAAAGGAAAACAAAACTTAAATAATTCATCAATTTAAGAACATATCAACAAGCATACATCACTACAAGTCTCATTCGTATCAGTTGATTGTTCAACTTGTGCTTCATTAACATCTTCATCACATTCACTTTTTCCAATAGCAGTAGAGACCATATCTGGCACTTCGGCAATATCCGGTGGTGATTCAGATGAAGACCTTGTCTGTCGAGTTGTTGAATAAGTATCATTATCAAATACTAAAAACAAATTTTCACTGAATGCATATACCGTATAAAGTGTCAGTAATATTAAAGTATTAATTAAGATTCCAAAGAAAAAAAGATGGAACCGATTTTCTGGCTCTAACGAAAATTAAATCAAACATACAATTTTTGAAATTATAACAAGTAATGAATATCAATAATGAGAGAACCTATATGATTTCAATTACTAAAAAAAAAAAAAAAAAAAAAAAAAAAACACTGAAAATTGAAGGAAACTTTAAATGATGTAAGCAGAGTTCAACAGATCATGATTAAATTAAATATTCAGTCACTTACACTTTTGTTTTTTAGACGAATCCAAGTTATCCACTATTGAAATTTGATAACTATCAGTACATTTTTCCATAACAGAGTCAACAACCTAAAATGATTGCAAAAAAACTAATAAAAATATTACTGTGCAATTGCCGATTGAATTCCAAGCAACCTGTTCATTGCTCTTTTTTTTTTTATTTCTTAGGCCTTTAAGAATTGCCGATTATTGATTTGGTAAATAAAACAGAAAATTTCACACTATTCTAGATCAATCCATTTTTGAATGCTTTATGCTTTGTTAGAAACCAGAATTAAATCCTAGCAACAATGATGCACAATACCCAATGAGTATGCAAACAACAACAACAACAACGATTCAGAAAAAAATAGATGGAGCACAACATTCGTATTATTCTCGTTAAAAAAATTTTTTTCAGTTAACTGGAAACGTAAATCCCTGGGTAGATTCACTGTGTGGTAGAAAATGAGTCACCTGATCTTTGCAATATAGAACTGCCCGTTTTCGACTACCCTGTTTTCCATCAACAAAAGTATTTTGCTCTGATGTATCACCAGTTGCAGATGAATTTCCCTGTAAAAAAAAAATAAAATAAAAATAAAAAACCGATAAAGAAATTATCTGAAATACTGGACTGGGTTATTCCTGGTAACTGAAAAACTTTTTTTTTTGGTTTCATACGAATAGATAAAGCATTTAGGGTTCAATAAAACCATTATTTAGCACAAAAGAATTAAAGAACACTAGAATTAATCATCAAATTTAAACAAAATACCTCAGTAGAGCTACCATTAACTGCAGCTTCTGAAGAATCGCCACCATTACTTGAGAAGGTTACCGGACCAAAATCCTAAAGTAGCAAAATTTGTCAAGCAATAATCTCATATTAATACTCTTCGTGATCTCATTCGCATATTCTTGCCACATTTATCAATAGAAAGGAACATTAAGTTGAAGTGAAAGTAGAAAGTTTGCATATAATATGGAGAACTTATGAAAAACTAGAAAAAAATATTACATCTGGCAAGCCAAACTCATCAACTGCTTTTCCAGATCCAGTTTCCAATAAAAGCCTTTGTGAAACTTCAGATGTTGAAGGATCACAATCTGTCACTGATTCTTGCTGTAATATTTTGCATGAACTTCAGAACGTTTCACATCTTCAGCAAAATCATTAAGTACTTCAACCAACAATATCTAACCTTTCCAAATCGTTTACATGGCCAAAAATAATTTAATTCTGTAATTTCTGCGTACGATTTTATGGACTGTTCATGCGCACGTAAAGCTAATTGTCGATATTGCGATAAACAACGTACTGATACCCAAAAGCAATTTTCCGAATGATAATACCTGCAAAATTCTCTAATTTTTTTTTTCCATTTAGAAATAAATCAAACCAATCAATAGTAATGAATCGCAAAAAAGTCTGAACAAATGATTTATTATCACAAATTATCTGCAAAAAATAGTGCGAACTTTTAAAATAATGCTTTCGAGACGTATAGTCCACTATGTAGTCTATTCTCCTATGTTATCTCTCTTTAGCTGTAATCTATAAAACATAAGCATCACTAAATAAGCGCATTTATCCAAAACCAATCAGTTTTTTTCTTTTTTTCTTATAGAGAAAGTAATCACAATATAAACTGTACCTTTTTGATTTCTCTCGTAACAATTGCTTTACTAGCTTTTCTTTTAGTTGAACTTTCCTGACAAATTCATTGCGTGCCTTGAGTGCTTCTACGCATTCCAAGCAAATATCTGACCTTAAAAATTTCTAGATAGCAGTTCGAAAAAACTCTCATATATTTGAGGTCTTTTTTTTTTTTAAGAACCTTATCAAATTTATCAAAGTACAAACCCAGTTTTTAAATCAACAAATTCGACACCATAAGATGTCAAAAAATTTCTTGCTGCGCTTTTCATTACAGCTTTTATTGCGCCACTTCTTACACTGCCAAGTGATACACGATTATGTACACACAACGAGAATGATGATTTCGATCCACTCTAAAACAACACAAAAAAACTTCATGACCATTCACAAAAAGATTAAGGCTTGAGAAAAAAAGATTAAGATAAATATATGATATGCAATCTCTTGTCTACTAGATATCATGAAAATGCAAATACTTTGTAATACAATAAAAACTATCATAAAACTTTGATTTCTAAAAATGTCACAACCTCATGCGTATTTTTACAATTCAATGATTTGATGACCGCAGCATTTCTAGTGTTATTTGCAACATTTTTGAAAACCTAAAGTAAAGTAGACATCATTTCATATTCAAAAAATATGCGATAAAAGAATACGATAAATTTCTTACATGTCACTTTACAAGCAGTCTAACTAAGATCATCGTAATATTCTGCAGTATAGTTACAATTACCAAAGTAACATCCACGAATGATTTAAGAACTATGGGCTAAATCTATCAAAAGAACAAATAAAATAATTACATGTGATATTTCTTATGCACAGTTTAGACAGGGAAAATTATTTCTGGCTAAACTAGGCGCGTAAAAAAAAATATAAAGTATTTTGGAATTCTTTACCTCATCATTATTTTCCACCATCTTGCTGAATTCATAAGATAAAACAGTACTGAATAATTCAGTGGGTAAAAATACAATGTCATCTGGATTCTTCAACATTTTTTCGCTTTTCTTTACCTAAAATTAATCCTGAATAATATTTTGAACTGAAATCACTCAAAAAACACCACTTATAAACTGCTAACAATGCCAATAATTTCCCCTTCTATATTTCTTGTCATTATACCCTTCGTAGATTCCCTCAATATTTGCTTCTTTCTGAATGAAGTCAAAAAAAAAGGGGGAGAAAGAATCTTGAGTAAAATTACAAGACCTGTAATTTATCGAATGTATCCGTAAGACGTTTGTGATAATCTTCAACAGTATTTTTAAGTCTCAGAGTCATTTCTGTGGTTGCACTGGTTTGAGCAATGAATTCTTCTTCTAGCTGTAAATTCAAAATATATATTTCTGTCCTAATTCATGGATAAAGAGATCTGTTATCATCGTAGATCAAAAGAGAAAAAAATTTCTTCAGAACTTAGAGGACACACCAATAACGAATAATATAAATTTAATCTTAGTCACCAAGTCAATGGAAATTATTCACAAACAAAATGCCAAAAAAAAAAAGAAAAAAATGAACAAGCTTAAAATTTTTGTTCATACCTTGTTAGCGATATCACCTAATAAATCTTCCGGAACAGCAGGAATAGCTGAATTCTCTTCATTTTCTTGACGATAAACTAAAGCGTAGCAACCTTTCATATCGGCAGTAACTTTTGATGTGCGTTCTTTTTCAACACTTACACCGGGAGTAGCAGATGGTTTTACAACCTAAACATTTCAATGAACATTTCGTTCATTGCTTCTGTATATTTCTTAATTCATTAAAACTTATTTACATTAGCAATTAAAGTTGTAGTCAATAATTAACACATCATCTAACCTTGGATATCATCTTACATCTAACCTTATTTACAAAATAGGATTAATACATCATCTAACCTTTCAGTAACTGCATGTTAACCTATTTTGAAACATACTTTAATCATTTTTGTCATCGTTCCATAACATAAAATGAACTATGCAAAACAATACCTCATCATTATATGTGAACCATTGCCTAGTGCCTGGATGCTTTATTAGATCGTAGTAATGTCCACAATCAGCATTAGGACCTTCATGTATCATTACAGCACAAATGTCATACTTTACATCACCGAGTTGTAAAACTCTTGGGTATTGTAACGGTGAGTGAATCTTCTTTTTGTGTCCCACACTATAATTTTTAAAAATTTGAATTTTTTTAACCAAAATCGCTCAAAAAAGCAAAAATTCTGGATCTGTTTAATGAATGAATTTAGTGTCTTACTTAAAAATAACTTCTTACTTTAAAAAAGACGGATAAAAAAAGGTGATAAAACTTACGCATCATATGTAAATCGATTAAGTTGTATTGTTAGCACAGGTGGAGGCTCCTTAATGGCAAGACGATTTTGTGCAGAACCAGTTTGTCCGCATTCGCTACATTTGTAGTCAGGTAATCTGAAAAAGCCATATATTTTAATTAAGAGCTACCTAAAATAATGAATTTATTTTCACCTTTCTCAATAATTGATTTAAGCTCCACTCTTTCCTTTCTCCCCAAACTCTTGTTAAATCAATTAACCATAAATATCATATTAGGTATAAGATTTTTTTAATTTTTTTTGCATTTTTCTAACATGAACCACATCATTACTGATGTCAGAGCAAGATGAAACAACCTGAAGCTTAAGAAAGATGAGAAAGCAAATAAAAGTTGCTAACATCAATCATAAAATATGAATAAATTAAACTATTTACATCATGTCACTAATTGTCAAAATTACATGTCTTAAATTTCTTTAGGAAGAACTATAAGCTATTGTGTATAGTAAACACTTACACTATTACTACCTCAAAAGTTATACTGAATAATAGGATATTTCACAACAATTAAATTTTAAAAATCAGAACAAAACGGATGAATTTACTCTTCTGGAAGAAAATAATATTCCAATGCCTTTGATAACGATCTAGCTTTTTCAATACTTAAATAAAATGGATTAAATGGTAACTCCGTAACACTGCGGCGTCCACATTTGCAAGAAATTGTTTGCGTTATAGCTCCCTGCAAGACAGCTTGAAAAATTTTTGATCTTCCATAACTCTTCAAAAAATATAATACAAATTCTGTCATTAGACTGAAAAAATTATGATTTTTAAGTCTATACCTGGAACCTTTTGAGAATAGTTTCGCGTACTCCATGCCATTGAACATGATAGCTGAGCAGTTTTTCAAGTTTACCAAAGAAAAGTATTTGAAACTCTAAAGCATCATGTTGATTGCCATCCAGCTGCAACAGCTTAACCAATCCTTCAGCACTGGTATCTTCCTAAAAATAATATGAAAAAATAAAATTTACGACATAATTTTTGTACGGAAGAATGACGTACAAAAAACGGTATACAGTTTTCATAATTATTAAAAAAAATCCCGGATCTATATATTGTATTTTCAAATTGAATGTTATATACATTTTCCCATAAAATTAATGAAAGTCTCAAAACAGCAAATCAAGCTTCGAATCAACTTCGATGAAATTTGGCAGTGAAATAAAATTCAAAAACTCACATAAGGTGTAATTTGTAAAGTTATAAATAATTTTTGTATGCAGTGCATCAGCTCCTCAATATTTATTTTTTCTCCTTCTGGTTTGACAAAATTAGCAACTGGTCGCCAGTCATAAATGCATTTGCGGAAAACAGGGTCATTGAAAAATATCTAAAAATTGAGAAAATTGTGAAGAACTGATATCATAACAACATATGAATTTTCTTCTAATTTCTCTTCTCAGATTTCCAATAAAAAATTATATTTACTACAAATACTAAATCTCAACAATAATCTCTAGATTTTTTCCACTCCCTTTAACCATATGTTAGTCTCACATACCTGCAGAAAACTGTTCACATAACATGAATTTCCGAGGTTCACTAAACCACAAGGTATCCTCGCAATATCACGTCGATCCAAATCGGTGTTCGTCTTATTTTCATTTTTGATACAACTTAATAATTTGTCCCATTTTTCCAAGCCCAAACGTCCCAAACAATATGGATTATCACGACAGTTTTTGGTTCTATAATGTTTTAAGAAAACAAAATTGTCATTTACACCATTATATGAGAAGTAAATGAATTGAAACAAAGAAAGTAAATGAATTAAAGGCCTTACTTTGGATTAGGAACATAATGAAGAAGGCACGCAGATTTGTTGAGCATATAAACTTTCCATGCTGTATCAAAATCGATTTCATCAGGTATTTCACATTCATTTGAAACCTGATGCATGAAAAAAATATTTGTAATTTGGTAAATAGATCAAGTTTTTGGACTTTATTTACTGATTGACATGAATATAATTATTACTTATAGTTAAAACAATACATATATAGATTAGGGAATAAAATTAGCAAGTAATATTGAGTTTTTTCATAGAAAAATTAAAGAAGTTCAAACTAAACGTATTTTGAAAAGCTCATATTTTACAATTATATATTATTTGCTACAAGTGAAACAGAAAAAAAAGATTTGTTTCAATTTTTGCTAATGCAGTTTTCATTTCGAAATAAGAAATTATCTTGAGACTTGTCAACCAGTTGCTATGGAACATCAATAGTACGACTCCAAATTATGCATATGAGATATTCATTTTTTGTATAAGCTTATAAAATAAGTTCTGAACTATTTTGTTGGAATAAATCACTATCAAGAATGTTTCTGACAGGTTACTACTCCACTTTGCTGATTCTAACACATTGAGTACTAATATCATGAAAAATATGAAAAAAAAAGCAAACTAGAAAATGACACTCTATGCGTATACTTACATTACGCCGACTTGTCCCTGTATTTCGTCGTTTTGTTACGCAACCCATTATTTTCCCTCGATTTAACTTTTTTTCAGGGTATTATTGGTACAGCAAACATCAGTCATATTAAATGTATTTCAGTTCTAGAAACTTTCATAACTTTTTAGCAAACTTTTCTTCTAAAAAGAAACAGTTCTAATTTATGCACACTTAAAATTAAAGAAAAAAAGTGGACTAGCAAACTAATGTTAACTAATGAATTAATGTTCATTAACTGACTTTCCTACAATAAAAAAAGATACAGTTGTAATGCGTTCTAAATTTTAAAAGTTACATTATAAAAACTATAATGCAAAACAAACGCCTAATGAAGTCATAGCTAATACAAATTATGTAATTTTTTTGAAGTTATTTTGTAATCTCCTAACAAATTCATTTTTTTTCAACAAATAACTTTAACAAGTAAATCTATGCGCAAAAAAAAAAGACGAAAAAACAAACATATGTTACTTCACATTACTAATATTTCATTCAGTTTATTATCCCTTTAATTCCATCACCATCTAACCTAATCCTTCCCTTATCATATCAATTGATTATCATAATTATCAGTTTATCATTCATAAATTTAGCTTCTTTAGATGAAACATGTCTTAGAAAGATTCGCTTTATGCAAAATTCTCATCCTATTGTTTGACAATTAGATCAAATGCCATCGTTGTTTATGTTTGTGTTTTATTTATTTCCTTCATTGAATTAATCATCTAAGATATCAAAGTATAATAGCTAAAATGGTACGAGAACGAAGCAGAAGCAGAGGTAAGTGTTTTAATTTATTTGAATTATTTAAATTTATTAGCAAAAGACATTGATAAATTTCCATTGATATGACTTATCATGGAGGAAACATTTGCTTTGAATTTATGTAAATGTTAATTGTCAGTCTTTCTTTTTCTTTTTTTTTCTTTCTCTCTCTATCTTTTCTTTTAGAGGAAAAACATTTTGAAGAAGATTATTGAAATTGTTATGTTTGTGTCATTCAATTAATAATGCCTCTCTACCTAAATAATAATTTTCCTGCTATTATTCAATAATCAATAAATGTTTAGCGCTGTAGTTCTTACTAATTCTAACTTGACAAAAGTTAGGATTATTGATTGAAATGATATCATTCGTCGTAATTTTTACTTCAGTACAGTTTAATTGATTAGCTTTAGCATAGTTTTATGTCATTTTACATTTGTGCATTTAATTTGCATAATTTTCAGTAAAACTCGTACTGTTTTGCAGAAAGAGAACGTGAGAGACGACGTAGGTCACGATCACGTTCTGCTGGTCGGACTCGAATTGTTGATAAAGATCGTTCACGTCGTCGTAGCCAAGTATGCAAGTTTTAGAATTTAATTATTTGTTTTGCAGATTTTTTATCGCTTTCATAGCTATTGGAGTTTATTCGAGAAAAATAGTTTCAGGTGTTTATTTTATAGTTTTTAACGTTAAATTGCAGTTCATTCGATGAAAAAACTTTAATTATCAAATTTCATTTTTAGGAACGCCGTCGATCACGAAGTCCCGTAGATCGTAGACGAAGTCGAAGTAGAAGCCGTGAACGAGTGGATGAAAGAAGGCGATATGGTAATGAGGAGCGATCACGAAGGTGACTTTGACGAATCTTTATAAACTTTGTGAAATTAACATCTCTTTGGTTTTATCAATATACAGTAAAGGTCAAATATAGTTTTCGGTTTGAGTTTCTTTTTCATCGTCCATTCGCTACATTATACCATATTTTTTGAATAATAAGAATCACTTTTTGATATGCAAAATGAGCATTCACTTATTTGCTATCGTAAGTTATTGAGATGGAAAAAAATTAGCGTAATTCTCGTCCTTAATTTGGTTGAAATAAATTTTTAGAAAATTCTGGGAAACTTGCGTTACTTTTGTTTTTTAGGGATCGAGAAAAGGAAAAACAACCGAAAGATGGTAAATATTTATCAACTAGAAAATATTATGTTCGACTGGACTATTTTTGGATAACAATCATTAGGAAAAAATAAGAAAAAAAAAATTCGATCATTTAGTTGGTCGGTTTACTTGATGGTGTTGTTACATACATCACATATGTCACATATAACATACTTAACGGAAAAGGATTCTGCGTTATTAAGTACCAGGTTATCACCCACAGGAAGTTCACTTACTGATTGAGTTAGCAATGATTTTTTTCTTTTATTTGAGAGAATTTTTCTTATCTTTTGTTTTTATTGATTTTTTTAGTTGGTGTTGATTCTTTGAAAGGACTCGACAAAGACATGCTTAAATTAATGGGTTTTGCAGGTTTTGATACAACCAAGAATAAAAAGGTATATGTTTGTCTTTTGATGACAGTTCATCAAATTTTTTTATATAAATATAATGTTGCTATCAGTCGTACTAAATAAGTGGGAATTATGTTGAAATGTCTTTTCAATGTACCAATTAATTCAATTTATATGGATAATTTCAGGTGCCAGGTAATGTTGATGGTGTAGTATCAATTAATAAACCACGACGATATCGGCAGTATATGAACAGGAAAGGTGGATTTAACCGACCATTAGATTATGTTGCATAAGATTGGTTCATGTTGATCTCTCGTATCTGTCCAGAACAGACATTTTAGTCCATTTTTTTCTTCAACAGCAGTCAATTAGTAAAGTAACAGTAATGTTTTGATTTGATCGGAAAGCTTTTTTAATAAAATTATGGTTATTTTTGATTTAATCTGATTTGTATATGAGCTTTTTTTTTTGTGACTAATCTTATTCTGAATCATTATTTAGCTTTTCCAAGAAAAAAAAAAAATTAAAAAAATAAACCAGTGTTTTGAAAACGTGACTTCAAAAACTATTCCATTCTTGTCAGATATTCCTACTGGAATGGTCTAACTTTTATAATCAGACTTTCATTGTATATTAAATATTGTGTTCATGTCATAAAATAAATAGAAATTTCATATTCTTCTATGTTTTCTTAAAGTTAGTAAAATTTCATGCATAATTTTAGTCGTTTTGCAATTCTACTGTTCAATAAACTTTTTGAGTGTATCGGTTTAGTAAAAGATTGATAGAAAGTCAATAGAGCGAGTGATTTTGTTTTGTTTTGTTTTGTTTTTTTTTTTTTTCGCGATAGCATAGTAAATATTAGAATACTTCAAGTTACGTAATACTATTGTAATCTCAATATAATTAAAGCAACAAATTATCTTTTCGAAATTTAATATTAGATGTGGACATAATTAAAGGTTTAATACGGTTCATAGTGGTTCCAAAAATAAATGAGTGATTTAATAATTATCTGAAATTTGCATATTTGTGTGATGTGATAAGATCGATAAAGTCAAGGTTCCATACGATTTATTGTGATCCGGAAAATAAATGAATGAATTAATAATTGTATGAAATTTACATATTTACGTGATAGGATCGCTACAAATATAAAATGTTTGGATAGCTTAATATGGATGAAGTTATTCACGAATGATTCAGTCCATACGATCGGCTTATTGAATTTTGTAGGTTATTTTTTCCGAAAAAAAAAAAAGGACGAAAACGGAAGAGAAGAAATTTACGATTAAATATTATTTAAAGTTATGATAAGTTTTAACAATTTATAAAATTGTTTGAATTTTTAAAATTTCTAAAAAACATAAATCATTCGTTGTATTCTATAGCAAATAATT
Organism: Brugia pahangi; assembly: GCA_012070555.1. NCBI lineage: Eukaryota > Metazoa > Nematoda > Chromadorea > Rhabditida > Onchocercidae > Brugia > Brugia pahangi. Next base: position 1,709,779 of record JAAVKF010000008.1, on the reverse strand, counting down.
GTGAAAATATGATTGAAAATAAAACTGAATCAAATGGAATAAAAAGGAGAAAAGCAAATTCAGTCATTCACAAAGATATGAAGGTGATAATATTAATATGAGAAATGATTATCCAGTCAATTATTTATTTAATTATTTATTTAATTATTCAAATTTATAAATTTACATATTCGTAGTTTTATAAAACTAAATAAATTACTATAGTAGGGATTGTACTAATAATTCATTTATTTAAATATTTTTTTTTTCTTTTATTTCTATAATAATGATTAAATTGAAAATATTTTTCAATATGTTATAAATGCAATTTGCTAATTGTTCATTTTTACTTATCTCTTTTTTTCTTTTTTTTTTTTTATTTATTTTTTATAAATATAATTAAAATAAAACTTAGCAAATAAATCATTTATTGTTGATTATAATTAAAATTAAAAACAGATGGATTATTATTACTTTTCAAAACATTTAACAATAACAAACATTTATCAATCATTATGCAATGAATTTCGATTGTTAAAATATATCACAAATAATTGGCTCTTATCAAATCAACATAATAATCAAAATGCTTTTAAATATATTCAACATTCAATTGATGGTTGTATTCCACGCACATTAAAAGTATAATCTTAATATTATATATATATTTTTTTTAAATTAATTAAATGAATAATTTATTAAATAAATTTTTGCAAATATAATTAAACAAAATTTTCATCGTTTTAGCATTAATTAAAAAATGCTAAAATGTAACACAAATAATTCTGCTATTATTGATTAATAAATTATTTACTTTTGTTAGATAATAAATAACTAAAAAAAAAAAAAGGAGAAATGTTTATACTAAAATTTAATCTAACTGTAAAAAAAAAATGCATTTAAATTAATTAATAAACAATGAATAAATTATCATTTATAGATTATACATAAGTACAATGATTAAAAACAATTTTAAAGAAAAAAAGAGAAATTATTTAAAAATTTATTTAAATGTGTTTATTTTTTCTGTTTATTAGAATTTATAAAATACTAAAAAAAAAATTTTTTTTTTTTTAAAAAAGAATTAAATTTATTAAAGTTTATGTGTATAATAATTTTATTTAAACAAATTTAAAGTTATATTTGATTATATTTTAAATGTTTAATTTGAATATAATAGAAATTAATATGAACAAATATGTTGGAAAAAAATTTTTTTCTTATTGTTATTTAGTTAGTAAATATTTTTAAGTGAAAAGGAAAAAAATTTTTTTTTTTTTTTGATGCAATATTCAAAAATTTTTAACTAATTTATAAAATGAGAAAAATAGATTAAAATTTTCAAAAAAAAAAAAAAAGACTAAAAAGGAAATTTTGCATTCGATATAAATTTTTAGTAATATTTTTAAAAATTGAGCAAATATTTCTAAAATAATTTAAGATTATTCTTTTTACAGGTAAATGCGCAACGTGTTATACGTGAAGATGGCAAAATATATATCGCATGTGAGGGGCCTAATTATGGTACAGTTTATGATTTTTGGACACTTGTTTGGCAGGTAAAATAAATATATAATTTAAAAATATAATTTTTACTTTTAAAAAATATAATTCTTTTCACAAAATATAATTTACAAATATAATTTTTATTTAACACTAAAAATTTTATAAATTTAAAAAAGAATTTTTTTTAATAATAATTAAATTATAATTAAAGCTAATAAATAAATTGTTTTATATGAAGATTTTAAATTTTTTAAAAATTAGAAAACATAATTTTTATTTCTTAAAAATTTATTAAATTAAAAAATTTTACACTATAATTAAAAATTTTTTCTAATAAGCAATTTTATAAATTTTTTTTTTTTGCATTTTACTGCAAAAAAAAAAAATTTAGTATTTAGGAAAATGTAAAAACTATAATATCATTGAATTTTCCGTATGAGGAATGCCTTTATCCGGATTCATATCAGAAAAAATATGAAACAATTCAATATTGGCCTATTGTCAATGGTAAAACATATAATTATATGCCATTTAAAATAACTTGCATTAATAGTTTTATGATGGTAAGTTGCATACGATTGATAAATTCCGGATAATAGTATTGTTAAAAAATGAAATATAGACAAATGATAAGGGATAAAATGGAATATAAAAAATTTTTAAATAAGTTTGGAGGATTAAAATAAATATAAATGATTATAATATAAGATTAAAATAAATATAAATGATTATAATATAAGATTAAAATAAATATAAATAATTAAAATATAAGATTAAAATAAATATAAATGATTATAATATAAGATTAAAATAAATATAAATAATTAAAATATAAGATTAAAATAAATATAAATAATTAAAATATAAGATTAAAATAAATATAAATAATTAAAATATAAGATTAAAATAAATATAAATAATTAAAATATAAGATTAAAATAAATATAAATAATTAAAATATAAGATTAAAATAAATATAAATAATTAAAATATAAGATTAAAATAAATATAAATGATTAAAATATAAGATTAAAATAAATATAAATAATTAAAATATAAGATTAAAATAAATATAAATAATTAAAATATAAGATTAAAATAAATATAAATAATTAAAATATAAGATTAAAATAAATATAAATGATTATAATATAAGATTAAAATAAATATAAATAATTAAAATATAAGATTAAAATAAATATAAATAATTAAAATATAAGATTAAAATAAATATAAATAATTAAAATATAAGATTAAAATAAATATAAATAATTAAAATATAAGATTAAAATAAATATAAATGATTATAATATAAGATTAAAATAAATATAAATAATTAAAATATAAGATTAAAATAAATATAAATAATTAAAATATAAGATTAAAATAAATATAAATGATTAAAATATAAGATTAAAATAAATATAAATGATTATAATATACGATTAAAATAAATATAAATGATTATAATATAAGATTGAAATAAATTTATATAAAGAAAACAACAGAAAAAACTTATGAACAATGTGAAATAAATATTAATAGAAGAAATATTAATAATCAAATTAAAATGAATTAAACTTTTATTGTATTAATAATATTATTTATTAATTAATAATCAAATTAAAATGAATTAAACTTTTATTGTATTAATAATATTATTTATTAATTAATAATCAGATTAAAATGAATTAAACTTTTGTTGTATTAGTAATATTATTTATTAATTAATAATCAAATTAAAATGAGTGAGATTTTTATTGTAATTAATAAAGTTTATTAAATTTCATATATATATATATAATCAAATTAATTACGCTTTTTTAAAATTTTAGTAAAAAAAAAACTTTAAAAAGAAACTTTAAATTCTAAATAATTAGATATTAATTTATAAAATAATATTAGGCAGATTGTAAACATTATGCAACTAATACTAAAGAATGTGTTTATCGATTAACACAACTTTGTATACAAAATTGTAAACAAAAAAATGACCGTTATCTTACACATATATGTTATTATCGTTGGCCAGATGGACGTTTGCCATTACCTTGGGGAAGAGAAAATACCTTAGCTAAAGCTGCTAATACATTATTGAAATTATTTTTAATGGTAAACAATATTTATTATTTCTCTTCTTTTAATTATCATTAATTAAATAATTAATATTAGATTAATTGATTGCAATTTTATTGTTTCATTTGATTTTATTATTAAATAATAATGATAAATGATTACTGATTTTAAGTAAATTTAGTTTTAGTAGTAAGAATTTTTTATTTTTTGTTCTTTTGTTTGCTTTTAATTGGGAAATATAAAAATTTGTTAAACAAAGCAAGATTTTTTTTTTTTTTTACTAAAATTTAATTATTTTAGTTGTAGTAAGAATTGTTATTTCTATTTTTTATTTTATTTATACTTGTAATTAAAGTATATAAAATATAAAGTAGTGATAATATGTTAGATAAATACTTCAATTAAAAAATAGTTATTATAATTTATAGACAACATAAAATATTAATTAATGAAAAATGAATTTTTAAAGTTAAGAAAGAAAGAAATTTTTTTTTCTTAATTAAGAAAAATAAGAAAATGTTTTTCTTAATTTATTAGAAAAAGATTTTTTTTTTTTTTATTCTAATTACTAGAATATTTTAACTAAACATTAGTATCATCTCTGTTTAAATTTAAATTTAATACAAATTTGATAAATAATATTTTTCATGTTTAATTTTAAATTTAATACATTTAATAATTAATATTTTCTGTCTTATAAATTTACAGGTAAGCAATGATAAAACATTAATACATTGTCATGCAGGTCGTGGTCGTACAGGTGTTCTTCTTGCATTAGATTTTGCTATGCATCAACTTAGAAATTTACAAACTGTAAATATTAAGGTAAATGAAATAAATTTGTCGCAAAATAGAATTTGAAATTAATAAAAAAAAAAAAAATTAATCAAAATTATTTGTGTTAATTTTTGTAATTCTAACAATTAAATTAAATATATTAAATCCTTCAAATGCTTTCATTGCAATAATTTGTATAATTTAAATTAATAAACAAACAAATAAACAAATAAATTAACATATATAAATAAATAAGGAAATTAATATATTGAAAAACGAGAAAAAACTAATTGGAAATATAAACATTAAAATTAACGCTTTTTTTTTAAAATTTTTTTTTTTAAGAAATAAATAAATCATTTTAGTCACATTCATTTTATTCTTAAATAAATTATTATATATAGTAAATCTTAATGAAATTAAAATATTATTAACTAATATAGTTTTTATTTTTTATTTTGCTAGTTTATAAAAATAAAAATTTATCTTTATTTTTGTATAATTATTTAAAGAATTATTATTTTTACAGTTTTTAAAAAATTTTTCATTTCTTTTTTTTTTTGATAAAAAAGATAAAACAAATTTAAAAAAAAAAAAAATTATTTCAGGCAATAATTGAAAAAATTCGACAACAACGACCAGGTGCTGTAATCAATCACTGGCAATATATTTATATTAATTTAATTATTGCTGAACAGGTTAATTAAATGAAAATTAAAATAATTTTAACCAATATTTTGTTTTCTTTCTTTTCTCTCTTTTTTTTTTTAATCATTTTTACTGCTATACCAATAATTTTTTACTCTTCTTCTACTCTCTCTCTCCTTACTTTTTTTCATATTTTTTTTTAGCAAAAAGAAATTATTTACAAAAATTGAACTAATATATTTGATTAAAATTTTTAAAATTATATATTGATATTATAATAATATTTATTAATACATACATACGTAACATTGAAATTTATATTTAATCATAAATTAAAATTTACTTTTTTTTTTCGAATTGATTCGATTATTTTATTTTGTTACAAATTTTTACATTATATCAAATAAATATTTTTAATTTTGTTTTTTTTTAGACTTATCAAATGGGTTGTATATTAGATCATATTAATGGTTATCATATAACACAACAAATTATCGATAAGCTTTGGATTAAGCTGGAAAATGATATGAATGAAAATTGCTCACATAAAATATTATTATGATATGAATGATATAAATTAATTAATAAAAAATATTTTTCATTTTTATTGAATGAAAAGGAAAATTTATCACTTTTTATCACTTTGAAAAGGAAATTTATCACTTTTTATCACTTTGAAAAAGAAATTTATCACTTTTTATCACTTTGAAAAGGAAATTTATCACTTTTTATCACTTTGAAAAGGAAATTTATCACTTTTTATCACTTTAATCGTTTAAATTCATATTTGTACTTTTTAATAATATGTCATGTACATAAGTTTTATGCATGCATTTAAGTTTTATTTCGATAAAATTTATAAATTTAATTTTAATTGATGCTGAATTTGGATTAAATATGAAATGGAAAATGCTATGTTTAATTTAAATTTGCATTTTGAAACTAAATTTAACTAATAAATTTTAATGAATAATATTGAATCAAAAAATTTGCGAATGTTTGCTAATTTGAAATTTAAACAGTAAATTTTTTTGAGCACAAAAGATTTGATTAAATTTAAAATCATATTATATAACTTAAATTCTAAATTGATCCATTTAAATTGTAAAATTTAGCACAGCTTATGATTTGTAATTTTAATTTCAAATTACATTGATTACATATAATTTCTACTGATAAGCTAGCAGTAGGAATCGTTTGGAAATTGCTAAAATTAAAAAAATTGCTGAAAAAAAAATTTTTTTTCGGACTGAACTTGGATTTAAACTTGAAATATGATTAAAAGGTATTCTATGGAATTTAAAAAATTCCGAATTTGAACTTAAATTTGAATTCGAATTTAGAATGTGATTAAAACATATTATCTTTGAAAATTCCTCAGCAATTTAAAAATTTCTAAATTGAAATTTGAATTTCATAATTGATTAAATGATATTAATCAGTTCAACCATAATAATAACAACAAACCTTCATTATTGAAATAATTGAATTTTAAAAGGTATTCTAAGGAATTTAAAAAAAAAAAAAATGCAAAAAAAAAATCTAAAAATGCATACGTGCAATTTCTCATTTGAAACAGCAATGCTACGTGCAAAATATAAAAGTTAATTTGGAATGGATCTGTGTGCGGTATATAAGGGCAGAAGTGAATTGTTTGCATGAAATTTAGCTATTAAAGTAGAGATGTAATTCTTAAAATATAATTATTAATTTTCATAAACTTTTTCGATTTGTAAATTTTCATTTTCAAATTTTAAGTTTAATAAATTTGATTAAAATTAATTGGCTAAATAATAAAGATTAATTAGTTAGATTGCACTTAAAGTAAATTTGATCGAAATTAAGTACCTAATCGATGAGTGAAATTAAATACTCGATTGCATTGTTAATCATAAATTGTGTTAAATATAATTTATTTTTATATTTAGAACTATTATTCTATTTTAATTGATGATTTGTTTGACTTTAAAGTACTGACAATTCTTGTTTAAAATGATAAATGTTAATAGCAGATTTACAGTTCTAGATTAGCAATTAGTTTTTAGATTGTCGATTAATATCAATTAACAATTTCAACATGAAATTTTTATATTATTGATTATTAAATTATAAAATGGCAGAAAAAAATGAAGTTACTTGAAGATAGCGTTATAAAAATTATAAAAAAAAAGATAATTTGTATTTTAGGATATTTTATTATGTAACACTTTTGATTTTATTTTTGCTATATCTTTTTTCCTGCCTTTATATTTCAGCTTTTATAATTTATATTTCAGGATTTCTGGTGCGATCAAATGGAAATAATACAAAAAAAACGGTCGAGAAAAGGCTTAAATGTAAGTTATTTTTTTTAACAAGTTATAATTATCAGCAATAAATATAAACGAAAGCTTTCCTTAAATTAATTTATATCGTTAGCTGAATTTACAGTGAGTGAGTTTAAACAGTTAATTTTTTTTTTCGTCATTACTGCTACATCAATGTAATATTTCTAGAAATATAGATCCGGAAAAAGTACAGATTATTTTAGTGGGAAGCAACATTTCCGGATGAACCGGTTGGCGAAAAATCACGATCATTTCTACAACGTGTGGTATTCATTACTGCATCACATATCCTTTATACCAGAGGTTTACTTCCAGTAAAATGCTTCAAGAAACGTCAAATTGAAAGTATGTAAATTTTTTTTTCAATTTGTTTATTGAAAGATAAGAACATTTGAAATTCAAATATCATTCACAGCATTATCTTTCAATAATAGAATAAAGATTTAAATTTTTAATTAAATGAAATAGCAAATAAAAAGCAATGTCTAATGCTAATAAGTATTAAATATACTATTGATAATAACATAAATGATAATACGAATGTTAGCAGTCGTTAGCAATAAATGATAAATACAATGCTGATGATCATTTGAATATGCATAATACTTAAAATAAGATATATCATCTTATTAGTCATTTAGTGATAAAGCAAAAAATGCATTTTAATGAATTCTTTTTTAAATAAGGAAGAAAGATTTGGAAGAAATCATTTTTTTTTTTTACAAAAAAAGGATGTTTACTTTTTTTTGTTTCACTCAGCAAAAAAAAAAAATTGATTAGATTTGGAATTCAGTGGATTAATACAAATGTGACTGTATTTGTAATATAATCTCTCAGTTATATTCATTATTGGTTTGTTATTAAACAGTTAACCGGAATTTTTAGAATGGAAGTTTTATGTTGTTCGAGCTGAAGCTGAAGGCAAAGATATTGTTCATGGTCTTAAAGGTGTTATGGAAGCGATTGAATTTGCATATGTAAATTTTTTTTAAGTTCAAAAAATTTGATTAAATTCTAAATTCGAAAAATCTCATTAGTCATAATTTCTCCCTATTGCACTTGTATTTTTAAATGATGCTGTTATAACTAACAAAATACAAACTTGGTTGCTTTTTTCTTATTTTACGAATTGAAAAACATACTAATTGAAATTTAGCAATATATATTCAAAAGGCTGAATCATTGTAATCTAAAATCTAATCAAAAACTTAAAAACTCAAAATTTCAGTTTAACACTTCAATTCTTTTTTTTATTAAATTTTACAGTTGTTGTTAAAAGTTATCTAACCATTTGTTTAGCTGTATCTTTTGAACCACCAACAAAATTATAATTTAAATGAAAAAGAAGTAAAAAGATTCAATGAATGGAAATGAATTTCATTCTACAAATGAAATCAAAATTTTTATTGAAATTTCTAGTTACGTGACTTCATCATAATGGTTGCTGATCGTGACAGAGAAGATGAATATGAAGCTTTGGAAATTCACCGGATGTCATTTTTTTATGATTCTGATCAAGCAGAAATGATCCTTACAAGGGAAGTGATATCTTCTAAATCGAATAGATCTAGTTTTGAACTACTGATAGATTAACTTGTAGATAAAAAAATTTGCTATATGTAATTTGCATTATACAATTATAAAAACTGCATGTCAATAATTTTATTAACATACAATTTTAATATTTGTTTTAATAGGAAGTTTTTAAAAATTATAACAATTTTCAATTTTTTTTTTTTTTTTATAGCACAAAAGGTGAGAAAGTCGCTGCTATTAAATATACAGGAATTACACAAGCGCGCAAACAATTTTTTCATTTGATTCGTCGTGTCACTGCATATAAAAATATGATGGATCCATTACCACAGAATATTTGCACTATTTTTAAGCTTACCTACTATGATGAAAGTAACATTTTTTTGTGATAAGTTTTTTAATATATTGTTGTAAATTTATACATTTTATATACTATCATGCTTTGCTATGATGAAGATTTAATAGTAACTGAAGCAGTTAAGAAATTACTGTCTCTCAATACTTCAGTAAGTTAGCGCAAACTTTCATTAGGTTGATGAACTTATTGTCTGGATATGGATTTATAAAAAATATAAATTTAACTTATACTCAGTTATACAAAGATATAGAAAACAACTGTGAATCTTCATTATCAATCTGACATTTTTTTTTTTTCAGGGACACCTTCAAATTATGAACCACAAGGTTTTATTGCTGATGAAGGTCTATTCCACTTTCCGAAAGAAGTTGAACCATTGTTGACTGGTAGATTTGATTGTGAAAAGCACATGTATGTTTTTTATGTTTTTTTTTTTTTTTTCTGGACAGCGTTGCATTGGTTTATTGAGAAATCTTACTTAGAAACCAATTTATTTAGGATTACAACATCAGTTCATTCGATTTTCATGAAAAGTGTAACCGAAATGAAATCCCTGATGCAAGCTGATACCAATCAATTTAGCAACCCAGTTTCTCGTGATACCACTATCTGCTCTTCACCAACGAAAACTTTACGATCATTCTCAGTATGTAGCGATGAGTTTTCTCAAGTTCAAGTAACTTATTTTACTTAATTTTTTTCTTTTCGTTTTGATTTTTGAGAAATTTTTCTTTCAGTTGAAAGGAAATTTTCATTGTAAATGAATTTTTATTTGCTTATTGCAGACAGTTGATAATGAGCAGCAAAACGATTCGATTCAAAGCATTGAATTAATGACATCATCGTCATTCATTGATATTAGCGGCACACTGGAAATTACAAAAATTTGTCACACACCTTCAAATACATGTGATAAGGATAATTCTAATGATACAAGTTGATTATCTATTAGAAGAAAAACACATAAATATAAAGAATTGTTGTTTATGCATTCAATTTTTTTACAAATTTGGTAGGATCAAACAAAAAAACTTTGATTTTAGCTGAGTCAAGCATCTCGGAAGATTCAAAATTATCAGCTGGAACAAATTTTTATCAAAGTAGAACAGTACCAGCTGGAAGAACGAAATTTAATGGGTCAGTCATACTCTGCTTCACTAAACATAAATTACTTGATTTCTTCTGAGATAGATTTGATTATTACAGTCGGAAAGTATTTGGAACAATGAGTTGTTATCACGGGAAAAATATCGAAGGACTAAAATTAAATTCAAATTGAATCAAAACATGCAATGCATAGTCTTCATTATTTCGAAATCACTCTTTTACTGGATACCAGTTACTTTTCCATGCTATCAAAACTATCCCAATGTTATTGTTTTATTGTTTGTAGTGGATAGTATATAAAAAATCATTTAATATCTTGTCATAACAATTCATTCAACCATTTCCAAATTTTCTAGCAAGTTGTATCAAAATATAAAATGAGTTATTCAGTTTGTTGAGAAATATATTTCAGGAGAAAGATGGATGGCGATCGTTTCAAATGATCGTCTAATGATAAGAAGAGACGAGAAAAAAAAAGAGTTGAGAAAGTACTTTATCAAATTATTCATCGTTTTTTTCTGCTGATTTATTGTTTAAACTTTGTTTATTGTTTAAATTTTATTGTTGTTATTCATTCCATGCTTAGTAATTTAACATTCGCAAATTGTTCTTTGTTTTTTAATTTTTTGTGCATTGAACTATATCCTCACCAACATTTGCTTCAAAAAAAAGGGAAAAAATGAAAAAAAAAAGATGCATTAAAAGTCAAAAATAATCACACAAAAAAGATTTTGTTACTTTTATAAAACTAGAAACTGAATAATAATTTCTTATAATAATCGAATATGTGACAGTTAATAAAAGCAAATGTTGTTATTTCCACATTGATAATAATCTCTAATAAATTCAACAATCTCATCATTGCTATCATTCATTGATTTCTTTTGCACATTTATTATTGCTTACACTTATTTATGTAATATCAAATTACTATAAAAAAGAAAGTCGGAATTAATGCCGCACAACAAGTCCTTCATTTCAAATATTGACAGTAAGTCAACCTAAGCCCACACAATCCACGTTTTAACCAAACGTAAGCCACGCAAACACGATAATTCAACTTACGTAGTTCGAATTTTATGCGAATTATACTTCGGCATACAGTGCCTTCGGCAGCATTTTAAATGCTCAAGGTGGATTGTTCTTTTTTTTTATAACTTTTCTTTTTTTTTGATTTTTATAAATAAGTTAGGGTTATTAGAGGATTTTCATTATTAAAGATGTAACATTAATAGAATAGAATTTGTCGTAATAACTTATTTTGTACTTTTAAAAAATGATAAAAGTGATGAGTCATATTAAATTATATCTATGAAATTACTGCTAGAAACGTATATAATGAGAATTTCCTTTTTAATATTGCTGTTTCTAGTGAATGACATTTTAAATGTTAAAATGTGTAGTTATGCGATTTTAGTATATCAAATTGAAATAGAAGGTTTTTTTTTTTTTGATGATAGAATTTGATTAAACTTATCTAATTGTAATATTAGGTACATCTATGAAAAACGTTATACTGATACAAATGCTTAACTTAAATTGATTTACTCTGATTGATATAAAATCTGACATCTGACAAACAAGTGATGGAATTTTTTAAGATTTTTATGCACTTTTAGTCTGAGTTCTTTCATCAGTTTATATTTGGTTATGTATTTCAGTTATTTCAGGTTACATATGTGAAATTTTATAAAATAGATTTTTGGAACTTATCGAAATTATTATGGGTAATTTATTCGGCAAACAACGGCCAGCTCTACCACCAGTATCACAACAGGACCAAGCCATTTTGGTTAATAGCTTTTTTTTCTTTAAGAATTTTATTTGCCTAGAAATAAGAATTGGAAGTTGTGTGTGATTACCTATTCAAATCAAGCTCACACTCGATGTAAATACTTTTCTATTAGAGTTAGAAGCAGAAATTGGTAGTTCCATTCCTTAGTTTTTCAAAATTCATTAACTTCAATCTCTTAAATGAATTTTAAGAGAGATTTCCGAAAATCTCAACTTTAAAAAAATAATTGCTTTATTTTCGGACATAATTTCTGTTTTTCTGAGCTCGCTGATTTGGTATTTGCAAGAAAATTCTTGAAAAAGAAAAAAAAAAACGTCTTTGTTTTTTATGAATTTCATTTTACAGTGAGTTCTATTATTTTAGCCTTAGTTCTTCCAGCGTACTGTTTACCAACTAGCTGAACTTTGTGAAATTAGAGAAATTTGACAAGATTTGCTTGGAATACTCTGTTGTTTCAATTCTGTTAGATATTATTTATATCTCAAAACAATGATAGTTCAATCTGTGAAAAAAAAAAAAAAAAAACTTTAGCTTGTTTTAAGATTCCTTGAAATACTTATTAACACATGCATGAAATAAATGCAAAGTTTATTTTTTTTTTTTCATTAAAACCAGAAGGATAATTTGTAGCAGTTAAAAAATCAAAGAGATAAAATGAAGCAATATATAAGGAGAAATGAGAAACAAATGGAACGCGAGAAGGATTTGGCGAAACAATTGATAAAAGCGAACAAAAAAGAGTAAGCTTTTCATCTTTTCCGTATTTTATATATAAATTATAAAAGTTTAATCCAGTTATTTTATACATAAAATTCCTCTTTTTTTTCATTGCATTTAACTTTGCTATCATGTTTTTATTTACAAACTGAATTAGATATATGGATTTTTTTCTCTCGATCATATTTTAACTACTTTGACTATATCTCTCCTATAGTCTGCTAAAGAATTAAATCAATTGGTCACAGCTATATTTTGTGTTATCACAAAACATATAAGCGTAATATGAATTTATAGATTGATCCTAACTTAATTTTCTGAAAAATTACAAGTTTGGTTTTCAGTCGTGCCTTATTAATTTTAAAGAAGAAGAGATATCAGGAATCAATGACTGAAAAAATGTTGCAACAGCTAGATCAAATTGAAAGAATGGTACTTTTTTTTCAAATATTTTGATAATATTTGTTAAGGTTTGTCAGGTTTGTTTTATTTCTCTTATCATTATAAGAGAAATAGAAGAATATTGTAGGTTATTAAGTATTGTAGTTATAAGAATATTATTGTAAGAAAAATAGAAGGTACAAATAATATCTCAGAATCAAGTGAGTTTGCATTAATTTTCCAAGTGATACCATAAAAAAGGAACCATTCTTAAAGGTAAGTGATTTGGAATTTGTCGTCATTGAGCAGAAAGTGGTGGAACAACTGAGGCATGGTAATGAAGTCTTGAAACGGATGAATCAGGTAATTAAATTGTCTAAATGTTGTTTGAATTTATGGATAATTATTTCTGTATTGAATTGTAGTATTAGCTTTAGAACTTTTATAAATTTTCAAATTAGCAGAAAAAAACGTCTAGATTTATAAATTTGTTTATGTCTAATGGAGTGTTTTGCTCGGGAATGGCGTACATTTATTGAGTTTTTTCGAAATATTTAGAAATTTGAATATTATAAGTCACAAATTTGGAAATTTCCAGTAATTTATGTTGCTTCTGATTAGTTTGCAGTAATAACCTAGATTTTCTCTCCCTTAAGCACATACAGATTTATAATTGATGTTATAAATATAAAGTCTGTAAAAAAAAAAAAAATTGTACAAATGCTTTTCTTTCAGATGATTTCAGTTGACGATATCGAACGAATCATGGATGAGACAAAGGAGGCAGCGGAATTTCAAGAAGTAAGTCAGATACTTTCAAAGAATTTTCATGTTTTCATTTATCTGTTATAATTGAAGTTATAAATATATGTGTTCAAAAATTCAAATGTTTAAAAGTGCTTCGTACAGGAAATATCAAACATGCTTAGTGGTAAGCTCGGCGAAGATGATTTGGAAGAAGTCGAAAAGGAATTTGCGAAATTAATAGAAAATGAAGGCGAGCTTGATTTTCCAGAAATCCCATCAGAGTCGTTGTTTGCTAAAATACCTGACAAAATAGGTAAGCCTCTCCATTAAATGGTTTACAATGAACAAAGTGAGAGAAATTTCTAATATATGGAAAATATGGAAACGCCGTCAGTTGACTGCGTGTTATACATTTAAAATCTTAAAATATATTTGAAATCCTTTTGATCAAGGAAATTTACCAGTTTCCTACGTTTAGTTAGCTAGAAAAATAGTAAAATGAAATTCTGCTTTTATTTTACTTTAAATCATAGTTTCTCAAAAATTGCTTAATCCATGGACATAATCTTTTTTTTCAATTAAGACAATTTTTATTCTGTCACATATTATACCATTTGTAACTGATATCATAATAAAATTGAAGGCGATTTAGGTTAATATGCAATGATACAGGAATTGCAAGTGATTTCTTTGCCATCACTATCATGCTTACACAATGTTGACTTCAATAGTTTTTTTTTTTTTTTTCCAGATCATTAAAATGATCTTTTATTATTTGTTTTGTGATAATGAAAATTAATTTTAGAAGAGAGGCGTGAAAGAGTAGCATTGGAAGCATCGTAAGATGTGGATTCCAAGAGCTGAAACATTCATTTAGATGTGCTGTCGCTGGTTAAAAAGTAATGATAAGTTTTCACATCATTTGTTTTCGTTTTTTTATCCGAATAGTTCTTATTTTACTTGTCATGCTTTATTGCTACTGTTTAAATGATTAAGTATATACTAGGAACTGCTTATAGCAATTCCTTGTAGTTATTCCGGTTTTTACAAAAATTTTCCAATATTTTTCGGAAGAAATTTAATACAAAACTTCGCACAGAAAAAGGAATCAGTAATTGAGCAATAGTTTCTGTTATTTCATGAAATATTGCCTTTCAAGTTTATTTCGTTTTTGGAAACATTTAATTTTGTTGTATGATTCTATTTTGTTCATTTCTTCTGTGATAAGTTGTATAAATATAACTGCCTGAATAAAACGATTTTTTTTTCTTTTCTAATCTTTCCCTTTGATTAATTTTGATAACCCAAATATACAAAGAAAATTGAATTGAAACTTTCATTTCTTATTTCAAATTAGAAATATATTCGCAGTAACACTGTTACATCATACCAAACAACAATTTATTATTACACAATGAGTTCATAATATGTCTTTTGTTGTACATAAATCACAATTGAATGACCTTTTCAAATGTGAAAGGTCATCTTAGAAGCATTCATGAAAAGCATTAATGTGCCTCGGAAATGGTTAAGAGGTATTAACCTTTCAGCATGGCCATATATGAGTGGTGCATGATTTCTCGTCATTGGCATCCGTTTTAGTTTGTCACTGATGCGGCGGAATTGAACCTTCATCACAAGACTTCCATAAAATCGTCCCTAACGAATTGACTATTTATATTACCCGAAGTGGCCGTTTAAATTTCAGGATAATTCTTTTTTTTATTTTTGAAAATTAAATAATTGTTTATAATGTGCTAAAGATTCTGTTAATAATAATAAACTAAAAATTAATTTTTAACAATGATAAATATTAAAAAAAAGAGAAAGAATGAAACAGCTTAAATTATTTAATAATGATAAAGAATTTATTTTGTAAATAGATACCGAATGAATAGTTTAATTTATGATAGCAGCTCTTTGAATAGCCATTTGAACATTATTATTGTTGTTAATTATTATTATTATCATTATCATTATTGCTATTATTATTATTTATTGCTATTATTATTATTTATTGCTATTATTATTATTATTATTATTATTATTATTATTATTATTATTATTATTACTATTTATTATTATTATTTATTATTACTATTATTACTACTTATTATTATTATTAATTATGATTTATTGTTATTATTATTATTATTACTATTTATTATTATTATTTATTATTACTATTATTACTACTTATTATTATTATTAATTATGATTTATTATTATTATTATTATTATTATTATTATTACTATTACTATTATTATTACCATCATCATCATTTAAACGTTATCACATTATCACCATTATTGTTATCAAAAATTTTTCCTTCCTTCTTCGTTCTTTCCTTTTTTCGCTCTTCATTTTAATTACGTGTCTGATATGACAATTTTGAAAGTTCATAACTGATTAATTTTGATTATTAATTTTATTCCATTGATTAAAAGAACTTTTATCATTAATCAATATATTTATAAAACGAAAATATATATATATAATTTTAAATCAGCACAGATATTTATGCTAATTTAAAATGAAATTAATTGAAATGACAATTACATATAAATAAATATAAAATGATAGATTATGATATAAAATGATAAGCATTGCATTACTTTAAATCGAATCGATAACAATTTATCATTATAATCATTGCTGTTATTAAAAAAAAAGAAAGATTTTGTTTTTGTTTAATGTATAATAGAAGTAATTTGAGAAAATGATTTATTTGTTTTTTGAACGAAATACTGAAATTTTTATAAATCCATTCTACTGCTGATCATTGGAAAATTTTTTAGCATTTTTAAATAAAATTTACATATCTTTCTTTTTTATTACACATATTTTAGCATACTTTTAACACAAATACATACTTTAATAATAATTATCGATTGATTAGTTTACTAACACACAAAATAAATGAACAATTGATTATTTATAATTTCTTTAAAAAAAAAAAAGGAAACGAAAAATTTATTAACATATAGCAATGCTTTTAATACAATAATAATTTTTTATTAATCATTTGTGCTTTTTTTTTTTTTTTTTTTTAAACATAATGTTTTCAAACATAAAAAATATTTCATGAAAAAAAAAAGTTTAATAATTAAACAGATAATTAATTCTTTGTCACAAGAATGAAAAAAATAAATGAGAAAATATTATTTCATATGTAAAATTATTTATATTTTTTTAATTTTTTCTTTTATTTTAGAATTGTAATTACAATATTGTCAGGTAATTGAAATTATAATTACAATGTTTTTCTATTATTTTTCACTTTTTCTCTTTTTTTGCCCTAAATGGAATTTTATCATATCAATAGTATGACAATAATGATACTGGCAATGTCATCTAGTTGCAAAATTGAAGAATTAGTAGCTTCATCTGATCTTAAATTAATAATTTACCTGTTGTTACTAGCATTAGATAGATTAATCGACTTCAATGATAAATATGAAACAAAAAATTAAGGTGGTGATAAAAAAAAAGCTGTTAATTAAAATTAAAATTAATTAAACTAAATGAATAGATTCTGATATGCACTAGCATTACTAGTTTACAATTAATAGCAATCTCATAAATTATCTATCAATTCTTTAATTACTTAATGATATCAGATGTTATTTTCAATGATAATTTTGCAACAAACAACATTGTGTAGCTGCTCATTTGTCAGAAATTTGTGATTTAAAAATTTTAATTTCTTTATTTTTTTATTCTTTCTTTTTATCATTTACTATTAATTTATTTTCAGTGGTCATTAATGATGTAGAAAAATTTTTAGAAAAATGAAATTTGATTTCAAATTAAAGCAATGTAATTTTTTAATTTTGTTAAAAAAGATTGATAAATTTTTTTCTTTTGAATTTCTATGCCTTTTCTTGTGATAAAATTTCGAAAAAGAAAAATTGATTTCTTTTTTTTTTTAATTGCATATTTTTTAGTTCTCCAAATGTCTCTTTCACTGTTTCATATCGAATTTTTTCTTTTCTGAAACTTCTAATGATTTGGATTATTTTTCCATTATTAATCAATCGATGATAAAATTTTTTCTTATCTATAAAAATGATTTGAATTACTGATATAATTATGTGAATAAAATACTGCACAAATTGCGTTTGATAATCGTTTTTTTTTTCTGTTTGAAATGAGTGATAAGAGTATATTTGTATTGATACTGTGATAACATATCACACTATCTCTTCGAATAATCCGAATGATTACTTTTCATTTAGTAATGCTTCTTCTTAAAAAAAAATAGTTCAAAAATTTAAACTGTTATAGATACTGCTTTTTTGGAAACTTTTTTTTTCTTTTTTTTCGAAAATTTTTAGAAACCCATACGCTAATTAAAATTAATTAGTTAGACCTGAAGTTATTTATTATCTTTCTTAAAAATTTCATATTCAAATAAGTTAAAAACGGTAGAAATTTTATTTTATTTCATTTTTATTAATAATTACCAACTATTTAAAATGTTCATAGCTAATTAGTCAGTCTTTTTTGAAAAGTATTTATGCCAAATGCTTGTTTTACAAAAATGATATAGCACAGAAGTATCAGAGAATCCGTGATAAGTTTTAATCAATTCGATACATTTCATTTTTATTTATTTATTAATTTTTTTTTATTTGCTTGCAGAAATTTATTAATTTTGACATGCAAATATTAGCAACAATTAGTGCAAATGCATGATATAACTTTTTAACTATTATTTGAACATAATACCTAAATTTTTTTTGAATTTCAAGAAAATTTTCCAGGTGTGTGTGTGTGTACATATACCTATGAAAGAGTGCGAATCGGTTACTTCTGGATTGCACCAATCATTTATAAGTATTCATAAATATTGTATAAAACGCATTTTTATTATAATTATTGCCGTGATAAGTTTCGGTTTGTATTGCTTAATATATTTTACAAAAATAGTTTACATTGAGAACAATACGAAATAACAATAATTTAAAAATCAAGTAAATATATTAAATTGGTAAGTTAAATACTACAGTAAGTCATATAGTAGTGAAAATGCTTCAAATTGTAAAAAAATTTTAGAATATCTTGCGCATTTATCATAATTCGATTACCATACTGCATTGCATACTGTATTAATTTCTACATATAACGTCATACTGTGTTATGCTGCATCATACTGTATGGTACAGTATAATAGTTACTACATATAGCGTTGAATACTACGATATAATCATACTTCACGCCCTACAACACAGTATGGCACGATTATATCCCTACCGAATGCTACGGTATGGAGACTACCATAGCAATAAATACCATCATTGTTCCAAATATCTTAAATAATGTGATATTTCATACTGTCATACTGTATACTACAGTACCACAATTTATATCACAACAGCGATGAATACTACGACATGCATTTTATGGCCATACTGTAACTGTGCTACAGTAACTGTGCTATATCACACGTCACTGTATACCTTTGCATAAATATATTATATGATTTGTATAGCTGTAAAATTTTCATCAAATAACATAATACTCTATTTTTAATTAACTTTCTGATCATCAGTGAAGTCTAATTAGAACCTAATTATCATCTCTATAATCTAATGATGGATTAATTTGTTGGAAATTAAGTAATTTGTCATCTTTTTTTGCATATTCTAGTAAATTTGTTAACTTTCAATTACGTAACAATAACGCATCTTTAATGATTAAAAAGTAAAAATTTTAAATAATCTTTTAATAATGAAGTGATGGAAAAAATATAAAGGAAAACTGAGAAATTTGTTGCTAAATTAATGACTTTCTATTAAGCTATTCTTTAATTTTTATAGTGATTTAGTGTCTTAAGTAAGGAAGTAAGACCAAAAAAAGAAAAAAACGACGAAAAAAAGACGATTAGTTATGTAAATAATATGTGAAACATTTCTTTAATATTAAAATTAATTTGATGAATGTGAAAAAAAAAATAGTTTTTTGATATATTAACTAGGAAATTCATAATATTCTACAACCATCGAATTAATAATTATCAAAATGCAAGAAAGTTAAGTATGTAAAGGTTTGTTAACTAATTGGAACAATATTAAAAATAGTTCGTAATAATATTTGGATAAAAATTTGAATTAAATAAGAATTAAATTTTTTGCAATTCTTTTTTCTAAAATTTATTGATCATATGGAATATTTTTAGCAGTGTTATTACTATGTCTATTAGTATTACAAAAGAATCAACGAAAAGATGAATTTGATCATTTTCAAAAATCTCATGAAATAAAAACATATTTTGAAAAACTTGTACAAGCAGTAAACGAATCACCAAATCTCAAATGGAAGGTAAAATTTCATTGATAAAATGTTTTTAAATAAAAAGCTTTGAGTAGAAAAAAAAAAGAGTCAAATGATAAAGAAATCAAATTAGAAAACAATAATATTGAATAAATTTGTTATGAATTGTAAAAATGGATCA
The DNA here is from genome assembly GCA_012070555.1 of Brugia pahangi. Lineage (NCBI taxonomy): Eukaryota > Metazoa > Nematoda > Chromadorea > Rhabditida > Onchocercidae > Brugia > Brugia pahangi. Next base: position 1,689,367 of record JAAVKF010000008.1, on the reverse strand, counting down.
AATATTACAATTCAAAAATTTATGTAAATAATGACGGAAAAAAAAAAATTTCACATTACCAATTTCTAGGAAAAAATATTAATAAATTAATAAAATGATATAGCATAATTATAAAATTTGCTAATGATATCTTAAAGATGGAAAATTTTCATAAATTTTATTAATTAATTTTAGGCTAAATACAATCCATTTGGAATACGATCCGAGAAACCTGATATTTTATTCAATAAAATATCTCTAAATGACAAAAGCAATATCATTGGTAAAAAGCTAATCGATGATATTTATAAATTTCATGAATCTAATCATATGAAGCAACATATTAGGTATAATTAAAAATGAAATTTGAAAAGAAATTTTCGAAAATTAAAATTTTTATTTCATTCAAGTCATATGCTCATAATTATTTGTTTTACTATTTATTACTTTATGTGTGATATCTACTAATGATCGATAAAGTTATTACTTTATGCATGATATCTACTAATGATCGATAAAGTTATTACTTTATGCATGATATCTACTATTGATCAATAAAGTATACTGATCATTAGACTAATAATTATGAAAATTTGGGTCAAAAGGTTAAACATGATATTATATTTTCATTGATAATGATGAAGTTAAATAATCTTGGAAATTTTAAATTTTATACCGCAAAGAATCTCATAATCCCGCTAATGATATTTAAAATAAACAAATAAAATATTCATCCTATTTTTGTCGATATATAAAAAAAAATTAGTTAATAATATTTGCAACTGATATACTTTTACCTTTGATCTGTATGTAACTTTTGACACCAAAAGTTTTTGCCTAAAAAAACATACTTTAGTAAAAAATGTGATAGTAATATGTTGTTATTAATACTAGATTAATATACCAATAAAAAGTAATTACACATATTTGATGATCTATTTAATATTATTCCATTTGTTTTCAGGAAATTAAATGATTTTCCGGCTTCGGAACTTCCGGATGAATTTGATGCACGAAAAAAATGGCCACTGTGCTCCTCAATACATAATGTACCAAATCAGGGTGGCTGTGGATCATGTTATGTTAGTATTTATTTAATATTTTAATTATAAAATTGTTGCAAAAAAATTTTTGCAAAAATAATTATTATAAAAGATATACTATCGCACAAATTTTTTTTTTCAAATTTTTAAATTTCAAATTTGATTATTTTAGATGATTTTGTTAATTTAATTAATCATAAAATATTATTCAGCAAAAAAGTGTTATCATTTTATTACTTTTTTTTTTTCTTCATGACAAAAAAAGGCGAAAATAAAAATTGGCCAAACAAAAGATTAATCAAAATTAAACAACAAAAAAATCAATCCGATCAAAAAAAAAAAAAGTTAAAACCAAAAAATTAAAAATAATTAAAAAATGCTGATCAAAATAAATATTTCATTAATGTTCGTAAAAATACGAAAAAAAAAAAGGAATAAAAATGAGAAAAAATAAAAAATTAGAAAATTGCTTTAATATAATTTTAGCATATTTCAAAATATAATTTTATCATAAAAAATATTTCTTTAAACATTTGCAATATTCTTTTAGCGTAGTTTTCTTTTTTTTTTTTTTTTTTTAAATGCATAATTTAATTACGAAAAAAAATATTAATCAATGAAAAATTTTAAATAAATGAAAGCGAAGAAAAAAAAAATTTTTTTTCGATTATTGATTATTATTAATTAGTTAATCAGCTAATTAATTAATAATTTTTAGGCTGTAGCAGTAGCTAGTGTAGCATCAGATCGTATTTGCATAGCAACGAATGGTACTGTGCAAGTTATACTTAGCTCAGATGATATTATTAGTTGTTGTATTGGTTGTGGTACATGCATTGGTGGTGATGCATTAAAAGCTATGATTTATTGGGTTAATGAGGGAATTGTCACAGGTTAAATTTAAATTTAAATTTAAATTTTCATCCCATTTTCATTAAAAATTTTCAATAAATTAACAATAAATAATAGTAATAATAATAAATAGTGATAAAAATAATATCTCAAAAATTTCTTTTCTTCTCGTTTTTTTTTTTTTAATTTTTTTTTTGGAAAAAGTAAAAAAAAAAAAAAAAAAAAAAGGAACGAATTAAAATTTAATATATAATATTGCGTTTTAGCATTACTTCTAATAATAATGTTAATTAAATTTTTTAAAAAAAAAGGAATAAAAAACATATTATCAATAATATTTAAAAATTTTTATTTTTTAAATTTAAAATTAAAGCTAATAGTATATGAGAATAAATGAAATTAATACAGGTGGACGTGATGGTTGTCAACCATATCCATATGACATTAAATGTGGCATACCATGTCCATTGATGGATTTTGTTAAAAATGCTAAAATGCAACGATGTCATCATAAATGTCAAAATATTTATTATCGTAATGATTATTTCAATGATAAACATTACGGTAATTTTTTTATCATATCTTTTATCATATCTTTTTTTATCGTTTTTTATCATATATAATCATTCTTCAATAAATAACATATAAAAATCATAAATTATTAATAGTTAATAAAATATATAGGTACAATTGTTTTTAAAAAAAAAAAATTAATCAATAAAATATAGCATATAGTCAATAAAAAAAGTAATTTAAAATTAATCAATGAATTTTGTTTCAAATAATCAATTTTTCATCTCTGATAACATTTTTAATCCTTTATTTTTAACAAAATTAAAACTTTAATAGGTTAATAGGTTTTAATTATTGGTGGTTAATAGGGGTTTTAAATATTATTTAGCAGGTTTTAAACATTTAAAATAGAATTAAACTGTCTATTACTATCAAACTTATTTTATTTAATCTATTAAAATAAAAGATGAGGAAAAAAGATTGAATCCAATATTTTTTAACTTAATTTTGGTGTCACATTTGATTGATAATTTTTTTTTTCTTTTTTCAATTTAAAAATGAATTTTTACTTCGCAATTATCATTTTAATTCTCCTCATTTAAAATTTTTTGAATTATTTTAAAATTTCAAATAGCTTGAAATTCTCAAATAAAAAAAATTTACTCCTTCTTCTTTTTGAAGAGAAAATTTTTTTAATTTAATCATAATATAGCTAAATAAAAATTTTCTTCTAGCATCAATAGCATATACAATGTTGCCACGTGTCTTATCAGTTACTGCAAATGATAATATTATTGTACCAGCAGTAATGGATTATTTCAATACTAAATTTATTAATAATACCAAAAAATTATTATCATTTCATGAGGTAAAGAAAAAAAAAAAACATAAATAATCATAAAATTGTGTTTTTTTTTTTCTTTTCTTCTTCGTATTTTATTAGATTTAAGTTTAATGTTATCATATTCATTTCTTATTTCATATATATTACATCGATAATTTAAAACATTTTAATTTGTTTGTTGAAATAATCACACTAATATTGTATCTGAAAATTTGATAGATTGATCACATATAATATAAATTACTGCTATTATTATTATTTCATTATTATCATTATTATTATTAATAATATCATTATTATTAATAATATTATTATTATTAATATTATTGTTGTTACCACTATTATTATTATCATTATTATTATTATTTTATCATTATTATTATTATTATTATTATTATTATTATTATTATTAATATTATTATTACCTTTATTATTATTGTTAATACCATTGCTATTACCATTATTATTGTTATTATTATTATTGTTATTACCGTTGTTATTATTATCATTATTATTATTATTATTATTATTATTATTATTATTATTATTATTATTATTATTATTATTATTATTATTATTATTATTATTACCGTTGTTATTATTATCATTATTATTATTATTATTATTATTATTATTATTATTGTTATTATTATTATTATTATTATTATTATTATTATTATTACCACTATAATTATTATTATTAACATTATTATTATTTTCTTATTATTATTATTGCCATTATTATTATTAATATTATTATTATTGCGATTGTTATTATTGTTATTATTATTATTAATATGTCATCTTTTTTTTTAGTTCTTTCTAAATTTGATAAAATTCTTGCAAATACCTAAGCTATTTTTGAAATTTTTATGTATAATTCTTTTATAAAATTTTTCTTATTTAATCAATTACAAATAATAAATGTAAGTTTTTGTTTATTTTTAGACATTAGAAATTTTAAAAAAAGAACTTTATCTCTTTGGACCAATGACAATGGCTTTTCCGGTTGCTGAAGAATTTTTACATTACGAAAATGGTAAAATGTATACAATCAATTTTTTTTTTTTTTTTTAAACTATCATTTCATCTATTTATTAAAAAAATAATTATTGTGTAATAAAAATTTTATTCCATATTTCAGTTTTGTGCTAATAAATTAAATTTATTTTTAAAATATAAATTGAGAAATTTTAAAATTATTTTACTTTTACTTTTTTTTTAATATTGTATTTTCCATTTTTTTTTTCGTTTTATTTCATTTAATAAAATACAGTGATATTATTATTTTATTTAATTTAGGCTTATTTGAATTATTGAAATATAATGATATTAATTGTAAAGTAGAAGAGAGAGAGAGAGGGAATAAGAAAGAAAAAGAGAGAGAGAGGGAGGGAAAAACTTATTAAAAAACGAAAATAGTATTATTTATTATATAGTTTATGAGTTTTTTCTTCCGTAATTTCAGGAATTTATACACCATATCCGGAAAATGGTTTTACGGATCGGATTGTTTATTGGCATGTTGTGAGAATTATTGGTTGGGGTTATGATAGTGATCGAATATTTCATTGGATTGCTGTAAATTCATATGGAAGAAATTGGGGTGAATATGGTTAGCATTTTTAATAAATTTGTTTAATTAATGATTTTACTTTATTTTTTTTTCTTTAATTTAATTCTAATTTCAATCATAAAAATTTTATATTATAGTTAATAATTACTAACTGAAAAGAAGAATCTTATAATATTATAAAATTTCTTTCTTTTTTTTTTTAATTTGATAATTGTTTTTCTCTTTTTTCCAGGCTTATTCCGGATTGATATCAGTTTTCTGAGACAATTTGGCCTAGAATATGAAGCTGCTCTAATTTAATTTAATACTAAAATTCTTATTATAAGCAAAAAAAAAATTTTTTTTTTAGAATTGGTAATTAGTATAAGAACTAATTATTATTAATTATCATTTATTTATTATTATTATTATTATTATTATTATTATTATTATTATTATTTATAGTAGAAGAGAATATTTTCATTGATTATTATTGAAAGTGTTAAAAGTATAAATATAAAAATTTAATCAAATAAATTTTTTTTTTGCTTATGCCTAAATTTCGATGAAATATAAAATTGAAATGTTCAAATGCAAAGTTAATTTTTAAGTTATAAAATATTAGTTAATTAATAAAATAAGTAAATTATTTAAAATGGGGAAATTTAATCAGAAAAAAAAAGGAATTAAATATTAGTGATTTCAACATCAATTTGATTTTTGATAAATTTAAAATTTTATAATATTTTTATAAATAAAATTACAAAGTTTTTAAATTAAAAGTGACGAATTTTAGTTTAATAAACATTTTAAGTTATAATATGAAATGAAATAGAAAGAAGAGATTGATTTATTGAAATTTTTTAAAATTTCATTTCATTAAATTCATCATTTCTCGATAAATGCATTTATTGAGAAATGCTCCATTAATTTATAAATGCATTTTCTTTTTCTGTTTTTTTTTTTTTAATTTTTTTCTTTAATTTTCAACTTTCCTTTTTTTCCTTAATTCATTAAATATAAACAATGCATGAAAATAAATCTATAAGAATAAATAATACTAAAATAATTTAACCAAATTTTGGTTTTTTTTTCTCAAAATTTCATTGCAGTATTTTTTTGCAATTTTTTTCCAAAAATTTTAAAGAAATCCAAAAAAAAAGAAATTATATTCGACTTAGCTTCTTGTTTTAAAATCATTTATTTATATTATTTTAGTATAATTTGATCCATTTATTAAATATATAAACTTAATTATCTTATTTGCATTAAGAATAATAATTTTATGAAATAAATTTGATTTTATAACGTATATATTTTCCTTACCATTATTATTGCATTTTCTAAATCTTTTTTTTTTCTTTTTATATGCTAAGAAATTAAATTCATTAAAAAAAGATTTTTCTTTTAAATTTAGTAATAGATAGATGATAGAAAAATATTATAAGTAAAAGAATGAGAAATGATGAAAAAAACGAAAGGAAAGAACGAAAAAAACAGATAAAATAAAAATAGAAAATAATTTTTTTTTTTTAAATATTTAAAAATTTTTTAATATATTTGTAAAAAAAATGATTAAAATTTGATAGAATATCCCTTTTGCTATATTTTTTTTCAGTAATGTGAATTTTTTACTTTTAATAATTCCTTTACAACACTTCAATATCACTATGATTGTGATGTAAATGATAACAAAAGTATTGCAATACAATGAAAATATAATGAACCGATAAAAGGTCAAGCATTGACCTCATAGGTCAAGTATAATCATCATATATTGGAGAAAATTTTAGCATACAATAAATTTCGATCTAATTTATTCACTATTTAGTTTTAATTTATTCGTACTTTTTACTTTTGAAAACATAAAAGCATTTTAAAATTGATCGTTTTTGTTTTTTCGTCTCAATTCTTTGAATTAATTTCATTTTCATTTTGAATGCATCAAATTGTATTGCATAAAATTCAAACTTATTCTACAATTTGTTGAAAAAAGAAAAAAATGGGAAAAAAAAAGTGAGGAACAAAAATTTTTTGATAAGTGACTCAGAAATAAGTAATAATAGCAGAAATGATAATAATAATAATAATAATAATAATAATAATAATAATAATAATGCACTCTATTCAGTTGTAGTGATATAAAACTGATGAAAAAAAAATGTAAATGAAACAGAGAAAACAATTTGATAACATATCAAAATATTATTACATAGAATGCAAAATAAAGATAAGTTTATATTAAAAAAAAATATATATATATATATGTGGCACATATATAAACATAAATAATTACAAAATCAAAATAAAATATATTGAAAAAATTCGAAATTTCAAAATACTTCAAAATTTGTTCGAAAAAAAAAAATCCAAATAAATTTTCTTATTTTTAAATAGATATTCAGTTAAAATTTCAAAAATTCATATTTCCTTTTTTTCATTCTTTCCTTTTTTTTTAAAACATACAATTGATAATTCAATAATGACTAGTTTCATTCCAATAGGTATCCCTGAATAAAGTTTATAAAGTGAGCGAATAAAAATAAGAAATAATTATTTGCTTCTTCATTATCAGTTTACTCGAATAATAAAAACAACAATTTCTATTATCGATGAAATTCATCAATTCGAGTACTTTCTATCTCATTATTAGAAGAAGGTAAAGTAACAGATTTCGATTCAATAATTGTATGAATCGACTGCTCTTCTATATTTGAATTTAATTGATCTGATAATGTAGCAGCAGTAGTAGCAGTAACAGCAGCACAGGAAGACATTGATTCATCTTCTGAATGTTGTTTAATGCAAAATTCAATATATTCCTATAATAAAAAAAAAAAAGAAAAGTCAAAAATCATTAAACAAAATAGAAAAAAAAATTTAATTAAAACATAAACATTGAAAAAATTTTATTTTAATTAAAAATAAAAAAGTATAATAATTATAAGAATTATGTACTGTCTTCGAATAGATCATGTAACATTTTTTTTTTTTTAAATTCTAACTTTAAGGCTAAAAGAATTATTAAAATTAACTTAATCAACTACTGTTAACATAATCATATCATACTTTGCTAGAATCTGGCAGCTCTTCATCACCCATAATAATCCTCGATTCCTCTCCCATATCACTATGACCACTTGGCACTTCATCTCCAATATCACTTTCATTGATCGGAGCTGATTCTCCAGCACCAGTAACCATAACTTGCTAAAAAATAAAATGCTATATTCAAATATTTACAAAAATTTTATTAGTCATATTAAACAATAACTATTTCAATATAATTTAAATAGTACAAATTTCAACAACTCATTTTAATATTTATAGCAAATAATAAAATAAGCAAACAATAAGCTCGAAAAAAAAGGGACTCGTTTTTTATTGATTTATAAAAAAAAAAAAAATGAAGAAATATTTATTTATTAAATAGAATTTGAAAATATTTAAATTTAAATTCATCAAACATATTTTAATTCAAAGAAAAGAAAACTCTTACCTCCTCATATTCTTTAAAAATATCATTTTGTTGACGTAAAAAACTTTCTTTTGCTCTTCGTAAGGTTGTTGTTGGTGTAATTGTACCACTGTACGGTGGTTCCATATTATCATCATCAACTAAATCATCATTTTCCACATGATGACCATCACGTGTTTCAGAAAGATCATTATCACAAAAATGACTCTGAAAAGAAGAAAAGAAAAAAAAAATATCAAAATAAAGGAAGAGAAAAGGAAAAAATGATAGCAAATAAACAAATTTACAATAATCAAATATATCCATTATTTATCATTTGAACAAATCTAATATTTTCATTAATTATTATTTTCCCTCAATATCTGTATTACTTACTAGAAAAAAAAAAACAAAAAAACAATCTTGCTTATCAGTTTAAACTATAAAAATAAACAAAAAGAAAACAGTAAAATTTTTTATTATACAATAAAATTTAAAATAACGATATCTAACATGCACAAAGAATCTCTCAAAAAAAACAATAATACATTTCATTTAAAATAATTCGGAATGTTAATGCAATATTTATCAGAAACTCGTGTTGTAATAAATCTTAATTAAAATACAATTTATTGTTTAAAATAGAAAAGTTTTAATTTTTTTAAAGGTAAAGTATCGTAAATAAAAAGAAAACCTTATTAAGTTGAGATTCATCTAAATTAATTGCATCAGTTATTGATGTATATTCTTCATGTCGTCTTGCACGCCTTACACCATCTGTTACACTAAATGAGAGAAAAAGAAAAATGAAACATAAAATACAAACAAAAAATTCTTTTCAAAAATTACTGCAAAAAAAAAAAAATGAAATTCATAAAAATATGCTAAATTAATTTGTTTCGCTAATAAATTTCAAATAATAATACGAATGAAAAGAAGAGAATAATGAATGGAATTTTAAGTAAAAAAAAGGAAAAAATGTTTTAAATATTTTGATATTTTGAAAAAAAATGTTTTAAATATTTTGATAGAAATTTTATCAACAAATCTATGATATTAATCTTTTAGCTAAATAGTGCAAAGAAAATGATTTGAAAAAAATTTTTTTTACCATGTATTCTTTCTAATAACAGAATTATCATTTCCACGACTCAATATAGCTGGATTCAGCGATAATAAACTTCCAAAACGACCAGAAGCAACACTACAAATAAATTTTAAATCACTTATAATTTTAAATCATTTAAATCACTTATAATAAATGGTATATGAATTTCATTAATATACTATAGCACTTTAAACTTATATCAGTATAATATTCATCCATGAATTTCAACCAAAGACAATATCCAAGTTTAGCACAAAATTTTCATATTAAAAAAAAAATTTTTTTTTAAATATGAATTTAGCATTTTTTTTAACATTTATATCTAATTATTAATATATTAGCTTAATTGTTAAAATAATTTCATAGTTTTGATACTAGCAATTTCATTCGAATGAAATACATTTGGTAAAATTAATATAAAACACAAGAAATTTCAATAATATAATACAAGAAAATTTAATTCACAATCAGAATTCATCTTTAGCATATACCTTTCTACACTAGCTTGTGAACTAGCCTGAATTTCCACACAACTTGTTACTGTTGTCGTACGAGCACGCTTTCTTGGAGCAGCTGGGCGAACTAAAAAAAAGAAAAATTATTTATTATTTCTTCAAATATCTACAAAAAAGTTACTTTTCATAATCAAAAGAATTACTTTTCATTTCAAAGAGTTACTTTTAATAATCAAAGAGTTACTTTTCATAATCAAAGAGTTACTTTTCATAACCAAAAGACTTAATTTTCATAACCAAAAAAGTTACTTTACAATCAAATATTCTATAATCAAAATAAGAAATAATAGATGAGAAAAAGATGAAAGGAAAATTGATATCATTTCTATTCACTCTTACCAACTCAATTTCTGATCATTTCTTATTTTCAATCGCTATAATCAATAATTAATATCGCTATAATTGATAGAAAATTAATAACTACAATTTTGAGTAGTTCAACCATATTTTGTAATTTGATAGATTCAATCATATTTATAATTTGATGTCAAAAAAACTTCGTATCCACGATGATGAAAAAGAGACATGAAAGTATACAAAGTTTAAACTATTCTACAATAAAATGGTTACAACTGTGATGAACTCGGCATAGTAATGCTAATGATAATAATTGTGATAAAAGATATAAGAATGATAATGATGATAAAGATAAGATAAATATATTATAACCAATAAAGTTAGTACCTGCTTCTTCAGTTGTATTTTGATAACAATTTCCCAAAGATTCAGTTTTCAGCTAAAATAAATTCACTATGCAAATTTACAATCATAAATTATATCATCGTTTGAAAAAACAATCAAATAATTTTACATCACTCATTTTATAGCATATACATTCTTGAAATTACTTTAAATTTTAAAAATACAAAAAAATACAACTTGAAAAAAAAAATTTTTTTTTTCTTTGCATAATAATGTCATTCTTTATTTTTTATTTTTCATCTAAATATTTTGTAACTACAATATATTCAAAAACTTTTTTCTTGTTAAATTTGATAAACTTTATCACTTAGCAAAAAATTAAAATAAAATAAAATGAAATAAAGGATATGAAAAAGAGAGGAAGAAAGCAAAAAAAAAAAAAACTTACTCTTTCTTTTTTTGATAAGTAATCAGTATTTGAAAGATTTGCTAAATCGGTAGTATGTGATAAATTTGCCTGATTATGTTCATCTGTTGATGAGCTTGGTTGTGTTGATGATAACGAGAAACTACCACTATCTGGTTCTGATACCTTTTGAATCAGATATGGTTGTGCGTTAACTATTTGACGCATATAATCAAGCATTTCATGCTAAAAAATTAATAATTTTTTATTTTATTTTTAATTTTTTCTTTTTTTTTTTTTTTGTTAATATTTTCTTTTTTACTAACAATAAATGTAAATTACTATTTTTTGCAAAAAAAAAAAAGAAAAAAAAAACAAATTATTCATTTTAATCTGAGTGAGTTATATAGAAATAATGCTAGAGAAGATTTATTGTTAAAATATGAAAAATAAATATTTTAGTATATTTATACAATATCATATTTGCCTGTCATACAAAAAAATATAGAAGCGATAAAAGAAAAAGAAAAAAATTCCTTCTTTTTTTAAATAAGTAATCAGTTTTTTTTTTTTTTTTTCTTGAAAAATTTGAATAAAGAATGGATAAATGAATTGAATAAAATGATTTTGTGATAAAACACTTTAAGCTTATTTCAAAGTTGTGTTATATTCATAATCTATAGTAAAATTGTTTGTTGTGTTATCAAAATTTAAATTTATAATGAAATGAAAAAAAAAAAAAAAGCATACCTGTCTACTTTCTATAATTTCTAAACGACGATCTAAATTACGTACTGTTGTTTTCAGAATTGATTCCTTACTTGCAAGATCATTCAATCGAACAAGTATAAGATCAGCTCTAAAAGAAATCAGAAATAATGATAACATGCAAAAGTACTAACGAAAATGATTTTAAAATTAAAAATTTCATTTAAAAAAGTGAAAATTTAAAAAACTGCATATTTTAATTTCTTAGATAGAAATAACTTTTTCTCTGCAAACTTTACAAATTATAAAATGTCATCAAATACTAAATAAAAATTTGAATTTCAACTTTAAAAATGCAAAAGAAATTCTTTGAAAATACACTTTATTAAAAATTAAACGAAAAATTCTTTTTCTTTTGTATTAAAAGGTACAAGAAAAAATATAAAAATATGAATTTCAAATTTTAAAAAAAAATGACAAAGAATTCATTTCGTTTAAATATTCTCATATCAAATATATAAAATTTCAATCTATAAAATTAATAATTTATTGAGAAAATTGCACAAAGAGTTATCTATCCAAAGTTTTGCTTTTCAAATCAACTGATAATTATAACAATTAATTGTATCAGTAAGTAAAAAAACAGACTGTAATGCTATGAATTAAAAAATTAATTTTAAATCGTATAAATTAGATAACAAATATAAGACACCTAGTATAAGAAATTCATGATCCTACATTTCAATCAATTCTCGTTTCAAATGTAGAGAAATAAAATAAAATGCAGTATTATCAAGACATATCTTAATCTTCATATCGACTTAACAAAACATTAAAAAACTAAGTTTCTTTGAAAAAATTTGTTTACAATCATGTTTACGATCAATTCTTATAATTTTAACTTTTTTTGCAAGTAAAAAAAAAAGGAAAAGAATAAAGTAAGAGAACTTAATGAGATCAATGATAATATTACCTATCTGCAGTTCGATGAATCCTTTCTTCGGTTGATGTACTCCTTTCATAGTCTTTTTCACGAGCTAAATCTCCCATACATTCTTCTTCAAAATCATGTATTTTCTCCACTTGATCAGCATTCAAAAATAACTCTGTAAATTGAAAATTAAATTGAGAGTAATTCTCTGTCAAATGATAAAAATATTAGCTTAAATTTATGACGATTAGCCAAATTTATATGTACACATAGATAATTTATTGAAAATAGGATTAATAAATATGTTAAAATTAACTGTAATAAGTTTATAAATCAATAAATCAAAAAAAAAAGAGAAATAATTCAGTGATTTCAACATTTTTATGTATCTAAAACAAATTTATTCAATAATTAATATAAAAGAATTATTTATCCTTGCATATTTGTCATAGGTTTCCAATTTGTTGCACAACTATACGAACTTACTTAATGCAAAATCAAAAAGTTTCGAATTCGTTTTTGTCGTAAGTTTTGAATTTGCTGTGCAATTTCTGAAATAACAAATCATTTTGTATGGTATCATCCATCCAAATATTTTCTATAATAAATTCCTCTCTCATACAGAAAAAAATGGAGCTTACAATAATAGTTTTATTAAACAAAAAGATAAATAATAAGACATAAACGTTCTTTAAAAATAAAATTTTTTCCTTAACTAAATAATATTATTTTTTTATCAAATTATATCTTCGTTATCAAAAAAAAAAAAAACTAACAAAACAAATTGAAATGAAAACTGTTCTTAGATGTAAATATAAAAATTACCTTTTAGTCTTAATACATTTAAAAATCATCCATAAATAATAGAGAGGTGTAAGTGGAGGAGGAAGGAATGGTGTACTTTCATACTCCATTACCTGTCGATAACGTTGAAAAAGCCAAATCTCTTTTGAAACACGATCCGTTTTTTCAAAAATGTTACTGTAAACAAAAACAAAAAATAAAGTATTTAAACATTCGTATTTAACATTCATATACCAAATAAAGTTACTAAAAAACAAACAAATGATATCAAATCATTATTTTACGTAAAACATACTTAATCAATAAAAAATACTTAATATATAATTGTTCCACAAAAACAACTTATGAGTAGTAATAATGTAAACAAACTTGAAAATTGCCAGAAGCATGCTCATCAGTAAAATATTAGCAATGAGCAGAAAACCTGTCATCAATAATGGTGGTACCCAATAACCATGCGGACATGTCTCATCTAAAAACAATAATCACTTTTCAATCATAAACAATCAATACTTAATTTTAAACAATTAAATAAAAATTAAATTAGTGATGTGAATTTTATATAATTTCAAATACTAACCAAAACGTGTTCCATTATATAGATCACTGATTGCAATACCTTTCTCAATATGTGTATCCCAAGCTGAAAGTATTACTAACTTTGACTCATATATTTCAAATAATAAGTTACCAAAGCAATTATCAAAAACAAAAAAATAAAATAAACAATCTTAACATAAAGAGCTTTATAATTTTGTGAAATTCAAATAAAATTTCGAATAAATTTTGAAAGAAAAAAAGAAACCTCCATCTCCACATGTATCAATTTCTCCAGCATATACTTCCCCATAAAGCATAAAATATGGCTTATAAAAGATATTCCGTAAAAGAAGCCAATGCCAACTTTCATTGGGATAAGTAATTGACTGTCGAGCCAAACCGAATGCTAACATTGAAACAAATAATAGTACAATGATATATAGCATATTTTGAATCTAAAAAAAAATTTAAAAGTTAATTTCAGCCATATGTAGTAATTTCACTCAAAAATTAGAATAAATATTAAATATTATCATTTGCATATTTGGTAGTGATAAAAAATTTTGATTAGAAAAGATGAAATAAAATAAAAATTAAACAAAAAATAATTTTAAATGAATTGTCAATGATAAATTATACCATTTTTCCAGCCATAGTAATATAAGGTCCCATACGAGGATGAACACTTATAAAATCTAACAATTTAATAGACCAAAGCATCGAATTACACGCTAACACTACCCTTCCAATTGCTCTAAATATGAATAAATATTAAAAAAAAAGTTAAATTTTGATAAACTAAAGATAATTTCATCGTTTAAAATTATCAATTGATGCTAACCTTACTGATTTATGTTTTACATCCAGTCGTAATCCAAATCCAATCAAATATGTTGCAACGGCTAAAGTTGCTAATAAATTCCATGTATTATTGAAAAAATATTTAGCCTTTTGAGCAAATGATTCTGGTTCGGACATAATAAACTGAAACAAAAACTATTAACAAAACACACACACACAAAAAAAGAAAAAATTTCTTTTCATAAACAAAAAAAAAAGAAAATTTTTCATTTCCTATAAGTAATAATAGCTCAATAATAGTTGAAGCATATAATCGAACAAAAATTATGATAATTTAAAAAAAAAACTTTATTATCTGACCATTTAATAATTAAATGCCAAACAAAATCCAAAAAATCCATATGATTTTGAACTTTCAATTTCATTTACTTTCAATTTTTAAAGAAGAAATGATTGAACGAATTAAACATAAAAAATGTCATAAATGTTGCACGCTAATTTAATTAACTAAATTAAAATATGGACTGTTTCTAAAATATCATAAACATATTAATAATTCTGTCAAAAAAAAAAAATTTAATTTTATGAAATTTGAAATTACATCAATAAATATCAAACAAAAAGTTACCTTACGCAAATGCTCTAAACCAAATACAGAAACATATGCAAAAACAAGCCATTCCAGCCATGTTGGCCTAATTAATGTTCTAACCAGTAATGTATAAGCAAAGCAACATAAGAATACACAAAAAGTAATCGCCCATGCCCAAAATGTTGTAATTGGAGCGACATAAAATTCGTACATCTTTCGGCGAAATTTGATCGGCCTCTAAAAAAAAAATGAAATTTCAATATAACTGCTTTAAATTGAATTGTAAAAAAAAAAAAACTTTAAAAATTTAAATTAAACTTTTAAGAATAATTATATTTACCACTTTGCATAAGCACAAACACTACTTCATTTCCAAACTTTCAAATGTTTATTTCATATTTTAACATCGTCTTTTTCCCTTGTTTTCTTTTTTTTTTTTTGTTCATATGATTATGACTAATTACTACTTATGCTACTAAATTTCTGCTATACGTTCAATCAAAAGTTTCAATTAATATAAAAATTAGAAATAAGAATTAAACTTCACATATTGAATTATATACCATCATTTATCACCTAAATCAAATTTAATGATGGATTTATTTTAATGAAATGTATAATAAGCTGAATTTTAAAATAGTCTATGAACATTTAATAAAACTTTAAAAAGTAATTTTAACAGTTACAATTCTGAATACAAATAAAAATTTTTTTTAACAGGGAAAAAAAAATCAAATGCTTACCATATGAGGAACAGTTTGCCCAGCTATTGTGACCATTTTAGAAAGTGATGGAGGTGCAGACTTATTGCCATGATCGGATGAATCAAATTTACGTTGCAAATTTTTACCTTTCATTATTCCACAAACACAATTTGTTAATGATGAGCAAGTTTCTCGATGAGTTATACGTTCTTCTAAAATTTCAAATAATTTCCATATATAATATAAACAATTTACTTCTGAGTATTAAAAAAAATAATTAATCTAACATCTCAAACATTTTAAATTAGTAATTTTAACATTCAAGAATGAATTTAGACATTTAACAATCTAGAAATGGCTTCTTCTATTAATTTAAAAAAATTGTAATTGAAAAGACATAAGTTAGGCTTACTTAAAAATAATAGGTATGCATCAAAATTACTTTTACTTGTGGAAATTTGCTTTGGTGGAGTTTTACGTGGTGTAATTCCAGCTTGTTGCTGCTGACTGATTCGACTTTGGATTGATGTTATTGATCTGCTTCGAGCATGACTTCTAGGAGAATTGAATACAGTTCCTAAAAAAAAAAAAAGTTGCACCTAATTTTAATACTAAAAAAAAAAAAAAAAATTAAATATTAGTACTAAATTTTGAAGAAAATGAAAATGAAATGAACAAAAAATGACAAGATACATATATTATATATGTTATAAATTGATTTCACACAAAATTAAAACATGAATGTATTTTTAAATTATACAAATTTAAATGTAAATAGAGAATACGTTAATGAATGATCAATATAATAATAGTA
Source organism: Brugia pahangi (assembly GCA_012070555.1). Lineage (NCBI taxonomy): Eukaryota > Metazoa > Nematoda > Chromadorea > Rhabditida > Onchocercidae > Brugia > Brugia pahangi. The sequence goes on along the minus strand of JAAVKF010000008.1, from coordinate 1,672,559 downwards.
GTAATTTTTTCCTCTTAAAACAGCTTTAACTAAACATCGAATGTATTTTTTAAATTACATATCGCTTAACATAATGCATTTTTAAATATCACTTAACGTATGTTTATTTAGAACAAAAAAAATCCGTCCAATATTAAACCTATTCCTATCCATAATTAGATTAATGATTAAAATTAAGTAAATTAAAAAACAATATAATAAAATAATCAACCTGCACCATTAGTTACAGCTAATATGTTGTTGACATTTGAAATTTCGATAATTTCATGTGGTGACGTTATATTTCCACCATTTGACATCGAACTACCATCTTTAAGATGAGGTCGAGTACGTTTTCGTCTACCCTGGAACAGCTTAAAAAAAAAATTGATAAAACTTGTTTGAAATAATTTCATTTGAAATAATACCATTTTAAATATCCTACATGTTTTCATGAGTACTTTTCATTACAACATATATTTGTGATATACAAATTAATATAGTAGTGCATATGTAAGTTAATATCATCTGTATCACTTCCAAATCAGTAATCAAATATCATCTAAAGTAATCAAAAGCGTTAAACAAATTTTAAACAAAGACAAATTATGGCGTTTTTTTTTCTAATATGAATCGATCTTTATCTTTAAAGCAGTTAAATACATTTTAATCATTATTTATTTACTTTCAACCAAACAAACTACCAATCTAAAGTTATATGATTCCACTGACTTTTACACATATTTCAATTACAATAAATTAAAAATTACCCCAGCTAAATTCATTGACTGGGTACTTTCTGCTGAATTTCTTCGCCTTTCTCCATCTTGTTCATTCTAAAAACAAAATGATAAATTGTTTTTGAAATATTTGCATGTTTCGCTAAACAAATTCAAAAAACAATCTTCCAATGTACTTCAGAAATTAAATTATTATATAAAAAAAAAGGGTTATAAATTAAAAAATGTTACTGAAGAAAAAGTCTTCTTATAAATCTCAATACTCAATCATTTTCGAATTATGTAATTTTGCTTCTTAAAAGATAAAAAAAATTCATACATCCTGAAATTCATCATCCGAACTGAAATCCGAATCTGATGATGAATCAGTTCCAGAACTGGAACTAGAACTGGAGCTATCATTGAGATCATTTTCATGCTCTGCTGCAGTTTGCGGTTGCAGCAATAATTCTTCGCGTGATTTGAATTCCAACAAGAATATCGTTAATGGACAAAAAAGACCAAATAATACTTTCAGATTGGAATGACTGAAAATTTCCAATAAAATTTTCTACCAATGAACAAAATAAAGCAAAAGAAAAAAGAAAAAAAAAGAAAGATGAAAACTTAAAAAAAGAAAAAAGACTTTATCTAGTACTTTTAAAATAAAATATAAAGAAAAATAAAATGCTATCGAAAATAAATCTTGTAACTGTTTAAAACAATGTTGAAATTTTTCTTAAAAAAAGAATTAAAAGAAAAAAAAACGAAAAAAAAAGAGAACAAAATAATTCCTTACCTACGCATTCTCAAACCACCATGCCACAAATCAGCTAATAGAATTTGACAGCTGAAAGATATCAGAAAAGTTAATAAAAAAAAAAAGAAAAATATTATCAATCTAACTGAACGCATCACTTTAAACGTTCATTTGGTAATTTGGTCTATTAATAAAAATATGCACGCATCAAACTAATCTCATCAAAATATAATACATTAATTATTATTATTATTTTTTTTTTGGTTGAATTATTAACAGTATGTATTTGTCATTTTACAAATAATAAAAATTTGAAAAAAATAATCGCAAACTTTTACCATGGATGAGCTAAAAACTGTTTATTATTGACCATTACAGCAAGCGAAAGACAAGTTTCATTCCCCCAACTGATTAATTCATAAGTAAGTAACTGAAGTGTTCGTGCATCATCGTGATTGTAGCAATGTTCCAGTAGTGATAACGAAAGTTTACGAAAATCCCTTTGAAAAAAAAAAATTAATGCTTGGTTATATTAAAGTGATAAGATTTTATTTGGACTTGAATAAATCCTAAGAATGAAAATATAAGAAATATTTAATTTATCTAGTTCAACATTATATAATCATTTAACCCAGTGAGTTAGTACTGAATAATAAGCACTTTTTCTTCTTTCTTTCTTTTTTTTTTGAAAAGATACATTTTATAATAAATGTTACTCAAATATATTTAAAACTCAAACATTACTATTTAACATTCTAATTACTAGCACAATTGCATATGAAAATTTTCAATAGCTACATGTATTCACAATATAAATATATTTAGTAGAACCGAATTTCAGCACAAAAATCAAAACAAAAATTTTGAAACATAAATTAATCAACATAAAAACTCACTCTGCATGATTCTTTAATTCCTCACAAATTTCAACTTCTAAATAATCTTCTGCAGCTTCTTTTGCTAAGCTCTTATATAATCGACATGCTACCAATGCCTGTAAAACTCCCCAGAAATTCTATTATTTTACAGTTTTACTCACATGCTTACATATATATATATATTTTACTTATATTTGTTTAACCAATAATGAAGTTAAATTTAGATATACACAATTTTCTCGAAACAATTCTTAGAAATAATTGTAAATACCACAAAATCAAGAAAAAAAAAAGAAATTTCATAAAGCTTTTTGAAATACCAAATGTAAAAAAAAAAAAAAATGCCGTTTTAAAATGATATAAATGCTAGTTTTCAATTAACAAAAAAACAAATGAGATCAAATTCTTAAATTTAATCTAACATATAACAAATAAAATGAACCTTTGCCATAGCTTCTTCACCATGCTGCCACATACATAATGCCATTTCTTGTCGTTTGGTTAAAACAGCCCAAACAAGAAGTTCATTAAATGGATATTTGAAATCATCCACATCTTTTTCCGTATCCGAACATAAAGATTCTGAAAATATAAAGCCATCAATAATTTTATCACAATTCATCAAATTAAATTTATCAAATGTACAAATAGTTAAAAAAGAGAAGAAATACCACAAAACTCCGAAATGCTATGTACAATATTACACAATTAATAATTTTATTACAGTTCTCAGATGAAATTATCAAATAGTAAAGGTAAGAAAAAGAAGTACCACAAAATTCCGAAATGCTATCCACAATATTACATAATTACAATTGATTCTTACCATTTTCGATATCAATAACTGTTTCTTGCACGGTAACCGGTTTCGGTGGTGCCATTATTCCAAAATTACTTGCTGGATTCTGGAAATTTACATTCTTTCAATCATTTCATCACCGAAGTTTATTGTTAAAGTAAAATAAAACGGAACTAATAACTTTGAAAATTTAGAATTATATATGCTAGAAACATACATCTCGCCTTGAGCGCCATAATATATGATGACTTAATGCACGATTTCCAGAATATGCAGCCAAAACAGAATCCGTAACAAGATTATCCGGATTTGCCAATGGTGTAACAAATCCATCAGATATGAAGGAATCTCGCATACTATCTTGATTTTGTTTCCGAAGTTTCTTAAAAAGAAAAAAGAAAAAAGAGGAATAAAATTGGAAACTTTTATAAATTTTAAACATAGTGAAAATGAAGGATAATTTTTAAAACTAATTGTGCTAAAAATCAAGCATATGAAAAAAAAAATAAATAAAATAATAAAAAATAAAAAAAAAGGTAGCCAGGAATGTATGCTAGCTATTATTAGCTTTGCATTCCAAAAATTAATAACTATATACCTTTAATTTATTCCTATAAAGAAGATATTTAGAACGGAATGGTTCTGTTGTATACGATGATTTATAAGCATAACCCATAAGTTTTTCAATTGCAAGACCAATGTGAGGTAGCCGATAACGATATCCGTCACGAATTTTAACCACATCACGTACTACGTAGAAAAGTGTATTAGGCGGTCCTTTATCCTAAAATTACTTATGTCTTAAAATACTGAATGATATTAAAATTTGATAATAATTTAATCCATTACATCATGTAAAACAAATATATCATTCCATTTCCAAGCCTATTAATTGATAATGAATTCAATTGTATGAAATTATGTGAATAGTATAAAAAGAAAAAGCTGATTTATGGACTTTTCTGGAATTAGGAAAGAGAAAGTAACCTATTGCAAATTATGAGGCAGTAAGCGAATGATAAATTAACACCTGCTTGTTTCTCACAAATTTAACCTCTACAAATTCATAATTTAATAGTTTCATTGTTGTTTTCTAAAAGTCTTAATCACTGAGATATATTCTAACAAATATCTAATCTGAATAAATCAATTTATACTGTTTGATAAGAATAATCAAACAAAAAAAAAAAACATCTATTGTAAGGATAAAGAATTTTCCCTTACCGTATTATATAACTCTTCTAGTCGACCAATGGTTAAAAAGTTACCCATACTCACGCCATTTTCAAGCAATAAACGAACAAAATCAACTCGATCATTTATTAAAGCTTCCATCATCGCATTATGGAGGGCTGTTTTTGGCCAGTCCTATAAAAATTTTAAACTTAATATTTATCATTCTAATTTTTATTTCTAATAATTTTAATGCTAATATTATATGATTTCAAAAGCATACCATTTTTCATTTAATGATAATTCATGCAAACAAAAAAAGTGTTATTTGCAATATGAAATTTTTTAAAATGTTTGTTCGTGAAAATGAATTTTAATGTTTATTGCATATATTCAGAAAATTAAATACTAAACCTGTCCTAACACAAATATATCTGATCGTGCTATATCAACACGATTCCAAGCTAATGCTAATGCAAGCTGATCTGGTGCTGATAAATTCTGCTCTTTCAATAAAGCTGTCAATATTGCATGATCAACATCTTGTTTTTGATCTTCACCCAAACGGAAAACTGTTATCTGCAATACAAAATTTTTAAAATGTTAAAATTTTTTTTTGTTTAAGAAGGACTTTCGAATAATTGCTATATTATGGTACCAATATATCTACCTCTTCTATCAGTAACAAAATGTTCTATGTCATTTTAAACTTTTTTAAAGAGGTCCATAAAGAACAAACGGAATTAAGAAAGGTGTATAAAGAGTTGAAGTTTTTTATCTCATTATAATACATAAGAAACTTTGTTTGATAAGATCTCTTATCTAGGCATACACTTAACAAAATTACAATATCCTTTAATCTTGTTAAAAAATTTCTTCCTTTGCGAACAAAATTTAAATTTTAAAATTATTTCACAAACAAATAAAAAAAAGACCAAATGCCTTTGACGAACACACATCATCAATTGTTCTAGAAGCTTTTCTGCTGCATCATCATCATAACCAAATACAAACTGCACTAAGCTGAATAACTGAGGTTTGACACGTTCAGGTAACTGTCTAAAATTAACTGAGGTTTGACACGTTCAGGTAACTGTCTAAAATTAGAACATCGGGAAAAAAGAAAAAAGAAAGTGAACAGCTCTATAGATTAAGTGACAACAAAATACAAATATTTTCTAGGAAACTTAAGAAACTCTAAATGCTCAACTAAAGCTAAATGTATTTGAATTATTAATAGCAACTAATTAGTATATGAACATAATCCGCCTTTTCATTTAATATTATAAAAAATTTTTTAGGATGTCTATATTACAGAAGAGATAGTAGATAATGATGCCCGAAGTGATATAAACTTTGCAAGTAACCAAACGAAAACAGTGTTAGTGATTTGATTTGAAAATTTACAAAAAAAAAAAAAAAAAAAAAAAAATTACCCATCTTCCTGTACATATTGATGAGCAAACGCTAACAAATCAGCTGCTCGACCACTTCCATCACAGACAACGACTGGAACTCGTGGTGACCTATAAATATTAAAAATAAATCGTTTAAATCCCTTTTTTTATGCCACTTATTTGCAAGAGCACTTAGTACTCAAATGCTTAAAGGTTCAAGCTAGTACACCTTCTTCAATTGGCTCAACAATTTCAAGGTGTACAAAATTGAAAGAGGAAACCTTACGACATCAGTAGCTCAATGGATAAAATTAATGTCATGTAAAATAAAAATGAAATCATAAATTTCATAATAAAACTGAATTAACATTATAGCAATTTTCTTTTTGTTTAATAATATACATCGATATAAATTAAGTATATAAGTAATCAGTAATAGATAAGAGTCACCAAACTAACCAATTAAAGAAATTACACTTACGTGCATACGCAATCGTAAACTGCTTTAATTGTACAAGTTCCACCTTCTAAGACAACACAAACAACCGGAACACTTCGTGTTCCATTACCAAGTGTTCGTTTTTCAGAAATATATGATTCTAGTCTTTTCCTCAGTATTACATCAGCTCCATAACTAAATGATGCAGAAACATTCTACGAATTATCGTAATAATTACCAGTATCATTAGTACAAAAAAATTAAGATCGAAAGAAAAAATTAACAAGTAACATATAAAAAGAGACCACAAATTACGAAATTTAATTTTAGTGTTATCAGAAAAATGAAATTGTACATAAAGTAAGAATTGGCTGGATTTGTTGAAAACATACCGTCCTATAGTACCATTATCAACAAGCAGAAAATATGAATGCCTATTATTCAATACAGCAAATCGACCTTTAGGAGAGAAGGAATGTGGATGATATGGGACGACTGCATCCTGAAATGAAATGTTATAAAGACAGTTATATCAAAAAACGTGCAACAAAAATGACCATTAATTTGACAGATGAAAATTTCAAATTTAAAGAATTAAGTCCAAATTTAAATTTGAAACTTACTTGGCCCAAAAGATTGTCTCTCTTCTTTAATAAACCCCATGGAGCAATACCAATGGTGACTATTTTGGAACGAACCCGTGAAACGCTACCTGAACCATCAATTGCAGCTGCAACTTGACGAACTACACCAGCGTTGATGCCTAAATTGCCTTCATTACTAATTTTCAGCTCAAATTACCGATTGTTAAAGTTTAAACTTTTATATAATTCAAAAGAGATTGATAAAATCATTTACCTGCAGTAATAATCCATGCACCTGTAGTCTTCGCTGCTTTTAATAAACCTTTACGAAATACTCGTGCTAATTTTGGTTGTAAGCTGAAAAACTGGAATAAAAAATACTTCGAATTTTGTCAAATTCCGAAAATATTGCTCACTCTACCATTTCATACTTATTTCATCTATACAATCACTATTACTCAGTGTTTGGGCCACTATGAGCATCAAAAACTTTCTCAGTAAAAAGTCTTCGATGTCATAAAATAATGCTAAATCAAAAAAAAAATTTAAACGTCTATAATATCTCACTCAAAATCAGTCATGCCTCCATGAACTGTTATAATTAATTTTGGAGCAGGAACATTCCAAACTGATTCGAATAAATCCATAATATCAGCAGGATTTGACTCAACTGTTAACCTCAAATACTGAGCCTTATATGGATGAGGTGCACCTGAAATATTGTAATGAACTTAACATAACTTGAAAGAATAAAAAAGAATCCATCAAAATCATTCTTATTTAAATTACTGAAATGATAGTAGAGAAATGATTTTCGCTTATTGCAAAAGAACCATACAATGATGCTATATCCATAAAACAAATTTTATAACTTATAAATTTTTTATGATTTTTATAACTGAAATACTAATTTCATTAAAAACAAAAATTATTGTCAATAGCAAAATAATAATGGTCTACCAATTGGTCTACCTGAAATATCGGATCCAAACAGTCAGATAGCAAACAATATATTTTATCATGAACATAATGCTTCCATAAGTAATCATGTACCAACCTTGAAATTCAATTGTACCATAAGCATCGGTTGGAAACAGAGCTGTATGCTTCCTTATCGACCACTTCTCAGTAGTCTTAGTAGTAGGTTGTTTCTAAAACAAAGAAGGAAGAGAGAGAGAAAAAAAAAAGACCATAAAATAGAAAAAAAAAATGTTCGAATTTCAACAATACTATTTGATAGAAATCCGTTTCAAAATAGATAATCTGAATTAAAAAAATGAAATAATATTTTAGCAAAAGTTGTTATACTTACTGATTGTCCAACCTCACTTTCACCACCAGTCATCTCTGGTTCAGCTTCTTCATCACTTCGTGCTACATTTTGAACTCTTTCAGCTGATGGAATATCCCAAGATGTTGAGCACTGTCGACTTGAGATATGAATCCGTTTCAATCTTCCACAACAACATCTAAAATATTCATTTCACTATTATATGAATTATAATATTAAGAAAAAAAAAACTCATTCAGTCTTCCTAAAGTATTCTTACTTTTCAGGATATCGATTACTTGGTATAAACTGAATGCATTCACGTTTTTTGAATGTTTGTTCCACCCAGTTATTTTGCAATAATGACTGCAAATGAAAAAAAATAGATATTAATGTAAAAAAAAAAATAATTTTTCAATTACATTAGAATTCTTATTATACCATCTCAGGTAAAATTGTCAATATAACCAACATATCAAATAATTTCAAATTTTAACCAGCTAAAAAATACAACCATAAAAAGTGATAATAAACTTACAGTTGAACTAGTAGCCCTTGTTCTCAAATGTATTGTGCTAGTTAATGAAGTTGGTGTTGCACATACATCTGGTGGTCCTGACGTAAAACACTTCGGTGATGCATCCTGAAATTTTTTTTGTTGAAAAAGATTAATTTAATTGATCATCAATCTTTATTACGTCACTTGTTTAAGTGACATTAGTCATTTATTTTCTTCACATATACTTTATTAAAATTGACATGAAAAAATAAGTTTTATTTATAAAATGGTTGAAATCCTAATACATCCAAATAAATAATCTAAATATTTTCTCCAAACAATCTTATCCTAATTTAGTTCTTCAAACTCATAGTTCACAGTCTCACAAGAAAACCAATAAAAGAATCAGTAAGTGTTAAGAAATCTATTGCCTAACTATTAAAGGAACTTCCAAAATGTCGTTTAAATAAATTAATTAATTAATATTATAATAATGATAACAATTTTATGCATTTCCTATAAAAAATATGTTTAAATATCAGTGCTTCATCGTATGCTTATAATTTTCTAATTTTAGGTTATTTCTATTTTTATATTTCTTTATGCAAAGTAGTAAAATGATCATTGACAATTTCTACCTTATCTGTTTGCGCTGCGTAATTATTAGCAGACATTTTGTTTGACGCATTAACCAAAGCTAACATTTCACGCCAATCATTGCAATGAACGTGACGTGCACCGTTTCCGGATTCTTTTTTCATTTTTACGATTGGTTTCAATTTGCTATCATTACGAAGTGGTTCTAAAAATTTTTTAAAAAAAAAAATTATAAAAAAACAAAATAAATAAATTCATTATCAAAATCTATTTTCTTACAAAAAGTTTCAATAACATTTATTAAAGTGACTAAAAATTTTTCAATAGACCTATTAATTAAAGAAAGAAAATAATTTTGAGTATTTTAAGTATTAATGAAACTCATACGATGGATGCAAGAAAATTATTTGCACAAACAAAAACAATCCTTGAAATTGAAATTATGATAAATTTAATTAATAGTAATAAATAACAACAATTAATTTGTTTTATCATGAAAGATTTTAAGAGAACTTTCATTGTGCGCTTTTTTTTAAAGTATCATTCATTAAAATTCTGTCAGAAAATCAATAGCTGTCAAAATTTGTTATATAAATTTGTTGGGAAAATAAATGCAATTCGTGAATGAAATTTGAAAGAAACATTTCATCTTTTTTAATTTCCAATAGCAATAAATAATTTAATTCAAAAAAAAAAAAAAAAATAGTAAAAAAAAAGAGAAAAAAAGAAAAATTGAAAAAAAAAAGTGCTGCATGCATAAGTTTTTGTGATATTTTTTAATGCATTTCCAATATTTCCTTTTTTTTTTTTTCAAATGTTTTTATTATTATGTGTCAAAATCATTCATCAATTTTCTAATTTAAATACTCATAATATTTCATCTCGGAATTTCGACCTCTTTTTTTCTTTTCTCATAAAATTATAAACGATAAATAAGTATATATGTATATATGGATGAATAGTAAAATAAAAATCAAATATATATATTAAAAAAAAAAAAATGTTGCATGCAAAATTGAAAAAAAGCTGCATGCATTATATATATATATATATATATGTATGTTCAATCTTTATTTGTAATTTTTTTTTTTTTTTTGAATTTATGAAATAAAAATTTATGAATATAGATTAAATTTATAAATAAATAAAAAAAAAAAAAGAAAAAACTCATTCAATTGAATATACATAACCTAGAATAACAGTAATGAACGAATATGCCACAACAAAATAAAATATATTTTTATTTATACAAAATATATAAAAAAAAATGTAGAGAGATGATTAAAATAAAAAAATTAATGTAAGAAACAAATACGATGAAATGAATGGATAATTAATTATATCATTTGATGATATTACCGATAAATTCATTCGTTGCTGTTGTTATAGCTATTGTTGTTGTTGTTGTTGTTGTTGCTGTTGTTGTTGTTGTTGTTACATTTGTGATATTTGTTGTACTTATTGTAGTCGTAATAGGTATAGCTATAGGATAGGTTTTAAATTGCGCATATGTCACAGTATCAATGTCATCTGTAGCCAATCTAACGTAATGCATCGTCCCTAGCAATTGTACTTAAATTACATTTAATATTCCACGGCTCCAACCATATTTGAATGTGCATTTTAAATTGCGCATATGTCGCAGTATTGATGTCATCTTGGCCAAATTCTTAACAGTAGTGAATTTTAATGAATTAGCAACTGGTGTCATGCATTATTGGCTTATCACTCCTTTACTACTTCACCTGCATATATTACTATCACTCTATACAATAAAGTAATGATAACAATTTAATGATAATAGTAATAAATGATAAGGATTTTTAATATATTACATACATTTTGCGTATTATTATTATTATCACATTTGCTGAAGAAAAGATAACAATAATTATTTTTAGTCTTTTTTTTTTCTTTGTTGCATACTATTTATTATTTATTAATATAGATAACATTGATTAAGATGGAATACAGAAAAAAAAGTGCAACAAAGATAAGTTTTAATGATAGAATATTTGAAGATTTGGATGGTTTTTTTTTCAAATCATATGTTATATTTATACAAAATTAAGAAAAAACACAAAAATAAACAAACAAGCAAGTAAATAAATAAGCAAATAAACAAATAAAATAAATGAGTAAACAAACAAATCATATAGTCATTTAGACAATTAGACATAAGCAACATGCATGCATGCATGCATACATGCATTCGTATAAAGTGGATACACTTATGCAAGAAATTTAAATTTGTCTAACAGAAATTATTGATAATCTAAAGCATTCAAATTTTGAATTCTATAAATTAAGAAAGAAAAAAAAAAAGTAATTTAGCTAAAATTTAATGAATGAAAGGAATGAATTTGAGGTATGGAATAAATTTCGGCTAAAATATACAATTTTTAAGACAAATTATGATTAAAATTTGAAATACGGAAGAAAAAAGATCCTTTCAATCACGTGAGTGAAACTTTCGAGAGTAACAATTTTAACATATTTTGATAAGATTTAGCTAATCTCACAAGCGCAATACTTGTAAATAAATGAGCCTTTCAGTGTGTATGTAGTGTATGTATGTATGTATGTATGTATGTAGTATGTATGTATGTATGTAGTATGTATGTATGTATGTATGTATGTATGTATGTAGTATGTATGTATGTATGTATGTATGTATATGTATGTATGTATGTGTGTATTTATTGATGTTAAATTTGATGATTATTAGACCTCCCACAATTTTTCTTGTTTCATTCTCTCCCTCTCTGTCCCTCTCTCTCCCTCTCTCTCCCTCTCTGTCCCTCTCTCTCTCTTTCTAAAACTGATGATATCATTTCATATGAGAGAAATGGGTGCATTTAAAATTGAAAAAAAAAAAAGGAAAAGTTGTGTCATTCTGCGACAACGTTCATTTTTTTTTCTTTTCACTTTCACATGAAAATATTGATTTATTGATTATTTTTTAGATCAGAAATAATTAAATAAATATATTTAATTATCAAAAAAAAAAAACAAAAAATGCTTATAATATTTCATAGACACACACATATATTTATATGATTAAATCAATTCAATCTTTTATTTTTCTTTTTTCATTTTATGCTAATGGAAGAAAGTATTATTAATTAAATGTTTTTCTTTTTTGTTTATATCAGTTAGTGCTATCTAATATTATTAATTAAATGTTCAAAATTTTAAACGGATTGTTATGAATGTTATTTTATTTTCAATTATGTATTTGATTGTACAATTATAGATGATTCATTGATATGAAATAAATAGGTTATTCATGTAACATTTTTCAGTAACAGTTTTGCTAAATTTAAAATACTGAAAATTTCAACTGCCTATGTACAGAAATTGTTAGTTTTGAAGGGTACAGTATTCCGGTCGGATTACGGTAAATGATGGTGCACGATAAATATGATTTTTGTAATGTGCCGTTACAGTAAATGATGATGATGTTAATAACAGTAATAACAAAAAATAATGACAATAATAATAATAATAATAACAAAAATAATGGATAAATATAATAATAATAATAACAAAAATAATGATAAATATAATAATAATAATAATAATAATAATAATAATATTAATAATGTTAATAATAATAATAATAATAATAACAATAATAATAATAATAATAATAATAATAATAATAATAATAATAGTAATAATGATAATGACAATTATGCCATGATACATAAATTAAACTGCATTGCCCTTTTTCTTTTATTCCAAAATTAACAGAGAAGCTTTTAATTTTAAATTTATATTTAATTCCAAATTTTAAATTTGTACTTACAATATCCTACATATCAATAATTATATTATATATTATCAATATTTTATTAATATTATTAATGTTGAGACAATGAGATAGTGAGTCAATCAAGTATGATAAGAGGAGAAGTTCTGGAAAGATTAACTTTTGTTTGTAATGAAACTTTAATCAGTTTAAAATTAACTTAAAAAAAAAAACTTAAGGTTTAATTTAGGTTCAACAATTAAGTTAATGATATTATTAGTTGGAAACAGCAAGCAAAATGCACAAACCATTTTCAGAATTTCGATGACGATGACGATGACTGCCAGATGTCGCATTACCATTTCCAGCTGCTCGTTCTCGAGTTTTTACTATTCTAAAAAAAAAGAGAAAAAAATTAATGTGTAATTTATACCACTAATTTGTATATTACTTTAAATTATTAATCATTTATTGAAATCATTAATTAAATATTATTTAAATTTTATATCATTTTGATTATGTCTAATTTTTGTGCTGTTTATGTTAGTTATAAATTTAAAATTTTTTATAACACTAAAATCATTTTTTAAATGTATTCCATAATGTTAATAATTCTTGCTAATATACTTATTCCATCGTTTTATAATGAAAGAATTTTTGACTAATTAAAAGTTTCTTAAATTTATTTAAAACAATTTTGATTCTATGACAAATGTAGTCATAGGTATATGATTAGTAAACTAATTATGTTTATATTAATAAGTAAAATCATTTTTTTTTTTTTTGTACTTTATTTGATATATAATATTAATTGGTACAACAATATAATATGTACAATTGGAATTAAAATTTGTTACTTAAATCCAACACTTACATTTAATTCATAATTATATTTAATTAATTAATCACTTAGCAGTGATATATATGTGAATAATTAACATATAAAATAGATAATATATAATAATTTTAATAAAAAATAGATAAACATTTAAGTGATATTTAAAATAGATTGAATTTATTATTATTATTTACCTTAATTCTAAATCTTTGACTGCTTTATCAGGATCAAGCTTCGTTTGTTTACTAGCATTAACGTATAACGTATCCGTGGAAGGGTCATGACGTTGAACTCCGCTATCTATAATTACTGAAATAATCAAAATTTTAATTTAAGTAATATATTAGAAATTGTAATGGAATATATCGATGAAAATTTTTGATTATTTTTTATTTTATTTTATTTTTTTATGCTATAATAGTAATTTGTTGTTACTTTTTATTGTTTTTTTTTTCTTTTGAACTGTTAGCAACGGAATTAAAAGCAGCGATAAATTTGAGAAGAAAATGAAAAAGAATTAATTTTTATAAATTATTAAATTATCATTAATATATAAAATTAAATTCAAAATAATATATTTATATAAGTTTCAAGTAGTAAATACTTTTAATAATTCCAGGTAAAAAAAAAAGAAAAAAAAAAGGATTTAAAGTAAGTAAAAGGATACAATTTAAAATATCACATAAACAGAAGCAATGTTAATAAATGTTTTGAAAGATTTGTTAGTTGAAAAATTTTTTATTATTTTATAAATTGGAAATTATTATTCAAACAATTACAAAATTAAACTAACCAGATGGATTTGACCTTTGATTTCCAGTCCATGGTTTTAAGTATTGTTTTGTGAACATATTAATTTCTCTTTTAATTCACTTTTTTTTTTTTTTAAACTGATATCTAAAAAAAATAAAAAATAAAAAATCAATTCACTGATAAAAAAAAGTTAAAAAGAAAAAATTGAATTTGAAAAATAAAGCAAATTTAGCAATAAAACAAGAAAAAGGATATATATATATATATACAACATTAATGCACAAAATAGAATTGTGCTTGAAATTCCTTTTTTTTTTCTTTTTTTTTTTAATGAAACATTTAAATTTTATTGTTTAAAATTTAAAAATTGTATTTTAAAATAAAAATTTTACCCTCTAACTGAAATTAAACTATAATCAAAAAAAAAAATTATTATTAAAATTAATGTCTAACATTTAATAATTTAATGAATTAGTTCATAATTAATTATGATTTAAATAAAAAAAAAATAAAATTTAAATTAAAATTTTAATAATATTATATAATTAATCATTTCTTAGGTGGAAAAAAAAAGAAAACTAAAATTGAAAAATGCAAGAAAAAAAAAAAAAAAAGGAAAGGAAAAAAGAAAGTAAAAGTTGATGAAAAATCAACCCTATCAGACCAATTTATTCCATTCATTGATTTATGGCTCATTTGAAAAATAAAACATTTTTACAGTTTGATTCATAAAATATTTATGCATTCGTTCTTTTCTTTTTTTTTTTTTTTTTCAATTAATCGAGATTAAACGATGAGAGTAATTTATTTTAAATTTTCTAAACTAAAATTATTTATTATTAATTCATTTATTAAAACAAATTATTATTTCATTTTTTTTTTAAACATTTTAAAATATTTGAAAACAAAAAAAAAAATATAATTACAAAGAGAAAAAAAAAACAAAATTGTAAATAAACAAAGAAAAAAAAAAATGAAAGATAAAAAAAATATTTGTTTAAATGAAAAAGAATTGACAAATTGTTAATAAAATTTAAGGGAAAAAAAAACGATAGAAAATGATATTTTAAAAAGTTTGAAGAAAAAAAAAAATGAATTAAAAATTTTTGATTCAAAAAAAATAAACAAAGAAAAGAGAAAAAATATATACGAAAAGAAGAATAAAAGAGAGAGAGAGGGAGAGGGAGAGAGAGAGAGAAAGGGAGAGATGATGATAATTATGAATGGAATTCAATCAGTAATATTTTTATATATGACATAAAAAGAATGGGTATGTATGTGTTTATTACATACATAAACAATGCTAAGGTCAACGACATAACTTAACGGAGGATGGATGAAGCCTTTTGACCTCATTAGCAAATGACCATTGGTCAGTATGAAAGTAAAGTATATTTTCTGTGACCTTTTTTTTTTGTTATTTCTAATTATTTTAAATATTTAAAAAAATTCAAAAAAAAAAGAGAAAACAAAAAATTAAAAATAGTTGCAAATTTTCTTACCATTCAAAAAAATATGTAATTGAGATCAGCGATAGCAGTATAGCTGTATGAAGCGTAAAACATTAGCCAGGTGTAATTTCTGAACTGAATAATGAAACGTCACGTCCACGTCGTCCACGTAAGTTCATTCACAATATCACCCAAAATACTTACTTCGTTTTTTTTTTTCTTTTCAAAACTTTTCTCTCCTTTTTTTTTTTTTTTTTTGTTTACTTTTTTTGATTCAAATTTCAATAGTAAACAAAAATTAGATGAAAAGCAAATTTTTTTTTTTTTTGCCTGAAATAAAATAGAAAAATTGATTAAATATATATATCAGAAAAAAAAAATGGAAAAGGAAAATGAACAAATGAAAAGAAAATATCAAAATGTTACTTAAAAATATATGAAAGGACTAAATCTAAAAAAAAAAAGGAAAAAAAAAGTGTTAAACAATATTAGTTAATACTATAAGAATAAGCGAAGAAATGAATCAGAATTTTGCTTTATTTTTTTTTCAAATAAATTTTTGAAAAATAATTTTGATGGAATTTAATGTGTATATTTTGATGATGAATTCCTAAAAAAAAAAAAAAAAGTTAAATAATCAATTATAATTTCGTTTGCATTAATGTATTAATCAAAAAATTCAAAAAAAAAAAAATTGACGTAATATTAACAAATTTAATTAATCAAAAAATTTTATCAATAATATAATATTAATATTTGTCTGAAAAAATTGAACAAAAAGAAGAAAGAAATGATTAAATCAAATATTATACCAAATAAAAATGTAAACAAAAAAAAAAGGCAAAAGCAAACAAAAAAAAAAAAATGTTAATTTGAAATTATTTAAATTCTATTACAAAAATATACTGAAAAAAAAAAAAAAACAAACAAAAACAAAAAGCTAAATCGATTATATTATAAACAAAAATGAAAAAAAAATCTTAGTTAATTCTTATTTACTTATTTTTTTACATTAATTAGTGTACTCAAAAAATATTTTTAAAAGTATACAAAAGTATTTTACAAAAAAACAAAAAAGAAACGAAAATGGTTTTCAAAAATTTTATAAATAATTTCATCCATTAAACTAAACCTTGTGCTCCTATGAAATTCTAGCAAAATTTAAAAGATTAACAATTTTTTGAATTCAATTTCACATCATCAAACTTAAATGTTTTCAATAGCTAGCAGGCAATTAAAATTTTTTGTTTTTTCTATTATTTAATCTAAAATTAACTGCCATGAAATATTATTTAAAAAAAAAAAAATTAAGAAAAATATAATTTCATTTAAAAAATTGCATCATTACTTATCTGTTCATCATTTTTATTTTAGAATTTAGTTTATTTATTTTATTTATTTCGTTTCTTTTTTTTTTTTAGTTTCTTATCTTTAGGCATGCAGCTGACATTTCCTTCTAACAATAATTATTTTTCATTTCATTTCATTTTTTTTTTTTTTTTAAAAACATTTTTACATTAAATAAATACATCAAAAATCATTTGATGAATAGAAGCAATTTAAGTAGTCAAAGTTGTTATCAAAATTTAAATAATAGTAATAGTAATAATAATAATAATAATAATAATTATAATAATTATAATTATTATTATTTATTATAAAATAAAACGCAGCATTTACAGATGGTTAAAAGCATTGAAAAAAGTTAAAATGAAAAATTTTCTGCAAATTTTTTTTTAAAAACTTAAAGTTAAAATGAAAAATTTTCTGCAAATTTTTTTTTAAAAACTTATCTTTCAAAAAATTTTTATTATATTATATTTTGAAGTGGAAGAAAATGAATGAAAAAATAAATTTATTTTTAATCAAAAAAAAAAGAAAAGTGTTTATTCTATGAAAAAATTAATGTATAAGCAATAATTTAATACTTTGAAATGCAATGATTTTTCTTTTTTTTGTTCTTATCTTCTAATTTTTTCCTTTTTTTTTCTTTCAAGAACTGTTAAAATGACGTGTTTTTGCTTTTGCATTAACAATTTTTTAAACAAAATATTTGAAAAAAAAAAAGAAAAGGAAATATATATTTTTTTTTAAAAAAAAAAAAAAGGAAAAAACCTTAAGAAAAGAAATTATTATTATTATTATTATCTTTTTTTTTTGATAAAAATTTTTTAAAACATTTAAAAAAATTTTTCTTTCTTCACTTCTGTTTCCAATTTTTTGTAAGAGAAAAACGAAGAAAATAAAACAAAGAAGGAAGAAATAAGTAGAAATGAATAAATGATTAAAAATTTTTAAATAAAAAAAAAAAAAAATGACAAACTAATAGTCCTTTCATTAGATATCAAAAGTTTGATTTGTTTGTTTGTTTGTTTGTTTTTTTCGGTAATAAAAGGGAATGTTATATTTAACACATTTCAATCATTTAAATTTGCAATGAATTTTTGAATTAAATAGAAGGAAGTTTAAAATTTTAATATTGGAATAAAATTTTAGCAAAAAGAAAGAAATCCTAAACTTACTGTGCAAACATTTCAAAATTAACTGTAATGAAATACAAATTCTTGTATAATAATAATCTATCATAATGATAATAATTATGATAATAATAAAATAACAATAACGATAATAATAACAATAATAACAACAATAACAACAATAATAATAATAATAATAATAATAATAATAATAATAATAATGATAATAATAATAATAATAATAGTAATAGTAATAGCAATAGCAGTAGTAATAATAATAACAATAACAATAATAATAGCAATAACAATAATGATATATTATTGGCTATTAATGCTTTTTATGTGTTAACTAATTTACCGGTTTGTCCGATGCTTAAGTGTTAAATAAATCCGGAAAAAACGATCTTTTCTCCGAGTGTTAACTAATTTTCTGATTATACAATGTTCAGACAAATATTTGAATTAAAATTAATTAGCATTTTCATGAAATTTTAATATATTACAATTTTAGATTAATGTAATTTAGTACATTAAACAATTCACATTTTGAAAAATTAAAATTTTGTTAAATCAAATAATTAATTAATTTCACAAATTATTTTTATTTCTTTTGCATTGCATCTAAAACTAATTTTATTTGCTTATTTTGATTAATTTCAAGCATAAAATTGATTTGATAGAAATTAATTACTTTTATAGTTTTTGATAAATTTCAAACTGTGAAATATATATATTTGCAATTTCAATGCAAATTTATTCATTCATTTCAAAAAAAAAAAAAAATATATTTTAGAAATTAAATTTTTAAGAAATTTTTAAGAAAAAATTTAAAAAATTTTTAAGAAAAATTTAAGAAAAAAATTTAAAAAAGCTAATAAACAATAATAAAAATAAAAACAAATGTATTCAAATATTTAAAAAATAAAAAAATAAAGAAAAAAAAATTAGCAAATTTTTTATTTGAAATATAAAATAAATTAATAATTAACTATGATAAAGGTAAAAAGTGCAAACAAAGTTATTTCTAAATATTTAGTAAATAAAGAAAAATAAATAAAAACATAATATCTTTTAATAATGATATATTATACTAATATTTTTTCTAAAATATTCAAAATTTTTTTTTAATTGGAATTAGAAATTAATTTTATTGAATAGTAATATCATCATTTTTTTTTTTTTTAACTTAATAATAATGTTCCTTTAAATTGAAATAATAAGCAAATTAAATTTTATTTAAAATTTTTTTTTCATTATTTATTATTTTCTACAAAAAATATTTGTGTACAATTCGTTTACAGAGCAAATTAATGAATTGAACTTAAATAATCATTAAGAAAGCTTTCCGAAAAAAAAAAATTGTACCAAACAAAAATTTAAAGTTATTTTCTTCGATTGCAAATTTAAAGTTTTTCTTCGAAAGGGTAAAATTAAAATACAAAAATGAAAAATGCAAAACTGAAAAAGTATCTAACAAACAAAATTATTTAAAAAAAGAAATGATCGATGGTAAATTAATTTAAAATGAAACAATTAAATTAACTTTAGATACTATTATTTATATTTGTGACTTAAATATTTATTAGTCATTGAATAATTATTTAATTATAAATTATGATTTTAGCTTATCTGATTAAAGTTTATCATTAGCTTATTAAATTAAATTAATATGAAATGATGTTTAAATTGTTTGTTTTTATCAATTCCAATTTTTATTTTTTAAAATTTGAAATGTATAAATGTTATATTCCATTTTTTTAAAGTTTTTAAAATTTTTTTTAATGCTATAAGCAAGCGAAGCATATATATTTTGTTGGTAATATGAAATTCAATGATAAAAAGTTAATTTTTTTTTTAAAAAAAATTTAAATGATAAAAGT
The DNA here is from genome assembly GCA_012070555.1 of Brugia pahangi. Taxonomy (NCBI): domain Eukaryota; kingdom Metazoa; phylum Nematoda; class Chromadorea; order Rhabditida; family Onchocercidae; genus Brugia; species Brugia pahangi. The sequence goes on along the minus strand of JAAVKF010000008.1, from coordinate 1,652,312 downwards.
AAAAAAAACAGTAAATATAAGAAGAAAAATTTGCCAAATTTTTTTACATTTTCAAAATTTCATTTCCAATTTTTTTTTTTTGCTATAATAATTTGCACAAATGTAATTTCGATAATAATTTCATATTTTCATGCTGTTTAAACAATTATTTAAACAATTAACAAAAAATCAAATTTAATATTTTTCTTTTTCATTTTTAAAAACAAAAATCGAAAACAAAAAGTACTAAAAAGATTTAAATGAAATACTAATAATTTTTGCCAATTTTATATTATCAAAATATACATAATATATATTTTAAATGAAATAGAAATAAAATTTAAATATTACTAAAAACATTGCTCTTTATTTCATTTAATTATAAATAATTATTTTATTAAATTTTAAATAAAATAATTTAAGCAAAATTTTTCGTTTCCTTTTTTCTTTGGAAAAGCAAAAAGATTAATTGAAGTAATAAATATTTTATTTTTTAGTGAAATAAATGATAATTAATTAATTAATAATTTTTTCTCTATTATTATTTGATAATAGATGTAATGAATTAAATTTGATTGATTAAATTAAAAAGTTAAATTAGATAAGAATGATCAACTGATATTGATTAGACTTTTTGATCACTACAAATATTGCTTAATTTTTTAATTAAAATTATTTAATTTATGGCAAATGAAAGTTTTACTAATTAAATTTTTTTAATCACTAAAATTAACATTTAATTTATTAATTAAAATTATTTTTATGTATGATAAATGTGTTAAATTAATTAAACTTTCAAAATTTTTGTTGTGCATTTAATTTATCAAACAAATAGGATGGAAAATTTGCATTTTTATCGTTTTTTTTTTACGAATTTATTTGAATTACAGTTTGTTTTCAGTAGAAAATTGAAATTAAATTTTTGAATTTATGAATACTTTTTAATAATTTCTGAAAAAAACAAAATAGATTAATTTTAATTTGTTTTATTAAAAAAAAAAAAATTAAGTTAAATAATTAATGAAGAGATCGATAGATGATAGATATGAATGAAATAATGGAAATATTAGGCTAATTTGGAGATATATTTTAAAAAATGAAAAATTTGAAGAAAACAAAAATATTAAAATTTTTTTCAAAAAAAAGGAAAATGAGAAATGGAAAAGAATCAAAATTTTTCGAATTAATTAAATTATTGCTAGGCGAAGAAATTATTCATACAAATTAAGGTTAATTAAGATGAAATTAATTAAGAAAAAAAAATCAGGTATTAAAATTACTAAAATTTAATTCAAAAGGAAGTAAAAATTTAAAATATTTAGGTGTTAAAATGAATTAAATTTAATCCAAAAAAAAAAAAAAATACTCTTAATTTCATTCTTTGACATACTGAAATGATAAACATTAAATTTATTAACTCAAAAAATTAAAAAATGAATTGGATTTAGTTTTTTCCTTTTTTTGTTAAAATATATAATTTCGCAGAAAAAAATTTTTTGAATTAATTATTTCGATATTACTAATATTTATTAATTTCTTATGAAAAGATCATTTCGCTTAATGCTTTTTTGGTATTCTTTTTAAATAAAAATTTTAAATTATAAATTATATTTGCTAATTTATAATTTAAAATAATATTACAAATTTGAATTTCGTTATTTTTTGAGATTTATATGAAAAAGGTAATCAATTTTATATGCAATTTTTAAGAAATCAAAAATTAAATGCAATTAGCTAAGTGTACATACACACACACACACACATACACACACACACACACATACACATACACATACACACATACACATACACATACACACACACATACACATACACACATGCACACACATACATATATACAAATACACAGACACACATGCATACATACATACGTACATATTATGCAGACACAGGTGCACACAAACCCACATAGACATACATATACATACACACATGCACACATACACACATATACACGCATACATACACATACAGACATGCACACACATACACACATATATACATAGACACACATACATACAGACGCACATATATAAATACTATACGGACACACATGCACACACACACATACATACCACACACACACACACACACACACACACACACACACACACACACACACACACACACACACACACACACATGCACACATATGCATGTAAAAGAAGCAAATATCAAATAAATGCTACAAGGAAAAAATGCTAAAAAATTAAATGAAGAAAATAAAAGAGAAAAAAAGAGAGAATTCAAGCAAATAATTCTTTTAAGCTCTTTCAAAGGAAAAAAGCAAAATATTTGGGAAAAAATTTTAGAATGAAAACAAAATTTATTCGCAGACGGTTATAAAGAAGTGTATATGTGTGCATACACGTGTAGAGAGACATACACGCATACACGGGACATACACGTGTAGAGAGACATACACACATACACGGGACATGCACGTGTAGAGAGACATACACACATACACGGGACATACACGTTTTTATACGTGAACACTTACACACACAAACACGCACACGTACTAACAAGTGCAAAAGAACATACGCTCAGCTACATACGTACAACACATACAAGCACACGTATACACGTAAAATATACACACGAACACATATGCAGAAACAGACACACACGCAAACATACGCAGAGACAAACATACATGCACACGTACACGTAGACATACACGCACAAACATGCAAATACACACACACGCACACACACATACACACACATACATACACATACACACATTTTGTATTATAAATGGTCTTTTACATATAGTAAAAAATATGGAAATGTAAACAAATAGTACATTGTTTAAACAAACGATATTCATATTTTCTTTGAAAAATGAAAATTATGACTTTTTTTTGAATTTCGCTATTGAATTTGTAATATATCAAAGAGAGAGAGAGAGAGAGAGAAAGAGGGAGGGAGAGGAAGTTAGAAAAAAATATTTGATAAATTTAAATATATTTTTTTTATGAAATTTTATAACTAAGCAAATAAATAATTGAAAAAAGAAAAAACCAAAAAAAGAAAAAAGATTTTAGTAAAAAATTGAATATGTAAACAAAATTTAATTTTAAAACAATTAAAGAAAAAAATTTTTCAACTTTTTTCAATTTTAGCAATTTTCTGGACAAAATTAGTTAATTATTTTCTCAGTTTATTTGTAAAAGTTAAAAAAAAAAAAAAGAGAAAAAAAATTAAAAAGAACGGAAATGACAAAAAGTTCAAATAATAATATTATTATTTGCTTGTTTACTTTTTTTTTTCTTTCATTTTTTATGTCATAAAGAATGTTTTTAGTTCATTTCAAAGAAAAAAAAACCTTTTAAATTTCAATAGAAAAATTTCTTTTTCTTTTTTTTTTCGTTTTTTTGTTAGTTTTTCTTATTTACTAGAAATATTCTAGAAGAAAAATGAAAATATTGTTGTATGATTTTTTTTTTTTTAATTTTATCTTTTCTTTTTGCTTTAATTTATTTGAAATTATTTTTAAAATCTTAATGGAAAAACTTTTTTTGATTTATTTATTTTTTATTAACTTTTCTTATTTTTGATGAAAATATACTGAAAAGAAAATAAATAAACCGGAAGAAAGAATTTTCGTTTTTTTATTTTGTATCATAAATAAATGCTCTTAATTCATTATAAAGTCTTTGAAAATTTTATAAACCGAAAAATATTTTGCCAATTTTTTTTTCTTGGTTTGTTAAAAAAATTTGTTAGATTAAAAAAGAAAAAAATCGTTCCATAAGTATTATCTATTATAAAAGATGATAAAAATAAATAATTTATCTTTAAAATTTTAAATCAAATTTATAAATTTGATAGATAAATTATTTATTTTTATGATAAATTATTAATTTATCTTTAAAATTTTAAATCAAATTTATAAATTTCATAGATTTTGTGAGTTCTTTTTTTTTCTTTAATAAAAAAAATTCAGCAACTTTTAATTAGAAGTAAAATTTGTGCCAAATTATTTTTAATGCTATCAAACAATTTAATTTTGCAACATTTATTTAAATGCTAAATTTGTTTCATCAATTTATTAAAATTATACCAATAACTATTTGTTATTAGAAAACTCTATCAAATCTTAAAAAAATAATTTATTTTTGTTTTTAAATTTTAAAAATTAAAAAATCGTTTGGCCAAAGATTATAATATGATTTAAATGCTAAGTAAACTTACATCAACGTTACTTATAATAAATCAAACAAATACGATGAATACACTGTGAATAAGTTTCTTTGACAAATATGTTATTCAGCTCAGAGAGAAAAAAAAATCTCATTCAAAAGTTTAAAAAAAAAAAAAAAGGTTTAAATAACTAAAAAAAGTAAATTAACAAAATATACAAAATATATTTAATATATCTTAAAAAAAAAAGATAAATAAGAAAAGTTTTTTTTTTTTTAGTATCAAATTTAAAAACAAAAATAAAAGACGATGAAAAAAGGAAATATTAAGCATATTATTAAAGCATTTCTTGATTTGTTAAAAAAAATTTTCTTCTAATTCAAAATTTCGTTTTTAAATTATAAAAGAAATCAAAAAGGCTTAGCAAATTTTAGCTAACAAATTATAGAAATGTTTGAATTGTGAGAATAAAAACACAATTACATTTTATTAAATTCAAGCAAATTTTTCTTTTTTCAAAAACAGAAAATTGGGAAATGAATTTTTTTTAATTTTTCTTGTTTGAAAAAAAAAGTTATTTTAGCATTAATTGTAAAATAAAACATTTAATTGTTGCATTTTTAAAAGAAAGAACAAAAGAGAGAAAAAGTTTTTTTTTAAATAATTTCTCTCTTTTTTTTTTTTTTAATTAATTGGATTGTTTTTTCAAAATTATTGGTAAATTTTTATTTAGTAAAATTATTAGTTGTAAAAATTTTTACATATATAAAATCTTTTGAAAAAAATTTTAGAAAAAATTTATTTAAAAAAACAGTTAGAGTTGACACATTGCTTATATCATTGTCACATACTATAAATTGTCGTTATTATTAATTAATTAATATTTTTATTCTTACCAAATTTTTTATTTTATTTTATTTTCTTAAAATTCTAATTAGTAATTTAAATTGTTTTTGTATATTATTCGTTTCGAACATTACTTTTTTAATTTTTTTCCTTTTTTGCAACTAAAAAAAAATTACTTTTATTACAGTCATTTCAAAATCTTTTTATTATTATTATCATTGGAAACTTTTGAAACTGATAAGCTCAAGTAATAATCATAAAAATTTTTTTTCCATCCAAGAAAAAAGGAAAAAGAAGAATGCACTCTCTTGTTGAATATTTTTTAATCGAACAACAAAGTAACTAAAAAAGCAATGCCGAAAAAAAAAATTGATAAGATGATAAGAGAAGAAAATGATAAGGAAAGCATATTATTAATAAATGAACATTAAAAGTCAAAGTAATATTAATCATATTGGTTTTGCATCAGATTTGCTGTAATATATATATATATTTTTTTAATTTCAATAAATATTTTTCTCCAACTTTTAATGAATATTTTTCTTAGATAATTTTAATAAATATTTTTTAATTTGAATTAAAAAATAAATAAATAATCCAAAAAATGTTAAATTGGTAAAATTTGCAAAATATTTTGATAATAACTTTAAAAAAAAAAAGCGAGAACATGACATTAAATAGGAATAAATTATATTAATTGAATATTAATTTTAAATTAATGAATTAAATTAACCAAATTGAGAAGGTTTAAAATTTGATAAGCTAAATATAAAAATTTATTTGAGAGCGATAAGTAAAATTAAGAAATGAAATAATAATGCAAATTCCTGTTTTGAAATTTTTTTATTTTTTTATTATTATTATGACGAAATATAAAATACTGGTATGATTTGTATTAGTCATTTCGTACTTTTTTTTAAAACAAATTAATTTTAATACAAACAAAATGATATTCACGTGTAAATAATGAAAACGTGTTTTTTTTTTCTTTTTTTTCTGATCTTAAATATTAAGTCATTCTTACGTGTTATGATAAAACAATTTTTGATATCATATCATCCTTTCACTCTTACGTGCTCACGTGTTATGATAAAGCTGTTAAATATCATATCATTCTGTTATGATAAAAAATTATTGTGATAAAACAGTGTTAAATATGATGATATTTCACGTGTAATGATAAAAAAATCATAGGTATTGCATTATTCTTGCGTGTAATGATAAAATAGTTTAAGATATTGACGTGTAATGAAAAAGTAGTTTAAGATATTGACGTGTAATGAAAAAGTAGTTTAAGATATTGACGTGTAATGAAAAAGTAGTTTAAGATATTGACGTGTAATGAAAAAGTAGTTTAAGATATTGACGTGTAATGAAAAAGTAGTTTAAGATATTGACGTGTAATGAAAAAGTAGTTTAAGATATTGACGTGTAATGAAAAAGTAGTTTAAGATATTGACGTGTAATGAAAAAGTAGTTTAAGATATTGACGTGTAATGAAAAAGTAGTTTAAGATATTGACGTGTAATGAAAAAGTAGTTTAAGATATTGACGTGTAATGAAAAAGTAGTTTAAGATATTGACGTGTAATGATATGATAGTGTTCTTTTAGCTTTGAATATTAGATCATTCTCATATAAATTGATAAGGTATTTTTTTTTTTTTTAATATTCTTAAAAATTTTACACATTATAATAATATATAATATATAATAATATAAGTACAAAGTTTATGTTTTAATAACAAAAATTTTAATAAAATTTAAGATTTAAATTTTAAACTAATTCAATTGAAATATATGCTAAGATAACAAACAAAAATATAAAAAAAAAAAAAAAAAAACAAAGAAGAACCAACACACATATATTCTGACAAAATTTCAATTTCTTTTAGTGGAAAAAAGTTTGAAATAAATCAAATAAAATAAAAACAAATAATAACATTTACAAAATTAATATCATACATAAAAAAAAAAAAAAAAAAAAAAAAAATAAGAAGTAAAGTGGCGGTGATGCAACGAAAAGGAGAAGGAAAGAAGAGGAGTGGGAACGGGACAGGAATAGATGGAAGACGAAGTTGACATGATAAGCTGTCGCTATACTGTCACATTTTCTTCTGTCATCCGACAAAAATTGCAAACATGACAGAAAAGGACCAAAAAAAAACGAAAGAAGAAAAAAGTTTGTTTATAAAATGAATTCAATTAGTGTTTTGAAGTTGAGTGTGTATAGTTATGCACGTGTATGTATGTATGTGTGTGTGTGTGTGTATGTGTATGCATGTTTGTGTGTATCTGTTTGTATGTATGTGTGTGTGTGAGTATTTAAATCTAAATATGTGTGTGTGTGTGTGTGCATACTTGTGTATGTACGTACTTGTATGCATGTTTGTGTGTGTGCATGTGTATGCATACTTGTGCATGTACGTACTTGTATGCATGTTTGTGTGTGTATGTATGTGTATGCATACTTGTGTATGTACGTACTTGTATGCATGTTTGTGTGTGTGCATGTGTATGCATACTTGTGCATGTACGTACTTGTATGCATGTTTGTGTGTGTGTGTGCATGTGTATGCATACTTGTGTATGTACGTACTTGTATGCATGTTTGTGTGTGTATGTATGTGTGTGTAAACAATTAAAATAGAAATTTATTTGTATCATCACTTTAGTATTATATGGATTAAAGAACATATGTAAAATAAAAAATTATAACTTTGTATATTTAATATTTTTCATTGATTTAAAATTAATTAATCGATTGTTTCAATATTGATTTTAGTATTAGTGAATTGATAGATCAAATAGAAACAAAAAACAAAAAAAAAAAAATATTTTGCTCGTTTTCAATCAAAATTCACTCCGTTTTCTTTCATTCTTCCTTCTCTTTTTCATTTTATAAATATTTAACTTAAATTTGATACATTTAAATTAAATAAAAAAAAAAAAACTTAAAATTAAATTTTCATAATATTAATGCTTTTTTTTTCTTTGCAATCTGATTTAAATTGTTTAAAAAATCCAAAAAAAAAAGATGTATAGCTAAAGTATCATAATTATTCGAGTAAAAATTAACTTAAATTAAAAGTTAATTTATATTTTTAAAACTTTTAAAATAGTAAATTACAAATGTAAAAAAAAAAATGAAAAATACAAAGATTATAAAGCAACACTTATAAATTTCGAAAAAAATTTGAAATAAATTTTGTAATTTTTGAATAAGAAATGCGAAGTGATAACTTTAGAGTTAAAAAATGATAAGAAACTATTTCAGTTACAAAAAAAATTTATTCTTTATTTTAAAAATTTATTCATTATTTAAAAAAATGTTAATATACTTTGTGTTAATTATCACAAAACAAAATTCAAATTATAATTTAATTTAAAGATACTATATTCCATTCATAATTTTGTGTAAATATTTAGTATAAATATATTTTATAAACAAAATTGCAAAAAAAAATATGTAAATATATTTTGAAAACAATAAAAAATTTTTGATAATTAAAGTTTTAAAAATTTAATGCATCTTAAGGAAAAAAAATGAGAAAAAAAAACCACCTAAAATCATAATATTTGAATAAAAAAAAAATTTTTTTTCTCTTTTTTAATTCAATCAATAATTTTTTTCATAATTTAATTAATAATTATTTTTCAATAATTAAATTAGTAATCATCAAAACTATCCAGAGCTACTTCTTCATAATCTTTTTCCAATGCTGCTAAATCCTCGCGTGCTTCTGCAAATTCACCTTCCTCCATTCCTTCGCCAACATACCTTATGAAAAAATTTCAGTTTAAATTTAATCATATCAAATTTAAATTTAAATAACATTTTAATTCCAAAAAAAAGGTTAAATTATAAAAATAACAGAACAAAAAATTTCAGTAAATTCTTTTGAAAAAAAAAAAATTCCAATAAGTAGTAAAAAAAAAAGGAAATTAATAATTTCAACAATATTTGAAAAAAATTTAAAGAGAAAATTAATTTAAAAAAATTTTACGTTATTGCACTAAAATTGAGAAATTCATTTCGTGCCTCAAAATGAAAAAAAATTTTAATTTATAAAAAATTAAAAAACTAAAATCGAAAAACAATTTAAAAAATGTTAAAATTTGAATTATTTTTACAATTTATTATAACAACTTTGAAAAAAATAAAATTAAAATTACCAATGAACAAATGCTCGTTTTGCATACATCAAATCAAATTTATAATCAAGCCTAGCCCAGGCTTCAGCAATTGATGTTGTATTAGCTAACATACAAACAGCTCGTTGAAGTTTTGCTAAATCACCGCCAGGTATAACTGTAGGTGGTTGATAGTTAATACCAACTTTGAAACCTGTTGGACACCTTAAAACTATCTAAAATTTAGGAATGCAAAAAAAAAAATTCCATTTTAATAATAAATTATAATTGATCAAACAAAAAAGTTAAAATTAACATTTCATTTTTAATTAATCACTTATATTGAAATAAAAATTAAGATGATTAAATTAAAAAAAAGGTTTTGAACTAAAAAAAAAGCAGAAAATACATTACCAATCAACAAATTGAATTGAACGTTTTGTTTTTATTGCTGCTATAGCCACGTTAACATCCTTTAAATAAAAATAAAAAAAAAAAAGAGAGTAAAAATGATAAATATTTAAATTATCAATTCTTATCTTTTATTTACTTATCAGATGTTCTTTTTAAATTTTTTTAATATATGAAGAAAAGATAGTATTTAAATATATGAAATCTAAACTGAAAATAATAATTATCTTACTTTAGGTACCACATCACCTCTAAAAAGTAAACAGCATGCCATAAATTTTCCTTGTCTTGGATCACATTTAACCATTTGATTACCAGGTTCAAAACATTGCCGTGTTATTTCAGGTACTGTTAACTGCTCATGAAATGCACGCTCACTAAAATTTTAATGTTTCATTTAGCAAAAATTTGAAATTTACTTGTATTATTATTATGCATAAATAATATCAATATCAATTTTGAAATATTATTATCATAAAACAAAAATTATTTTGAGTAAAAAGTAAGACTTTGAGTAAAAAGTAAGACTTAAAGTATATTTAGCATAAAAGTTTAAATAAAATATTAGTAATAATGGTAATAGTTATAATAATAAAAATATGATGATAACAATAATAATAATAGCAGTAATAATGACGGTAACAATAATAATGATAGTAGTAATAATAACAGTAACAGTAACAATAAAACAATAAAAACGAAAATATGAATAATCATTTATATTATTATATGAAAAATAAATTTTAAATAATTAATAATAATAGTAATAATAATATTAATAATGAATAATGGTGTCGCCACAATGGCGAAGCTATAACCTCATGAACAAAGCTATTTTAATCCACTTCGTAACCTTAACACCCATAAGTCCCTCCCAATTTTCTTCCTTACAAAGCCATTCATTGTAGTTCTTTGTTTGGTATGGCTCGGTTGCGAGGTGTCTAGCTTGCTTATATCTTTAAATGTTTTATAATTAAATTACATTTGTGTGTTATGTATCATCAATTCATTATTGTAATGTTGTATAATTTTTAATGTTAATCTGTGGTTTAATTACCCAAGTTTGAAGCTTGAATAATAAAGTATTTCACGGAAACAGTACACGTACACAGAACGAAACCAGTACAGATTCGAGATTCTACCAGTGTCGAAGACAAAGGAGTCAACGATTTGAACTATCAAGAAAGGAAATCCAATTTGTTGCACAAGGAAACAGGACAATAAGAAAAAAAATTCTAAATTTGCTTTTACAAATGGTGTAAAAAAAAATAGCAATAAATGATTACAGTTGTAAAAATTACTAATATTATATGAAAAAATAACTTTTTCATAGTGATAATAATAATTTTAAAAAATTAAGATTATCTACAATTTCAGCACAATTATATATTTCACAAAATTTACTTCCTGGCTGTATCTTTCTTGCTATATCATAAAATATTATTGAAATTTTATTTCTTTTTATTTAGCTAATTTCTTTTCTTTTCCTTGTGTGTGTCAGTTTATTCAATTTATAACATTTATTTATCGATAAAATTATCTGTTTCTGATAAGTAAAATTAAAAAAAAAAAAGGAATTGAATTTTAGTATTACCTGGAAATAATTGGAGCATATGTTGCAAGCGGAAAATGAATCCTTGGATATGGTACTAAATTTGTTTGAAATTCAGTTAAATCAACATTTAATGCTCCATCAAATCGCAATGATGCTGTTATCGATGAGACAATTTGCGCAATTAAACGATTAAGATTTGTATACGTTGGTCGAAATTGAAAATAAACAATTTGAAACAAAACAAAAAGGGAATTTAAAAGCATAAAATTAAATAAAAGATAATTAAACATTTATTTTCATTTAATTTCTTTTTCGCTCCCATTTCAAAAATGCTAATAATAAAATTAATTGTAATGAGTAACAAATACATATATATAATTAAATTACTAAGAAAAAGTGATTAAGTTAATGAAAAATTTTTCATCTTTTCATTTTTTATTCTCATTTTTAACTTTTGATAATTTATTAATTTAAATTATATAATTTTTATATTTCTAATAAAATTTTTACATTTTACCTTGTTATAGAAAGATTTTTTCGGCAAATTTCATAAATTGCTTCATTATCAACCATAAATGAGCAATCGGAATGTTCTAAGGTTGTGTGAGTTGTTAAAACGGAATTATATGGCTCAACAACTGCTGTGCTAATCCTTGGAGCTTTAATAATAATAATAATTTTATTTATAAAAGTAGTAATAGCAGTTTTTAATAAAGTTATTAAAAATAATAAACAAATAATAGTAAATAATAATAATTACAATGGTAATAACAATAATAATAATGATAATAAGAATAATAAATATTAAATGTTATTAAATTAAAAATTTTTTTGCTTAATTAAATATATTGAAATATTTTAATTTTATTTTTCATTCCATTTTATTGTTTATTTTTCTTATTAATTAAATGAAATATAAACCAGGATAAATGCTAAATTCAAGTTTTGATTTTTTGCCATAATCAACTGATAAACGTTCCATAAGTAATGCTGTAAAACCACTTCCAGTACCACCACCAAATGAATGAAAAATTAAAAATCCTTGTAAACCATTGCACATATCGCTCATACCTAAATGAATTTATAAATTTTTTTTTTCTGTCATTTTTTTAAAAACTGAAAAAAAAAGAAAGAACTTCATAGCATTATAATTTTAAATTTTACTTTATGGTTGATATTTTTATTTACATTACTTTTTTTCAAAAAAAAAAAAAAAAAAAATGAAAAATGAAAACTTTGGCAGTGTTTATTTAATAAAAAAAACTTTAAAAAAAAGAAAATCGATGAGCATTTCTTTTTTAATTTCAATCTTTTAACAATTTTTTTAAATCAGACTTAAAATTTGAAGGCAAAAAATCAATAAGTCTATGATTTATACATTTCAATCATTTTTTCATTTTTTGTTTTTTTAATTAATGAAATTAAATGAATAATTTTTTACTAAAATATTTACTTACGTCTTATACGATCAATGCAAACATCAATAATTTCTTTTCCAATAGTATAATGACCGCGGGCGTAATTATTTGCTGCATCTTCTTTTCCGGATATAAGTTGTTCCGGATGAAATAACGATCGATAAGTTCCGGTTCTTATTTCATCTAATAATTAAATCCCTTTTTTTTTTATTTTTATTGAACAACAAGAAATTTGTTTTTTTACCATTTCATGAAATATATCATTTCCAATTTTAAAAAAAAATTGAAAAAGTCTTTATTAAAAGCGAAAATTTTTTTTTAAAAAAAAAACAAATAAAAGTATTAAATTATAAATTAAAAAGTTTACCTACAACAGTTGGTTCTAAGTCAATAAAAATTGTTCGTGGAACATGTTTACCTAAAAAAAAAATTAAATTTTTCTTTTTTTTTTTCATATTTAACTTAAAATAATGCTATTCAAAAAATTTTGCTTATAAAATTTGAATCCTTTTTTCTCTGTTTTTTTTAGCAATTCTTATATTAAAAAATGATTAATTACAAAAAAAAAAATAGGAATTTTTAAATAATATTTAAATTGATTAAACATTTATTTAATAAATTATGATTAATCATATATTGTGGTTAAATTTATAAAACAAAATTCTTAACTAATACTATCATATCATAAATTAATAGATAATATAAAAAATTGTCAATTTAATACTATCATATATTAAATAATTAAACTTTAAAATGCTGATAATATTAAATTTTTCTTTATCAAATTATCAATTAATAATTTTTTTTTGTTGTTTATCAGTTCAATAATTCATTTTTTCTTCTTATTCCATATTTATTTGTATTAATCAATAATTAAAAAAATATTTCTTAAATAATTATTACTCACAAAAAAAAAAAAATTAGTACCATAAATAGTTTCAGCAAAAAAAGTATTATATGAAATATCCTCGTGATCAATTGCTTGATCATCTGTCATCATACCATTTGGTTGGATGCCATGTTCTAAGCAATATAATTCCCAACAAGCATTTCCAATTTGTACACCTGCTTGTCCAACGTGTACTGATATTACTTCACGCTAAAATTAATTATAATTAATTAACCAATTAGCAAAATTATCATTTATAGATAAGATAAAACTTTTTTTTAAAAAAAAAAAACGAATTTATCATCACATGTATTATTTTGATAAGTTATTTTTTTCTTCAGCTTTATAAATTCTAATATTATCTGATAGAAAAATTAATATCTAAATTTTGATCTAAATTTTATTTTAAATTTATCTAGTATTAAAAAAATTAATCATATAACAAAATAATAATTTTTTTATTATAACATATAACTAATAAAAATTAATGTATTATATTTTAACAAGTTTCCAATTTATTAATTCACTAATCTAATAATATCAAATATTAAAATTAATCTAATATTTAAATTTTTATCTAATAATCGTTAATTTTGTGTCTAATTTTTTTTTTTTTTTTTGTAATATTAAGAAAAAATTAATCTAATATAAAATAAAATATTATTTCTATTGAAACATAAAACTGTTTTAATTTATTATTTTTATTTCTGATTATGATTAACATTAATTGGAATTTATTGTCACGAAATTTATTAGTATATTAAGTTTATTAGTCAATTAATTAGCTTCTCTTTTCTTCTATTTGTTCTTTCTTTAGATATTTAATTTCAGGTATTATTTTCATATAACATGAAATACTAAAAAATTTGAAAATATTATAATTATAAATGAAATTTTTAATTTGAAAATATCTGACAAGAAAATATCTTTTCTTAATTAATTAGAAAATGTTTATATAATTAATTAAACAGCGAAAAGTAAAGTGGGAATGAAAAGAAAAGAAAAAAAAAACTTCATTAACAATTAAAATTAAACTTACACCAAATCGTCCCATTTCATTTATTCGTAAAAATTTGGATTAAACAAAAATTCACAAAAATTGAATTGCGAATAATTCAGACTAAAATATAAATTTTAAAATTGCAAAAAGGAAAAAAAATTATAAAATATTGCTTAAAAAGATAAAATCAATCTAAATATGATTATTGCATAGTGATAATGATATTAAATGATTATAATCATGTTGATAAAAATAAAAAAACAAAGTATAAATAATAATAAATTTGATAACGATGAAATAATAAGACAACAATAATAACAACTATTATTACTATCATTTCTATAACAACCACAAAATGATAATTAACAGTTTATTTGACATTTAGTGATAACAGTGATAACTTTGGCAATCATAAAATAATAAACGATCATAAATTAAATATGATAAATTCAACTAAATATTTATCATATCAGTTGATTTTTGCAATAAATTCTTTCTATCATATGTCATGTAAATGAAAATATTGTTTAAAAAAAAAGGCAACTAAAAATGATAGTAAAAATGAAAAATTGAAAAAAAAAGTTGTATGAAATTTTTTTTTCCTAAAAAATTATTTAAAATTATATTTTGACATTGTTGAGCTTATTTTATAATAAAATATTATGAAAATATATTCATACTTTAATATAAATGCCATAATAATAAGCAAAAATATTGAAAGGAAAACGACAATTTTCTATTCCGTTTTTTAGCCAACGAACATTTCCGGTAATATTGCATTCAATTTTTATGCATACTTTAGCATTTATTTAAGTTAGTTTAAAAAAAAAAAATAAGAAAAGAAAAGACAACTAAAAAGCATATTGAAAAATATATTATTTATCAAGAATGCATTTTATACTTATTAATTTCATTTTTAATTATATAAATTTACGTTTGAAAAGAAGTGATAAAATTTATGATTTTTTTTTGTGATAAATTTTAAATGGAAATTTATAATCAAATTTGAAAACTTTCATCTATCATTCCAGCATGTATGTAATAGAAAATTAAAAAAAGAATAACATAATATGAAAGAAATTTAAAAATTGCAATATTGATAAAAATTTAAAAAAAAAACGAAATTAAGTTTTAAATTAAAATTTAACATTAGAATTAAAAAAAAAAATTTTTCTTTTTCCTTCATCCATTAGCCAACATTTTTCAAAAATCGTTTAACAATAAATGCAATACTGCCAGTGCTACTATTATTACTGCTAATAATGATGATAATAGTATTAATGGTATATAATAATGATAATAATAATAATAATAATAATAATAATAATAATAATAATAACGGTAATAAAATGATAGCAATGGAATAATGGTAACAATAATGCATTACAATAATAATAATAATAACAATAATAATAACAATGATATTAATAATAATAATAATAATAACAATAAAAAAAGTAATAATAATAATAATAATAATAATAATAATAATAATAATAATAATAATAATAATAATAATAATAACAATAATAATAATGGTAACAATAATAATCACAATAATAATAATAATAATAATGATAATAATAATAATAATAATAATAATAATAATGATATCAATAATAATGGTAGTAATAATAATAATAATAATAATAATAATAATAATAATAATAGTAATAATAATAATAAAGCAATAGTAATATAATAGTTATTTTGCTTCAGATTTTTGAGAAAAAAATTATTTTTCATAAAAAAATTTCGCCGCATCAGTCCTTCTTTCTATTATTATTGTATTTATATTACAATATATTATAATCTAATATTATACGAATAATGGATGAAATTTAAATTTATATTTAAATTTGCATTTGGAAATATCAAATTTGCTTCTAAATTAACATCACAAATTTTATTTAAATTATCATGAAATAATTAATTAATTTTGTCTTTTTTAAAATTTTGGTTTGCACAATTTAAAAAAAAAATAACAATAAACAGTGAACACATATTCTAATATAATTTTTATTTTTTTTTTCAATTTTTTTTCAAAAAAAAGGAAAATTTTGCGAAATAATTATGATTGAAATAATATTATAATAACAATTAAATGTATTTTATTATTATTATTATTATTATTTTTTTTTTTTTTGTTGAAATTGGCCAATTAGATTTGCGTATTATAAATTCCTTAGAAAAAATAAAATAAAAATATATTGCAATAATAACAATTTTTAATAAATTTATTAGTAAACATATTAATTTTTTCAATTTACAAAGAAATTTATTTGTTTTTTTTTTATATAATAAATGTATTTTATAAGTTAATATTTACTTATTAATTTTTTTTTTTTTTTGCTTTTAAAAGTAAATTTATAAATAAACCATTTAGGAAAATAAATTTTATAAAAGGCCATTTACGTTCAATCTTTTCCCTTAAAACACTTTCATTTTTATTTTTCTTTTTTTTTCCCATAAATTTACCCACAAATAAATGAACCGTAAAAATTGTAAATTATTCCATTTATCTTTTATCACAATTTTTTCCATATCTTTTTTTTCTTGAGCCAAATTTAACACTTCATTTAAACTATAAATTTACAATAAATATTAATATCAAATATATATGTTTCACTTTAATCATCAATTAATAAATTAATTTTTTTTTAAAAAAAAAAAATGATGAAAAATATTAATTTCTCTATTTTGATAATAAAATATCAAAAAAAAAATATAATTTTTAAAAAAATAAATCTTAATAATATTAACAATTTCCTTCCTAATTTTCATATTTTTTATAGCAAATTTTAAAATTTTTATATTTAATGGAAAAGTTTAATTTCTAATAAATTATTAATTCATTGTTGGAATTTTGAAGTAATTAAATAAATGAAAAGGGAAAGAAAGTGAGAGAGAGAGAGAGAAAAGAAAAGAATTATTATGTTGCATATGAGAAAACAATTTAAATTTTTTTTTTTTTTTTTTTTTTTGTAATTTTTTCAATTTTTAGTTTCTTTGTTTCGGTCAACGATCAATTGTTTTTTAAAAAAATGTTTAAAATGATTTCATCAGTTTAAATGCTAAGCTAAGCTAAGCTAAGCAATGCGCCAATTTTATTCGTTTTCCTTGCATTCATTTTAAAATTTCAAATAGATTTTTTTATTTCGTTTTACAGTGATTCTTGTAAATAAATTTAATTTAAAATTATTTACTTAAAAGTTTAGCAATCAATGCATTTAGCTCAATTAGCATATTTTGCTTATTGTTTCTGTATTACTGTAAACAATAATGACTGTATCTTATTACTAACTTATTTAATGTGCACATACGTAGGTACGTGTGTGCGTGTGTAGGTGGAGGCGAGAAGATAGGCGTGCGTGGACGAATGTAGAGTGGTATGGACATACGCATAGAATGCTACGTGTGGGAGAGGACGATAAAACCGTGCGTACGCGTATGTGCGTGGATATATGCGTGTGATTCGACGTATCCGCGTGGATATAATGGGTAAATATTTGCTGACGGGTACGTGTGATGACACGTATATATAAAATATATTATTTTGTTTGTAATATATTAAATTTATATTAAGTAATGCACGTGTATGTGAGTATGTTGAATTTTTGTATGTATGTAATATTCATAAATTTAAATTAAATTAGAAATCAAATTAAATAAAAAATATTATTAGAAAAAAAATGATATAAATTACAAATTAAATTGACTTAAACAGTTAATTAAATATTAAATTAACTCAAAACTTACTTATTTTTTTTGTTCAAAATATGTAAGATATGATAAATTAATATATAATAATATATGATAAAGTAATGATAAATTACATTTGAAATTGTTTAAATAATATCAAAATAATTTGTCTCAATGAAAGATGCATTTTTGTTTAAAAATTTTAAAAATTAAACAAAACTTTTTTAAAAATTTTCCAACTTTGCACGAATTTTTTCTTTTTTTTTTTTTTTGTTTCAATGTTAAATGATTTATTGTAAACTGAGAAAAACGAAAAATATTACAACAATATCTATTGAAAAGATTAATGAAAAACTTCAATTGTTGAATTTTTTTTTATTTTCTTTTTCACAATGAAATTCTTTCCGTTTTTTTTTTTTTCTGTTTTTTTGCATTTTATTATTAAACATTTTCTGTTTCACAATGAAACAATTTCATATTTAATACAAAATGAAATAATTATTCTAAATTAATTAACATAGAATATATTTTATTTTCAATCATTTCAATAATTATTATATTTTAATTCACAAAATGACAATATTTGATAAAAATTTAATTAATACTTGAATAACATTACGAATAATTATTATATTAATTTTTTTAATGATTAATGATATGGTTAGTCTTTAGTTTTATTCTTTTTTCTCTCTCTCTTATTATTTGTTTCAAACTTCTGACTAAACTTGATACAAATTTCAGCTTTATTAATTAAAATTAAATTTTCAATCATTAAAATTAAATTTATTATTGATTAAATAATTATGCACAATTAAAAATGAAGTGATAAATTTTTTGATAACAAATTTTATCACAATGATAAATTAAGTAAGAAAACAAAAAATAAAATATGGTTTTCCACAAGAAAAAAAAATTGAAAATTTCAGCATTTGTTAAAAAAAAAAAAAGGAACAAAAAACAGAAAAAAGAAACAAAATATTATCATTTATCCTTTTCACTTATGCATTAATTTAATCGATTAATCGATTTCCTTTTTTTTTTCCATTTCTTAAATTCCAATTTTTTAAAGTTTATTTTTTTTTTTTATTTGAAATTATATTTTTACTTAATATTACTTAAGCAATATGTGTAATAGATGATATTAACTTTTCTTTGCTTTACTTTATGACTGATTGAAATTCATTCATCAAAAATTGTTTGCAAACAGAAAGTTTCTACCAATTTCATTTTCCTCATATTTCCCATCAAATTTATCATTTCTCACATTTTAGCTTTGTTTTTCAAATAGAAACATATGTGATTACACATACAAACATACATACATACACACACACACACATACATACATACATACATACATACATGCATGCATACATACATACACACATACATACATACATACATACATACATACATACATACATACCTACATGCATACATACATACATGCATATACATACACGCTTATTTATATATACGCACATACATACACGTATGTGTCATTTGGTTAAATTCGTCATCTGAGCTTTTAATTTCCTTTTTTTTTCCGCCGTAATTTCTTTAATAATAATGCTTTTTTAACATACACGTACGCACACGCACATACATACTGTAAATGTATACACCACATACATACGTAAATTCACGTACACATACGTATACACGTCCGTATACTTATATTAATTGAAATTTACGTGTATGTGTGTTTATATATATTATTTTATCATCAATATTTTGTGTTTTTTTTTTTGTTTACTATTTTGTTTATTAGTAATTAATTATTTCCACCAATAAACTATTTAATTATTTGTCATACATAATTAATGATTAAATTGAAATATTTATAGCAAATTTATACGTTCCATTTTATTTTATCTTTCATTTTTTTATCAAATTTCATTTTTAATATTTATCTAAAAAATTTTACAAAAATTTTTTTTTCTTTTTAAACTTTTGAGAATATTGGAAATAAATATATGATTACTGACTGATGATTCAATGCCTTTTTCCCCCTTTTTGCTTTATTTTTTAAATGCATTGTACGTTTGACGTTTAATTAAAACGTTTGACGTTTAATGTTTCACGTGAATAATCATTTTGTTTTATACTTAATTTTTAATAAAATATTTAATAATATTTACAACCAAAGTTATCATTTTTGTCCTTTTCTTTCGTTGTTTCTATTAATTTTTATAGTTTATACAACTTTTGCAAAATTATAAAAAGAAAATTTTGCAATGCATTTTATGATTATTTGGTTTGATAATTTCTTTCTCAAATGCCAATAATGAAAACATAAATTGATAATTTTAATTAAGTTAAGTTATATTTATCAGATAACATTCGCTGTTATATCAAAAAGTAAGTATATTTTTAATTCAAATGAATTAAAAATTGAATTAAAGAAAGAAAGGAAAAACTTTTTTAGTCAATTAACTAATATTTGTTATGTTTAATAATATTTATTATATTAATTTATAAAAACTCAGAAATTTCTTTCGCAAAAGTATTAGATTTTAAATAAGCAAAAGAAATAAATATTCATTCATACAATTAATTTATTAATCGATTTAAAAAAATAAAATAAATTAAAATAATTAATATGCAATTGAAAAAAAAATTAGTTTATCTGAATAATATTATAATAATTTATAAAACTAGAAAAGCAAAAAAAAAAATTTGAAATGATTGAAGCAAAGAAAAAAAACAGAAAATAACTTTTTAGTTATTTTAATCTTTAACAATATTTTTAAATTTAAAAAATTTCAGATAACAAATATTTTAAATTAAAAATGTATTTTAAAAAATATAAAAAATATTAAAAAAAAATTATTAATGTTTGTGCAATCAAAAATTCATTTCAGAAATTAGATGAAAAAAAAAAAAACAAACAATGAAAGAATTTACACTTTTTATTTCTTTTTAAAATAAATTTTATTTAATTTAATTCGTTTTCACATGTCATTAATTAATACCGTAGAATGTTCATTTGTAAATCATTTCGGATAATTTAATTATAATTTTAGCACTTCGTTCATTCGTTTCGATACATTACGATTAATCGATTAATCGATTAATTGATTAATTGATTTATTCATTCATTTATTTTAATAATACAAAAAAGAAAAGAAGGCAATTCGATTGAGCGAACAACAAAAATGTCAACTTATTTGAATCAATATACGGTTTGTACTTGAATACTTAATTTCAATACAGGTTGTACTTGAATACTTAATTTCAATACGGTTTTCACTTGAATACTTAATTTCAATACAGGTTATACTTGAATACTTAATTCCAAATACGGTTTGTGCTTAATACTTCATTTCAATACGGTTTTTACTTGAATACTTAATTTCAATGCGGTTTGTACTTGAATACTTAATTTCAATACGGTTTGTACTTGAATACTTAATTTCAGTACAGGTTGTACTTGAATACTTAATTCCAAATACGGTTTGTGCTTGAATACTTCATTTCAGTACGGTTTTTACTTGAATACTTAATTTCAATACGGTTTTTACTTGAATACTTAATTTCAATACGGTTTGTACTTGAATGCTTAATCCCAAATGCGGTTTGTACTTGAATACTTCATTTCAATACGGTTTTTACTTGAATACTTAATTTCAATACGGTTTGTACTTGAATGCTTAATCCCAAATGCGGTTTGTACTTGAATACTTAATTCCAAATACGGTTTGTACCTGAATACTTGACTTCAATAATTAATACTTTTTCTGAAGTTGCATCTAATATATATATTTATTTCTTCTTCATATTTGAATTTATTTTATCATTCAACACATTTTTTTTGTTTCTCAAACATTTCCAATATGAAATGATGAACTGCTAAGTGATATTAATTATTAGACAATTATGATTTTCAGGTATTTCATTATTTAATTAAGTTTAAAATTACTACTATTAGTTGATATTGTATGTTAGATAAGCATTTATTACAATTTTTGCAAAAAAACAAAAAACAAAAAATGGAAATTGAAAATATTTATTTATCATTAATAATTACTGTAAATTCTTTTGAAATGAAATTTCATTAACTTTTGTTTAATTTATTTTTAATATTTTATTAAAATAAAAATTAGTATTGAATATTACGATGTTATTATATTACATATTTCAGTATTGCATTACATATTTTGTTATTATCAATAATACTATTTCTTTTCTAGCTCATATTACATCGGTTTTAGATAAATAATATTTAATTACACATTTGAAATTGAAACCAAAGATTGAATTTGTAAAATAATTTTTTAATAAGTTTTTATTTTTATAACTTTAATTATTTTATTTTCTTATATTTATTTTTATTAGCATTAATTGCATATTTGTAATTAATAAACATAAAATATAAAACGGAAAAAAGAAAACAATAATTCAAAAAACAAACACAAAATCAAAATTCTATTAAAAATTATATTTTTAATTTATTTTCAGAATAAATTTTTTTAAATATATTCTTTTTATTATTAACAAATTGTATTTTTAATACATTTTTTTAAATTTATATACATGTAATTACTGATTTATAAAAAAAAAAAAAACGAAATTTTTTTTTTTTTGGATCCAAAAATTTTTTTTCTCTAAAATTTTAGTTAGTTTTTTGAAATTTGCATAAATTTTCATGAATTATATAATAATTTTTCAAATCAGAAACTTTAATACTAGTAAAAGCTAAAAATATAAAATAAAATATATTTAAAAAAATAATAACATTTAGCAAAAGTTAATAAATATTAAAAATTTTTTTCGCATTTTTAAAAAAAAAAAATGAAAATTTCCAATTATCTCAATTTTTCAAAATTTTCAACAAAAATCAAATAAAAGAATTTTAGATGAAACTTTGACAAAAAAAGAAAAGAAAAAATTATATTTGTTGATATATGCAAATTAAAAAAAAAAAGAATAATTTAAAATGAAAAATTTGTATTGCACATTTTTTCAGTTTTTTTAAATAAATATTTGCAAAATTTTTATTTGAAAGAAGCAAATTTAATTTAAATAAAAATTTTCAATTAAAAATAATACAAAATATATTTTTTTTTTTTGAAAAATCTTTATAAACTTCAAAAAAATTTATAGCAAAAATAAGTTCGTCTTGAAAAATTAACGAAAAAGAAAAGAATATTCGAAAATATTTTGAACGAAAATACAAAAAATGAAAGATTGAAAAAATTTAAATTTTACGATAAGAAATTGAAAATTTTAAAAATTTTATTTTCACAAATATAAAATTAAGGAAACGATAAAAGCAAATTCGATAAAATCAAACTGAAAGATTTGCAAACAAAGTTGCTTGATAGAATGAAAAAAAAAATGATGCAAATTTTTTTTTTTTTTTTTTAAATTAATGAAACTAATTGAAAAAAACAAGAAAATTAAAAATAAAAAATCGAAAAGAAAAGAAGAAAAATAATATTATTTATTATAAAGAAATTTTTTTTTTTGTTTACTATTTTTTACATTCTCATTTTTTTAATAAAATGTTTAAAAATTAAATGAATAATATTTTTTGTTTACTATTTTTACCTTCTCATTTTTTTATAAATTGTTTACTAATTATATAAATAATATGTCTTGTTTACTAATTTTTACATTCTCATTTTTTTGTAAATTGTTTACTAATTAAATAAACAATATTCTTTGGTTACATTTTTTACATTTTCATTTTTTTATTAATTGCTTACTAATTAAATAAATAATACTTTTTACTGTCAATGATGTACTATTCACCTTATCATTTTATCATATTTATATGATAAAATGATTATTAAGTATATTTGTTTGTTTTTTTTTAAATTTCGTAAATTGAATTTTAAATTTAGTAAAAATGAAAAGTATGAAAAATGATTGTATGAAGGAAAGATGCATTGACTGCTTCCTTTCAATGTTTTGTTATTTATTTCGTTTTATTTTTTACTTTTTTTTTACTGCTATTTTTTTCCAAAAAAAAAAATTTATTTAATATTTGTAAATTTTTATTATTATTTTTTTCACAAAAAATTTATTTATTGCAAATATAATTATGTCAAAAAAGAAAAAAAAAATTAAACTGCAAATGTGTCATAAAAATATGCAAAAATTTTCAAAATTAGTTTATTTTAAAATTTAAATTATATAAAAATATTATCTAGTCATTATCAATTCCATTAAAAATTTGCAAGAAATTATTCTAAATTTTGTAAAATTTTAATATCAAACATTATAATAACAAAATATTATAATTATTAAATATTAAAATTAATATTTTTAATGAAATATAAATTTATTTTGCAAAAAAAAAATAACAAAAGTTATTTCTTTTTTTTAATAAATCTTTTGCAATTCTATCACTTTGTTTATTTCTTTTCTTTTTTTTTAAAAAAAAAAATTGCTATCACTATTTTATCTACTTATTTCTTTTATATTTAATGATAATGATAACAATGATAACAGTGATAATGATAATGATAATGATAGTCAGCTGTTGCTTAGTTTATTCGGTTTAAATTTGAAATGAGCAAACAGTTGGTTAGCAGTTAGTTCAATCATTTAAATCATTCGTGAAGAAATTTTAACTGCTTCATATTACTTCGTTATTACAAATTTTAATCATTCTTTTTTATCAAACTAATCATATCAATAAACAATAATTTATTTAGCAAAAATGATAGTGATAATAGCACTGATAATAATAGTAATATTAATAATATTAATGTGAATGCGAAATTTGCATTCTTATAGCCATTATCATTATCACATATTAACATTTCTTCTATTTCAATTTAACATTGTACGAATCAGTTGTTATCATTAATCAGATGAAATGAAATGTAAGATGTAAATAAAAACAAGACAGTCTTATCAGTGATATCAGCTTAGCATCATTTTGCTCGTTGTTATAAAAGTGATAAGATCAGATAGTTTCGCTTATTTTACAAATCATTTCATGTATAAATTAGCATTTAGATCGTTTATCAGTTGTTATAGCTAATCAAAATGATAATATATCTGTTATCAGTTCTGTTAATTTAATTTTTAGATTTTGTTTTATTTTTTAAAAAAAAAAATAAATTTTTTTCATTGTTTTTTTATCAATTTTGAATAATTTTATTGCTTAATTAAATAAAAACTTTTATGAAATAAATAAAATTTCAAATTAAAAAAAATTCTTTTTTTTATCAATTTATGTTAATTTTTATTTGTGCTCAAATAGAAAATTTTTATAAAAATGGTAAAATTCTGAACTTTAAAATTTAATTTTGTGTTATTGAAATATTTAATGCATTAATTGGCTTTTCTTTTTTTTTTTTTTTTTTAAAAAAAAATACTTTTTAGTTTAATTCAGTGATTAGTGTATATTTTTAAAAAAATCAGTTTTCAAAATTTCAAAATTGTATAAATCAATAAAATCTATAGCAATTTAACTGTGAAAAATTACTGCAATTGATAAAACAAATTAGATTAAATTAAATTAAATCAATTTTTTCAAATCGAAATTTTCAATCATTTTTTATCATTAAGTAATTATCTTCTAATTATTCAAATACTAAAAGTACTACTTTTTTAAATTGTTTACCTATTTAAAATATCATTGAATTACTTAATTTAAAAAAAAAAGCGTATTATAACTTAAAAAATTATATAATTTTATGAGTAATTAATTGCAAATTTAAAATATTTCTATTAATACGAACTAAAATAATAAAATTTACATATATATAATAATAATTAAATTTCAAAACTGATTTTTTTTTTTTTTTAAATCTGTATATTTCAGCATATACCATCAAATTATTCTAAATTATCCGGGCGCTATCATAAACGTTCCAATAGCGCCGAATCATATCGCTTACAGCAAATATCATCATCATCGTTATCATCGTTATCATCATTATCAGCATTATCATCCCTATCATATTCTCGAAAATTTTCCACGATGAATTCTTATCGTCAACAGTACTCATCATTATCATCCAGTTATCATCAAGATGTAACACATCCGAAAAGTAATATTGGATTATCGAATAGGTTAATTATTTATTTATTTTGATTATTTATTTTCTTTTTTTGATTAAAAATTAGAAAAATTATATTTGATAATTACGAAAAATGTTATTAATTAATTAAATTAATTATCAGCAATGTTTTGATAATTCCATTTTCACATCTTATCACTTGTTTTAATCATTTTCTTTCCTTTTTTTTTTGTTGGTTAATTGATTACAGTAATGGATCATTTATCATTTTAAAATTAAGAAATTGATTAAAATATTAGTTAAATAATTAAATGCGTTTTTTTTTTCAATATTTTTTAAAAAAAAATTGTAAAAATTTTTTTGTTTTTTAAGTTTTCACAAAAATACTAGTAATAATGCCTTTTTTTCCTGAAAAAAAGGATTTATACGTTTCACGTACGTGTAAAAATTATTATTTTGATTATTAATTGGAGAAAATATATTTTAAAAAAAAAGTGAATTTAAAAATTTTAAGTGATAATTAATATATATAATTTTACAGTGTGTTAACTTAAAAAAAAAAAAAACGAATTAAAATTTCATAGAATTTTCTTCACTTAATAAATTTAATATTTTTAGCAAAAAAAAAAAAAAGTTTATTGTTTTTATTTTTATTTTTATTTTTCATCATTATCGAAACTTGTTTTAAAATTTAACAAATTTTACTAACTTTAGCCGCAATAATAAACTTTGAAATACAAAAACGAATTAAAAAATTTTTACTTCAAATAACTTTTTCAAACGGAAAAATATTTTTATATATTTTCAAAAAAAAAAGAATTATAACTTTTTTTAATTTTAAATTATAAAATTTCATTAAAAAAAAATTGAAAATAGAATATTTGATATAAATTTTAATAATAGCAATAAAATTGAGTATAATAAAAAATAAAACAAAAAAGTTTAAAAACTTTTTAATTTCAAAAATTAAAAAAAAATTTTTTGCAGAAATTTCAATAATACTAATTTGATTTATGTATGCATTTTCTTTTTTTTTTACATTTTTGTTTATTGTTTATTGGTTTTTTTTTTTTGCAAAACAAATAAGAAGGAAAAAATGAAATACAAATAAGAAATGAAAATTAATATTAATTTTTTGTTGATTTATTTAATTAAATACAACTGAATTAAAATTAGTATTATTTTTTTTTAGTTTCTGTAATTAATTTCTTTTTTTTATTTCTAAAAAAAAAATTGCAAGAAATGAATTAAAAATGAAAATTAATAAATTATTACTAAGAAATTATTACTTAAATTAAATTATTACTTGAATTTGTAATTAATAAAGAAATTAAAATAAAGTAATTAATTAATTTGAATTGAATATAATCATTTTATAGATATGGAAGCATTGATCGTTTATCATCAATGAATCATCGAACATATAATAATTTCACTTCAAATACATTTACTCCAAAACGGAGTACAAGTTATGGTTCAGGTACCAAATAATTTCTCTTCCATTTTAAAATAAAATTTACCTTTGAGAGAAAGAGAGAGAGAGAGGGAGAGAGAAGAAAAGAAAAAAAAGAAAGGGAAAAATTGACAAAATAATTAAACAATCACTTGTGATTTCAATCAAAAAATAAAAGTGAAAACAAAAAAAAAAAAAGAAACAAAAATTTTAGCTTACTTATAATATCAGAGAATTTACAATCATTTCAAATTTTATTTTTACATTTTTATTTTCAAAATTATTTCACAAAAAAAAAAAAAATTAAATCTAGAATTGTAATTAATTAACCATTTAATTAGCAAACTCTAATAAAATTATGAAAATGAAATTGACAATGTTTTTTTTTTAACTTTTTCAAATTTTTTAAATTATAATTAATTGAAAACAATTTTTCATTTTTTTATCAAATAATTATTTCAATTAATTATAATTAATTGCTTATGTCTTGTATTTTTGATTATTTTCAATCTTATATGACTAATTTTTTTGCTAATTAACTAATTAATTAATTATTCAAACTCAAATAATTAATTGTCTACTCATTCTATTTAAATATAACTTTTTAAATTTTTTTAGGAACAAAATTAAATGATATCGGAGGTGTATCATCATCATTGCGTCGTTATGATAATGATTATAATTCAGTATATGAAAGACGAACATCGTTAGTTTTCCTTTTTTTTTTTTTTTTTTCAAAATTTTTGTTAATTTAAATTTTTTTTTTCAAAATTTTTGTTAATTTAAATTTTTTTTTTCAAAATTTTTGTTAAATTAAATTTCTTTTTTTTGTGTTTTTTTTTGTAGAATATATAAATGTATTTTATATCTTTGTTATAAGTAAATAATATAATTTTATAATAAAAAAAGAATTAATTCAAGAATTAAAAAAGGATTAAAAAGAGAATTAAGATTTTTTTTTTTGATTATTAAATTAATTAATCAATTTTATCTTGAAATAAAAATAATATATATTATATATAAATTATTATATTAAAATACTACATTAAATTAGTTAATTATACTAATTAGATTTATTAAAATGATAAAATTGCTTGCAAATAGACCAATAATGATAAATTTTTTTTTTCAAAATTATCATTGAAATGACATTGTTAGCAATATTTTTGCAAGCAAATTCAATCTTTATTGTAAAAATTTTTACAAACATTTGCTCATTTTAATTTAAAACATTTAAATTCATTTAAATTGAAATTGTTTATTTTTCAAATGTTAGATAATTACTATAAAAAAAAAAATTATAAAATATAATAATAAATATTGTTCAAAAAAAATATAATAATAAATATTTAAATTTTTTTTTTCAAAATTTTTGTTAATTTAAATTTTTTTTTTCAAAATTTTTGTTAAATTAAATTTCTTTTTTTTGTGTTTTTTTTTGTAGAATATATAAATGTATTTTATATCTTTGTTATAAGTAAATAATATAATTTTATAATAAAAAAAGAATTTTTTTATTATTATTATTATAAAATTATATTAATTTCAAAGCAAATTCAATTAAAATTTAAACGTTCAAAATTAAATTATTTATAATCATTCATTTGCAAATATCATATAATATTATTTAATTTAATTTATTATTATTAGTTATACGCCAAGTCACTATTCCACGTCCGGTTATGCGTCATCATCGTACGGAACGTTGCCACGTAATAATCGTTCACAAACTCCAAGTTATATTGGACGAGAGCGAAATTATGCATTAAATCGAGAATACAAGTCAACGTCACGTTTTTCAACCGATAGAGTAAATAATTTTCTTAAATTTTCCACTTATTTATTTATTTTTTTTTTTTGCATTTTTTTTTATTTAAAAAAAAAAAATTTGCATAAATATATTTTTTCTTCTTAAAAATAAGTTAATGTTATCATCAAATATAATATAGTATAAGTATAAATTGTATAAGAAATGTGATATAGTATAAGTAATACATACAGTATAAATTAAGTAAATGTAAAGTAAAAAAATAGTATTAAAAAAAATTATATAAATTATATATTATTATTTATAAATTATAAAAATAAAAAATAAAAATTAAAAAAATATATATTATAAAAATTCTATAAATTATATATTAGTATGAAAAAATTATACAATGAAAATTATACAAAAAATTATACATTTTTTAAAGAAATAAGTTTAAGTATTCATCATTAACTGTAATAGAAGAAATTTAGAGATCAAAAAAAAAAAAATGAAAATTATTTTATAAATTTAAAAATTTATTTTTCTTACACGAAAATAATTAATTTGCTATTATTAGAACAAAAAATAATATAAAAAATTTATGATCATTTTATCAAATTAAAAAATATTGTAGTAATAATTTGTCAAATGCATTTATAAAAATTTTTTTATAATTTTATTTAATTTACAGATAAGATTTTTTGAATGAATTTTTATTTATTACAATTACATAAGATTATTCATATTTTATAAAAATGGATTTATCAACACTTAATAAAAATTTTTTTAATAGGAAAAAATTTTGTTATCACTGATAAAGTGATATGATTTTGATTATTATTTTTGCATGAAATGAAAAAGAATTTTAAAATTAAATGAATTTTGAAAATATTATTTATTGTAAATTAAAATTATAAAAAATTAAAAATTAAAAAAACGAAACTACATATAATATTTACTTTATTTTTGTATTAAATAAAAATTAGCATTTTTATACCTTTTCATACATTCAAAATTTTTTTTTTTGTATTAATTTAAGAATTAAATATAGCAAATTAGTATTTTGAAAATTTAATTCATGCAATTTTACAATTACTTCTTTCATATTTCTTATTAATTCAATTATTTTAAAAATTTTGTTAAAAATTAAATTTAAATATTTATTTGTGCTTTTTTTTTTTTCTGAAGGAACATTCTCAATCAGATGATAATGTCAAGCAACGATTGGAGAAATTTTACAATCGATATGCAAAAGATCACGAAATATCAAATAATCATTTAATAAATGATAGTAAATTTTGTAAGTTAAATTAAATTTTTTTAATAATTAAAATTTTTTTTTTAGCCTTTTTATTTTATGCAAAAATTTTGTGATAATGGGAATACATTTTGATTATCAAAATTGTTATCAATTACATTTTCTATCATTTGTGATAAAATATATGAAATAATTTTGTAAGACAATGTTATTATTATAAATAAATACAAGTAAGTAAATAAATAAATATATAAACAAGTAAATAAATAAATAAATAAGTAAGTAAACAAATAAATGAATAAATAAATAAATGCATAAATAAGCAAATAAATAAGTAAATATATATAAATAAGTAAACAAATAAGTAAATAAATGTATAAGTAAGTAAATAAATTAATATATAAATAAATAAGTTAATAAATAAATATACAAATATATAAATAAGTAAATAAATATGTAAACAAGTAAATAAATATATAAATAAGTAAATATATAAATAGGTAAACAAACAAGCAAATAAATAAATAAATAAACAAGCAAATAAATCAATGCATAAATAAATAAATAAATGATACTAATTTTCTTTAACTATACATTTTCTAATTTGTTTACTTATTTACTATTTATTTAGTAATAATAACGAAATGAAAACTTTTACATATTTCTTTTATTTCATTTTTCATTTTTTTTTTATTTTTTCCGATGGAACAAAATATGCATTATATACCGAAAATAAAAATGAAATTGATATCGCTGCAAATGATGACGAAGGCGACGAGAAATTTTCAGCTAATGAAAATTTTGAATTAAAAGATATTTTGCGTGGCATTGCTAAACTTAATGAGAAAGACGTATCAGAGGTATACTCATTGAAATATTCTTCAATTTATCAAAATTTAAAAAAATTAAATTGCAAAAATTTATAAAATTAACTTTTTTATAAATATATCTTTTCCTCAAAAAAAAAAAGAACGAATTAAAAAAAACAAACATTTCCTTTTTTCAAAAAAAAATTTTGAAAAAAATGAAAAAAGGAATTAAAAAAAGGATTTAAATTAATTTAAAAAAAAAGGAATTAAATTATTTTAAAAATTTCGATAAAATTGATTCATTTTTATTATCAAATTTTTTTTTTTTTTTTTGTTGAATTTGTATGAAAATTTAAGGATAATAAATTGAAAAAAGCAGTTTGTTCGAATGAAAATGAAATAATATCGATGGAAAATGCTTCAAATTCTATTCCAATACTAAAAGGTTTGAATAATAATTCCTTTTCCTTTTTTTTTATTGCAAAGTTTGAATAAATTGTTGAAGAAAAAAAAAATTTTTTTTTTCTTATTTCAGTTTGAAAAGAAAATTTTAAATTTGAAAAAAAATAAATTTCTTTTTTCTTGTACTTTTTTATTTATTTTTTCTCATTTATATGTGTTGTAAAATTTTCAAATTTACTTTTTTTTTTCTTTCTTATTTTTTTTAAATATAAAAAGTAATACTTAATATTTAATTACTAATTAATAATTGTAGAAAATGCTAATCAAATAGATTCGTCATCGATAATTGCTAATCAAAATGATGCAGTAATTTCAACAGTTCCAATCAATAATGAAAATTTTGTCATTCAATCGAATGAAACAGTAAATTTCTCTCTTTCAATTTCATTTCTAATATGTATTTAATTATTTGCTAAATTATATTTCTATTACTATTACTATTATTATTATTATTATTATTATTATTATTATTATTATTATTATTATTATTATTATTATTATTATTATTATTATTATTATTATTATTATTATTGTTACTACTATTATTTATAGTTATTATTATCATTAAAGTTATAATATTACAATATATTATTGTTGTTATTGTTATTATTATTACAGCTATTTATTAATTAATAATAGTAATAATCATGATAGTGTTATTATAATTAATTTAAAAAAAAAAAAAAAAACGATTCAAGTATCGATATTTAATAACGCTGCCAAGTATAAAATGAATGCAAAATTAAATACAAAGATCTGAAGCAAATTGATTACAAATTAATTTAATTAATTAATCGACGTAATTCATTATTAGTTTTAATTTTAACTCAAATATAATTAGTAATAATTGTAAATTTTATTAAAAAGCAATTTCAGGAATTGAAATGTGACAACGATGTTACGGAAATTGTGGAATTACCATTATTTAAAGGATTAGGTAAATTAAATTAATTTAATTATTTTTTTTTCACCATTATATATTATTTTATCGTTTAAAACATATTACAATTTCTCAACGATCAAATTATTTTCCGGTAATTCCGGTTTTCTTTTTTTTTTTTCTTGATCAATACTAAAATTGAAACACTGTAAAAATTTAATGCTTTAAGTTTGCTTAGTAAATTGAAACTTTGTTTTTTTTTCGCATAAATCAATGTATGTAGGCGTACTTATTTTCCATACGTATTTGTTATGTGTGTATTTTCCTGCGTGCGTGAATGCGTACGTGTAAACGTGTGAGAAAGTTTAAAAGAAAAATTGAAAGACTTAAAAAAGTATGAAAATAAAATAAAAACTTTGAAGCAAAAAACAAACGAAATATTTTAATTAATGAAAATATTGATTTAAAATTTTATTTTCTTTATTATTACCATTTCAAAAAAAAAAAAATTTCAAATGAAATGAGAGAGAGAGAGAGAGGGTAATAAATAGGGAAAGAGGATAAAAGAGAGAGAGAGAGAGAGAGGAAGGAGTGAATTAAAAAAGTTTGATGGTATGATTTGAATAAATAAATAGAAAATGATTCAGATTAATTGCTCAGACTTTTCCGTTTTGCTTTTTTTTTTAATTTTTTAAATTACATTTACTTCGTTTAAAAATTTTATACAAAAATTTATTATTTTATTAATTAATGATCATTTAGACTATTAAATGATATAAAATGAAATTATCATTTTGTTTTAAATTTATTTCTTCCATTTAAATGATTCAATTATAAACAATAAAATATAAATATAAGAAATAAAAGCAAAAAAAAAATTTTTTTTGCTGTTTTGAATTTTGTTTTTTTTTTTCTTGAAATTAAAATGAATAAAAATAGTTATCAAAAAAAAATTTTTTTATTTTATAAAAAACTTTTTCTTTGTTTTTTTTTTTTTCTTCTTTGCTCTATCATTTAAATGCTTAAGATTTTGCACTGAAATTAAACAAATAATTTCAAATGTAGAGAAATTATTATTGATATTAATAAATGATAATCACTGATAAAAACTGCTCTGAAAAGTATTTCCAATTTGATAATTTCAGATTTAGCATAACAATTTACAGTTATTAAATTATCAAAAATTTTCTCTCATTAAATCATTAAAAAAAAAAAAAATGTTTGCTCTTGCCTGGCATATATAAATTTAAATAATTCAAGATTTTTTCAAAAATTTTTTCATTAAACTTATGAACAAATTTCAGTGGAAATAATCTTTCGATATAAATAACTTTTTTTAGCTATTATTATTTTCATATTTTAAAAAGAAACTCTTTGAATTTTAATTTATTGGAAATTTCAAAAATTTTTACATAATTTATTTTATTATTTAAAAGAAAAAACAAAATTAGACAAAATGGAAAGTTGAAATTAGAAATTATCTTCGTCTATTTTCTAGCAATTTATTTATTTGATTTGATATTATCATTTATGAATTTTTATTTTTTAATTTTTTTTAAAAGTTTAAATTTTTTAAAAAAAGTTTTAAAATTTATCCGTCATTGATTATCTATTTTTATATTTATAAGAATGATATTAAATTACTCAAATTTTACAATTTTGCTCCATCAAATTTATTTTTAAATTGACATTCAGACAAAAACAAATAAATTTTAAATAGTCGTTTAATTGCTACGATCTTCTGATATTCAATTAGACATTTTAAAATTCAACAAAAACAAAGAAATCGTTGCATTTAATTTGTCAGTAATGAAAATTTGAAAGAAAAAATTTCAATTATTAGAAATTATAATTTTTTATTTTTAATTTTTGTCTTTTAATTTAATTTATTTTTTTTTTGTTATTTCTTCTTTACTTCAATTAATATTATTAATCGTAATTAATGATTCAAATTTTTTTACTATTAATTGACATTATTAATTTAAAAGTATTATTAATTGATTTAAAATATCGAAATATTGCATCCATCACAACAGAATTTATAATTTCATTTCTTTTTTCAAAAAAAAAAAAAATGTTTCTTTCATCAAATAGAATTAAATGCAATTTATTAATTAGTATTATAATTTTAGCCAGAATTTGTATTTTTTTTTATTTATTTCAAATTTTCTTGAAAGATATTTGCTTTGTTTTAAAATAATAAAATTAATTTTAGATGATCAAAGATTAGAATGTGTTAGTGATCAACAATATATGGCTGATAACAATGTAATCATTTATTTTTTTTTTTTTTTTTTTTAAAAAAAATAAACAAATTTTATTAATTGCCAAACTTTTTTATTAATTATCAAAGTACTATTCACTTTATCAGTAACAATTATACAATTCGAATAACAATTTCAATTCCAAATTGATGCGCAAATGTACAATTTTGCAGTATGTAATAATTCTGTACGGAAATATGTAAAACATTGATTCCGTATGGATAATGATTTTATCGTTATATTCAGTTAATCATGATTTTTCTTACATATACAAAGATACTTACTTATATATCAGTAGTCAATATAAATTAATTGAAATTTGAATACAGTAATTTGAAATTAAATTTCATTCAAAGAGTTAACCAACAATTAAATATGTTTTTTTTTTTATTAGATTCAAAGTATGAAGAAAACCGGAACAATTCTTGAACCGGAAAATGAAATGGATGATGAACAATTAGAAGAACAGGAGGAAGAAGAGGAGGAAGAGGAGGAAGAAGAGGGAGAGAGAGAGAAGGAGAAGGAGGAAGAAGAAAAAGAAGAAGAGGAAAAAAAGGAAGTCGAAAACAAAGTAATAAATTTATTTGTAAATTTTGATGGAAAGAAAAACGCTAATCATAACAAATTTAAGAAATTATAAATAAATCAGTGATAAATTTCTATTGTTCGACCTTATCCTCAATTTTATTCGTAATTTTAATTACTAAAATTGTTAGAAATTTCGTTGATTTAATCAATTGTTCAGGTGCAGAATTTATTACATATCTTTTTGATTACTGATACTTTCTAGGTTTAATTTGTTTGAAATGAATTTAAAAAAAAAAAAGGCAAATTAATTAAATCATTTCATTTCATCCGAC
The DNA here is from genome assembly GCA_012070555.1 of Brugia pahangi. Taxonomy (NCBI): domain Eukaryota; kingdom Metazoa; phylum Nematoda; class Chromadorea; order Rhabditida; family Onchocercidae; genus Brugia; species Brugia pahangi. The sequence goes on along the minus strand of JAAVKF010000008.1, from coordinate 1,616,489 downwards.
TATAATTGTTATTCATAGTATATGCAAATAAATTTATTATTTAATTATTCATTTTCTATTTTTTATTCAAATAAATTTATTATTTAATTATTCATTTTCTATTTTTTATTTTTTTTATTCAAAAAGTTTTGATACTAACTTTTAATTTATTATTAACTTTTTATTTTAGCAAAATATAATTAATCGAAAGCCGCCATTATTGCTTATTACACAACCATCAGCACAAAATTCACCAAATCATCTTACCACGGAATTTACATTTGATGATAATATCAATTTTGGTATTATGCAAAACAATGATATTAATGATGATAGTGATGACGATGACGACGTTGATGATAGTGATGATGACAATGATGACAGTGATGCTGCTGCTGATGATGATGATGATGATAATGACGATAATGATGATGATGGTAACGAAGTTTTAATAGATTTTCACTTTTTGAAAATTTTCAAATACAGATTTTACATTTATTACTAAAAATAATTACTTATTAAAAAAAAAAAAAAAACAATATGTTATTTTAATAAAAATATTGTTTAATAAATTTTATAAAATTTAACCTATTCTTTCATTGTATAATAAATAATTTGTAAAATTAAGTAAAAAAAAAATATAAATAATTTATAGGAAATGCAATAATACTGAATGCGCAAAAGGATAATATTGAAAATGATGTGTCCGTTTCGGAAACAATCGAATTGCAACCGGATGCTAGCAAAACGGAAGGGAAGCCAAGAGGTTGCTTTCTAATGCCCTAAATGATGAATTCATCCAACACAGATCGTATTTTTTTGATAATTTAATGGTGAGTAGCTATAGCAAATAGGATCCCAAAAAAAAAAGTTTCCGTTTTCTTTTAATCCAATTAAGTAAGTATTGAAGAAAGGATTAGCTTCAAAAAAAACTCACATTTTACAGTTAAATTTCGATTACTGAAATAAAAAATTAACTCTAAAATAAAAAAAAAATTTTTTTTTCTCATTTTCAGTCAAATCTAAAAGCATTAAATTGAAAAAAATTAACTTTAAAATACTTTCATTTCAAATGAAATTTAAATATTATGTAGTAAATACTATCATTTCAACTGATGCATAAAAAAGTTTAATCGAATTTGTTAGAGTATTAAAAGAAAAAACGAATTTTTTAAAAATATATCACATAATTTAAAACAAAAGAAAAAAATGTAATTTAATTTTTTTTCATTAAAAAAAGTAGTAAATTAGAAAAAAAAAAGGAAATTTTTTTTAAAAATGTGAACATTAGAAAAATAATGTTTAAGGCTATTATTCAAATAAAAAAAGTGTATTGCATTTTGAGTTAACTGAAATTTCTTATTTGCATTTGCAGTAAATATAAATTTTTTTTTTTTGAAATTTTTTTTAAAAAAAAAGTGAAAAAATCTTACAAATTCAAAACTATTAAATTATCTCAAACAAAAAGTATGATAATGCATTTAAAGCATTAAAATTTTGTCATTTCCAGCAAATTATTTCGCATGAAGAAAAAAAAATTGTAATAATTAAAAATTTAATTAAATATAAATTTTTAATCATAATTAAAATTTTTTAAGAGACAGTAAAATATTCAATAATGAATTTAAAAAACTGACATTATTAATTTTATTTATGTTTTATTTTGTGCTAGAAAAAATGATATAATTTATACTTTTAATCGTACTTCTTTTCTAGGTGATCTTTATTCAGTTTCATTATCGGAAAGCCGAAAACGTTTTATTTCACCAATTCCATACTATGAAAATGATTTTAACGAAGAATTTATTGTTGAAGTACCAACAAGGTTAGTTTCTATTAGGTTTACTTTTAATTTTCGAAACATAATACTGCATGGATAAAAAAAAAAATAAAAAGCAAAGTGAAAAAGAACAAAAAAAACATTAAATTTTTTTTCATCCTTAATTAATTAATTAAATAATTAATTAGTTGGTGTTTTGTTTTAATACAGAAATAATGATAATCGAGGACGTGTTTCGGAAATTATGGCAGTACCAGCACCAGTACTAACAACATCAGTTAGCTATGATGGCATGGATGATTGGGATTCAACACAGGAAGAATCGGTGGAATCGTTATCAGATTATGAAGATATTGATGATTTTAATTCTGAAGGTGAAATGATTCATATCATTTTAGCAAAATTTGCAAAAAATTTAGAAATAAATTGTTTGAAAATTGAATTTGTAAATTAAATTTTAAAAATCGAAAGTTTTGTTTAAATAAAATAACAATTTTATTAGTTTGACTTCAGTTATCCAAGTTAAAAAAAAAAAACTTTTGGCTTAAATTATCCAAATGAAAAATAAAATTAAATTTAAATCTTAATTTTATAATGGTTTGATATCATTTGGAAAATATATTGGTAAAACTTTAGAACGTCATTCAAGAAATAGAGATGATTTGGAAAATGATGATTATCGTCCAACATCATCAGGTTTTGGCGTTTATTTCACTCCGATTTCTTCACCTATCGATGACGTAAGCAATTAATAAAAAATGCAACAAAATTTATAAAATTAAAAGAAAAAAGTTTTTTTGTAATTTCTAATTTTCTAACTTACAGTATGATGATATACAGTATCGAGATAATATTGATGTTGGTTTTACCCTAAAACTTGTTCAAAAAGCAGCATTAAAGGAGACAAATGAAGACGATTTATCGTCATCTAGTGAATTTTACGATGATTCAGAGGTTCAAATTATATTTCATTTTCTGCTAATGTATTTTAAAATTCATCTTTATGTTTCTTTTTTCCTCTAAAATGATGCTAAAAATTTAATGCTTAAAAAAGCTCGAACTACCGTACGATTTACAGTATGATAGAGAAGAAATATACAAAAATGATTTCTTTTTTTGCCTAAATAAGGAAGAAAAAATAAACTTTTAACTTAGTGTGGTGGCATGTACCAATTTATAATGAAGTTGTACAAAAAAAAAAGGTAAAAAAGCACATTTTTTACTTAAACTGTGAAAAAAAGCCTCCAATTACAGTATAACTTAACTTACAGTATGAAGAAGATTTATGTAGAAGCGATGAAAATGATGATGATGATGTTGATGATGATGATGATGATGATGATGATGATAATGATAATGATAGTGAATATACGGATGATGAAGAGGAACTAGATGATGATATATCGGAAGATTTTTGTATAACTGAAAATATTTCAATTGAACCATTAGAATCTGCTGCAATTGATAGCGTAAGTATATGATAATTTAAATTTATTATTTAAATTTATGCAAAAATTTGCAGTAATTTAAAAAAAAATGTATTAGTTTTTAATTTTTGAAAAATATGTTATTAGTAAAGAAATATTTTAAAAAATTAATTTCTAAAAATAAATAAATTATTCAATGTATTTCATTAATATTTTGCTGCAATTTTTAATATTTTTGCATAATTTTTTAATATATCTTTTTATTTATGTATATGAAAATGTTTCGTTAAAAAAAAATTTCCACTTTAATTTTTTAAGTTTTATTTTAAAAAGTTTCTTTTTTTTTGTTTGTTTGTAGGTTTCATCAATTTCAATTCCACCTGTGGTATCTGCAACAATGCAAGAAGATGAAAATATTGAAATTGAAGAAATCTGTGATGAAATATTCGATCAATCGGTAAATCAGTAAAAATTATAAGAAAAAAAGAAAAAGATAAGAAAGAGATTTTATTTAAACTATTCCAATTGTTTTTTTTTCCTTTTTTTTTCTTACAAAATGATTTCATAGAATTACTAATTTATAAAAGTTTTATCTTTTTCATTTTTGAAGATGGAATACTACAATTAATGATAGTTATAAAATTTTTAGAAATAATATGAACTTGTAGAGCTAATTATGCTAATTTAATAGTTATAAAATTTTTAGAAATAATATGAACTTGTAGAGCTAATTATGCTAATTTAATAGTTGTAGAATTTTTAGAAATAATATGAGCCTGTAGAGCTAAATATGCTAATTTAATAGTTATAAAAATTTTAGAAATAATATGAACCTGCAGAGCTAATTATGCTAATTTAATTTCCTTTATACAAGATCAAGGTGAAGTAATCAATCAGAAATGATAGTTTAAAATGCTAATTTTTACAAAAATTCTTTTTCTATCCACTGAATTATTTTGAAACAAAAAAAAAAAAGAGTATTCAAATTTTTTGTTTAATAGTCTAATGATTTATTAGCGATCGTTAAATTGAACTGAAATAATTATTTAACGATTATATTTAATTTTTAGTTATATGACAAATAATATTTTATGCTTGATAAAGCACAATTGCCCAGAATATCTTTACTATTTCATAGTAAATTAAAAGAATTTTAAAAAAAGAAGGCAAAAATTATTTTTTTAAATTTAAAAATTTAGTTTTTGGTACCAGTGGAAATATTATCAAATGTAAAAGAAATTGAAATGGAAGAAAATAAACCACCGGAAAAACGTCGTGAAATAACGTATGCACAAGAAATTGATTTACAACAAAATGTTGAAAAAGCATCGAAATTTTCTGTAAGTTTTTATTTTTAAAAAAAAAAAAAAAAAATTGAATGTCTAAATTAAAAAATAAGCATTTTTTTTTAGCAAATATCTTAATATTAGCAGAGAATTCTATTTTTTTATATATTTTTATACATTGAATAATATTTTCGTTTACATATATTTGTTTACTTATTTTTTTTTTAGTTAAATATAAAATATATTCATTTTATAAATAAAAATGGAATTTATAAAAATAATTCAAAAAAAAAAATAAAAAAGGATGTAATTAGTGATATTATGGCTGTAAAAGTTTACAAAATTATAATTTTTTATTATTGAAATATTTTTTTTTTATTCATTTTTTGTTTTATTTTATATGAAAATTTAAATTGCATAATAGATTTTTCTTTTTTTTTTCTTTTCTGTTTTATTATTTAAAAATTTAGATCAAAAAAATTAGTAAAGATGAAGCGATGGAGCAAATAGCTGAAGGTGCAACTGAAATAGCAATTCGAAAAATGACACCACAACATGTGATACCAATTGAGGAAAATATTGAAATAATTGAAATTAATGAATTGAAAATTCAAATGCCTGAACAAATTAATATAATTGTTGAGGAAAATAAAAATGAAAAAGTTAGTTTTTTTTTTTGAAATGTTTGTTTTTTCAATTTTTTTTATTTTTTATTTTAATACAATCATAATTTTATTATTTTTATGGAAGGAAAATTTTTTTTTTTAAAATAATTTTATCATTTTTTTTTTTTTAAACAGGGAATTAATCAAATTGAAGTAGTACCAACATATGTTTGGCCAACAATCGAGAATTATCCTACTGATAGTGCTCGAACATTTATTGAACGAAAGCCATGCACTGATTGGGCTAAGAAAGCAATCATTTTATCACCAAAATTTGAAACTGCAAAAATACAACAAACACAAATTCATTTTGATAAAGAAATGTAAGTTTTTTAAAATATAAAATAGAAAAATGAAAAATAATAAAATAAAAGTAAAAATAAAATATAATAAAATAAAAAAAAGATAAAATATGAATTAAATCAAATGTTTGTTTATTTTAAAATTATATTACTTTAAAAAAAAAAAAAATTTTTTTTTTTAAAGATTAACAATAAATGATACAACAACAACATCACTTACCGATACACCAACAAATTGTACAAATAAAACAGCCAGCACTGGATCTTCTAGGCCAACATCTGCACTCTCAACTGTTTCATCAAATTCAGGCCAAAAAGTAAGTAAAAGAAAAAATTATGGTTGAAGTCTGTTTTTTTTTTTTTTGAAATTTGTTACAGAATGAATTTTTTTTTAAAAATTAAAATAATGATTGAAATTTTTAAAAAAAAAAAAGAAATTTTAGGAGGATAAATCATTACTTCGAAAATCAGTTATTAATATGGCTAAAGATGATGCAATAAAAGCTAATGCATTACAACAGGTTGTTTATTTACATATAAATTTGCATAATATTTTTAAAAAAAATTATAATTCAAATTAGAAAACAAACAAAAAGTTTAGGAATGTTTACTCAAAAGCATTTTGTATTTGTTAAAATAATTTCAAAAGTGAAAAAATTGAAATAAATTAAGTATGTAATAAAAGTAATTTTTATTCATTAAAAAAAAAATATTATTCTAATTTCAAAAAAAAAATGTGTTTTTTTTTTTTTGGTTTTTTTACTAAAACTAAAAATAATATAATTGCATCTTTTTTAAAATGTATTTGGATCAAATTTTTATAATTTTAATTTGTTTTTTTTTAAATTTAAAGATTTAAATTTTAATTTAATATAAAAATTTTAAAATTTAATTTTTTAGGAAAAATCAAAACAAAATGCTAGAAGATTTGGAATTGTTAATGCATTAAGTGCAAAATTCAATTCACAAGAAAGTAAATCAGATGCATATACGTTAGTTTCATTCTTAAATTCTTATATTTTATTTGTTAATTTTAGTACAAAATTTTAAAACAATACATTTTAGTATAGTTTTTGAAGTAATTTAAATCTAAAATGAATTGAAGTAAATTTGAATATGACTTTTTTGAATATCAAAATAAAATTTTATTTTTACTATTTTCTTCTTTCTGTCCTCCCTTCTATTCTATTTTTTTTTTCTAATTTAAAAAAATTAAAATTCAATTGTAGATATAAACGTTCACAAATGTTAGCAAAGAAAGATGAAGAAAGACCAAAACGTATTTATGCACCAATTATCAAACCAATTATAAATGATAATTTTGATAAACAAGTAAGTAATTGCAAAAAAAAAAAATGTTTGAATTCTAATTTGCTAATTAGAAATTTACTTTTCATTAAATTTGAATTGCAATTATAAATAAATTATTGTTAGTAATTTATGTTTGAAAATTCTAAATCTATCAATATAATAGGATCAGAAATGATAAATTATTAAATTTCAAATTTAAATTAGCTTTTATATAATTGATAATAATTTTAATTGTATTTTAGATTGAAGAAATTCGTTTGAAAATGAAAACAGGTAGTAAAATGTTAAGTTCACAATTTACTGAATTAAAAAAAGGTATTGCAATGGTAGCTGATGATGCAAGACGAGCAATTCTTGAACATAAACATCAACAATTATTAACTGAAGCAGATCAAACATTTGGGTTACATTTTAAATTTTAATTTTTTAAATTTAAATTTTTTATTCCTCAATAAAAAATAACATTTATTTCAAATTATTTTTTAAAATTTTTTTCTGCATTTGTATTACTATCATTGCTTCAAGAATTTCAATTCTAAGCATATATCAATTTTTTAATTCCTTTTTTTTAAAAAAAAAAATTTTTTGTATTTAAAATTATTTGTCTATGATGAAAAATGCAAAATTTAGATTCAAAAGAAAAGAAATTATAATATTTAATCATCTCTAATATTAAAACATTTATTGTTAAGATAATAATAATAATAGTAATAGTAATAATAATAATATTGAAATTTTAATTATGATTTTTAGCAAAAAAATACAATAATAATACAGCAGTAATTTGTTATGTAATTTTTGAAAAGTTAAAAAAATAATAGAAATTTTATATTTAAAATTTTTATTTGCCATTAATTAAATTAACAAAAAAGGATAAAATTAGACATAATTTTAGAAAAATAGGTGATGATTTTCAAAAATGGAAAGAGAATCGAATAATTGAACATCAAAAAGAATTGAAAAAACAAGAAGAAAAATTGCATTGTGAAAAAGAAACAATAATGGAAGAAATAAAAAATCATTCAAATATGGTAAATTATTTCAAATTCAAATTCAAAAAAAAGAAAACCTAAATTCTATTCATAATAAATTAATTTATTTAAATAATCTTTAAATCATGCAGTAAGATAAAATTTTATACTAATTAAAATGCGCAATTTTCCAGGCGCAAACAGTAAATGAACCAAAAAAGACAGTACGACGATTAAAATCATCACAACAAGTTGAAATGGCAAATAATCTGCCAAATTTTGCTACAAAATGTAAAACGATAAATTCAGGTTGTTTTTTTTTTTATATTTCATTTTTATTTCGCTTGTGACAAATTTTAATTTATTAGTTTTTTAATTTAAAAAATTTTACACAATTTATTTTATTAAATTACATTAAATCATGAAAATTTGATATTGAATTGTAAACTTTTGTAAAATTTAGTTGAAAAATCAAATTGATTTTATTCATTCAATTGAAAACTTTTGAAAGCACTTAGCTAATTTAATGATTAGCATAGCTGATTTGATTTTCATTGCTAATTTATTAATTAAAAAGTATTACTTTAATATTTTAATTCTTACTTTTTTTTCAATAGAATATCCGATAAAATTAAAAGCTTTTAACTTCTTTTTTTTTGAACTTGTGAATCAAAAAATAAAAGTTAAAACTTAAACTAGTCAAAAAAATTAATCAAAATTAAAAAGTTAATCAGAAGGTAATCAAAACAAAAAAATTGAAATGTGTTTGAATGATATAAAGTATAATTATAAAGATGCAAAAGTATCAGTTCTTCTGTCTTTTTTTCCTTTAAAATAATAGAAAAATGAGAATAATAAATAAAGTAATCCATTAATTTAGCAAAACAATAAAATTTTAACAAAATTCTAGAAAAAAAATATTATAATTATTTTAACGTAAATAAAATAACCTCAAATAATGTTGAAAAAAATACGTAAATGAAGAAAAAATGCAAAAATTTTAACAATGAACGCAGCGATTGTCACAAAGTGTCAACTATTATCATCAAAGTTTCAAATTATTATTATTATTATTATTATTGTTATTATTATTACTGTTATTATTATTATTATTATTATTATTATTATTATTATTATTATTATTATTATTATTATTATTATTATTATTATTATTATTATTATTATTATTATTATTATTATTATTATTATTATTATTATTATTATTATTATTATTATTTGTTAACAAAGGCTTTCTTCAGTTAATTACTCTAAAATTATTTAATTGATTAGTTATTTGTCATCAAAGTTTTTACTGTCATCGAAGTTTTAATCAAAGTTTCAAATTATTATTATTATCATTATTATTGTTACTATTATTACTAATATTTGTTAACAAAGGCTTTCTTCAGTTAATTATGCTAAAATTACTTAAATGATTAATTATTTGAATTTTTCAGGAAAAAATTCCTCATCGGATGCACAAATGAAGATGATGATAAAGAAAAATGTTGAAACAACAGAAGAAAATACACCTGAAAATGGTTTGAAAAAAAAATAATAAACAAAAATTTTATTTTATTTCATTAAAAATTAAAAAAAAAAATTTTTTTTGAATTTTTCAAATATAAAACTTTATAATTAAGCTTTTTAGTAATTATGAATTAAAATTTATAAAAATTATTGCTACCGCAGGTATAACAACCACAAAGCATCAATTATCAGCAACGAACAATTGTGTTATCATATCATCGTCAAATGCTTGTGATAATTCCACATCAAATGCAAAAATAGATTCTACGATGTTAAAAGAAAGAAAGGTTAATATAAAATATAAACTGAAAAATTTTTTTTTTATTACTTAAATTTTTTTGAATTAAATTAATTTCAATTGTTGAAATACAATAAATTTCTAAAGTAATTTAGGATGCAATAAAGAACATTATTAATTTTTAAATGAATCGGTCTTTTCAATTTTTATTATTTCCCTTCTCAGATGCAAAAAAAAGAATTAAAATAAATAATTAAATTAAAAATTTAAAATTTAATTAAATATATTTCAGATATTAGGAAGTACTGAAAATCGAGAAATTCGAAAGTATGGTACTAGAAATAAAACACAGGAATTGATGAATTTTGCTAATGAAAATGAAATAAATGATGAAGAGGTGATGTTTAATTATGCATTTGAAATATATGCAAATTATTATTTATAATTTTAATTTAATAATTTATAATCATAGTTTGATTTATGATAATATGATTAACAAATCATGTGCTAAATGTTAAATTTGTAAAGTATTTTTGAAAAAAGTAAGAAAACACAGAAATTTTAAAATTAATTTTTTTTTTCTATTAAATAAGTTTTAATGAATTATTATTATTATTATTACTATTATTATTATTATTATTATTATTATTATTATTATTATTATTATTATTATTATTATTATTATTATTATTATTATTATTATTATTATTATTATTCAAATTATAGCTTAAAATACATCGACAGAATTGCATACATCGACGTAATCGTTACATTCGAAAACCATTTGATATTGATATTTTACTTGGTTATGATAAAGAAAATAGCTTCGAACAAGTAAGCAAATTTAATCAATCATAATTGATCGCATAATTTATCCAAATTTATTTTATTATTATTATTATTATTATTATTATTATTGCCATTATTATTATTATTATTATTATTATTATTATTATTATTATTATTATTATTATTATTATTATTATTATTATTATTATTATTATTGCCATTATTATTATTATTATTATTATTATTATTATTATTATTATTACTATATATAAAAACTTTTACGAGAAATTATCAACACTAATTAGTAGCTTAATTAATTTAAAAAAAACAACTTTAATCATTGTAATTACTGTTTAATAACTTAGCTATAATATTCATTGGTATAGAATTTCTTACAAAATAGAACTAAAATAAAAAAAATTTTTAAATTAACTTTATTATTTTAATAAATATAGCAATAAATCATTATAGTTTGAGGCACGCTTTGCTGCATCAGGGCGTGATAAAAGAGCAATAACTGATAAGAATGATAAGAAAGCTAAGAGACGACGAAAAGAAAGCAAGAAAATTTGGATTAGCGAATTACGAGTTCGTCTTTTATTGCTTTTTTCTTTTTTTTTTTTTAATTAGAAATAATTAATATTATCACTATCATAGTATGATAATGAGTTCATTTATTAAATTGCATTTTTATTTTTTAAATTAATTTTAATTTTTCTACAATGAATAATCAGCTTGTCAATTGCTGTATTATTTATTAACTTTCATTTTATTTTGTTCTAATTATCTATGTATTATGTTATTTTAATATTAGATTTCAGGTAATATTTAATTTATGAACATTTTTTGAAAATTAATAAGTGTTTCAGAATTAATAAAACAAAAAAAAAAAACATTTCAGGATATTGATAAGATTTATAGAACATCCGAATTACGCGATATAATTAATTCAGTGCGAATTTAAAATTGAATATAACATTGAAGAATTAGAAAATGATTGGTGTTAAAATGAAGAAAGTAAAGATCAAATTTAATAATATATTTGCTCAATTTTTAATAGTTGTGTCTTTTTTCTTGAATATAAATAATTTATGCAATATGTCAACATTAAATGTCACATATGATTGTCATTAAATGTCACAAATGGAAAGATAAAAAAAATCGGTAACAATTGATGTTAATAAAAATAAAAATATTGAATAATAATATTGCAATATGCATAAATGCTACTATTAATTTTATTTTGCTAAACTTTTCATCCTTCAATATATTTTCAATTTTAAAAATAAAAAAAGAACTGTAAAAATGAAAAAAAAAATTTTTTTTAAAATTTTTTTTAAAATATAAATTATTCAAAAATTAGTGTCATCAAAAAGTGTCATCAAAAAAAATTGTGTTTTTCTCATTTTGATTACTTTTTTTCTTCTTTTTGAGAAAAATTTAATCTAAAATTGTTGAATTTTTCACTTAGCTAATTAATTTTATAAATAACAATTCAGTAATCAAAATGAGAAAAATTCTTTCAATATTTAAACTAATATATTCCATTAATTGATGTTTTTGTGTAATTGGCATAGATATTAATAATTAATTAATTGATAAATCAGAGACAGCAATTTAAATTAGATTAAATTTAATCCAACTAAATTTGATAAGAGTTGATTTCGTTTCTTTTTTTTTCGCATATTTTATAAATGAAATTGTTTCTCATTTTTTTCCCTTTAAAAAATAAATTGCACACAAAAGAAACGCAAGCATACTTTATTAAATTTCGTTTCATAGCTAAGCAATTAAGTTTAGCTTAGCTTTGCTGAGCTAAAACTCTGAATTTAATCCATAGGAACAGATTAGATCCCAGTAAAACTAAACCATCCGAATCGCACTTAGAATAAAATATGCAAATTATGCAACGGAAAAAAAAAAAGAACTATTGTACCAATTTTAAATTTAAAGTAAATTTTGTCTTTTCCTCTTTATCACCATCCATCTTATTATTTTGTAAAACGTTATGGTATGAAACAGTGAAAAATATAATTTAATTAGTTTCAAAAGATACCATAACTATAATAGATAATTTTAACTTGAAAAGATATCACATTCGAAAATTTGAAAAGGTATCACATGTAAACTGTTTAAGGAACTTTATATTATATCATAATGATCCACAGATGATATATCTTCGTTTTTAATAAAAATGAATTTGAGTTGTTTGAAAAATTAACCAGGAATTCCTTTAATCCCGAACACTGTGCATTTTATTTGTGTGAAATTAATTCTTCCAGAAATCAAATAGCATTAACAGCACATCAACTTTAGATCAGAAGGAAGTGGTACTGAAAGAAATCTTATTTTCCAATTTTTCCACTCACTTTCACCTATCTATTGAAAGGCTAAAAAAAAATAAAATAGAACTAGAAATTGCAAAGAATTAATATTTGGGAAAGAAAAATAAAATGTGAAATAAGCAGCAATAAAAATAGAAAAAAAAAGCAATAAAAATAGAAAAAAAATTGGGCAATTTCAGCAAATTTATCAAATCTTTTTTTCGATATAACAAAGAGAAAATACCTAGGTAATAGCATTATTGATAGTATATGGTCCCAATTAACATATATATTACTTAATCTAGTAATAAATGCTCTACTCATTAGAGATATGTTAATTTATCAAACAGAATAGCATCAAAAGTTTTGAATAGATTACCAAAAGCAACAAACCCAGGAAATACAATGAAGTTATTTCTTAAAAATATTTCAATCATCACCGAAGACTATTTTCTTCGCTTTGCATGACTCCTTTAATTTCTTTAAAGCTTCATGTTCGCGTTTTTTAGCAATCCATGATGGATGTAAATTCCGGTTTTCCAACAATTTCGTATTCTTTCCTAAAACTTCTAAAACTTTCAATTTAAAGTGAAAAGAGTGAGAATCAAAATATGAAATCTTGTGGTCTCAAACAATAAGCATAAACTTTCCTTTCTCATTCTAGCTTCAATTCTACTTCAACAACAATAACACTGTATAAATTTAAAGTGTGAAAATAATAATTAAATCTATCTATTCGATCTATATTTTCGTTCATATAATAAATTTTAAACTTATAATATCATATAAATCATTTAATCTAACTTTTTAAAGATGATACAGGTCCAGAATTATTATTCTGTCTCAAAGTATCCTCTCGTTTTTCGCTTCGATCGCACTCAAAATCTTTTTTTCGTTTTCGAATATCCTTTGTTTTTGCTGGCGGAGTGCTCCTATTAGCTTCATCATTCGTACTATTTACATTGTCATCTACATTTCCTTGTAGCACAATATCTGAAGTTCATCATATATTTTTACAAGTTTACAAAACTTATAGAATAAAAAACTAAAAAAAAAAGCAGAATAAAAAAAAATGAATCCCAACCTTTGCTTCCATCTGATTCAATTGATGTTTTAGGAATTGATGCAAAATCATCATCCTGATTACCATCTAAACTTAACTGTTTGATGATAGCCTAAATAAAACAAAGGATTATTATGAAATGTAAATGTGAGAAGTGAAATGTATCCTTAAACATCAACTGAAATTTGTAATCAGTAAAATGATGATATCCAGTAATCATTACCCGGAATTTTATAGGAAAAAAGACTAATTTGCCAGCTAAATTTATCTAACTTATCGATTCTCCACTGCTAACACTCATTCTAAATGCATTCCAATTATATCGCTTCCAATACGAAATCCTTTATTGACTTTATTAATTTCTAATGCTAGAACAACTTTATGAACAACTTACCTGTCCCTTTGCAATCACTGGTTTCGGAAGTTCCAATTTTGGTAGTTTGAGCACTGGAATAGATATCTCTTCAGATTCATCAGATTTCGTCTTATCTTTCAATTTCTTCTTTTTTTTCTCAAAATTTTCTTCCTTTTTCACAGCCTTCCTTATTTCCTTCTTAACAATCATTTTCAAATCTTGCGAACTCTCAGGTATCTAAAAATGATATATATCATACGACAGGTGATGATATGCTGATCATAAAATCGTCATGACAATACCAAATTATAGAGAAAAAGTAACCTAAAAAAAAAACAATTCCATGACTAAAAAAACACTTTATCACATATTGTAATTAATTATTTAAATAATACTACCGTTCATGAAAACGAATTTTTTTTTTTCCAAAAAAGGGGTACTAAGTTCTGAAATTTGATTCTTATAATTAATAATAAAAGATTAAAGCAATAAATTTACTTTTCCTGTGGAAGTTTCGGCCATTTCTTTAGTTTCATTTTGTTGTAGCACATATTTTTTTGCATCCTTCTTAGATTTATATTGCAAACCAAGTCGTTGTAACAGGAATGATACTTCATGTTGCCAATTTGGATATTTGATACGAAATTCCTTCACACTTTTTATAACTATTTCTTGACAAGCTAACTTATATAACACTCGTTCATCAACGGATATTTTAGTCTAAAATTAAGAATCAATCTATAAGTTAATCTCAGTAACATAAATAATAAGTTTAACGCATGAAATTCGATACGAAATTCCTTCAAACTTTTCATAACTACTTCTTGACAAGCTAACTGAAATGTAAACATTACTGATGAAATGCTATTAAATCTCGATAAATAATAGACCTAGAATATATTGAGTATATTTCGTACCAACTACTGCATATTAACGTCTTTTAGTTAATGATAATACATAAATTGATTTATCGATAGCTATATTAACAGAAGAATAACTGAGAGTTACGACTATTCTCATTCAAATAAACAAAATACAGGAAACTTTTTGAATAAACTGGTAAATAAATACGAGAAATAACCTTTTTCAATAAATCATTAAGTGTTTTAAGATTAATTAATGCAAACTTCGATACATCGTCTCGACATACTTTCTGAAAGAATCAAATGAAATTAATCTGTGGTATGAACTGCTACCTGAAAATCTTAACAAAAATCGTATTTTGAACAATATATTAAATAACAAATAGATAATACTTTGCAACGATCAATTTCACTGATGATTCGATCGACTTTACGAGTTTTTTTTTCAACTTTCGACTTTTGAAGCAATTTCTTTTGTCTGATCAATCGTCGACATAACCAAACACGAGCTTTTTCAACGGATTTTCGCATAGAAACGATCTGAAATAAATGACTTATTAATTAAATTAAAAATTGTGAATTGAAGTAAGCCGAAAGAAAAATAAGTTGTGATTGAAAATCTTCAAATTTTGTGCGAAAACAAATAATGATTGGAATTGCGGCAACAAATACGACATAAAAAATTGCAAAAGCATAGTTAAGAATAGCATTTTGTCTAAATAATATAATTGTAATGAATCAAATAATGCAACCTGTTCGTTAAGTTTCATTGGTGTCAAAGTAGACATAGCAATCTGTGACTTTTTAAAACAATGAAGCAATACAGCAAAACACCTTAAATAATCGAAAATCGGATTCGAATAGTTTGACAATCAATTCAATTTAAATAGAAAATAATCAACTAATTAAACCCTAAGAAATAGTTGAAATTCCAAAGTTATTCAAGAAAACACCGGCTACATTAACTATTGAGAGTTAATCTTTGTAACGTCAAATTAAATTCAGCAAATTTATAGACCCTTCCTTTGATAACTTCAAATGAAATGAAATGCTTCAAAAATGATAAATATTGCATTTAAATGGGCATAAAAACCTCCAAAAAAAAAAGAAAAAAAAATAGTTTATGATATTTAAAGACGATTTAAAAGTTATACTGTTTATCCATTTATACAAATAATAATTCGCATTACCGGAGAAATAACACATTCATAGATAATATATAGCACAAATAACTCGTAATAAATTTATACACATACCAAATTAATTCATGAATTCAAAATCATAGCATATTTTAGTAATTTGCTTTGGTAGTCATAGCTTTTTCTTTTTCTCACATTGCTACTCACCAAATAATGCTAAAGCATCTGACAATTTCACACCTTCTGATGGAAATTCTTTATCAAAAGGATTTGGTGGTGGTATAGCATTTGGAAGTCGTGCAAGTTCTTCCAGAGTACGATTTTGATTTGAATGTTCATATAGAAATACACCAGGATATCTGAAACAAGTAAGATAAATTATACATATATAATTTTAAAACATTGATAAGAATTAAAAATTAATGCTACAATATAGAAATTATTAGCTAGTTAAACTAAGATACGAGACATACGTGTCACTTATGTGTGTCATCGATCAATTAAACTAAAATGTTGAATTAGAAGATGCGAAGAAGACAGTATTACAACGTTAGCACTATATTATATTACTGTAAAAGAGACTTTAAAAAGTACTTTCGGCAGTGTTCTTCATAAACATAGCAAATGTCAGCAAACTGCTCTACTCCAAGACATATTGCAGTAGTTGTAGGATCAATTCTACATCGTTTCAACAAATCATCGGCCAAATGTTTGGCTAATTCTTTAGGATAAAGACTTCGAACACCCTTGATAACATATTTTTGCCTGTAGTTAAAAATACGTCGGCAAACTTTTTCTACCACCTGAAATGTTACACAAATACCACAGCCTTCAGCTTCATATCAAGTAAACTATATATATAACATATATTCTGGAATATTTATATAACATATAACAACACCAACAAGTGTTGTCAACACTACGACGATAAATAATACCTTCGATGTAATAATTATACAAGAAACTGTTCTTATCAACATGCATAAAAATACAAGGAAGAAAAATTGAATCTTAGAATTTGAAAAAAGAAACAAGAGCTTACCTCAAAGGATGTTTTAATCAATGGGTCCTGTCTTGGAATAAAACGTACCACACCGACATTAACTTTAGGAGACGGAACAAAGCATCTTCCTATTTTAAATCACCGTATAAATATTAAATATGGATGTAATATATTAAGTGAAAACAACGGCAAAGAAAACCGACTCTCGATTATCTGAGGTTTTGATAGATTTGAATATTGACAGAATTGTTTACAAAATTTTAATACCTGGTATTTGAAAAAGCAATTTTGGTTCGGTTACGAATGCAGACATGATTGAAATTCTAGCTCGAAATGGAGAATCAATTGGGGAACAGAGACGTTCAGCTACTTCCATCTGAAACGTTAGCAGCAATGGGACACGTCCAAATGACCATGGTCCTTGGCGATATAACATTTCACGAAGAAATCTGCAAAAAAAAGAATGGTTTTATAAAACAAATAGATGGAGAACAAAGATCATTTTTTTCAATAATTAATTTTGTAAAATAAATAATTTCTTAAATCTTCATCTATACTTCGTATGAATATCAATGATATTTTCTATGCTTTCACAGATAAAAATTAGAAACGAACTTTATAATAAGTGGAGAAGCAATATTGAAAGGAAGGTTGCCAATAATATGCGCCGTCGGAAGTCTATCCTCCTCCCAAGCAACACGCTCCAAACCAGCTTGAGACCAAATTTGTTCAATATTTGTTTTTAAAATATCAGATCGATGAATGAACATACGTTCTTCGCTTGCTTCCTTTAGCACCTGTACAACATTAATTGAGCATAAGCATATACTTTTCATATAATTTTCCGGTTCTAGGTACTACTTCCATCTATAACTTTTCTCTTATTTCTCACCTGATTAGCTTTACAATCATTTTCAAGTATTTTTTACACATATAAGCTCTACATATTCGAATATTGCACCAGCATTTGCTTACTATTATTACTTCACTTTGACTTCCGAACAATTCTAAAGCCTCCATTAATTACTAATTGTTATTTAACATAATACAATCACAAAATTTACTTCAAGTGGTGGAACGAATCGATGGTCGATTTCGATGACATCAAGTCGTCGACAATCCGTTTCTAAAATAGCACGAGTGATCGATCCTGGGCCAGGTCCAATCTCGACTACATAGTCGCCTTTTTTCATTTCCGCTTGCCTTACTATCTGTAACAATAAAAGAAACAGAATTAAAGAGAAAGATAGAGGAAAAAGAAAAAAAAAACAAAATGTTACCATATCAATCCTTCTCATCAGTTTTTTATGCTAATTTAGTCTTTCATCGACGAAAATCAGCTAATCAACTTTTTAAAAAATTAAGCGCATTTTCCAACCTAATATACTGCTTAATACATATTACGAACAATAATATTTTAAAAATTTTTCAAGATTTTATTTCTTCAGAAAGGTTTCTTTTTTCGTTTTGTGTCTGCAATAATAAACAGAATAAATCAGACACACATTCATACGAAAAAAAGTTCAAATTTAATTATTCCTCTTTCTTTAATGAATTCCATTCTTCATTTCATAATACAAAATGAAAGAACAATCGAACCTTTCTTGTTAAATTCATATCCATTAAATAATTTTGTGAAAGAATTTTTTTGGCTTGTAATTGATAGGCATAAAGGAAGCTTTTCAATGATGGTAAAGGTGGTAAGCGCGAAAAGTTCGTCGCCATAGTAAATTTCCAAATTGATTCTTTTAAAAATTGAAATAAGTCTCGTCATCCGCACCACCCATCTAATCTCAATTCGCTAAGCAATATCTGGAAAAGTAAAAATAAAGTTGATGAACTGTTAATTGAGCTTATACCGAAATTTCTTCCCGGATATTATTTGAGGATAATGCTCGTACAAGTTCTAAATCAGGTCAAAGGATTGATAAACAGTAAACATTTTAATTTATTCTATTTATCACTTCCTCTCTTACCACTTCTCATTTCATAACAATCTTTCCGCTCCCTCAACTTCATTATTCAAAAAATTCAAAAATATTCTATTCAAAATGCTCAGTACTTTTCCGAATTCTTGATATCTCAAGAACTGCAACTGATTTCCTGATATATCACTTCATTAGTTGGAACATGCAAATCTTGTCAAACAAAAAGAAAAAAAAAAGTATGAATCCCTTCAAACATCACAACAATTGACAGAACTGCTTCGAATTTTATTGACTTCTGCTAACTTTAAGAGGAATAATACAAGTAACTAATTTTTCGTATCTAGCATCGATATATAACGCATAACTATCCGAAACACTACAATATGTGACTTAAAACAAAAAAAAAAGTGGAAAATATATCATGTTATTATGTGGTACATGACTTAAAACAAAAATATGCTAAACGATTTCACAATAAGTTATTATAATAAATAAATAAACAGATTGAAGACTGTGAAACTTACGTAACACAAACGGAGAAATAAATAAACACAAACAGGGGATCAACTTGATCAATTCAGTCATTTTTCTAACCAAAAACAGTAGTAATAATGTTTCATCACTTCTTTTATTTCGTCCTTTGAGACATAAATTCGCTCAACTCCTCTTTAATTGCTGTTAAAAAATCATTATAGGCTCGTTCGAAATCGTCGTTTACTATCACAAAATCAAATAAAGTCGGCTCGGCATCCACTAAAATCAAATCAAACTCAGATTAAATGTCACTATGTGAATCAATTGTTTGATATCTTCATTTGAAAAGAATTCTGCACAAGGTTAACACACAAATTTTGAAATAAGGAAATAGAGAAAAATTATAGGAACCAGCATTTAAGTCGTCTTCTGCATGTTTCATGCGTTTTTTCAACGATTCTTCGGTTTCTGTCTCACGAGCACGCAAGCGTTGTTCCTGAAATGAACAAGCAAAACTAACATCAAATTTTCTTAAAAGTGTAAAATTGGTTTTCCACGTCAATCAAACCCTCTGCTTCTAAGATGAGAATCAAAATTTTGAAGTAAACCATAGCAGTAAGATTATGCAAAATCCGTTTTCCGTCTAAATCCAAAAGTTATCAAAGTTATCATCATATTAAAATTAAGATAACGCTATTTTATTTTTACTAGCACAAGGAGTTGAAATGAGAGTAAATCCTACGTTTCAAGATCTCACCAAGTGCATCACTGAATGTTAGGATGAGAGAATTATTTTAATCCGTTCTGTTTATAAACGCAGAGCAGAAATTAATCTGTTTATAAACGCAGAGTTAACTATCTTTTCTGATTTAACATTAACGTATTACCGTCTTATAAGTCTAGAAACCTTATATCAAACTAATTTTGATATTATTTATATCAAGACAAGCAGTAACTCTTTTAACTATATGTTGCTTTACAGCAGCAAGTAATGATAACAGAAGAGAATTATATAAGCAACCAATATTTCCAAACTTGGCGCTCTGATCAGAATATATTTTGCATCTAATCCACATTTGTGTATACTACGGACACCCTGTAGCTCCACATCTAAGATGCATATACACCCTGCTTTCGATATATCTTCCAATGCTTTTTTCCTAAAATACATTTACCTCTTTCAACTTGAATGATACCATTTGAAATCTCATAATAGATTACGCAAACACTATCATCTGATCATATGTGCTCTATCCAGCAAAAGAAATGCTAACAATTTAATAAGAATGACGAAGAAAATTCCTCAATAAAAGGAAACATACGATGTTCCGTAGATATTGCCACCAAAAGTTGCGTACTCCAGAAATTCATTATCTTTGATCATTTCGTTAAATTTTTTCTCGGTTATAAACCAATAATTTTTTCCATCAATCTCTCCAGGTCGTGGTTTTCGTGTCGTATCTAAAATAACTTTTTCTTCCATGTTAATATAACAGCACAAGAAAAAAAAATTCGAAAAGAAAATAATAATCTGCCTACTAAAATTTTTATTACAAAATTTTGCATCCTGTATCGTTTATTATAAGCTTAAATAATATATAAACAAGCAGGTTAAGACTGCTTACGTGAAACAGCAAATGCAAACGCATTCGGATATGCTTGCATTGCTTTAGTAATAATGGTACTTTTGCCTCCACCTGATGGACCTGATATTACAATAGGCTTCATCCTGCACCACAATCCTAAATTTAAAAACGAACATATTAGGAAGGGATATCAGACCAAATTACATTTCTTATATTAATCCATACATTGTATCATTCATTGTCTAATAACATCATGGATTGCCCCAAATATATGTAATCTAAACAAAGTTTTTGCATCATATTCAAATTATAAAATTAAGATGAAAAAAAAAGTAAACATGAAATTTCTACACATACCTAAAAAATGCATAACCCGAAAATAAAATTTGACTAAATGATCAAATAATCAGAATAACATGTTTTGTTTGCTCACTTAATTCCCAGAAAAGCATAAATAAGGCAATAATTAACTTCAAAAATAGTGCAGTGTATGAGAGAAAATCTGATGATGATCCAAAGAAAACATTGCTGGAGCGCAAAGAAAGCTTTGGATGATAAATGATTGAGTGTGCTAGTCGTTTGCCATTCTCAATGTGATCAGTTGGATGCCATCATAGAAGTTTATATCATTCCGGACTACAATCAATTAATTTGTCATTTGCAGAATTAATAGCTAATGCACGCATATAAACCATTAACAGGTTTTTCCATATTGATCGGATAAATTCCTGCATGTAAACAATTATTAATCAAGCTAATTGGGTACATCCAAGAATGATATCTTATTCGATTCAAATTCAAACTAAATGACGAAAAGCTTAAAAAAAAAAACATAAAAAAGACTAAAGTTAGAAAGTTAAAAAGAAAAAAAATCACCCAATAAGCATTAAATAAGCAAGAGAGATACATACATAAGAAAATTATCCAATTTAAGAATGCTTCTAGTATTCTCTTTCGAAATGTATTAAATTGCACTTCTCTTACTTTATGCATTACATTTAAAAGATTTTATTGTGAATTTCATTTTTTTTTTTTTTTTTTGAAGACAAAAATTTTCATTCAATAATAAAAAACTAAAATATTTCTTTGTTTCATTTTCCATCATTATATCTGATAAGAATGAGAGTAAAGAAATGAAGAACACTAATTATTTATCATGGAATAAACATAATTACTTTTTAATAAAAAGTAAAATCTTTTCTAAAAATAATCAAATTTTTTCTCAAACTGGTTAAACTTCATATCACAATGCATATACGACAGATGCAATAAATACCTGCCGTTGAAGTAGAATTAGTTGACGTGGCGAAACACTTTCGTAAAATGACGTACGTGAACTTCTCTTTATCGATCATTTCAACAACACACTTATCGCTACAATGGCAGTACTAATTGATTGCACCTACAGCAATGGGAGAAAAGGAAAATTCATGACAAGCATAGGACACGTAACTTACGCTGCCGTACGTGTAAACGTAACGAACTGGAAAAGTGATTTTAAAATTTATCTGTTGCAAACTTTCATTGTTAAACTCTTGTTTTTTATTGCAACTCAAAAGCAGTTAATTTACTTTTTTGAGTTGCAATAAAGCAACAAAGTATTTATAATATTTTAAGTTTGTATTCAAAGTATAGTATTTTCTTTTCGGTAATTTTTCTAAATATTTGCACAAAATTTTTCTCAAAAATTCTTTCATAATGTAATGAAAAATTTTTCAACCATTTCATAAATTTTTTTTTTTCTTCGCGAAATCTAATAACTCTTATTTCATCAAAACTATTAATTTATTTAAATTTTAAAATTTAAAAAGCAAAAAAATTGTAAATAAAAGAGATGCAAGAAATTAGAAATGATATTTTCATATTTTAATACATATTGAACAAACAAATTTTCTTAGCAGAAATGAAACTTTTTTTTTTTATTTAAATTTTAAACTTTTTCTAATTGAATTTATTTAACAGACAAATTTTCATAGTAAAAATGAATTTTTTTTTCTTTAATTTTTTAACTTTTTTTTTAAAAAATAACTTTATTACAACAATATAAGCATATATTGTAGAAAAAAAAAATTGTTTTAATTGTTTTATATTATTCGAATTATTAGAAAATATTAAGTAATATTTCTAATTATTATACCAAACTGAAATTTGTTTATTATCAATGGATGAAATAAATATAATTAATTAATTAATGATTTTATACTTATTATCATATATACTATCATTTCCTATTTTTTGCTCCTTTTTTATTTACAAATTTCCTATTTTTTAAATTTGAAATTAAATAAATTAGTATTGAGCATCACTATTGAGTATTGTTATCACCAAATAATACGAAGTAACAATTAGTGAAATAAGTAAATTAACAGAAAACAATAAAAACGATATTCCTAAACAAGCAAATTAATTTAATCATTGTTAATTTATCAATAATAAATTTCACTAATGATAATTACTCGTTTTAAACATTTTTAAAGTACTGATAAAACAGAAATTGATAACTTTGTTAAGTACTATGATAATAAAAAAAAAAGAAAAACAATGATTAATAACGATTAAAACAATTAAAATCAATTAGAACAATTATTTTTCTTTGATTTAATTCATTTAAATTCATTATTCATAAAATATCTGATGAATTATAATTGATAATAATAATTGATAATTATAATTAATAATAATATTAATAATGATAATAGAAATATTTGTCAAAATTATCAATAATTATAGCAATAATTGCTATTATTTGCATAAAATAAATTAACAGCTAAAAAATAAAATTTACAGCTAAATTGAATTATAAAATTGTAAATTGATAAAAATTATAATTTTATTTAATAATTTTTTTTTATTTATTCATTTCCAATTTTTATTTTTTTTTTTTTTTTTTTGTTTTCATTTTTTTTTTAACTTTATAATATGAAATGAAACGAAAGAATAGCAAATATATATTTATTTATTTAATAATTTTTTTTTATTTATTCATTTCCAATTTCTGCTTTTGTTTTAACTTTTTTTTTAACTTCATAATATGAAATGAAACGAAAGAATAGCAAATATATATTTATTAATTTAATAATTTTTTTTTTATTTATTCATTTCCAATTTTTGTTTTTGTTTTAACTTTCTTTTTAACTTTATAATATGAAATAAAACGAAAGAATAACAAATATATATAGAAGTAATGATATGATAAAGAAATAACAATCCATAAATTGCATTGATAGGAAATTATCAAACAAACAATGACATTCAGAACTGGAAAGTAGTGATGCAGTAGCAAATTAATTTTAATTCAATCTTTTCTTCTTTCATCAATAAATGAAGAAACAAAAAAAAAAGAAAGAAGAAAAAAAACAAATTTAAAAGAAAGGAAAAAAAAAACGAAATTCTTTTCATTTTTATTTCTAATTTATTCTCTACTTTACATCATTTCAAACATTATTCTTTATCATTATTTTTTTCTTTCTATTTTTTCTCTCAAATATATATATATTTGATATATGAATTGAGTACATTTAAGTATTATATAATTTAATTACTAATAAAATTATTAAAAGATTGAATTTATTACTCTCAAATATATATATATTTGATATATGAATTGAGTACATTTAAGTATTATATAATTTAATTACTTTAATTGACTAAATATATATATATTTGATATATGAATTGAGTACATTTAAGTATTATATAATTCAATTACTAAAATTATTAAAAGATTGAATCAATATTTTCCAATCATATTTTTGTTACATTTAAATAGGGAAAATAAAGTATTGAAATTTGCTATTTAATATTATTAATATACAATTTCAGCTAAATAGAAGTAAAATTTAATCTTTTTTTTTCGTTTTTTGATAATTTTATTTTATGAATTTAACAAAAAATTTTTTACACAATTAAAATTTAATAGTTAATTTTATTAATTGCTATTTTTTTTTCCAATTTCAATTATATTGTTCCACTACAATTTCAGAAATAAATATTTTCCGAAATTTTTAAAACAAAAATTTATATTATGAATGTAAAACAATAATAATTATTGCATCAAAAAATTTTTTTTTCTAATAAATTAAAATAAAAAAAAAAATAAAATTTTTATATTTGATTTCAAATATTTATACATTATTGTTTTTCTTTTATGACTAATACTTTATTGACTCATTTTTGAAAAATTTAAATTTTACTTTTATTTTATTAATAAATGTTAACAATTTCGCATGCAAATAATTACATATGTAATTGCATATTAATTTATAATTAATTTGAAATAATATAAATTAATTACTTTTGCGATATATTTTTAAACTTTGTTTTTTCTAATGAAAAAATAAGGAATAAAAATTAAACTGACAATACCAATTGCTTTAACTTTTAAATTTAACATTTTTATCTTTCAGCAAAAAAATTATTTTCATTAAGAATTTGTTTCATTTTATACTAAAGAAAAAATTGATTTTATCAGTGATTTAATGATAATTTTCTCATAATTTGATAATTAACAAAAGAGAATATATAATTAAACTTTAACAAAGAAAAAAAAACAAAATTATCAAAAAAAAAAGTTTAATTATATATTTTCTTATCAAATTATGCAATATTTTTCATATCAATGTCTAATTTCTAAATGAAAATTTCTTTTTAGTTATTTTTATTTACTATTGATGTTATCACTGTTGTTATCACATCAATAAATAAACATATTTATGCATAAAGTTATGATAATTTTTTCTTCAATTCTTCTTATATTAGTAGCAGCAGAGAAAAGCGCTTTTGTCGCAAGTGGAAATGAAAGGTTTCATTGAATTATACTAATTTGATAATTATAATTTAAAATCATAATTTATCATATTTCATAGTTTATTATAAATGAAAATTGATATTACTACAAATGATAACATTTACTGATAATTTTTATCATAAATAAAATTATCAAAAATAATACTTTATATCTATCAATTATTATTGATCATATATAATATGATATAAAATTGAAAAAATAATTTTTTTTTTTTTTTGAAATTTCAATTTTATTTAGTATTTATCCATTTTTTTTTTCTTTTGTTATTTTAAAAATAATTTAATTTATTATTTAGAAATTATACTATTCTTCGAATTACTCCTCTTAATATTGAACAAATTCAATTTTTGTCAGCATTATATCTTAACGATGATAAAATGGTATAAAATTTTTTTTTTTCACTTTTTTGTTTTTTAATTTTTATTTATTTGACAGTTTCTTTCATTTTAAAATGATAAAAATGTAATAAACAAAGAATATTAAACGATAAATGTGATAAATAAAATTTTAATTGATAAATAAAAAAGTAATCAAATGCAATTAAGAAAAAAAAAGGAAAGAAAATTTTTTTAAAAACTTTACATTTAAAAATAATATAATTTGTAATTATAAAAAAAAAATGGTTTAATAAAATTTTTCTATTATGTTTGTTTACAACTGCAAAATAAATATTTGAAATTCAAATTGAAGAAACTATAAAAGTAGGAAAAATTTTATTTTTTTTTTAGCTCAAAATTTCAGGCAGATTTTTGGAAACCACCAACAAGAATTAATGAAACTATTCATATTATGATTAATCCAGGTTTTATGAAAAAATTTGATCAATTATTAAATGAAAAATCAATTTCTTATCATATTGAAATCAATGATTTTGCACAGTAAGCTTATCAGTTTTAAAAAATTTTATCAAATTAAGCTTATCAGTTTTAAAAAATTTTATCAAATTTAATAATAAGCTAAGCGTTTAATTTTCATAAATATATTTTTGAATTTATTTAAAATCAATTCTATCATTTTTTTTTTTTTTTTTTTTTAAATTTTTTTTTCCTCAAATTATAATTTAATATTATTCAATGCTATGTAATTTTTTTCTTTTTATAATTTAATAAATTTTCCGTAATTATTTCGGTTTTAAATGTTATTCTGTGCTTCAAAATTTTAAATTTCATCAATTAAAGACTTTTTTTCAGTGATATATTATTTATTATTTTATAAGTAACAAAGTAAATTTGAAAGCAAATAAAAAGAAATTTTTTCTTTTTCTTTTTGCATTCTTTAAATTTTAACTAATTCAAACTTTACTTTTTCTATTTTAAAGTAAGAAATTAAAAAAAAAGAAAAAAAGAAAATTAAATAGCTATGAATAATTGTTATAATAAATTAATTTAGATATTTAAAAAATAAGAAAGAAATGAAAGAACAACGAAATTTGCTATTCGATAATAATAGAGAAAGACGATTTTGGGATGACAATAATAGAAATTCAAATATTTTTCTTGGCAAATATAATTCCTACGATAGTATCGTTCGATGGTTGAAAAATTTAGAGCAACGATATGATAATATTGTGACAGTTAAAAGTATTGGTAAAACAGCTGAAGAACGAATTATTTATGGTGTTAAGGTGTAATTTAATTTGAAAGTATTAAATTTCAAATATCATTGCATTATTAATTAAATAATTAATTTTGTATCAAAATTATAATTTTATTATAATTTAATTTGAAGGCATTAAATTTCAAATATCATTGTATTATTAATTAAATAATTAATTTTGTATCAAAATTATAATTTTATTATAATTTAATTTGAAGGCATTAAATTTCAAATATCATTGTATTATTAATTAAATAATTAATTTTGTATCAAAATTATAATCTTATTATAATGTAATTTGAAGGCATTAAATTTCAAATATCATTGCATTATTAATTAAATAATTTTGTATCAAAATTATAATTTTGTTATTGTTATTGCTATTAATTTAACTAATAAAATTTAAATATGTTTATGATTATTACTTTCTATTATAATTGTCATGTAAACAATAAATTTTAATAATACTTTACTAAATTTTGTAGTTATATTTTGAAATACAATTTTGTCTATTTATTTATTATTTACTTATTTATTTGTTTGTTTGTTTTATTTTCAATTTTTTTTTTAATAAATAATATGGTTAGTCAGTTTGATAAGATAAACGAAAACCAAAGAAAAAATATTAGAAAAACAAAAAAAAAAAATTAAAAAGTTAAAATTTTTTAAAATTTAAAATGAAATAAAATTATTTTTATTTCAAATTGATATAATTTTTAAGCTTGGTACCAAAAATGTTACCTCAAAACCGGTTATTTGGTTAGATGCCGGTATACATGCCAGAGAATGGGTAGCTATTCATACAGCATTGTATTTAATTCAACAAGTATTTTTATTAAATCTTTTTTTTTTTTTTTTGTTTAAAAAAATTTTTTTTTAATTTAATTAATTTTTCAGTTTAAACAATTAATATTACGCTTTTTTAACAATTAATTATTATTCGATTGTAGGTTTTCTTAATTAACCAAAATTTTATGTAATAATTATTTTATCAACAATTCTTATTATTATTATATATTAACCATATTTTAACAACAATTTTTTTTATTTTATAATTTAAAAATTTCATTAAGGAAAAAAAGAAATTGAAAATGAAAAAAAAATTACTTAAAAATAAAAAGAAAAAAACATATATCAAAGAATAATAAATTTAAATCGAAGAATAATAAAAAAGAATGAAATTAAAATTTCAAAAAAATTTAAATTTCATAAAGCAAATTTATAACAAAATCTTATTTGACATTAGCAATTTTCTTTTTTTTTTTCAGTTAATTATCGATTATAATTCAAATTCAAAAATAGGAGAATATTTGAGATTATTGGATATTTACATCTATCCATGCTTAAATCCGGATGGCTATGAATATACACAAACAAAACCAAATGATCCATCCGTAAATTTTGCATATTTAATTATCGGAATGAGAAAAAATAATTACTATTCAAATTTGACAAGATATATTTTAATTAAATTTTATTTATTTTTTATTTGCTTTCCTTGTCAACAAAATAAATTCAATACAATTTGATTAATTCAATCTGTTTAATTGTATGTCAACCGGATACAGTTTAATTGTATGTCAACCGGATTGCATCACAATGAACAAAAAAAAAAAGAGCAAAAAAAAAGAAAGAAGAAAACTGGAATCAATGCAAAAATTTAGATAATTTTGATAAATATATCGTATAATTTTACTAAAATTAAAAATTTTTTTTTTCAAATTTTATCTTTAATTCTTAATTACTTTAATTATTTCTGAAATTCATTAAAAAAAAAGAAAATTTTTTTTTTTTTGTCTTTTAATTTATAAAACAATAATTTTTGATTGAATTCATGCGATGACAGCAAAAATAAAATAAATGAATGTGTTTAAAATTAAATTTGTGTGTAAACAATGAAAAAAAAAAGTAAACAAAGAAAAAAGAAAATAAAAGAAATAAATTTTTAGTTTTTAATTGTTATTTGATAGGTTCGATTATGGCGCAAAAGTCGCGGATCAACGACAAATTATGAATGGGAAAATGGTGAAAAACGTTATTGCAAAGGAGTTGATTTAAATCGAAATTTTGCTTTTCATTTTGGTGGTAATATTTTTATTTATTTATTTTTTTTTTTTTTTGCAAATTTCAATTATTATATATTATTATTACAAATTTAAGATTTAAATTTTTATTTTTTTTTTTTTGCAGATTTCAATTTTTATATATTATTATTACAAATTTAAGATTTAAATTTTTATTTTTGTTTTTTTTGCAAATTTCAAATTTTATATTATTATTATTACAAATTTAAGATTTAAATTTTTATTTTTGTTTTTCTTGCAAATTTCAAATTTTTATATTATTATTACAAATTTAAGATTTAAATTTTTATTTTTGTTTTTTTTTTCAAATTTCAAATTTTATATATTATTATTACAAATTTAAGATTTAAATTTTTATTTTTGTTTTTTTTTGCAAATTTCAATTTTTATATATTATTATTACAAATTTAAGATTTAAATTTTAAGCAAAAAGAAATATCCTTTTGTAAATGAATGAAAATTGTTGTTTTAATCATTTAATTAAATAACAAAAATTGTTAGAAATATATGATAAATTTTTTTTTATCAAAAAAAAAAAAATGTTAAAAAATTTGTGCTATTGAATTAGAAATAAATTTGAAATAATCGATTTAATAATTTTGCTATTATTTAAATTTCAAAATACTTTTAAAGTATTAACAAAATTTATTTCACTTTCTTTTTTTTTTTTGATAAGGAACAGTAAATTTTATCTCTAATAAAATGTCTGATAAGAAAAAAAAGATATTAAATTTAATTTTTGTTGACGAAAATATAAAAATAAAATAAAACTAAAATTATTGAAATTATAATAATTAATTTTGTTTGTAGTATAAAGTATATTTAAATATTAATATTAATAAAAAAAAAATTATGCAAATAAATTAAAAGGACAAAAAAAAAAATTTTAGAAACTTTTTACTTTAAGTAACTTACTTTTATTATTCCTTAAATTTTTTAAAATTCATTTTATCATTCCTAAATTTTTGAAATTTTCTTTATGCTTTATCATTTCTTACTAGCTGTTTTTCTTTCGTTTTTTTTTTTTTGCTTCTTTTTTTAAATTTCTAAAAGTTTTGAATTATCGATAATTCTGTTTATTATTTGCAAAACAAAATTTTTTACTTTACCGGAAACATTTTTCAGAAATCGGTTCCAGTTCATCGCCATGTTCTAATATTTACCGTGGCAAATATGCATTTAGCGAACCGGAAACACAGTTAATCCTTTTTAATTTCTTTTTTTGCTTTACAATTTTAAATTCAAAAAAAAAAAAAATTATTTTAAAGTTTTTAGGAAAAAATTATTTTGTAGAAATAATTTTATTAAACTTTAATTAAAGTATTTTGGAAAAATAATAAGTAAACAATAATTAATGATTAAATTATCACAAAGATAAGATTTTTTCTAAGCATTTCCATCTTTCTTTTATTTTACTTTTCTACTATATTTAATAATATTTATAAAAAAAATGGAATGAAATTTATAAAATTTATAAAAAAATTTGCAAAAAAAATTATTTCCTTTTTTTTGTTGGATATTTATTTATTTATTTCACTGAAATACATTGAATTATGGAATAAAAATATGAAATTTTGTGTAATTTTTTATTGACATCAAAAATTTTTAATACTTTACTTTTTTTTTCACGTGACGCTAAATATTGCCGTCATTTTGTAGAGCCGTACGTGATGCATTATTACCGTTACGTGAACAGATAAAAGCATATATAACATTACATACATATTCACAATTATGGATTTATCCATATTCACATGCAGCAAATACGTATTCATCAGATATTGATGAATTGGTAAGCATTAAAATGTTTAAATTAAAATTTTAAATTGGAAATAAAAAATTTGCTTTATTGATTGTACTTAATTTTTAATTAAATATAGAAATTAATTAATGCTAATAATAATAGAAAGCAGTTGCAAAAGAAGGTGTAAATTCATTAATGAAATTATATGGAACAGAATATCAGTATGGTACTGGACCTGAAGTTATATGTAGGTTTTACTTTTGTTTTTTTTTTTTTTTTTTTTTAATTTAAAAATTTTAATTTAGTTTTATCATTAATAACTGAAATAATTGGTAAATTGGTAAATTGAAAAATGTAAAATGCAACAATTGAAATTAATTAAAGTGTAATATAAAATATAAAAACGATTATTACAAAAATTTAAAGCTAAAAATTAAAAATAGCAAATAATATATTACTAATCGTATAAAATAGTTTGTAAAGAAATAAATAGATAAAATGAAAAATTAAATTTTGTAAATTTTTTGGAAGAAAAATTTTTATTAAAATAAGGAAATTATTTTCAGGTAGACAGAGATTAATTGATTTAATTAACTGTTTAAAATAGATTATTTTGCTTTAAAAAAAAAAGGACGAAGAATGATGTAAAATTATTAAATTCACTGAAATTTAATTTATTAAAAAAGAAAAATTAAATTTATAAATTTTTAGATGCATTTTCTGGTGGATCATCTGATTGGGCTAAACAATCAGCAAATGTAAAATATTCATATACAATTGAATTACGTCCATCAAAATCATGTTTGTTTATCATTTTATTTTATTTTTTTTTTTTTTTTTTGTTATTCAATTAAAATAATTAAAAAATGAACTAAATTTTTAATTAAAAAAATTGAATTAAAGATAAAAAACTAATGCTAAAAGATGAATATTATTTCTAAATGTAAAATTAATTTAATTTTTAACTTAAACAATTTAATGAGATTTTGATTTAATTGAAAAAAAAAAAAAAAGGGAAAGAATTTGATTTAAATATAAAATTTTTAACTTTTAGCAAATGCTGGTTTTATTTTGGATAAACGAGAGCTTATACCAATTGGTCGAGAAACATACGAAGGTATCAAAGTGGTCATTGATAAAGTAATTATGGAATATAAGCAAAGCCGTAATCTATGATAGTGATTTCAAATAATTTTAAGTATTACTTATATATTCAAAAAAAAAAAAGCTTAAACAAGTAATACTTAAATAAATGCAATTAATAAATAAGTATTAATTAGCTAATTAATTAATTAATACTAAGAATAAAATAGGTATAGCAACATATTTTGCATTTTTTCATTCATTCCATTTTGCTTTTTCATCCAAATTTTTAAGCATTTATAGCAAATGGTTAATTTAATAAATAGCAAAAGTCCATTTTAAATTTCAAAAATTTTAATTTAAATTTAATAAATAATTGAAATAAATAAAGCAAAATTATTCTAATATTACTGATTGAGCATATAGCATATAAATTCATATTTTTCTAAATTATATTTGATAGAAAATAAAAAAAAAAAAAAATTAATTTCTCATTTTTAATTCCGTCTTTTATTTATAGTTTATTAAAAAGCTTAGGCTTTGGGCTTAAGCTTAGGCTTAGCCTTAGGTTTTGACTTAGACTTGGACTTAGAATTAGGCTTAGGCATTAGTGAATAGTTTGAATTTGAATTGGGTTATTTAAAAATTTAAAAATTTTTTACCTTTTCAAAATTTTCAAAAAATTGAAAATACTTTAATAAAAATAAATTACAAATATTAATTATAATATACATTTTTGTTTTTATTTTCCCTTATATAAAATATGAATTTGCATAAATATTATTCAATTAATTATCATTAATTAATTAATTAATTATTACCAATTATTATTGCCTTAATTAGTTTACAATAGTTAAATTAATAATAATAATAAAATACAATAATAATAACAATAAATAATAAATTAGAATGCATAATATTTTTAGTTTTGTGGTGAAGTAACTAACTAAATTATAATATTAATATTTTTGTAAACAATTAACAAAAATTTATAACTAAATTTTAATTTTATCATATTTTTCTATAAAAAAAAAACCAATTTTTTTTAAAAGTAATATTAATAATTTCTCTTTAAAAAAAAATAAATAAATAAAACAATTAAAAAATAAAATTTGTTGAAAAAAAATAAATAAATTTTATGTTAATAAGAATTTTCATAGTTTAATTTACAATTAATTCAATAATATTCGATGTTTTTTCTCATTTGTACCATTTTACCCTTTTCTACCTCTTTCTTTCATTCTTTCTCTCTGTCAAATTCTCTCTCTCTCTCTCTCAGTTTTTTTTAATAAATTGAATGTATATATATATATGTATTTTAGTATTTATATATTTTTTTAAAATATTGTTATACTTATAATTAATAATTTTTTTTAAATTCAAATATTGATAAGGTAATATTGAAATATTTTGTATTATTATTTGTAATGTTTAAATATTTTTTAAAATGAAAAAAATTTCCTTACTTTTTGAAATTGTTTTTTATTTTTCAAAATAGAAAATAAAAAAAATTTTTTGTTTTGTCTATGCGAATAATATTTTTAATATTTAAAAGACAAAATGAAAGAAAAGTAATAATTAATTAGTTTTAATTATAATTTTCTAATTATAATAAATATATATAAAATAATATAACAATAGAAGCAAAATGGGAAAAATAATAAAAAAATATTTGTTTTTATTAAAAGAAAATAATTGTTTTTTCCTTTTTTTTTAAAAAAATGAATTAATAAAAAATAAAAAAATAAACAAATTACATAATCTAAAAATAATTATTTTTCAACATTATTACTCTAAGGCACTTTTAAAACTTTCTTTCTTCAAATTTTCAAATATTTTTCATAGTTTAATTTTTGCTTTTTAAGTGTTTATTAGTTTTTTTTTTTTTAAGAAAAAACTATCAACTAAATAGAACCAATTTTAAAAAATAATAATAAATAAATTAGCGCTAACAAATTAATTAATTTTAAAAATTTATTACCTAAAATATTGCCATAAATAAAACTTAAAAATGATCAAATAACAGGTATATTTAATAAAAAATGAATAATTATGTAACAATAAATTGAACTTTGTATTTTTTTAAAAAAAAAAAAAAAAAAAAGAGAAAGAGACGATGACATTGTGACAAATTTTTCTTCTTCAATGATTTATTCATTTTTTATTTTAAAATTTTTACAATTTTGAAATAAAAATTGTTTTCATAGAATTATTTGACTTGTTTTTGTTTTTTTCAATAAATATTATTTAAAATTTTACAAATATTAATTAATTATTATTAGAAATGTTAAACCTTGTTTTGCAACGATTTTTTTTTACTGTAATTCGTCTCATTTTTTTCAAAAAAAATAATAATAATATTCAAAATTTAAGTCAGCTATAATTTTTTTTGGTTTGAAAAAAAAAAATTGATTAAAAATTTTCATTTAAATAAGAAATTATACAAAAAAATTTTTTTAATATTTCTTTTTTAGAATTTAAAGTTTTTACTAATTTTTTTTTTTTTTATTATAATAATTAATGTAAAATGTAAGTTTGCTTTCCTTTTCATTGCAAAATTTTTGCTAATTTTATTATAGTTAGCGTAGAATTTATAAACTTATAATTAAATTTTTTAGAAAAAAAAATTTGAAGAAAATTAATTGTAGTAATTATTAAAAGAATTAAATCAAATTTTCGAGTATTTTATAAGAATGATAGAAGCAAAATTTAATATTTTATTTCATTTCATACATTTTTTGTTTATTTTTGCAAAAGCTTTTTTTTTCTAAATTAAATTGAATCGAATTAATAAAATTTTCGACCAATTTTTTTTTTCTACGAAATACAAAATTTTTGAAATTGAATTATTCACACAGTTAAAGTAATCAATTTGTTATTTTTTTTTTTACTTTTATTTTCTGAACTCTTTGTTAGGCTTAGTTGAATAATTCAAAAAAAGAATTCAAAAATTTTACATTTAAAAATTTCCAACGAAGTGGAAAAATTTAAATTTGAAAATAAAAAAAAAGAATGCAATGAAAAGTGAATTATACTTAGTTGTGCCAATTGTATATCTAATTAAATTTCAATTTTTTTCTTTTCTCTTTTTTTGTGTGTCGTAAATGAATTTTATCTTAATGAAATAAACTTAATGAAAAATCAATTCTAATTAATATAAATCGAATATTTGCATTTTTGCGCTTATTATTTCAACTTGAAATAATGAAAACTTTTTAGCAAAATATTTGGTGTCATTTATTAAAATCAATAAAATTGACGAATTAATTCTTTTCGATAATAAAACAAAAAGCATTATTATTATTATTATTATTATTATTATTATTATTATTATTATTATTATTATTATTATTATTATTATTATTATTATTATTATTATTATTATTATTATTATTATTATTATTATTATTATTATTATTGAAAAGTATAAGAATTAGAATTTGAAAAAATATTGAAATTAAAAATTTCGCATTAAAATTTAAATGATATATATTTAATTGAATAGCAATTTTCCTTTCATTTCATTAAAAAAGTAAAAAAAAATCAAAAAAATTTTTAAAAATATTCTAATGATCAAAAAATTATAGTTTTACAATTTAGATTTTGTGTTTTATTTATTTAATTAAAAAATTAATTATTACGAGTGGTGAAATTTTAAAATTTTACGTTTAATTGCTGATATTATCAAAATGTAACTTTTTTTTTTTGAGTGATTTACAAATTACAAATTCTTTAGTGGCGCAATTGTAATGGCGCAATTGTCATAATTTTTCTTTCATTACACATTTCCTTTGCAATGTTTTTTATCAATTTTAATTTAATTTAAGGCAAAAAAAAATGATAAACAGAAAAAAAGAGACAATGAAAAAGAGCAAAAGAGAGGTGTAGACATACACACATACACACATACACATACACACATGCACACATACACATACACACATGCATACATACACACATACACAACTGTGAAATGTATTAAATCATATTTTGAATTACAAAGGTTACTAGCAAACGTGTTTTTATCTGTGATAAATTTAATTTGAGTATATCAGTTTTACTTATTATTTATCTAATTTAATTTGAGTATATCAGTTTTACTTATTATTTATCTAATTTAATTTGAGTATATCAGTTTTACTTATTATTTATCTAATTTAATTTGAGTATATCAGTTTTACTTATTATTTATCTAATTTAATTTGAGTATATCAGTTTTACTTATTATTTATCTAATTTAATTTGAGTATATCAGTTTTACTTATTATTTATTTAATTATAATTTAAGTAAACCAATTTTACTGATTATTTATTTAATTTAGTTTGAGTAAATCAATTTCACTTATTTATTTATTTAATTTAGTTTGAGTAAATCAAATTTATTTATTATTTATTTAATTCAATTGGAATACATCAATTTTACTTATTATTTATCTAATTTAATTTGAATACATTAATTTTTCTTATTTATTTATTCAATTTAATTTGAGTAAATCATTTTTATTTGATTAGAATATATCAATTTTATTTATCTAAATTAATATAAATATATCAATTTTTCACAATTTTGAATAATCTAAAAATATTACACTAATTATTTTCAAAATTTTAATTTAGCTAAATCTTACATACATTATTCATCAGAAAAAAAAACGACATTCTTTGAATAATTAATAAGTAATTGCAACAATGAATCATTCCTTTTAATAATACAAAAAAAAAAAGGAAAAATAAAAATATTTTACTTTTCTAAAATATTAAATAATAAGTAATATATTAATTTTGCAATTATAATTAAATTAAATAATTATAACAACGCTCCCTTTTTTTTTTTTTGCTAAATTAAAGTAAATTTAGAGAATAATTTAAATGCAATTTTAAAATTCCACAAATATTTATAAATTATTCGTGATATATTTTTATATTTTTCTTTTTTTTCATTATTATTTTAAATATTTAATAACAAATTAAACTTAATTTTTGACATTTTAATTTTTGCTTAATTATATCAGAAATTATTTAATTCGAATTTTCAATTTATTCGAATTTTTTTTATATTTTCCAAATAATATATAATACATTGCTTCAGCTTTTTTTTCATTTTTTTTTTCTTTCGCTAATTGCAATTTCAATTAATTAATTAATTAAAAATTGATTCTAGAAAAAAAAATTAAATTTATATATTTAAATTGCTCATCTATTATAACTTTCTTTTAATTTATTAATTTAATTTTTTATTTTCTTTCTAATTAAAATTTAATAAAAAAAAAAAAATTTGCTTTATTCATTATTTTCTTCTTTCATTCCATTCATTTTTTCTATTTTCTTCTCTTATTTTCCGGTTTTTTTTTTTTTTATTAACTGAAATTTACTTTAATTTTATTTTGATTATTTAGAAAATCATTGTAATGTAATTTTAGTTAAAAATGCTAAATAATATTGATCTGATCAGGTTTTTACATGAATGTACGTAGCATTAGTAAAACCGGATTGCAAAGATTAGATAATACGGAAGAGTGATTAATTAAATAAAATTATATATTGTGTTAATCTTATTGAATGTAATAAAATTCATCTCTTAAATTAATTATTTATTAATCATTTAGGGTAAAAATTTTAAATCATTCAATTTATCTTCTATTAAAATTATTACGTAAATTTAATAATTAAATTTATTTCGATGGTTTAATAATTAAATTTATTTCGACGGTTTAATAATTAAAATTATTACGTAAATTTAATAATTAAATTTATTTCGACGGTTTAATAATTAAATTTATTTAGAATTAAGATTTTTTGTTAAATCATTAATCCAAAATTTCAATTTTTCTTTCTTTTTTTTGCATTCTTTATCATTGATAAAAATTTTTTCTTTCTTTTAAAAATTTTTTTCTGTTATTTTTACACTTTTTTTTTTTAGTAATATTTTAAAATAAAATTAATAAAATTAATGTATCATAGGTGAATTTTTATTGTATATCTGTTGGACAAGCAATAAAAATTAATTATATTCCATTTCAATTAAAATTTTTTATTTATCATTTTTAATTTTATCCCATACTTCTCTTACATCGTTTTTTTAAATTAATTTAAATTAAATATTTTTGTTTTTTTGAAATAAATTTTTTTTTTGTTGTTTTTCATCTTTTATTTCTTTTTTTTTGTGTGATTGCGTTTAAACAAAAGTTTTTTCAAATCTTTTGATTTTAGTTTTTATTTAAAAAAAAAAAAATTCCTTTTATCATTTAGAGATAATAAAAGATCAATTAATGATAGATGATACAAATAGCTCATTTATGAACTGGTTTAATGTGTATTACATAGCTATTTCATTTAAATTAATTTTGAAATTGAAAAAACAAAAATAAAAATTAAAAATAGAAAAAGATTTCAAAAATAAAAGTTTTTGTTTTTCATAACTTTTTTGTTTAAAATATTTGAAAATTTGATATCAAAAAAAAATTGTTTTGTTTTTCTTTTTCGATCTGTTTTTCACTTTTTACAATTGTAATATATAAATGTCATCTGATGTCTTCAAAAAAAAAAAATAATAAAAAATAAAATTTAATTTGACGTGGCATTAATGAAATATTCAAATTAACTTTAACACTAATCTATTTTGTTTGATTTACATTGTCACATGTGTTTGTCTCTTTTACAAATTAAAATGTTTGAATATTTGTTGATTAAAAATTTTTTTTTTTTTTTTTTTAATCAACAAATTAATTTTGTTGTATTAAACATTTTATTTGTATTATTTGATTGATATCATAAACAATTGATAATATTGCTGCTGAAAAAAAATTTTTTTTTTTTTTTGAAAATTTTATAATTATTTTCAAAAAAAAATCTATGCAAATTATAATTATTTCATATTTATCGCTTATGCAATTGAAATTATTTTAATTAAAGTTTTGAAATTATCGTAATTTATGCTTGAAAGTTATATTAATTTAATTAAGCTAAATTATCTTCGTACTTTATCTTTGATTGAAATAATTAAATTAATTTGTATAAATTAAGAAAGACAATATTTTTACCTTTTTTTTTAATAGAATTCAGAAAAGCATTTA
Organism: Brugia pahangi; assembly: GCA_012070555.1. Taxonomy (NCBI): domain Eukaryota; kingdom Metazoa; phylum Nematoda; class Chromadorea; order Rhabditida; family Onchocercidae; genus Brugia; species Brugia pahangi. The sequence goes on along the minus strand of JAAVKF010000008.1, from coordinate 1,577,089 downwards.
ATAGCAAAGACAAATTGCTGGTTTTACCAATAATTAAAATAATTAATTTGAATTAATTAGCAAATTTTTTCAGTTTTATTTTTTAATTTTTAATTACCAACTGAAAGGCATAATTTTTAATAAAGCTTAGATTCAGTTTACCTAAGATTTAATATTATTGCTTTATAAAATTCGAATAATTTCAGCAATTATTTTAACTCAATTAACATATTAGCTTAATAATTTAATCAAAAATGAAATTATATTATAAACAAATTGCAATGAGAATTTAATTATTCGAATATTATTTGAAAATTTTTTTCATTAATTCCAAACATTTTCAGATATTAAAAAAAAAAGACAAAGGGGAAAAAAAAAAAAAGAAAAGCAAATTTAATTAACTAATTGAAAATTAAATTAGAAAAAAATTTTTATTAAAATTACTAAATTTTATATTAAAAAAAATTTTCAATTAGCTAATTGATATCAAATTCCATAGGAAATTTTCATTAAATTTTCTCATTTGCATAATGCAAACCTTTTTCTTTTTCCTTTTTTTTTTTTGCTGAATAAAATATTTTTTTTTTAAATAATACTAAATTAGTTTTAACTTTGATAATATTTCAATCTTATCTTTTAGCAATTTAAAAAAAGAAATGAAAAAAAAAATTCTGAAATATACTTCGTTTTTTTTTTATTTTTAAAGAAACATTTCAAAACAAAACAAAAAAAAAAAAACTTAGGAAAAGGTGACGAATTCAAATATATCTTCGTTCTTTTTCAAAAAAAAAAAAAAAAGGAAACATTTCAAATTAGAAAAGAAAAAAAAAAGTTTTAAGATGAACAAGTTTTTGATTTAAATCAAAATTTCTAAAATTTCAATTTTAAACTTTTCATTTTTTTTTTTTAGAGAAACAAAAATGAAAAAAAAAAAGAAAGAAGAAAGCAATGTAAATGAGAGTTGTTTACCCTTTTTTATCGTATCTTTATCTCAATTGATGATTTATAATCAAGGTCAAATTTTCTTTTAATCATTTAAATGACACACACAGACACACACACACACACATACATGTGACACATACACACATACACGCACATACATGTGACACATGCACACACACACAAATACATATGACACACACATAAATATGACACATACACACATACATATGACACATACACACGCATACATATGACACACAGACACATACATATGACACAGACACACATACATATGACACAGACACACATACATATGACACATACACACATACATATGACACATACACCCACATACATATGGCACACACAGACACATACATATGACACAGACACACATACATATGACACATACACGCATACATATGACACATACACACGCATACATATGACACACACACACACATACATATGACACACACAGACACATACATATGACACAGACACACACACACACACATACATGTGACACACACACACATACATATGACACACACAGACATATTATTTAACCTTTTCCGTATCATTTACCATTTCCCTCAATTTACCTACCTTTCTTCAAATTTTAACAAATAAGTCCACGTTTACCTTTCCCTTCCTCAAGACTATTTAACCTTGAGCTATTTTCTTCTTTCTAACATTTCTCTATTTTATTTAATAAAATTTTTTAAATTTTCTTATCTTTTATGCTAATCGCAAAAAAAGAAAAAAGTGAAAACGAAAATAAAATGAAAGAAAATAAATCATACTTAAAAAAAAAGAAAAAATTGTATAAAAATTATTATTTAAAATATTGAAAAAAAGATTAAATAGTTTGTGGTATACATATATGTATATTAATTAATTAATTGATTAGTTAATTAATTAATTTTTTTAATACATTTGTTTATTTACTCATTACTTAATCAAAATGAAATGATTTTTTTCGTTTTAATAATAAAAAATAATAGAAAAAGACAATTGATGAAATATTTAAAATTAGAAAAAAATTTTTTTTCATTACATTTGTAATGATATTACCTATTTGTTTGTTTATTTATTTATTATTTAATCAGAATGAAATGATTTCTCTTTTTAACAATAAAAATAAATGGGAAAAAATAATAAACAAAATATTTGGTGAAAAAAATTTGTTCAATAAATTTGTAATGATATTAGATGATCTATTTTAATTTTTAATTAATTAATTAATTTACTTATTACTTCAGGAAAATCAAAAAAAAAATATTTTAATATAGCAAAAGAAAAATAAGATTAGAAATAAAATAAAATAAATTTTTCCTTTCTTCTTAAATTATAATTGTAACATTTTAATACTTTTTTTCGATTTTCTTATTAATATATGCTAATTTATACAATTTGATAAATTAATTAATTAAGCATATTTTAATTATATGCAATAAAAATTGTTTATTTGATATTTAAAAATTGTTTCTTATCATTTTTTTTTCTTTAATTTTTTTTTCAAGATTTTTTTTTCTAATTCTTTATTACTTTTGATTTTTCTTAATAAAAATTTACTAAATACTAAAATTGATGCATTTTCTAATTTTGTAATAAATTTATTCTTATAATGTAGAAATAAATTCTATCAAATATTGTAGCAATGTTAATTAAGGATAGTAATTAGTTAATTAATTATATAAAAAATTTGTTCAATAAATTTGTAAATGTTATTAGATGATTTATTTAATTTTTTTAAGTTATTTTCAAGTTATTTTTTTAAATTTTTAATATCAATTGAATTTTTTTTTTCAAACTTTCATTCAAAATTTTCCTACCATTAATTAAAAAAAGCAAATTTCAATTTAAATATTACATTTATTTTCCTTTTTCTATTTCATTCATTCATTTCCGCTTTTTATTTACTTTTCCCACTTTTCCCGCTGTTAGCTCTTTCTCAAATTTCTTAAAAAATAAAAAAAAAAAATTTGAGCAAAAAATTGACAAATACTTTTGCTTATTTATTTATTTTAAAAAAAATTTTTTTCACTGTAATAAATTGATAATTCATTAGAAATTAATCGTTCACTTACTAATAATTTAATTAAATTATGTAAGTTAAAAAAAAAGAAAATTGCAATTAACATAAATTTGATGTTATTTCATTGCTTTCTTAAATTTATAAAAATAATAACAGGTTATTCTGAAAGTTTCAATTATTTCCCTCATTAGCCTTTTCCTTCTCCTTTTCTTATCAAAAAAAAAAAATAAAATAAAATATGAAACTGGTTTGTTTGTTTGTTTGTTTTGTTTTTTTTTTTTTTCTCCTTTCACTACCCGACAAATTGCCCGAGAGAAATTCTATTTCATTCAAATCTTTTCATTTAATTAGTTTAGACTATTTACATTTATGCATTTTCTATATCATTCTATTTTTTATTGTTTTAATTAAAAAATCACTTTTTTTTGCTCTAAAATTTAAATCTTATTTATAAAAAAAAAAAAATTATTTTTTGTTAATTTTTACTATTTATTATTTTCATAAAAATTTGATAAATTATTTCTCAAATTATTTAATTCAATTTTTCCACTTTTTTTTTTCAAATTATGTAATTTTATTATAATTATTTTAATATTTTCTTTTTCATATTAAAAAGTAATTATTCGGCGCAAATGAAATTAGTAATTACAGAAAGTAGTGCGATTCGCATAAACTGAAGCGAAAAAAAAACCATAACGATTGAAGTAAGTAAGATGATTGGGCGATATTTAATGCGAATAAGCATTTCTGTGCTTTTTCTTCTCTTATCAGACACATCGACGCTTATCAGAGGCAGCTTATCAGATAGTCAGTAAGCTATTTCGTATTGTTAATGATTAATACTATTATTATTATTATTATCGTTATTATTTTTATTTTTATTATTATTATCATTGTTTTTATCAGTATCGTCATCATTAGAAAATATGACACGTAAATTTTTGTATTATTATTATTATTATTATCGTTATCATTATTATTATCATCGTCATTATTACAAAATGTGACAGGTAAATTTTTATATTACTATCATTATTATTATCGTTATCGTTATTATTATAAAATATGACACGTAAATTTTTACATTATTATTTATGTCATTATCGTCATCATTATTATTATTATCATTATTATTACTAAATCTGAGATGTAAATTTTTATATTATTATTGTCATTATCATTATTACTATTATCGTTGTTATTATAAAATATGATACGTAGCATGTTACTTAGAAATATATATATATATATATATATATATATTTATATAGCATAAAATTTAATATACAGCAACCGTTAATGTCATACACAATCAACAACCAACAGATATAATGAGCTGTAAGAGACAATAACACACGTACGTGTACTTGTATTATACGTAAAAGTTTTGTTATTTTACAATCGTATAATTATCGTAATATTCTGCATAATTAAGTTTAATATCATAAAATGCTTTAAAAATGACAATAATTTCAAAATAATGATAAAAAAGATGTATTAGAGATATGATAAAATGAATTTGCAAAAATGAAACAAAAATAAGTAAAATTTACTTTTTTTTTTTACAAAAATTTTCTAGTTTTTTTTAAATGCTCAAAAATTTTGCCAAATAAATATTTCAAATTTTAAATTTATTTTAGAAAGTATAAAGTTATACGAATTGTACCAGAATATAAGAATCAATTAGCAATTATTAATGAATTATTCTACCAATCAACGGAATCACAGGTTCATTCATTTATTTGTTTATTTGTTTATTTTTAATTGTTTAATTACTTTTAAAATCTTATCAACAATGTATATTATTGTTTCAGCACTAATAAAATTTTATTTTCGATTTTTATTTTGAATTTTTATAAAATTTTTCATCTTATTTTGTATGTTATTTATATTGCAAATATCTTTTTTTTTTTTTTTTTTTTTTTCGAAAGTTAATCTTTGAAATTAAAAAAAAAAAACAGCCAAGATGGATTAAAAAAACTTAATTATCCATATTTTTTTTAAAAAAAAAAAAAAATTGAAGCTAACTTCAAAAATATTCATTCATCAGTTAAGCTAAATAAGCTAGTCGCTTTTTTCTTTTTTCTGACAGCAAATTGAATTTAATTTAATTAAAATTGTAAATGTACGCTTGCATTAATGATTATTGTTTATATTATTTCTCCAATATTTTTTCTTTTAGAAATAATAATAATAATAATTAAAATTGCATAAAACTAATTCATTCTGTTAAAAATCATTGTAAAATTTCCGGAAATTCGAAATAACTATACAAAATAAGTTCTATTAAACATTTGTAAAATAGTTTTAAAATTAAACAAAAGTAAATTAAAATAAATTTTACTTTTTTTTTTGACTTAAAATATAAATCTAACTCGAAAAGTAAATTTTCTTGGTGTTAAAATTCAAAAAAAAAAAGTAAAAAAAATTAATATGAAAACAAAAGATTGATAAAGTTACTGCAATTGTTAACTTTTTGTCGTTATTTAAAAATTGATAAGAAAGCTGAAATTGTACTTTTGATGATAATAAATTAAATTTTATCATTTTAACTGTTAAATTATTATTTCATCTAATTTTAGTTTTTTTTTTTTCCTTTTTCAACTTTTTTTTTGGGGAGGGAAATAGAATAATATTTTTTGAATTTGTATGAAAGAATTAAATACGAGAAAAAAAAAAAAAAAAGTAAAATTAATTTTTTGGTTCGATGAACTTATTTTAAATGAATGTGAAACGAAGCAAACTGATCTATCGCAATATAAACATTTTTTTTTTGTATGATTGAAATTTTTGTACAAATTTAAAATTTAATTAAAATTGAAATAAAAAAAGACGAAAAATTGAAAAATATAATTGAAGTTATTTATGAAATTCTCAATTACAACAATTGGCATTTATAATTAATTAAATTTATAATAAATTTAAATTTGTAAAAAAAAATTAGCATTTCCAATTTGAATTCGAATGAATTTTAAATTGAAATTAAGATTGACATTTGTCTAATGTGTTTATTGCTGCTATCATTTACAAATAGAAAGTAATAATTAGTTAACTTTCATCACTCTAATTTTCAAAATTGAAATTAAATTTTTAAATATTTTACACTTTAAAATATTTTAAATTTATTATGCATTAGCCAAAATAATTAATATTTCTGATAATAAAATAATGTAAATATTTGTTAAATTTAATATCACAATAGCAAATATATTATTATAATGCTAAATGAATAACTAATAATTAATGTTTTCTGACAAAAAAAAAATGTAAATTTTAAATTATTAAATTTTTTAATTTAATAAAATATTTTTTTATTACTTTTAATTTTTTTCACTTTTTTTTAAAATTAAATTTAATTTATTTTTCTTTTTTTTTTTTAGTTAAATTTTTGGCGTGCACCAACAGGTATTGGACAAGCAGTTGATATTATGTTGCAATCATCAATGATTCATTCATTAGCAAATTTTTTTAAACAAAATAATATCACTTTTAAAATTATCATCAATGATGTTGAGAAGTGAGTACGATAAAATGTAAATAATTTAAATAATTTTCTAACATTTTTTTATTTAATTTAAATTTGCAATTTCTTTTAACAGTAATTTTAAATTTAAATCAAAATTATTGCAAATAATTTAAATTTATGCATTAATTCAGAAATAATTTTTTTACTAAAAATTAATAAAAATATTTGCATATTACATCAAATATACATATCAACTAGTTTAACTTTTTTTTTGTTACTTTAACAATAATTTTAAATTGAAATAATATTATTGTTAATAACTGAAATTTTTTTGCATGATTAAAAAATAATTTTAAATTAATTGATAAATTTTTAATCAGAAATAATTTTAAAATATTATCAGTATTTATCAGATTGATCTATGAACGAGAAGGACAACCGAGGAAGAGTAATGGACAAAATTATGCGACAGTGACAGCATTTAATTCAATTTTGGAATCATTTATGAAACGTTCAAAGGATGCTAATTTAATTAGAAATAAAGCAAAATATAAGTTTGGTGATTATCACTCGTATGATACAATCATTTCATGGCTTAATGAAATTGAACATTTTTATCCAAATATTGCAAAAGTATTTACAATTGGACAAACATTTGAGGGACGAAATATTAAAGGCATTAAAGTTTGTAATAAAAATTTTTTTTTTTTATTTAAAATTTAGTTTAAATTTTGGATAAGTAATAAATGTTTAATTAATTTTCTTTTTTTAAATATTTTGATAAGTTAAATTAATTTGATGTTTAATTAATTTTTTTTTTATATTAATTTTTTTTCTAATTGCTTTTTCATTTATATTTCATTTCATTTATTAAATATTTTAATTTAAATTTTAAGTAATAAATGTTAATAATTTTAATTTAATAAAATTTTTTTCTTTTTTTTTCATTTTAAAATTTAAAATTTACTTTAAATTTTGGATAAGTAATAAATGTTTAATTAATTTTCTTTTCAATTTTTTTCTTTTTTTTAAATATTTAAAATTTATTCTAAATTTTGGATAAGTTAATAAATTGTTTTTTAATTTTCTTAATTTCTTTTTTTTCTTTTTTTCTCTTTTCATCAGTTAATTATTGATTAATTGTTTTTTTTTGTTAATTAATTTGATTTTATTCAAATGTTTATAATAAGTTTTTTTAGAATTAAATTTTTTTTTTTTTTAAAGATTGGAAATCCAATTGATAAGATTAATAAGCGAATTATTTGGATTGATGCTGGAATACATGCGCGAGAATGGGCCTCCATTCATACAGCATTATATTTCATTGATCAGGTTACTATATTACTAATATTTAAATTTAAAAAAAAAAAATTAAAAAATTAAATTAGGAAAAAAATGAATAAAATGTTGTTAATTGTTAATTAGAAAAGAAAAGAAGAAAAAATTGATAGTTTGAAGTGAAAAAAAAAAATAGAAATAATAAAATTTCAAAATTTTATTTCATTAAATTATATTTTCATTTTATCACTGAATTTTTTCTTTTTTTTACTTCAGTAAATAATAAAATTTACAAAAGAAAAAAAATATTATACAATTATTGATGGCATATAGATAATTTGATTTAAAAAAAAAAATTTGAATCATTATATAAAATGAAATAGTAAATGATCAAATTTAAAATCATTACTTATAATAATAATATCACTCATAAGTAATGATAATATTAATTACCAGTTGTTAATTTGGTTCGTTATAAATATTATTTATCGTTTTAAAATATTTTTTTTAAAAAAAAAAAAAGAGAAGAAATAATTATTACATTAAAAATTTCAGTTAATCTCACAATATGGCATTGATTCACAAATTACATCATACATTGATACGCTTAATTTCTACATTGTACCGGTTGTCAATCCGGATGGCTATGAATATTCGAGATCCGATCTTACACCACATGTATTCAAAATTTTATAGCTCACTTTTTTTGAATTTTTTTTTTTTGAAATAATATTAGTGATTAATAAGTAATTATATATAATAATATTATTGATCAGTAGGTAGTATTATGTGGTATTATCATTAATAAGTAGTCATAATAATAAGTAATGATATATAGTAATATCACCGATTGATAAGTTATAATATGTGGTATTATCATGATTAAGATTGATAAGTAATATGTAGTAATATCATGTTTAAGATTGATAAGTAATATGTGGTATTATCATGATTAAGATTGATAAGTAATATGTGTTATTATCATGATTAAGATTGATAAGTAATATGTAGTAATATCATATTTTTCATAATCTGAGATATTTCTAATTTCTTCGATAACTTTTCATTACTAATTTCTTACTTAGTAATTTGCATGCATTTCTATAATATATTTTAGGTTGCATTAGATATTATTAATTCTTTAATAAAAATATTAATTATTTTAATATAAAAACAAAAAAAAGCCTTTACGATTTTTTAGATTTTATTTAATTTTGCATTATATAAAAAAAAAAAAGAACGAAAATGAAAAAATATAAAATAAATTGATTAGATCAATAATTTGTTTATTATTATTATTATTATTACTATTATTATTATTATTATTATTATTATTATTATTATTATTATTATTATTATTATTATTATTATTATTAGAAATTAATGTAATTCAATTTGATGCATTTAGTTATTTTACATATGCAAATTATTTTCAATTCGAATAATTATTTTTATTAAAAAATTAATTCAAATCAGTAAATTAAATTTTTTTTTTGTTTTTTTTAAGGCAAGATTTTGGCGTAAAAATCGTGGTAAAAAAGTATGTTTTAAAGATCGTTGGTATCGTAAACGTTGTTGTAATGGAGTGGATTTAAATCGAAATTTTGATTTTTATTGGGGAGGTTTGTTTAAGAATTTAAATTTATTTTTTTTTTTGAACTTTTTTTTTTAAAAAAGAAATTAATTAATTCGTAATAAAAAAAAAAGTAAATAATTCTATTAAAATTAAAATTGAAAAAACGACAAAAAAACGAAAACAAATTGGTAATTTTAATAATTACTTTTTAAAATATTAAATTTTTTTTTTTAAACAAAAAAATGCTTACAATTAATAGTTTTTTTGATAAAAAATCTTAAGTTTTAGTCAAAAAAAAAAAAAAAAAGGGAAATTTTTTTTTATTTTCTCTCTTTTAATAAAGAATTATGAGAATTGTAAAATAAAATTATAATTGTAAAATTTTCGATTTATGTGAATGAAAAAATTATAAATAAAATTTCTTTTTTATTTTTACTTTTAATTTAATTTAATTTTTTTTTCTTTTGAATTACAGAAACTGGATCAAGTTCACATATTTGTTCGGAAATTTATCATGGTAATGCACCATTTAGTGAACCTGAAACAAGGTTATCATTATCATATGAAATAATTTACCCAAGAAATTAATTACTAAATTAATGAAATAATTAATAAAATATTTTCAATATGATTATTAATTACATTTAAGCATTGTGATATGCTTTAACTTTCTATTAGTAATTTTTCAAAAAAAAAAAAAACTAAAATTTTACAATATTTAGTAAATAATTTAGCTACAAATTTTTTTTTTTTTTTTGCAAATTTAATTTTAACTCATTCTTTTTTTTCATGAAAATTCCACCAATTTTTATTGCCTGAAAATGTAAAATTAATTATTTATCTGTTAATCTAATCTATTTGTTTACTTGCAAACATTTATTTATTTATTTTTTGAACATTTTCAAAACAAAAAAAAAAGGAAAGTGATAAGCAAGAATGGAATGTGATAATTATGATAAATGTTATCATATGTTTGGCAAAAAATGAAATCAAAAAAAAGCAAAAAAAATTTTAATAAATTTTAAATAAACTCTGTAGTAAATAAAAATTGGCAATCAAAATATTCCTTTTTTTTTCTTTGTAAATTTCTAAATGATTACATAATAAAATATTTTGCAATTTATTATTTTTTTAAAAAAAAATTTTAAATAAATTTTATGAAAAAAAATATTAAAAAAAAATTAGTTTGCTAATCATAATAATAAAAAAATTTCTTTCAGCTAAATTTTTGTATACCTTTTATTTGTTGTATAATTTTGCTAATTAGTAAAATGATTATGTTTAACTAATTAATTAATTAATTAATTAATTAATTAATTAGAGCAATACGTGATAAATTATTATCAGCGGAAATGTTTGGTAAAATTGATGCATTTATCACTTTGCACACATATAGTCAAATGTGGATTTATCCATACGGTCATCAGCGCCGATCATTTCCAAATGATGTGAAAGATCTTGTAAGAATTAATTAATCATATTTAATTAATTAATTAATTAAGATTAATTAATATCTTATTTAGTATGAAATATGAATAGATTTAATGATAATGAGTGAAAAGAAAAATAAAATAAAATAAATTTGTCTTTTCTTTCTTTTTTTTTTGATTTAGACTTTTATTTTAATAAATTAAAATAGGAAATAGAAATAAAAATAATTTATTTTCCATTAATAAATTTTATTTTAGATAAATTAAATAATATGAATTAAGTAAAATTGAAATAGAAAAAAAAAAAGGATATAATTTAGGAAAAAGTTGGAAAACAAGCGGTGAAAGCAGTTGAAAATGTTTATGGAACAAAATTTCGACTTGGTACTGGAGCTGATATATTATGTATACTATTTTTTAATTTAATTATTTATTTGTTATTTTTAAATTTAATTTACTTTGATTAATTTTTCCCAAAAAAAAAGTGGAAAAATGTATTTTTGTGAAAAAAAATGAATTTTAATTGTTTTTAGATCCATCATCAGGTGGTTCAGATGATTGGGCTAAATCAAAAGCTGGCGTGAAATTTGTGTATTTGCTTGAATTAAGGCCAGGTGAAAATGGTTAGTTAATTAATTAATTGATATTTAATTAAGTATATCATGGGAATATGTTCACAAGAAAATTCTAATTGAAATATTCGAAGAAAAATTTTTAAACGTAGTAAATATAATGTCACTTAAATCACTAAAATCACTTGAATATACTTAAATCATTTAAATACTTAAATCATAAAAATCACTTAAATATACTTAAATCATTTAAATACTTAAATCATAAAAATCACTTAAATCACTAAAATCACTTAAATATACTTAAATCATTTAAATACTTAAATATACTTAAATCATAAAAATCACTTAAATATAATAAATTATTATAAAAAATTATTTGAAATAAATAAAATAAATTTTAAACTACAAAAAAAAAAAAAAAAGATTGAAATTTAGATTTTGATGGATTTCTCTTGGATCGTCGACAATTAATACCAACTGGTCGTGAGACATGGGCTGGTGTACGAGTTGTTATTGATGCAGTTATGCGATCAAAAAGTTTATCAATTATTATTTTTTTTTAATAATTTATTCAAAAATAAAATAAATATAAAATTGTTAAAATTTTCAAAAAAAAAAAGAAAAAGAAAAAATACTAAATTTGTTTTATATTTTATTTGTGAAAAAAAAAAGAAAAACTAAAATAATAACTAATTTTAAAAAGAATTAAAATAATAATTATAAATATTTTTCTCAAAAGTACGAGCAATAAATATAGCACTTAAATCAAATATTTTAACAAATTCATTTCATTTATTTGTATAAAAAATTGAAATAGTAATTTAATAATAATAATAATAAGGAATTTAATTATAATAATTAAAAAAAAAATAAAATAATAATTACAATTATTTTTTTTTCAGAAGTACGACCAGTAGATATACCACTTAAATTAAATTATAATGAAACAAAAGCTATAAAACGTATTTCAACATTTCATTTTCCGCTTCAATATTCAAGAAAATTTGTGACAACAGCGCCACCACTAATAAAATCACAGTCATTGCGACCAATCAATTATAATTATCATTTGGAGAATTTACAACAAAGACATAGCATTATTCGACGTAAATTTTCACAACAATTTCAAAATAGTATGCTTTTTTCGTTTTCTTTTTTTTTTTTCTATTTTTAAATTTTATTTTTTTTTTTAAATTTTTTTTTTTTTGCTAATATTTTAAAAATTTCATTTATTCGTTTTTCTTTTTTGCTTTTCAAATTTAAACTTTTGTTTACTTTTTGTTGTTTTCTTCGTTCATTCACTTTTTTTTTTTTGCTTTTTCATTGTAATTCATTAAATTTAACTATTTATAATGGTTGGTAATTTCGTTTTTTTTTTTTTATTAAAACAAAATGTGAAATTTAATTTTATTATATTGGAGTGATAATTTCTGATAAAATTGATTAATTAAATTATTTGTTAGCTAACATTGTTAGCAAATACTTTTTTTTTACTATCATAATTTAATATTTTCTTTTTTTACTATCATAATTTAATATTTTTTTTTTTTTACTATCATAATTTAATATTTTTTTTTGCTATCATAATTTAATATTTTCTTTTACTATCATAATTTAATATATTTTTTTTTTTTTAATATCATAACTTAATATATTTTTAAAATTTAATATATTTTTAAAAAATTTATTTTTCAGGAATATGCACAGATATTTCACCGTGGTGTATGAATTGGATTCGAATTAATCCAAATGTTTGTTTAACAGCTCTAACTTATATGCAACAACAATGCATTCGTTCATGTCGTTTTTGTTAAATTTAAAAGAAAAAAATTTTTTTTTGAAATTGAAAAAATAATTTATTAATAAAAAAAAGAATTGAAATTATTTGAAAAAAAAGTTAAGAAAAAAATTAATTTTTTCTTTCGTTTTTGAGCATCTTTATTTGTTTGTTTTTAAATTAAATCATTATCAAAGACAAATAAGAAGTAAGTAAATAGGAAATCAATACGAAATGAAATCTCGGGTAACTTTCTCGGGTAAGCTCTAATCGAATGAATAAATATGATAAAGAATTAATCGAAAAGCATTGATATTTTTTGTAAAAATTTATATTTAAGAAATTATGAAGAAAATTTTTTAAGTTCTTTACTTGAAATTACTCGAATTTTTTTTTTTTCAGACTTTTATTGTTTTCGTTTTTTCCCTTGGGTAATGCTTAGATTAAATTATGCAAAAAAAAAAAATAACTTTAAACAAAGTTATATTAAATTTAAAAGAAACAAAAACAAAAGAAAACCGAAAATCTCAAAAGATATTACCAAATAATTTTTTTTTTCATTTTTATTTTATAAGTATTTTATATTTTTTTATAAGCATTCCAAATTTTTTTTTTAAAGTATTTTATAAGCTTTTCAAGTTTTACTTATAGTTTGCCATTTCTCATAAATAATATATTGTTGTGATCAAAAAAAAAAAGACAAAAATAAAAACAAAAAAGAAAAAAGGAAAAGACAACAAATTTATTAATAAAAATTTTTAAATTAAATTGATTCAATCATTTATTATCACTGAAAAAAAAAGTTGAAAAAAAAATAAATTAAAAAAAAATTGCAATGGACGATAAAATTTTTGAAAAAAAAATAGTAAATGATACAATTCTGATTACAAATGAAATTGTAATCAAAGAAAAAAAAAGAAAAAAGAAAACAAAGTTTTAAATTTTAAATTTTAATAAAAAAATTTTTAATTTAAATGTATGATTTTAATTCAAAATAAAATCATTCCATTTCTTCTTATCTTTTTTCTTTTTTTTTTGAATTTTTCAACTTTTGAATGCTTTTTGATGTTTATTTGCTGAATGTTTATGATTTGATCGATTGATCATTTAACTGATTTACTTGAATGCTACAAGGCTTTATGAATAAATTAAGAATAAATCTTTTTTTTTTTTAATCAAATTAATCAATTGAATTTCTTTCAAATTAAAATTTATGAAATTTCTAAAGCAAAAATTTTTATTATTTTGATGAGAAAGCAGAAAATTGCAATACTATATTGCTAATAATTGTCAAAGTTAATTTTCATTTTACTTTAATCTTTTTACTTAGACTTAATTTCCTAATTATATTATTATTATTATTATTATTATTATTATTATTATTATTATTATTATTATTATTATTATTGCTATTACTTGTGCAGTACAATCGTTATAATAAACAAATTAATTATCTTTCCTATTAAATTGACATTTGATTAATTTTTTTTTTTTTTTTTAATTAGAGTTATTAACATTTGATTAATTAAAGAATTATTGAATTTAGTTTAATTTTATATTTATCATTACGAAAATGAAATTATTGTCTCATTTTCAATTCTTTTCAAAATCTTTTTTTTTGTATTTCATTACATTCTTTAATTAATATCTAAGAATATTTTAATTAAAATGAAAATTTTCAAAAAGAAATTTCGATACACAAATGAAATACAACAAATTTATTTATTATAAAATGAGTTAAATTCAAATAAATTTTTTTATGTCATCGTTTTTTTTTTCTGTTTTAGATTAAAATATTATTTTTTACTTATTTTAATTTCAATTTTGATGAAAAAAAAAAGTGAAAAAAAAAACAAAAGAATATTTTCTCATTAAAAGAAGAAAGAAAAGAGAGGAAAATGAAAATTCAAATTTTAATAATTTGCAAAATATTTGGAAAATAATCAGTTTAAACTTTTTATTTTCTATGAAATCAAACTTAAACTATTTTATGTTATTTTATAACATTCAAACCTAATTTTATTCTATTGTTTTAATCGAAAACTAATTTTTGCAAAAAATTAAAATTTCAAAATTTTTCTTTCAATCAATTTCTTTTCTTTTATAATGGATTCATAAAAGAGTTATATTGCTTTTTTTTTAAATTTCATTGTTTTTTCTTTCAAATTTAATATTATCAAATATTTGCTGAAATTTAATTGCAAATTTTGAAATTAATTGCTAAAATTTAATTACAATTTGTTAATAAATATATGTAATTTTCCGTTATTATTTGTTTATATACGAGCATAAAATTTTCATTACCACAAACTTTTCTTTATCAAATCCATTTATCCTTTTTTTTTAGTAATTAGTCGTTTTAATCAATTACCTTAATTAGTAGTTTTTATCAATTACCATAATTAGACGTTTTTATCAATTACCTTAATTAGTAGTTTTTATCAATTACCATAATTAGACGTTTTTATCAATTACCTTAATTAGTAGTTTTTATCAATTACCTTAATTAGTAGAATTACCTTAATTAGGCGCTTTTATCAATTACCTTAATTAGTCGTTTCTATCAGCTACCTGAATTAGCATTTTACCTCTTTTAACTCTTTTACCTTCTATTTACCTCTAATTTTTTATTTTCATTTTTTGTGAAATTCTACCCAATTATTAATGCACGAAAAAATTAGCAAATGCTGCAAATATCACTTCCATTTCCATTTCAATGTTTTGTCATTTTCATTAAATTAATTTTCACTAAATTAAAAAACCATTTTATTGATTAAATTTCTCCAAAAAAAAGTAAAAATACTCAAATGCCATACTTACTTCGATGAATTTTTCGCATTTCAAAAGTATGGTTTTAATTAATATAAGTATTTCATTAAATGATTTCTGCTGCTTTTTGGATTTTTATTGAAATAAATGAATTTGACGAGAAAAAAAAATATCTTTTATATCTCTTATCATATCTTTTATCAGTTTAACACCAAACAAAAAAACGAAAAAATCACATATCACTTTTTTTTATATAAATTTACATAAGAATATATGTATATATACTAATTAAATCAATTAATATCGAATATTAATTATATTTTATTTAGCAAAGAATTGAAAATTACATAAAATAAAAAAATGATTTAAAATTTTAAAAACGTCGACAATTTGTTGATAATTTGTTAGTGCCAATTATATTTGAAAGTATATTAATATCAGTTGATAAATGAATTGCATGATCAATGATTGAAAATTTTGGTTTTACTAAATTATATGGTAATTTCTCCGTTGCTAATTCAATAGTAAGTCCATTTGATAACTCATTGCTAACTGTCTGAAAAATTAAATCAAATTTTTATGCAAATTTTTGCTCAAATATCATTAATTTATTTTTTTTTTTTGTAATTTTGAAATTTTTAAAGTATTAATTCAGCATTTCAAAAGTGTATCAATTAGTTAACCAATAATTTATTAAAGAATTTTTCTGTTTTGAAAATCATTTTTTTAAAACTGATAAATTTAAAATAAATGCTAATTATAATCAAAATAAGAACGAAAATGAAAAGTTATTTTAATTACAATAAAAAAGGTTTTTTACATAATTTACTTATAGCAAAAAAAAAAAAATCAAAAATAAAATAACTCAAATTCAAAATGAATTATGACAAAAATGTACTCTTTAAGATAATTTTAAACTATTAAAATATTTAAAGGTTATCAATGAATTGCTCTGTTTATCCTACCAATATATATACTATCATAATATAATTATTATTTTATATTATTTAACACATTATCAAAAGCATTTGTACTTTATCAGTGATACCCTTGTAGTTATCATTATATTATCAGTACATTTATATATTAATAATTTACTTTTATTTTATCAAAAAAAAAAAAAAAGAAAAATAGGATATTATATTGAAATAAACTAACTTGAGCAATGATATCTTTTGATAAATTAGCTAAATTATCTAATGCATCCGGTGGTAAGCCAAGAGTTTCCTCTTTATCAATCAATTTTAGCGATTGAATTTTTATCAAAACATTAACTCGATTAGCTGATAGTTGAATATTTCCATCAATAACACTACTGATAAGCATTGTACCAACTTTTTCACCGCTATCATTAATATGTAATGCAGCTTCAAGTTCCAGATTTACTCGTGCTGTACCTATAAAAAAGAAAAAAGATTAATTAATATTAACATTAATGATAATTCTGATAATTAGAGGAAAATTATATGAAATTATATTAATTAATTATATTTGCATAGTTATGTCTATATTAATTATCTTATATATTATTTAATTAAATATTATGTTTAATTGTTTAATTATGTACTATCCATATTATTTACATTATGTTATTATGTTTGTATTAATTATATTATTTATGTTATGTTAATAACTATTCAATTATATATTATTTATATTATTATTTTATATTAATTATATTATGTATTGTATTTATGTTATATTATTAATTATGCTCACACTAATAATTTTATATATTATTTAATTAATTACATTATGTTATTAATTATGTTTGCATTAATTATTATACATTATCTAATTTTATATTATATTTAGTTATATATTATTTCTATTATATTATCAAATATGCTTACATTACTTATATTTGTACATTATTTAATTATGCTAAAATATAAATCAAATTATAAATCAAATTTATTTAATTATGCTAAAAAAAATATAAATCAAATTATAAATCAAAAAAATATAAATCAAATTATTTTATTCCTGCATTTTGATAATTTTTCTTAATTAAATTATTATATAATAACCAACTAACCATTATCTTTAGCTAATAATATCACAAATGGTGCACGTTTAGAATAAATCTTAACATGAATTAATTTTCTTGGATATTTTTCTCGAATAGCTGGCATAATATCACCTAGACATACACCTAAATCACCAAAAATATCTCCGTCATTATCATTGCTTTCTTGATTATTATCACTATTATCATTATCACTATTGATAACACTTCGTTTTTGACGTCTTCTTAATTTTGCCAATATTACTGTTGAATTGTTTTCATCATCTAATTCTTCGTCATCCTGAACAAATCAAATATTTAATCATTTTTGATAAATTAATTAAATTAAAAAAGAAAAAAAAGGAAAGTTATCGAATAAAAATTTTACAATATTTATTTTTATGCAAAAGAATCTAATACTGAATGTATTAAATAAAATTTTTAAATTCATTTATTTCATTTAGGAATATACTAAATAAAAATAATGTAAACTAATAAAACTAAAAAAGTAAGTGTTTTTCGTTTTTTTTTTCCCCTTTTTTCTGTGTATAATAAATTTTAATTTATTTGTAAAATTTTAAATCAAACAAAATTAATAAATTAAATAAACAAAATAATATTACTTCAATATCAAAGTCACCAAAATCATCATAATCCTCATCAGTACATGTCGTTTTAAGTAATTCACTTAATTCAGGTGTTTCAGGTCCAACACGAAACATAATAAAATCATTTCTAAAATTTATTGTCTAATTTAATTTTTTTTTTTAATCATTCAATTATTTTTGCTAAAATAATTTTAATCTTTGCCATTTTTAATACAAATATATTTTTCTTTTTCTTTTGCAAATGAAAAAAAAATTATTTTAAAATTAATTTTAGCAATATTTTCATCATTTTTTTTTTCACATAAATTTTTAACTTTTTGCAAGACATTTAAAATAAATTTTAAATGTTAAAAAAAAAAAGAGAGAAATTGTTTGCTTTTTTTCGAAAATTTCTTTTTTTTTGTTTTTATTTAAATTTAAAATTAAACATTAAAATAATTTGCTAAAATTTAATAATAACTTATGCATATGATAGAGAAGTGAATTAATAGTGTAATCGCTAATTAATACATCCAACATTCGTTCATTTTCATTTTCATTATTAAAATTTTGTGGAAAATGCATTGGAAATGGATGAAATGGCATTTGAATTATTTCTTCTTCAGGTGCAAATACCGCCCGTAAGCCAAGTTGAAAGTAATCAGGTGTTGCTAGCACTTTTATTATATGTAGATTTAACACAATGTTAGGTAAATCCTTAAAAAATAATAAAATTTTATTTAATATTTCTAATTAAACATTCAAAAAATATTTTTAATCTAATAGCAAAAAAAAAAAAAACTTATAAAATAGCACTTAATAATATTTTTTTTAATAAAAAAATTTGGAAAAAAAATACGGACAATATAAAATTTGAGTTTAAAAATTGAAAAAATTTTAAAAAGTAATTCTATTTTAACAATTAATTATTATTTTTTTTTTTAGTTTTCATCAATATTTTTTGATAAAAAAAAGATATATGCATGCAAAAATATTCCAAAATATTATGTTTTAAAAAATTTTATAAAAAAATTTTTAATGTAATAGCAAAAAAAAGAAGATTTAAATAGTAAAAAAGTGTTATGTATAAAAGTTAAATTTCAACTTTTTTAAAAAAAAAATATTTTAAAAAAATTAATTTTTTAAAGAAAAAAAAAACTTACTTTATAAATGCATTTGTCTGAACGAATTAAACTTTTAAATATAGTTGATTTCTTATTAGCATAACAATCACTACAAGGATCTAAAATAGTTGAAGTATTCGTTCCTTCACGTACGCTTATATGTGACGTCGTCAGTGAAATTGGTGATAACGTGAAACGCTGCAGTATTTCAATATATATCAATAATAACTGATAAATTGTTGACATATTACACTTATATTATTCATATTGTAGAATTATAATCACTAAATTATTATTCATTACTTATAATTAACTAATTAATTAATTAACAATTTATTCGAGAATTTCTTTTCTATGTTTTTTTTTTCAAATTATTCTTCTGCTTTTTAAAAAAAAAAACTTCAAAATTAGCTTATTAAATTAATTTTTCGCTTTTCTGTTAAAATTATTTGATTAATTCTTGTATTTTTAAAAATGTATTCTTATCAAACTTTTTCGTATTTAATATAAGCATTTGAAAAAGAAAAAAACTTTTTGCTATACTTATTTATTTCATTAATATTATTATATTGATTTCAAATTTCAAATGGTTTTATTCCATAATTTATGCCATAAAAATTTTGTTATCATTAAACAAATCATTTAATTAATAAAAACATTTTTAGTAGTATTTGTTTATCACTTATATCATTTACATTAGATATAATTTTTGATTACTTACTGTATTATCATTTTTTGTAGTTATATGATGAGTGTCGGATACACTGATAAGTGATAAGTTCAATTTTTTTTTTGAAGTAGAAAAATGAAAAGCACTTTTATCAGTTTGCATCTTTTTTTTACACATTTCCATATAACACTAAAAAAATTAATCATTTAATTATAATTAATATAAATTAATTGCAATTCAATAAAAAATTCTTTGTTAAAAATTTGAAAAATTTTCCGTAAAATTCAGAGAAAATTTTTCATTTACTAAAATATACAAACTTTTATAATTGATATAATTTAATTTTGATTAAATAAATATAAATTCTCTAAATTAAATTTTTTGAAGTACTAAAATAAAATTCTCTGCTAACAGCAAAAAAATAAAACTTTTAAATAGATTATATAGCAATGCATTGAAGAAATTATACAAAATATGTTTATACACAGATTTTTTATGCATTACTATTAATTTAAAATAATAATTTTATTAAAAATAATAGTAATTTATACTTAATATTAAATCGAATTAATTTCATTGCATAATTGGAATTAATTATTAAAAATTAAAAAAAAAAAAATATTTCAATCTTAATGTTAGCCTTTCTTTTCTTCCTTCTTCTCATACATTTTTCATTTCTAATTATAATCATAAATTCTACAAAATATTCATTAAAATTTTGAATTTTATTTGATATACATAATAATTTTCACATTAAAATTATTTGAAAAGAAATTAAATTAAAAATTAAAACTTACATGTTTTGGTAAATTTGATATTTTAATATTATTAATTGCAAATTTGATCATTTCACTAAGTGGAATTACTTTTGATGCTTTTTGAAGTGGTATATTGATCTTTTTTTTAACAATATTCCGTATCATTTGACAAACTCTAATTGGTAATTGCTTTCGAATTTGCTTTACCGTACTACCCTACAAAAAAAAATTCAATAAAGTAATTAATTAATCGATTAATTAATTATACAATTTTAGGAAAAAAAGAGTATTATGGTTTTGTTTAAATTAAATTAGTCAATGAAAGATATCAATGAATAAATTCATATTTCACTTTATATTTCAATATTTTTTAAGTAAAAAAAAAAAGGTAAAAGTAAAGTTTTTAAGTAAAAAAAAAAATGCACACCGTTAGTTATAGTTATTCGATTAAATAATATTTCAAATGAATAACTAATATTTAGTATTAGTAAGGAAGAAAAAGAGTTTTTTACGTGTGATAAATCAAATTACGTCAGTTACGTGTAAAAAAAATTGCAAAAAAAGGTTCTAAAAAAACGTTAAAAACTTTGAAGTCTAAATGAAATCAAATGTAAAATTTCAATACAACTAAATCAAATATATTTAATATAATTAAGTCAAATATAAAACACTAAAATATTAATATTTCCTTTTTTTTTTTTCATACTTCATTTAACAATAATTATGTTTTGCTAAAATTTCAAAAATTAAAAAATTAATTTTGAATCAAAATAAAAAATCTGATTTCAAGTTTATATGCACATTATATTTCAATCTGAATATATTTGAAAAGAATTTTTAAAATGATGAAGTCCTGAAATTTTCCTGTAATATCTGTTCATTGTAATTAATTAAATAATAAAAAATGATATTTTAATTGTTGGCATACTTACTTACTTATTTTTTACTTATTTAATTACTTACTTATTTAAGGTAAATTTATTAACATACCCGAAAATTGGAATTGAAAATATCTTCCAAAATACCACCATTTTGTAAAAAAACATCGCTAAAACCAGCAGTTACATAGCAACCAATATTACGAACATATGGTGATCCATTTAATTTACGATGAATAGTTAATTGAACAGTGGTTAAAATCTATTAAAATTTCTATTCAAATTTAATTAATTATCAATTTTGTGGCAAAAAAGAAAAAATTGTACATTTATTAGAAATTTAGTAAAAAAAAAATTTTTTTTTAAAAAGAAAAAATGCAGTATATATTATTTTGTAAATATTATTCATTTGAAAATATCATCATTAAAAAAATCTTTAATATAATTTTTTAATAATTAAATATAGTAAACTAGTAAATTAATATATATTAAATATATAATAAATTAATAATGAAATAAAAATAGTAATAAACTTAATATAACTAATAATATACTCTTATGCATAGATATCAAATAATCTTTTATCTAAAATTGTATAATTAATTAATTAACTTATTGATTTTTTTTTTTTTTTTTTGGAGCTAATATGGTAATTAATAAAACTAATAATTTTGACCTGATGAAAACGTGTGTATACAGTACTATTGAGTTTAATAGGTAATATTACTTTAATTTCACCATTAATATCTCCTTTTATCCTGAAATCTCAATTTATTATTTTCCTTTCCGTTTTTTTTTTTTTAATGTTAAAATAATTATTTTAATAATTTTTTTAATGAAAAAAAAATTGAAACATTTAAAAAAACAAATTCATTGCATTATTAAAAATATTAATGTAAATTTTCGATAACTCTTTCATTTATCCTGTTTTTTTCAATTTTTGTATAATTAATTGCTATATGGAATATTTGTTTTTCTAAGAATCCAAAGGTATCAACATTTTATACAAAAATTAAAAATTTTTTGGATTATAATTTTTTTACCATAAAAATTGGAATTTGTTTTAAAATAGCATCGATTACCTTTACAATACTTACTCAAGATCGAAATTTCGAATGGTGAAAATAAGACGATTTGGTGGTGCCGGATGAAATGTCACCAATTGAGGACATCGATATCGTGAAATGATAAAATTTGAAATTGCAATACAACCATTAAACTGAAATTAAATTTTTTGTTTTAAAAGAAAAAAAAAACAATTCTTTTGCTTCTTTTTTTTTTTTTGTTTTTTTGTTTTTTCCAAAAATATTTTAAATATAAGAAGAAAAAAATTGAGTGTTATTGGAGTGATTTAAGAGAAATTTACTTGTTGAAAACATTGCTTTACTGGTAATATTCGAATTCGTCGAATTTCTTCATCAATAATTGAAGCAGCCAGAAGATTAGCATATGAAAAAGCTTTAGGTTTAATTTGAAATTCTAGACCAGGTAAGCCACGAATACCATTGAATAATTGTGAATTGATATCGTTATCATCACTGTAAAATAGAATATATTAGTTATTTTCGTTTTAATTTTTCGTTTTTCTCTTTTTTTTTTTGAAAGTTATTTTTTTTTTTTTTTTTTGTTTTAATTTTATTTTGAAAATAAAATTTAGCCAAAATAATCATCAAAAAACATTCATTCATAGATTTTGATAATACTCATGCAATAAAAAGTTTAATTAAATTAATTAAAGTTGTTTAATACTTTTCTGTGCTTACAAATTTAATAAAATGATATTGTGATAGTAAAATATTTAAATATTTGTTCATGAAATTAATCACAAAAAAATTCATTGGTATTTATATAAATATTATAATTAAAATTGATTCTCAAATATTATTTCTTTCAAATCATTCCAAATATAATTCTATGGATAATTTCAATTATCATTCAATAGACTTATTTATTTTTTTTTTTGGACTTTTTAATTGCATTTAAGGATTAAATATCAATTTTTAAAAGTATTAAATTTAAAAAAAAATGCTAAAAAGCAGACAATCTATTTTATCAATTACTATCAATCATTAAATTGTTATCAAAGATAAAATCAAAAAAAAAAGTTTAAAAAAAACTAAAACAATACTTCACTGTATCGAATCTTCGTGATTGAGTATTATTAAAATGATTTATTGTTGATGATAACGGTTGTAATTGCACATCACTATCCAAATATTTCACATTTAAACCAAAACAGCCAACAAAGAGAACAAAAATTAACTGAAAATTTGAATAATTGAAATTAAAATTGAAAAACCATTTGATATATTCAAATAAAATATTATTAAAAAATTGAAAATTAAAAAATTAAACTTAAATTTGACGTAAATTAAAAATTTTGACAGCAGTAATCGTTTTATATTATTAAAATTAATTAAAAATTTAACCACAAAGTACAAAAAGTAATTTAAAATTTCAAAGTTAATTATAAATAAAAATCGATGAAGATAATACAATAACTATTAGTTGTAAATTACAAATTAAAACAATTTATTTTACAATTCAAAAAAAAACTTTTTCTCTGAAAATTTAATTTAACAGATGGGATAAAAAGAGAAAGAGAGAGAGAGAGAGTGTATTAAATAGACAAAGAGAAGTAGGAAAAGCAAATGAATGAAACTGTGTGAGTGGCATTTCATTTTTGAATAAGAAATTAATTTAATTGAATACAGTTGAACAATTAAATAATTTTATGCATAATGTAAACAAAATCTGATTAATAGAATTAAAAACAAACAAAAAGAAATGTAATTAATAATCAAAAAGAGCTTTAATATTATTACTTATTATTATTATTATTATTATTATTATTATTATTATTATTATTATTATTATTATTATTATTATTATTATTATTATTATTATTATTATTATTATTATTATTATTATTATTATTATTATTATTATTATTATTATTATTATTATTATTATTATTATTATTATTATTATTATTATTATTATTATTATTATTATTATTATTATTATTATTATTATTATTATTATTATTATCATTATTATTATTACCGCTATTATTACCCAATATTATTATTAATTACTATTCCCATTACAATTTTCATATTGTTATTTGATTATATTTTTATATTGTTTCTTTTATATATTATAATTTTTATATAAAGCAAATCGTCATCTATCCATTTAAATTATGATACATTGCAAACGTAATAGACTAGTATTATCTCGATATTTTTTTTTCAACCCTAACCTTAAACATATTTCGTGTAAATTTTTTTTTAAGTATGTTATACGGCATAGAATTAATAAAATTATAAACAATTGCATTTCTTTTAATAATACATGCATTATGTGTTTTATTTTCTTTTTTTTGAACTCTTTTTTCCAGTTTTTTTTCTTAAAGACTTTCTATCTTTTTCTCTTCTTTAATTCATTCATTATATTTATATCACATATCCTGCCCAGTAATATTGTTATTCAATTACAGTATCCACCACGGTTGGTTACAGTACCATTTACAAACTACAGTAATTGTTGAAGTTTGGTTACAGTAGCATTTCTGACAAACTGCAGTATTTGTTGAAGTTCGGTTACAGTACTATGTCTGACAAGCTACAGTATTTGTTAAAGTTTAGCAATATTCTGATAGTTTTGTGATATTACTTTTTTTTTAACAAATTATATTACTTATCACTTTTAAACTTCGAATTCTATACATTTTTTTCTCTGTTTCAATTGTCAGTAAAATTCAATCCATTTTCATTCAATCTATCAATTGCTGATAACTAATCTTTTAACTATCAATAATTAATACAATCAATTATGAATCAGCTGTACCAATGAAACAAATCATGAGCTACTACGTGTCAATTTACCAAACAAACCTACCATTTTTCACATTATTTTAAATGCTACATTTAAAGTAATTAATATAAATTAATTTCATTCCAAAATTATTGAAGATACACAGTAATGCTAACTTCCATTACTTCTAATTTCGATTTTGCTTTTTAAATTGGTAATTTGATTTTTTAAAATTTTAAATTCAAAACTAATAGTATAAAAATTATATGTAAAAATCTTTTGTAATTAAAAAGAAAAAGCAAAAAGTTTCATTACCATACGTGTACTATTTTGCACACGCATATTTACGTGTTTGTGCGTGCGTGTATGTCAGTGTCTGTGATTGTATGTATGCGTGTATGTGTGTGTCTGTACAGTGTGCAACATAACTGTAATTGATTTATTGAAATATTTTGGAATTGAAATTTATAATATTTGATTTTTTCATGTTCCATGGCTTATTTTTATTTATTATTTATACCTCTCTACAATTTAATTATTCATAACCTTCTACAATTTATGACATATCGAATACTCTACAATATATCATCCATTTCTATCCTTATTATTTTTATTCTAATTCAATTCACAAAGTAAATTAATAATTTCTGATTATTCTTCATTTATTTTTAATCTAAAATATATTGTTTCTATAAAATTTGTCTAATTCTAAACTTGGTGTTAGAATTAATTATTGTTTGTTTTAATTGAAAATTTTTATATAACTCATTTCTACCATATAAATAATTTATACACAATTTTTTTTTCTGGATTAAATTAATACTTACCATTACAGATTCCATCATTTTATATCATTTCAACCACTGTTTTCATCTTTTTTAATTGAATTTATTAATCGTTCTTCACTCGACCATATGCTAATATTCTGAATAACATTCACTTATTAGTTAATTAATTTTAATTTTCATCATAGTAACATCTTCATTTCATTTTCAAATTCAGCAATTTTCATCAGCTATCTTTAATCATTGAATTATTTCATACTGTAATTTCTTTTTTCTATCATATTAAAATTAATTCCATTAATTAGCTTAGTAAGCTAATTTCTTCTAGCAATATGCTTCTTGATAATTATTACTTACAGTAGTAATGAATAATAAAATAATAATAATAATGACAATAATAATACGATGGCAATTAAAGTAAAAATAACAATGATAATGATAAAAGTGAAAATAACAATAATAA
The DNA here is from genome assembly GCA_012070555.1 of Brugia pahangi. Lineage (NCBI taxonomy): Eukaryota > Metazoa > Nematoda > Chromadorea > Rhabditida > Onchocercidae > Brugia > Brugia pahangi. The sequence goes on along the minus strand of JAAVKF010000008.1, from coordinate 1,550,161 downwards.
AAGTAATAAACAATAATAACAATAATACTAAAAGAATAAAATAATTACTTTTCCAAAGTTAAAATTTTATAAAACAATTATAAATCATTGTTTGATCAAATATTCAATTAATTCATAATAAGATAAATGAGAATTATTATTATTATTATTATTATTATTATTATTATTATTATTATTATTATTATTATTATTATTATTATTATTATTATTATTATTATTATTATTATTATTATTATTAGTAGTAATGCAATAAAATATTAAAAAATGTACGAACCAACGATTAGAATTGTACAAATTAAAATGAAATGTATGTGAAATAATAATAAATAATAAAGAATAATGTTTAACGAAGATTAAATAAAATAATAATAACAATAATAATAATAATAATAATAATAATAATAATAATAATGATTATCGTTTATTATTACTTATTGTTATCATTATTAATGTTATTGCTATTATTACTATTATTACTATTTATTATTATCATTGTTATTGTTATCATTATCATTGTTGCTTTTATTATCAATGTTCTATCCTTAATTATTGATTATATAATTAATAATAGGCGCTAATTTGTTAAACTTTATCGTTCTTTTCACGCATTATCACTTCCATTTCAATTAATCTTAATAGTTCTATATTAACTTTCACTTTTCTTTTTTAATAAAGAACAATTTTCCTTTCTCATTTTTTTTTAAAAAAAAAATTAAATATTTTCTTTTTAGAAAAATTTAAATATATCTTTTATTTTTTATCTTATTTTTCAATTCTTCCAATTTTGCTACTAATAATTCCAATCAAAATGTTAGCACTTTAATAAAATAATTTAGCTCAATCAGTTACAAAAAAAATTATGCATAATTAATGGTAATTATAATAAAATTATAAATGAAATAAGCATCACATTAAATTTATAGCACAATAATATTTGTAGACTGATTAATGTACTTTTTTACCTAATTATCACTTATAATTAAATAAATTAATCAATTACTTACAACTTATGATAAAAAAAAATTTTTTTTTTCCGAGATTTCTTCTTATAATCAATTGATTCTTTTAAAATTAATTTCATTTCCTTTCATTACATATTAAAAATATTTTTTAATAGTTAATAGCCATTCACTATTTCAAATTTCAAATTATTTAACAATTTTTTATCATTTAATTGCTATCAGAATAGAAATTTCAAAAAAAAAAAAAAAAATGAAATATTACTGTTTGTAAGTTTCATATCATCTTTATAGATAAAACGAATTTTCACTAATTAATTAAATTAATTATTCGAAATATTTTAATGGAATCTAGTTGATAGAATCCCTAAACTATATTCAACAAATATGATTAATCCCATTCACAATATTTTTAATTTAATTACAACTAATTGCATTTATCATCATTATAATTATTAATCACAATTTTAAATTTTTAATCATCAAAAATTGTGCGATAAATAAGAAATCGAATTAATCTCATATGAGATTATATTAGCTATATTTTATAAATGATTTAAAATTAATCAATCAAATATTCTTTTAAATTTCCAGTTGAAAATTAACAATAAAAATGCTTGCATGAATGAAAAAATTTATAATTTATTAAATGTGAATATTTACAAAAAATTTATCATGTTATTATATATAATTGATAATAATAATAATAATAATAATAATAATAAGTAATTATTTTCAGAATTTAAAAAATTTCGAGAACAGTTTTTTTAATTCGTTTAAATTTTTTTTTTTTGTTTTTCTCCTTTTTATTAAGAGATAAGAATTGAGAGGAAAAAAAATGTGTGGAAGGAATAAGTAAAAAATTTAAGGTTTAATTTTTGAGTTTAATTTTTGTTTTCTGCTTTGCAAAAAACAAAATTTTTAAAAAGAAATTTCCAAAAGTTTGAATGAATGAATTATTTTATTAACATTAATCAACATTAATTATTATTAATTACTAACATTAATTATTATCTAACATTTAATTATCGAACAATTTAAATAAAATATGATATGACAAAATGAAACAATTTTATAAAAAATCTTGTATCGGTATCGCTTTATAAAAATAGTGGGCAAAAAGTATATATTATTGAATTTTAAAATTTCAACAATTAAATTTTAATTTAAAACTATAATTTTTTTTTTGTTATTTCTAATTTCAGTTTTTACTAATTATAATTTCCATTTGAATTCCTCATTCTTGGCTCAACTTTTTTAATTATATCAATTTTAATTATACCAACTTTTTGCTTTTATTTTTCGTTCTTTAATTACTATAAATTTTTACAGTTTAACTTTATAGATAACTTTGAAAAAAAAAAGTTATAAACTTACTTTAATTATGATTTTCCACTGTATATGGTTTACATATAGGATTATATTTTCGAATACGGTAATTATATTAAATATATTAATATAATTATTAATTAAAATATAAATTAAATATATTATATCAAATTTAATTATATGATAATACCATTGGTTAATAAAGCAAGAAACTGACGAAAAAAAAGGTCAAAAAAGGTGCTAAATTTTAATAATAACAATTAATTCAAATTAAATTTACAATTTAATTAAAATTTTAATGCATTCGAAGTGCGAAAAAAGAAAAAGACAAAAAAGTTATACCAAAAACTATTAAAAGTGTGAAAAAAAAATTAAATTACAATGATAAATTTAAAAAATGAAATTTTTTTTTTTGTTGTAAAAAACAAAGAGAACAATTAAGAAAAAATGAAAGAAGAAGAAAATAAAATAAAATTGGTATTAGTTTTATTTTTTTTTAATTTTTTTGTTACTATATTTAAATAAATTAATAAATTAATTAATTATCAATTTGTTTCAGGAAAAAAGAATGTAAATAAAATAGAAAGAAAATTTGATTGAATTTAGTTGAATGATGATTAGAACAAATAAATGACCATCTATTCATATCTCTTTTCTCTTTCTTCTTTTCATCTCTCTTTTATATTGTTTATCATTCACTGATAAATTTAATATCAATTATAAAAAAAAAAAAAAAAAAAAAAAAGAAGAAGAAAGTGATAAAATTTTAAATAAAAATAGTGTAACAGTTTAAAAAAAAAAAAAATTTAATTAAGAAAAAAATGTCAAAAAAATTACTGTCACTTTAAATAAATAAATATATGTAATACAATGATAGAAAGTGTATTTTAAACAAAAATGAAATTTAAACTATGAAAAGAATGAACAAAGAAGAGAGAGAGAGAGAGAGAGAGAGAGGAGGGAGGGAAAAGGAGAGAAGAAAGAGAAAAGGGAATGAATGATAAGAAGGAAGAAAAGAAATGAATAATGAAATTTTAATGATTGAAAAACTGGTTTTACCTTTTCAATTTATCTTTTTCCAAAATTAAATCATAATACATCTTAATCTTCAATATATTTAGTTCATTTTAAAAATGATAAGAATTTATCTTTTATGAAATTAAAATTTTTATAATAAATATAAGGTGCGCTAATATGCTTTATGCCTTTTCTAGAATATAGTAAATTCAATTTATTTTTAAATTGATATGAATTTTTTTTTTTTTTTTTTTTTTGATTTATTTAATAATACTTACTATTATTATACTTAAGTTATACTTAAAAAGTTATACTTAAAAAATGAAAAAAGAAGAACTATCCATTTAAGAATTTAGAAAGTCAAAAAAAAAAATTAGTGAAAATCGACAATTATTAATTGATAGAAATTACAGCAAATTAATAATTAAGTAAAAATTTATGAAATTTATTGCACAGTTTTTCTTTTCCTTCTAATGAAATTAATTACATTAATTGAAATTAATTAGCAAATAAAGAGGACAAAATTTATTTATTTATTTTTTTTTTTTGTAAATACTCTATTTTCTCTCTTTAAGAAATAAAAAATATTTAAAGATGAAATTGATTTCATTAAAGAGAGAGAAAAGAAAGAGAAAAAAAGAAAACGTAAAAGTTATTTTTTAATATTTTTATCAAAAAAAAAAATTTTACAATTAAATTTCATCTTATTTGATTTAATAATTGAGGAAAAAAGAAAGAAATTAAATTGTAGTATTTTTATAAATTGGAAATAATTACTTTTACTTTTATTTACTATTATTATTATTAGCCTAAATTATGAATAATATATTCATTTATGAAATGTAAATTTCTTAGAAATTTTGCAAAATGTTTTGAATCACCAATAAATGATCGAAATTTTATTCTTAAAATTTGAAATAAAATCAAATTATTAGAAATGATGATGGATACAACTATTTTTAATGCATAAATGCTAAGCTATTATTAAATTAAATAAAGTACAAAGAAAAAAAAGATGAAAGAAATCATAATTAATAGATTTGGCCAGAATTAATAAATCAATAAATAAATTGACATAATTAAAAAATATGATTAAATTTTTTAAGTAATTAAATAAGAATAAATTCTTAGCTAACTGATAAAAACTTATTAATGACAACAGATGATAGGAAAAAAAATTAAAGGTTATTCCGTAATAAAAATAAATGAAATGATTAAAAAAAAAATAATTATTATTTATCAAGAATAGAAAGTAAAAGAAAGATTAGTCGGAAATAAACAAAATTAATTATTTTTATAAATTAAAAAAATGAAATACTTACATTTGTTAATTATTTTTATACAAATATTTTCTTTTTTTTTTGTAGAAATTTGATTTTATTTTCATTTTTAATTAAATTTGATTGATAACATTTTTTTTCTCTTTTTTTGTGAAAAAAGGATGAAATTTCTTTTTTTATTCAGTGATAGATAATATTGTATTTCACTTAATTTATTTCATTTCAAACAGTTAAATAAAATTTTAGACTGTTTATAAATTAAATTAATTAATATATATGTATCTACCATTAATTTCATTTTGCATTTGCTATCATTACTTTACCTCTTCCGTTCTTATTAATTAAATATTGTTTATTACAAACTTACTTGCATAATAATAATAATAATACATATAATGAAGAAAGTTTCAGTTTAGGTGCTTAGGTATTAATTAGGCTAACAGTTTAGATATTAATTTAGGTAAAGAAATTAATTATGTATTATTATGCATTTATTTTACTATTGGCAAATTTAACTTACTAAATTCATTTTTAAAACTTTTTGTTTTCCATTTTTTCTCATCCAGTTGATGAAAAAAGTTCACTTATGTTAAACATGATATTTTATTGAAGTTAATTTATTTTATAATTTATTAATGATATTAATTATGATCAAAAAATGAAAAAGAAATTACCGATAGGTGAAATATTCATTTTACTCTGCATCAATTTTTAAATCAGTAGTTTATAAACAATGTTTGGAAATAAACACTGTTTGCATTTTCAAAAATGCTATCACTTAATTCCTTCTGATAATTGAACGTTTCTTTCAATGCGACATTTCCTATGAGATAATAAAAGAGAAAGAATATTGTGAGAGATGTGCTGAAATATTTTTAAAACCGATAAAATGATTATCTGAATCAGAATAACTATAAAAAAGTTTAAAAGAAACTGAAATTATCGTCATATTTCCATCACTAATGATATCTTGAAATTGAATTTTGATAAGAAAGCGAAAACTACTTATTATATATAATTCATATTCCATGTTACTGCAATAATAATATTGAAACTTTAATTATTAGTAAAACAGAACAACTCATAGCATGAATATAACCTCTCATTAAATTACATATTATAATGCAGGCATGCTTCGCACCGCAAAACAAACAGAATGTAACTGAGCACAACAATAAGAAAAGAAATAACCATTTCACGAAATCTCCTTATTATTTGAACAAATAAAAATCTGCTATATGAATAAATGAAAACTCCTTACTCTCTAAGAAATACTATCTCCATTATCAGAACAAACAATAAAACCATCACGACAAGACAATGATGATTTCAGAAATAATTCATCTAGTATTGTTACAATAAATCAATTAATTTTTTATTAAAATAAACCTTGACATTTTCAAAACAAGTGGATTTGATGCTGTTTCCTACTTCAGAATAAACACAAAACCGTCAAAAATACGAACTATAATGTTAAAAACTCAAAGAAAGGATCATCAGCGATCATGTATACAGCTTATTCAAATTTTTCGGACGAATCATGAGGTCACTGTAAAACGGATCAATGAATTACTGGAAAAAAAAAGTTAGCAATTTACTGATTGCTTTCAACAAATTCTAATTCTCAGAAGATATTCTGAAAATGTACTGAAAGAGAACCTAGATAACCAAATCAGTAATAATTAATTCATCAACATAATGAAGTAGCGTCAAATTATAGCACCCAAAAAAAACTTCGAAATCTTAGAAATCATTAAAGGAAATTCAGTGTATACTGTAATTCTGTGTACGATAATCATATATGACTTTAGTGTAGAAAGATCAATATAATTTATGGGAAAAGCTTAAAATTTCTAAATCATGCATCAAAAATAAGCCTTGGTGTCAACAAAACTAAACTTTAAAACATTGTATAGAAATCGCACTTTGATAAACAAAAATATTAAAATAAATTCCTATACAAAGAAGTATTCAAATTATAAATACATTGTCTATAGCGTTCCCACTACTCCAACCTAACAAAACTTCCATCTATTGCCGCATTCGCGACAAAAAACGAACGTCGTCATAGGTTCATCTGCACTACGTGTCTGCACTTGTGTATAGGTGCAATTTTTCTTCCCACATTTCCCACATTTAAACATATCAGAAGGAGTTCCCTCCTGAACTGCCATCTGATATTCTTCAATTGCCTGAAAATTTTATCAATAAATATTTAGCATTTCAATTTCTTGACAAAATTTTCGCGATTTATGGAATAAATTCATTTGCAGCAGTAATGTTGTATGCAAGTAATGAAATTCATTAGAAACTATGTGACGTAGTAATGTAATATTTGTAAATTACATTACATAGAAGAGAAAATTCCAGGTTTGCCGATTGGCTACTGCTACACATAACAAATTAACCAATAACGTTCTTTCTTTTTTTCTCATCATGCTTTAGACAATATTCAATTGTTGTCATACCATATCAGTCACATAAATCATGACGAAACACTCCGTATCACAATATTCGAGAGAGAAAAAAAGAAGAAAAAACCTTAAAAACTACTTCAACTATTCAAACCTGTTTGGTAAATTTCTCTCGTTGTGCTTTCATTTCATCCGATGCCATTTCATCAGCTGTCATTACTGCGAATCTAGAATAAAAAAAAAAAAAAAAAACTCATAAAATACAGAAAGCTAATTACTATTAATCTGTATGAAAAGTGTGATAAATAATACATTGTTTTACGGCAAAAATTGAGTTTTAAAAATATCTCCTCTAACATTCTCAAACAAGATATAAAACAGGTATGAATGTAACAAGTTTTAGAGAAAGTACAAAATTAAAGAGACTACGTGTAAAGAAGACATGCTGATAAATAAACAACTCATATCCTTATGTGTACCAGTTATTGCATTTGATAGAAAAAAGTCTTTTCAAATCACATAAAACCCAAATTTGTATGACTGTTTATCTTCTCACTAATATCCATCCGAAATACAGCCGCTTTCTACGTTCTTCACAGGAACTGATAATGAGAAGTGTAAACACAACTTTTAAACTTTTTTTTTTGCTAAGAATAATGATAATTACGAAATCGGTTGCAACTATTCCTAGCAAAGAAGAAATTTTTCAGCTTGTATTTCCAATCTAAAAACTGAAGTAAGGATAAAAAGCCACTAATAACATAGATAATATAGTTGGAAAAATTTTTTAGAGACAAAATTCCTACAAAATATCAAATTATTGTCCTAACCAGTCTGTTGATTTCAAAATAAATTTTTATTGTAACTACAAGGATTTCTTCATAAGTCATGTCATTTACAATAATTTCACAATAATTTGTTCTTCCGTAACAAGTCATGTCATTTTACAGCTGATAATTTCATAAATGTTATTTTTTTGTCAAAAATGTTATTTTAAAAATGCTATTGCCACACATATCAGTTTTCGACAACTGATCTAGCTTAAAATTTTGTTAGATACTCTTCATATACAATCTATTCCTCCACTCCTCTCCTTTTCTTACTGCCTTTCCTGCTCCAGTTCATTAGCAACAGCAGAATAGAGACCAAACTGTCGGTGTTATTTTCCTGGTGACGGATTCAGTATGCTTAACAAATTATTACGAATCTTCCATTAAAGGAAGAACGACGCTTAAAAGCATCTGCCTAAACACTGCAATAATTTGATCGAAGTTGTAATATAAAAATCCTAATTCATTACCATCAACACCTTTATCCCAAAAATTTTTAATGGTAGTCGCTAAGCTATGTTTACCCAATAAACAAAACATACAACTTTTTCTCATAAACATTATTAATGATGATTAATAATAAACTAAAACTCCGTCGAACATTAAGGACTGAAGCAGAAATAAATTCATATATCTTATAAAAAAGTACCAAAAATTTGTTTGGGAAAAAAATCTTCAACTTACCAATACGAAACATTATTTTACATTAGCTGTAGTTAATTAGGGTAAAGTTAGGCAAAAAGACTTATGTGATATATTAAAAGAAATATGAGTTTAGCTTTCAGTTCACTCAATGGTTAAGCTTGTCATTATTTTTGTATAAAAAGTAATTATGCAAAAAATAACAAGTACTTTTCAGGAGTTACAGCACCAATCAACACATTTTCACGCAGAACCAAATTCTTTTTATCACGCAAGTTGAACACCCGACTTCGTAAGGCTGCTCTGTACTTCTCCGAAGTACCACGATGAACCTGAACATAGAACACAATTATTTCTCATCTCAAATTTATCTCTAATGTTTGGCTAACTTATCAGAGTTTACACACTTTAAAAAACTGTCAAAAATTTACAAACTCACTTGATCTTACTACAGTAAGTTTGAATAAAATATTATTTTTGTAAAAGCTTGTTGTAAAAGCTCATAATTACACTTTACCTTTTTCAAATGAAACAAAAGACAAAAGCTTAATCTCATCTCTTCACTCCCGACATAATTATTTGCGTGTGTGACTTCAATGTCACTAACTATGATTTGATTAAAATCTCATTTTTGATGAACTAAACTTCACTTTACATTTTAATAAAACACAATTCATACTAAAACCATTTTAATAAAACATGATGCATATTGAATATCACACGAAAGCTTCCTTTTTCCCATTGTAGAAATAAAAACTAGGTGACTCCAGACTAATACAAGAAATACAAAAAGAGTCGAAAAATTTCCTACCTCGAACAATTTCCTCTCAGTTCTAATTGCCAATTCTTCGGGATCAAGAGTTCCATCCGGTAGTTCCTTTGAAAGCAGAGCATCGAGAATCATCGTAGCACACTTATTTCGGACCTGCAAAATAACATTAAAAATTAGTCAAAGCCGGAAAAAACCATAAAATCCGACCTTAACGCTTTATCAAAATCAAAATACTGAAGCAATATTTGAAGCAAGAATAACGAATCATACATCAAAAAGACGTACTATCACGTCGGCCCAATGATTATAACGTCATGCTTTCAAAATTTTATAGACTCTCCGGGTCATTAGACGCATACCTCATCAGGAAGAAGCTGTTTCCTGGTTGCCATTGAAGGCGTTGAAGAATTAGCTGTATTTTTTTGTGGTGCAGAAGATTGTGACAAATGTTTGGAGCTTTCACTAAATGTTGAAGAAAGTGATGCTGATGAATTACTCTTTGTTACAGCATCTTTCGCATCGCCCTTACTACTACTCGTTTTATTGGCCAACAAAACCTTCCATTCCTGAGAATTAATCACGATATCACAAAATTCAAAAAAAAGAAAAAAACGAAAGCAAAATAGAGATAACAAGATGAGAAAATTGTTAAAAACAACAGCAAGTCAAGGCAGCAAAATATACAAAGTCACTTAAAGATAATTTTATAATATAATCGAGATGGACAAACAACTATCTAACATGTTAAATAAAAAACAGTGTGCGATAAACAAAAGACCAAGACATTTCTAAACAATGAAAAAATAACAAAATATTACAATGGACAATTTACTATGCTATACTCTGTGTCATTTGATTTTTTTTTAGTATATCAGATTAATCGTTTATCGAGCAATAAGTCTTTTATTTCAAAAAATAATACCTCCATAAATACCTCCAATTTTGGAACTTCTTCAAAAGCAAAACATTTCTTAAACAAAAAGAATCAGTACTATTTAATCCTATATTATTGCACTAAGCTAAATTTTACCCATGACTCAAAAAACCAAAATAGGAAGGGTAAAAAAAAAGGAAGACTTTGTGCCAAGTTAAAGTAATGAAGACCCAGTGCTGCACTGTTACTTTTTCTTAATTCACAACCTTTTACAAGTGATAATAAATAGCACGTCAAAAAACATGAACCGCGATAAAGTGATAACCACTGCTCCATATTCACATGATTTTGTATCACTATTGAACAACGGCAAAAACAACTTCTAACAAATGCAAAATTCGAATAAGTTGATCCAAAAAAATCGAAGACTGAAGTTAAGCGAACAATAGATACCTTAATCAAAACTTTAGCTCTCTTAGCAATCTGTTCATCGCTGGTTTTCTTGCGTAAATCATTGATTGTCATACCAATACGAGTTTTCTAAAATTATTTTTACTACCAGTATCAACATTAATTATACATTTATCACTACATTCCATCCTCTTCACTTTCCTCATTATTATATGGAAAAAACTGACAACTAAGAAGCAAGATGATAGACTTACAGTAAGGATATTGATGTCGATAGGTAATGCCGCTAATGCATCCAATAATTCCATCGCATCATTCATCTAGAAATAAGATGACTTCTATAGATAATGCAGCACATGCTTCCCACCTACCTAATGGATGCATATTGGAAAAGTATTATTCTCGTAATAAAAAATATGCTCTCTCCAGTGTAATATATTCCCTATTCGACGCATTCTTAAATAATTGTATATATACTTTTTAAATTTTCACTAAATTGAAATCTACCTGTCTCATTTATAATCCCAAATATTCTGTCCACTCATATAGGATGTCAGTGTAGCGCCAAATAAAACTGACATATTAAAGTCTAATCTGTTATATCATCAATTAGATGTAGCTTACACTATCAAATCAGAAAAACAAACTAAGCCAAAATTTTATGGAAAAAAAATCACTTAAGAACAAACGATCATAAAACACCGAATAGCAGTAAAAATCCCCGCATCAAACAAGTTATATCAACTTAAGCTTGAAAAAACTTATTACTTTCATTTTGCTCGAAACAAAATACAATAAAATGACTAACCGTCTTAGTTCCTTGTATCATTCGTTCAAATTTTCGGCCAATTCGCAACACTTCCTCTTCACAGGACACCATCTTCAAATAACGCAAAATTACGTCTTCACCAAAACCCAACCAAAAAGTAGACTTACGTGACGAATAACACAGCCCAAGCCCCTACGCAGAATAAGTCACTATGCAATAGCAATCATCCCGCTTAGGAAACCCTGACTAGCCCAAACTTACTAATTCTAGGTTTTTCGAGCATTTCGAATCTACTATTAGTTCAGCAATTAACTGTAGATATAAAGTGGAAAAAGAAGGAGTTCCAGCAACACTTCAACCCTTATATATACTCCATGAAAATGAAAATGTTTAAGGCTACTTGGGTTATGCATAATTGTGGTATTAATCATTGTTGATTGGTGTTACTCTTAATGATGAAAAAACACACTAACAACACTAATTAGAGTTTGATTTTCAATATATCAGACGAAGAAAAAAATTTTGATTAATTTAATTGGAGTAGAATATAAAACTATTCACCGAAAATTAGATGTCCTGAAGTATAATATGACAGAGCACGCAATGACAAGACAAATTTTTCATTCCAATTACAATTATGCAAAAATTATATACAATTTGAATACAAAGTGATTACATGCGATGTTAGAAAGATTGAAAATTGTACCATTCCTCTATTTCGGTATAAATACAAAAAGTTATCGCAAAGTAACGGTTCTTTAATTGAAATTCTTAAGTAATTGAAATAATAATGGAATTTTTTAATGGAAATAATGGAAATTCTTAAGCCTAAAGTTACTGCTTGTAATTATAATTCACTGCTTTGTTTGGAGAGGATTTTGTGGTGAAATGCGAAGTGATCATCAATAAATGATGCAATAAAGAAGTAAGAGTGATCATAACCTTCCTGATATCTCATTTCGATTTGAACCTGGAAAAAAACAGACATAGTATACTGAAATACAGTACAGAGTTTAACATTACTCTAAACTACCACACTTTCTACCATATATTTTCGACTTGGTATTGTGGGTAATTTAATTCTTACTATATTTCTCTTTAAATAAAAACGAAATTAGATGTTCCTTTTTTAAACTTTAGAGGAATGTAATTAGCTTCTTAAAATAAAGTGATTAGCTTCTTCAAAAATAAGAAGCAGTTATCTAAAAAGTGTGGTACTGATGAATTAACGAATACTTTAACATTGTTGACGTTTTCCAATTTTTGTGGTAATAATTGTTCCTGCGCCAAAAAATTATCCGCTGTGCCTTGATCGATTAAGATTTTTCTTGGTTCTCCATTATAAGCTTTGACTACTTCCACAGCATCGTAAGCTTTCCAATTTTCTTCTAACGGACCGAGATATCCAAAGAATGCCTGTAAAATTATCACTGTCAGTTTATAAAACCAAATACAAATGAACTGAACTATTGTCATTATTCATCATTTTCCATTTATAATTAGTAGTGAACTAAAGATATCTCATGGAAACTCCCAACAGAAATACTGAGAAAGTCTTCGGAAATATGAAAGATTTAGGAAAGAAGGAAACAAAAAATTCTATTGTCATTACATCCAAAAGAACTTTACTGTATGATTAGTAAAATACAGTAAAAAAATTTTAAATAATTTTCAGATCTTTTTTTCCAATTTTTGCTAAATTTATAGGAACTTGATAATTCAGCAGAAGATTTTCTTTGTTTTTTCTTTGTTTTTTTTAAGATTTCTTTGTTCTTTTCATGGTAAGAAAACATATTTCATTACACTGTTTGCATGTTTGCGTATGATTGACAATATCTTACAAGCAAAATATTATTCATATTAATAACAAACCTTTCTTCCCCAATTGCAATTCATTGGATTACAAATAGGGGCGAATGCTGAAATACTTAAGAATTTTCCCGGATTTCTGAGACCAATTACTATTGCACCATGTCCGCCCATACTATGCCCAATTATTCCCCATCGATGCGGGTCACATTCGGCAAAATTTGATCGCACTACATTAGGCAATTCATCTGTGATATATGTATACATTCGATAATGTTCACACCATTTTGGTTCCGTTGCATCAACGTAAAAGCCAGCACCTATAAAAATTCAGAGCTTATATAGTATTGTGATTCAAAAGTTAGAAAAATAAATATAGACTAATTTGGTGCTTTAAATTAAAGACAATTCGGACTTCGTCAGTCACTCGACTTCAAAAAATCATGAAATTAGGGAGAAAACTGAATATGATTGCAAATTTTTTTGAAGATTATCCGTTATTTACTACTGGTTGTTACTGCAATTGAATCAATGATGAAAACCTTTGCCAAAATCCCAAGAATCGGAATCACCCGGAATGTCGACGCCTCTCGGACTGGTATCTGCATTTACAACTATCATTTTATGCACGGCTGCGGCACGCTGAAAGCCACTTTTCTCGATAAAATTTGCTTCAGTACATGTAAGACCTGAATGACTTTACATCCTGTGAAATAAACTGATGGGACGTTAAAAAGCTGGTGCAAAACTATTTATGAGGAAGAGGAACATTTTTTTTTACTTATAAAAAAAAAAATAAAATAAATAAAGCTTTGATCTCTAACTTTAAGAGTCTTTTTTCATTTACACTTACTTGATAAGATTTTGACTTTTTTTTTCTTCTAATCCCATCTAAAATGACTAAACATCTCTTATCTAACTTAAACCTCATCCAACTAGAATTTTCTAACTTAAAATTAACTCCAAGTTAGCATATCTCTAGAAGTAATGATATATTGTAAACTTAAAAGCTAACGATTATATATATATGTGCACCTTGCATATTACTGAAATGGCTTACCTGAAAGGTACATCAGAACCGGTACTTTTTCACAAAGCTTTATATCTGGTATGTAAATACCGAATTTCATCGTACATTTTAGCGTGCTACTGCAAAAACTGAATCAACAGTATCAACTAAGCGAATATGTTTGATGAAGGTTCGAAAAAAGGAGGCTTATAATAAATTTGATCGTACATTTCTTTACTGAAATAAATAATTTCCGATGGCTTAATCCTTCCTATTGATTTTAAGCTTAGAAACAAAATACCTAAACAAAATATTATAAATAGGTAAGAAATCGTCCTTTAATTTTCACGTATAAAATGCAAATTCCCAATGATTAATTGCAATTTGTACAGCTGATCAAAGCATCAATAAATTTAACTAAAGTAACTGTATTTCACAAAACTCACAAGGATCAATTGCTGAATTTAGACCAAGTTCATGGTTAGGATTAATAAATAACTTTCAATATTTTACTTTCATTCATTTATCATCCTATTTTATCAATAATAAATAATAAACCTGTAATGTGAGAAAATTTGTTGATATCCACCAAAACAGCGAACTGATGATAATTGTGTCGGTTTCAAATTCATTCACTGCTACAATAAATTAATATTTTTGAATTATTGAATGATTACTAGGATTGATATAATTAATTAATGAAAATAAACACATTTATATTTATAGAAATGATTAGATAGAGAAAAGAAACAAAAATTATATTTAATTAAAAGTGAAAAAAGAAACAAAAATTATATCTAATTAAAAGTGAAAAAAGAAACAAAAATTATATCTAATTAAAAGTGAAAAAAGAAACAAAAATTATATCTAATTAAAAGTGAAAAAAAAAAGAGAGAGAGAGAGGGAAAAAAAAAGAAGCACTTACTACTATAAATATTGTCAACAATTTCTTTCTGATTATGACAGAGACGGAGAGGAGTAACTCTGCTTCTCTGACTCATCGTGTCTCAAACTTGGATAAACTTTTTTTTTTCTTTTTTTAACAAAATGAATTTAGCAGTTAAAATTTCAAATAAGCAATTTTTTTCTTTCTTTTTTAAATGACAGTAAAATATAGGAAAAGCATAAATTATGCACGAAAATATCAATTAATTGACTCAGTTATAATAGATTTGTATGAGTGAATTTGGTGATGGATAGAAGAGCACACAATATCGACTGGATAGGAAACATTCATTCTCCCTTTTTGTTGATGGATAGAACTGCATACAATATAGAATGGATAAGAAATACTCGTTCTCCCTTTTTGGTAATAGATAGAACTGCACACAATATCGAGTGGATAAGAAAAACATTCATTCTCCCTTTAAGCGGAAGAGGTGTGGCGCTCTTTGTAATTGTCTCATTTCATTTGGCGCAATAGTCGTCATTTATCTTCATCGTGCTTTTCTTGCCATAGCCTATAATTGATTTGCTTGTTATCGGGGTGATATTATTACGGCGAGCTCTTTTTGAAATTAATAATGAAAGTTTTCCATTTGAATATTCATTTAATTAGTAGGCGCCATAATGCGTTGAAATTTTTAAGATAACACTTTTTTTCTTTTTTTTTTTTTTTTTTATAAGTTAGACTGGAAGACTTTTTGCTAATTGATATTCGTTATTTTGTCATTTTGAATAATTGTGACATTTCAGTTGTCAACAACACTTCTTCAAATTCATTTGAAACAGGTAGTGAAATCTATGCGTATTTTTTATGCTTTTCATTTAAAAACTAATAGTATGTGTATATGAAGTAAATAGAATATAGTTTTCTTAATTTGAAATTAATTGAATGAGCTTTCATTCATTTAATATAATTCTGTTATTGGTACAAGAAGCAAGGAGAAGAGTATAAAGTTTCGTGAATTTTTTTCAAAAATTTTTTGATGTTTAATGTTAGCTTTTCCGAATTTCTAACATACAACAGTTTCTCATCTTTATCTACAATATTCTCAGTTTTTAATTTTATCACTGAGATTAAAATTTGCTGAAATAATTCGCTATTGGATATCAATTGAATGTACATAAATTGTTTCGTTCACACTTACTCTCAGGTAGGCTATTTATTTAATTTTCTTTTTTTTTTGCAAATTTCTAACAAAATTAAATTTTGGAAATGATTTAATCAAATTTTTGTTATTTTAATAATTTCTTCGTGGCTTTATTACATTCCTCAGTGTTTACATACTATCCTTTTACTATTTGTAGTATTTCAGAACGCGGAATTATTTATTCCTTTCTATATCTTTCCATTCCTTTTCTTTTTAAATTCACAATTTAATACATTTACATTTCAGTTCACTTGCCGATCTTTTTTTGAAAAATCAGTTGCTCAAAGAAATCTCCGACTGATAGTCTACACTCTTCTTCAGAAGTATGTCTACCTACGACTGTAACTTAATAGGTAGGATTTTGGAATCCGGTTTGAAAATCTTGACATTTTTCCGGAAAAAAAAAAACTCATCTGCTCTTAAATCTTACAATTACTTGTAGCGAACTGGATGGTAACATTTGAAAAGTTGGCTTGATATATCATATTTACGTAAAGTAGGAGCGTCATAGTTTGGTTTAGTATAATTCCTTACAGCCATATTCCTTATCTTGGCGCAATTGTTCAGCGTAGAATTCATTAAGATGGAGGATAAAAAAGCACCGTGGTTGCGTTACTTAATCTTTATTATGTCTTCCTTAATTGGTTTTCCATCTTGTTAATAGTAAATTTTAAAATTGTTGGATTATTGATTTTATGAGGAAATATGGTATTCAAATTTTCCTTTTTTGGTTGAAGTTTTCATTTTGCTGATCACTTTTTCAACTTGGAATTGTTTTAACCATTTGAAATTCCTTTAAAATTCATTTCTTCATTTCGTTTCTATTTTTTTTTTTTTTTTTTGTATTTTTCAATTATTTATTTGGCAGTGTTTTTAACTTTCATTGGTGATTGTTGATAAAATAAAGTGAAAAAATGCGCCCCTCTACTACACAGTTAAGCTATTGAAAACATACTGGAACAATTTCAGATTTTAAAGTAATCTTTGGAGATAATTTCGATAAGAACTTGCATAAATAATGTTTAATTCATTTGTAATATTTCATAAATAATGCTGAATTCAACAATTTATCATTGTTTATATTTTGATCGGAATTAATAAGATTTAACTATTCAGTAGTATATTTTCTCTGAAGTTTTTTTTGCGATCTGAATTTTGGAAATAAATTTATTATTTTTTTTTTCTGAATTGAGCTTAGGGAAATTTCTCTGTTACTTCTTGGTAGTTAATAGTGTTTGACTTTTTGGGAATAGCAAAAGTAATAACCTAACAATGTGCAATTGTACATTTATTAGCTTTTGAAGCAAATGGATGTATGTTTGTAGTGAGTTTAAAAATAATTTTTAGTTTAAAAAATAATTTTTTTATAATTTATATTTTCTAAAGTTTTATTACTAAGGGTAATAAGTGTAATGACTTTATTTAACAATAATAACATTGAAAGGTCTGGCAAGAAAAATCGGCGCACAAAATGTTCACTGATATACTATCTAAAAAACATTTTCTTAAAAGCTGAAAATAAAGAGAATGAATTAATTATAATGTTGAAAATAATTATTTTTATACTTCGACACTGGAATCCTTTTGCTCTAATTTCCAAAAAAATAAGTGGAAAAGGAAGAACAAAGTTCGTAGAACGCATAAATATTACTTTTTCACCACTGATAATAATTTATTTATTACTTTTTTTAATTGTAAAAAAACTTGACAATAAAGTGAAAACTTTTTTTTTTCCTTGTTCTGTTTTGGTAAGAATTAAGAGAAAATCTTTGATAGAAACTAACACGATTCTTTTTTCCATGAATTTGTAAAAGTTATGCTTTTTAAGTTCAACAAGTTTTCATCCTTACGATATAGATTAGATTAGGGTATCATTTTGTATTTTATTTAGTCATTCAAAGTATTTGAAATTGGATAGTAAATCGGAACATTGATTTATTGTTAGGAAATTTCGAATATTTTTTATTTTTTTAATGTAATTCAAATTAATCTTTTATGATAGATTTGGTTAAGTGTTAATGTAAAGTGATCTGAGGCGCAAAGTGAATTTTCAAACTTTAAATGAATTTTGGAAATAACTTTACAAAACAAAAGTTTAATTTTTTGTCACTGTTGGCTTAACATGATATGCAAGAGCACTTTCAGTGTTATTTTTATATTTTCAATGTAATTTCTGCTAGTTTTTCAATGTCATACTAAGCTTACATTATCACTATAATGTGATATCATATTGATAATCAGATATTTAATAACTGTTTACTATAACAGTACTTTAAAAAAATTTGCTAGATAATATTGACACAAAAAAATTGATTAACTTTAAACTCTTGATTTAAACTTTAATAATCAGAATTTTAATATTTATCATTGGTAAAAGTGAAAAAAAAAATCACAGAAATTGATTTGATGATGTGCAATTTTAAGCGAGAAATGGTATTCAAATTTCATCAGGTGAAATTATATTTTAGTACCGGATGGTATTATTTTAATATTATTATCAATTCAGTTACTGATAACATTACTGATTTAATATTATCAATTCAGCTATTGATAAGATAATTTGCGATGTTTGCAGTAATATTTTATTCTAATTTAACCAACCACTCATATTAAATAGTAGAAAATTATTTCTTTGTGTAAGAGAAATGAAGAATGTCAAATTATTCCTTTCTTTAAAATGATCAATTTTAATTTATTGTCTATTAAATCATAACATTTATCAAACAATCCCAACAAAAAAAAATGATCTTTTATTAAAAAACCTTTTTTTTTTTGTGATCTTTTGATCGACCTTTTTTCAATTTCCAATCATTGAAATTCAAATGCCTTTTTAAACAAAAAGAAAAAATTAAAAATTAATAATTATGAACGAAACTCACTTTTTCTTTCTTTCATTCTCAACAGCATAAAGTGTAAGTTTGCACTATTTTCTATTGGAATTTATAAAGGTAAAAAATTATTGGTTGAATTTTTCTTTTAAGCAAAATATTTGAAATTAACAGTTAAACAAATGTTCAGAAATTTTTAATTATTCATCAAGCAAAAATTTGCCGAAGCAAAAAAAAAAAAAAAAAATGAAATGAAATAAAAATGTAAGTTATTATTTTATGTTATTCAAGAAAGAAAGAAAAGAAATATATGTTTTATAAAAAGAAAAAAATAATAATAATAATAGTAAACGTTCGCTTTTTCATTACTTTTTTTCTTTATAAATTTAAAACTATGTGTTACATTTCTTTTTCATTAAAATTTAATTTCATTAATTAGTGATAAAGTATTAAAATTTGACAGCAATTTCTTCCATCAGTGATTCTTCATCTATTTATATTTATAAATGGTATTAATAAAACAATTCTGTTAAACATTTTCAATTTATCAAAGTAAAATTATTTAATAGTCAAATTTTTGTTAATAATATACAAGACCATTTCATTCAGTTGTCAATTTTATAAACTAGTTTCAATTATAATTTTTTACCAATAATTAAAATATTATTTAATTTTATATACCATTCATAATATATCTTACAGAGTAATAGTAATTGCTGAAAAATAATTAATTTTTTAGTTTATTTAAATTGATAAGCTAATTGCAATAATATTAGGATAAAAAATAAGCATTCATACAATAAAATAAAACTATAATTAATCCATTTTACCATTTGTGCAGAAATTTTTAGATACGACTAATTGCAAAATTAATGATTATTATATAATAATTATAAATCATATAATAAAATAAAGTATCATATAACAAAATAAATTTATAGTTCAATTTTAGTTTACAAAGTTTAAAAAAATTCATTTTTATTTTAGATCCAACTATTACGGTTCAACTATTATGAGGCCATTAGTATTTGTGGTATGCTTTGTACAATACTTATTTTCTGTCATCATAGCAAATAAGGTTAATTTAAATTTGTAATTTTAATATCAAATAATCGATATCAACTAATCGAGCTTATCATTGATTCAATTTAAATGGCCAATTTAATTAATTGATTAATTAATTAAATAAGCATTTGGTATAAAGATTGCTAGCATTATCATATCACAAGATGATAAAAATGAAATAATCATCGATCTCATTTGTTAGATAAGTAAAAATTCAATTTGCTAAAAGTGATTAGATAGATGTTAGTAGATCGTTTAATGCAAATTGAATTAATTAAATTAAGTATTATATGAAAATGGTATTGTTCAGATACTAAAAAGTGTTCATTTAATGTCTTAGAAATTCTATCATTCGCTCAGTACTGTGATAAGAGAGATTTATCAAACTTTTTCTTGAAATCTCAAATCATTTTTCTATCAATCATTTTTGCTAGCAACTATTTTATTAATTATTTTGAGCACCAAAAGATATATAAAAGCTTACTTCTATTATGTGACACTAATGTTTTACCTAAATATTGACCATCTCTTGGGATATGATTTATTTTACCTTTTAATATCTCACTTCCGTGTAATATCAATAATAATTTCACAGGTAATAATCTGAGTAATAAATATATTTTATTGCATTTACAGAGTAATTTAATTACAATATCTAACATTTCCAATTGTTGGATAAGAATAATAGCACTGCAAATTCTTTTAAATTCTTTTTGCTTTTGTTTTGGTATTTCCTTCTGAATTAAATCCATTAACTGATGAATAAATTCGTTTGTTAAACTTAGATATAAATTACAAAAATTAGCATAAAATTAATTAATGATGTTATTCAATACGGAAAAATAAGAGATTTTATTTGTTTTTTGTTCTTTTTTCTTTTTTTTTTTTTCAGGATATTTCTGGAATCAAACATCTATCAAATGGTATTACATAAGTAAACTTTATTAAAATTCATCTATCTTTATTTATTTATTTATTTATGCAAAATCTTAAGAGCAATAAATTCCGATATGCTATGATAAAATACCTTTTATGCCACTTCATTAATTAAAACTTGCAGCATTTTCTAGATTTTCTATGCAAAAACGAGAAATATTTTTGAAGCAATTTTCATCAAAAAAATTATTCCAAATAAATTTTTTTTATTAATTTACATTGTACTGACATTATGAAAAGTAATTTTATAAAATAAAGTAATATTAGTAATATAATAGAACAAATATATTGTATTATCATTCGTTGTTTTTTATCCATTTTTTGCGGAGAAAAATAAAAGTTATGTATTAATTTTTCCAAATAGCATAAAGATAAGTAAATTTTTAGAACTTTATCAAAATTATAAGTAAAAAAAAAACAAACTTATTTGTAAGTAAACAACAACTGATGAAATAATTTTAGGTTATTCTAAAATGGATATGTTAACAATTTCATTAAAAAGTTTGTATCCATATGCAGCGGAAATTCAGAATCAACAACGTATAACAGGAATTTATAATAAAGTACTCATTATTGGTATTTTATTTATAATTGGAATTTGTGATGCATAAAATTGGAATATAATTATCGAAATAATCATTTCAGTGGATAGATTAATACTGATGGAAAATTCTCGTTAAATATAAATCAGAAAATTTCATTTGTTTAAACAGTTTTAATGCAATAAAAAATACAAAATAGTTTGATGAAATTAATTCATTTTTTTTTTAAAAAAAAAGCTTTAATAAAAATTTATAATATAATTGTGTAACAATTTTTCAATTTCATTTTTTTTTAGATTGTACAAATTTTACGTAATCAATTACGTACAGATGAAAGTGTATTGGAATGTGGACAAATTTAGTAAGTTATTATATATATTTTTTTTTTTTGAATAAAAGTATGAATAACAATAAATTAATAACTTAATAACAATAACAATAATTAGTAATAATAACAACAATAGTAATTGTTACTATTATATTATTATTATAGTAGCATATAAGAGAAATATAAATAATATTTTTACATTTACAGTAATAGTTCGACTAGTTAAAAACATCAAAAACTAATTAAACTATTTTAAAAAAGTACAACGATAGTTGGTTAAATAAATTATCAAAAAAAAAAAAAAAAATTGAAAGAATAAAGTTAAAATTAAAAATACATCATATCTACTGCAAAAAAAAATCAAAATAATGATAAAAATTTTCGAAGTTAAAACAACAAATAGTTATTTAATCTGTAAAAGTATCATAATTAAATTACCATAATTACCTACCTTTCCTTCATGAAAATAAAACATTTCTCACTTATTAGTTATATTTAGTAGAAATGATTTAGAAAATTATATTAAATTTTATATTTTTTTACGATCGATAACTCATCTTAAATTTCTGTCAAATAAACTACAAATAAAAGAGAATAAAATGTGGAAAATTAAATGGAAATATTTTAATTACAGTAATAATGACGGCTATTTGAGTATACGTTTCCGGATCAGATATGGACCGGATAAATGTTCAGATTTAAGAACGTTAGCTGCTACTGCTGTACGTTTATTAGATGAAGTAAGTTCATTTTTTTTTTTTGTTTTCTTATATAAAACATAAAATTGATACAATTATAATTTATGTTTACAATAAAAGTATTACTAATAAATCAAAAAAAATAAATAAATGAACCAATTTTTTCTTAATTAATTTTTTGTTGCTGTTTTTTTCTTTTTTTATGTTTGCTAATTTAGTAATAGATATTTTAATAATTTAAAATTACAAATTATTATACTTGTTTATTTCTTTCATTATTTCTTAATAAAGTAAATCTATATGATATAAAAGAGAAGAAATATCTTTGGTAATATGTTCTTAAAAAATTTTCAAAAATACTTTCGAAAGTTTCTTTTTTTTTTTTTCAAATTAAAAAAAATTTTTCAGGTACAAATTATTGAAGTGACATGTGGAAATGATTCGATATCATTTTTTTAGTTAATAATTATTTGTCATATGCTTTTCATTCACTTCTACTGCACATAATATTTGATAATCTGTCTTCAACACAAAATAAAATATAAATTTTCAGTTAAATATCGGTGCTGATTAATTATGATTTAAATTTCAATACCCAAACTTTGATAAAATTCACTGTAGATTTCAATCTTAATTGATTAATTTCTAATCAATTTCGTATAAATCTATCTAATGCACACTGATCATGTCTAAATTATACTGAAGCAAAATGTTATTTAATTAATTATAATTTAAATCTCATTTTTCTTCACACGTGAATCATAATTAAATTCAAATTAAATTTTTTTTTTTAATAAGTATGTATTATTGCTACTATTAGTGTTAAATATTAGAAACATATATTTTATTTCTTAAAAGTTTTTACTAATACACCGATAAAATTTAATTCTTATTCCTTCTTTTAATCATGAAAAGCTAGTCAATAATGAAGTATCAATGAAATTTACATGTAAAAATTAAATTAATTAAATTAAAAAATTAATTAATCTAGTGATTGCACAACTTCTTTGAACTTTTTCAATTTTTGATTAATTTTTGATTAACTTTGTATTAAATCCATTTAATTCACTTCGATTAAGCTTAAATTATATTGAAATAAAATGTAATTTATTAATTCTGATTTCTGATTTTATTCCATATGTATATATTATATCGAATAAAATGATTTTTACTTTATTATCCCTTTTCTGTTTAATTGTATTTATAAGTTTCAAGAGAATATTCCACTATTTATACTAATTTCAATTGTTTTGTTATCTTATTGATATTACTTACGGAGCAGTTCGTATTAAAATAACCTTGATTTATTTAATCAGAAATTTTTACTATCATTTTGTCAAATTAAAAAGAAAAAGAAATTTAATAACTTTAATTAATAGGAAAATTTTATAATGGTTGCAAAAATACTTATAAAATCATTATAAACAAGAAATTACAGCAATATTTTGTCGTAATGCTCACAAAAACACTTTTATTAATTAATCAAATTAATTACTATTTATATTAGATTATCACTGATAATGTCACTGTATACGAATGATATAAATGATAAGCATTGATAAATATTTTAATCATTAATTCAGCAATTATTATTGATTAAAATTAAAAAGAAAAAAAAAGGAAACATTTTTTGTTATTTTGAAATAGATCATCCATTTCTCTTAAAAAATATCGTGAATTAAAGTTTGATTTAAGTAGTTTGTAAATTATTTAAATTAGGTTTGAGTCTAGTCTTTATTTTAATGAATTAAGTTTTAATGAATTTATTTTTTTAATGAATTTGTAAATTAGGTTTGAGTCTAGTCTTTGTTTTAATGAATTAAAGATTATCACTGATTGAAATTATTGTATAATATTAGAAAAACTGAGGAATGCAATTATTTTCATCAACAAAATAATATCTTTATGTAGGCAAAAGTTTTTTTTTTTTTTTTTATCCGACTCTTTGATTTATTTCTATGAATGGATGATAATAGATGATAATTCTCAAATGATTAACACTTTTATCACTAAATGATTGATTTATTGTCGTCTGAAAAATATTTCCAAGTAACATTAAAATGATTTTTCAATGTTTATAGTTTAATTCAATTATTTATGTTTCAATTTTTGCATTGCAAATCGAAAAAATGGAATGATGAGAATTATGGATCGTTCCGGAAAATTTCCATAATTTGTGGTTTGTTTATGGAAAAGAATAATGATAACATTTCCAAACTGAAAACAAAAATTTTAGGTTACACTAACTAATGAACTATCAATTTAAAATAAAATTTGAAATAAAAGGATTTAAAAAAGATCAAAAGTACATTTTTAAAATCTGATGTGAAAATAGTTTAAAGTGTGTATCCATTCAGAATAATATTATTTCTAATAGTTGATGATATGATATTATCATTACTGAGTGAGGCAATGAATTATTAAAATCTGAATAGCAAAAATTTGATTATTTAATTAAATTAAGTATTTAATAAAAATTGTATCTATAAAATTAAAATCTGATTATTTAATTAAATTAAATATTTAATAAAAATTGTATCGATAATGTTAAACATTGGAATATATTAATTATAAAATAAATTTAATTAAATTACCCAACAAAACCTTTAAAATGTTATATTAACAGAAAATTACAAAAAAAAAAACAGAAAAATTAACAAAAAAAAAAAATTCTATTTATCAATACAATTAATTTATATGATCAGAATTAATAAATGCATAAATTCAATGATAATATTACCTACTTTAAATTTTTAATCTAATGAAGAAAAAATTAACCAAAACTTTGAAAAGGATTAAAGCTATGCTATGTTTGATAATTTCTTGTAACATTATGAAAGAAATAGCAAGGGTCAATTTCACTTTTTGACCTTTTGGAAGTTATTTTTTAATTTCTATTAATATATTAATTTTTAATTTCTATTGGAAGCTATTCTATTAATATATTCCCGTAGAAATTTTAGCAGATAATAATACTAAATTATTGTTGGTAAATAATTATAAATAATAATAAGTGTAAATATATTTCTTTAAATACCCATAAAATTTATTTGCTTTTTTTCAAAATAAATTAAGTAAAGTATTTATTTACCAATATTTAAGATGATTAACAAGATTTTAGAATTAAAATTTTCATCTGCTTTAAACTACATGGATGAAAAAAAAAAAAAAAAAACTAATATATACCAAAATTTGATATTCAATCTTTCATTTTCTGTTTGTTACTATATATCTTTTTGTTTATGTATATAATAATTTATCAAAAATAGTCATCAATTACTAAAAATTTTTAAATTGTAAATTATGGTAGAATTCTGGGAAATTTTGTAGTGACTATCTGATCATTAATTATTACGTAGTTAGTTAATTAATTAAAATGAAAAAATTTTCGAAAAAAATATAATAAGAATTTATTTATTTACTTATTTATTTTATTGGATATTAAGACAGACTTTTGTTGTTATTCATTTTGTTATTTTTTAATTAATATGTGAAATATTAATTTGTATTACCATAATGAGTTGGTACCACCATTTTACTTATTAAAAAATATTCTCATTTAGAATATTGAAAAGTAAAAAAAATTGTAATTATTATCATAAGAGAGACATCTTATCTGAAAAATTGAAATGTTCGCTAGAAAGTTAAACAAATGAGCAAATTATTTATCAGTGAAAAAAAAAAAAAAAGGAAGAAGAAGAAAGTTCTGTTTTATCTGATAATTTTTCATTAGAATTTTTAGGAGAATTAAATAAACATAGCATTTATAATTCCTTGACAATATTTTAGAATTAATGTTTATCAAACAAAAAGTTTTATTAATTGATATGTTGAAATCACAAAAGTATTATTTTTTTTTTAAAAATATAATATTCATATAAAATTTGTGCAATAATTTTTATTTATAATATTTTATTTCCTATTTAAACATTCTAAAAACCATACAATAATAATTATCTTTGTTAAATATAACTAAAAATTAATTTTAAAATAATCTACCAAAAAAAAAAAAAAATATGAATGAAATTTGTTGTTTATTTTCATTTGTTGTATGCACCAAATAGCATTCGATAAACTATTATGCATTTTGCTAATATCAGAAAAAAGTTAAATTATAAAAAAAAAAAACAAAAACAAAAATAAAAACAAAAACAAAAATCATTTATCTCTTTGTTGAAAAATGTCAACGAAAAAAAAGAAAATTTGCATAAAAAAGAAAATTAGGAAATATTCTTATCAGCAAAAAAAAAAAGAGAAATTAATGTGTTTGTGAAACGATATGAATTATTTATCATTGATATTAAATTATTTATTATTTTATAATCTTTTCTTCAAATAATAATTTTTCGAGAAAATTAAGTAGACATATTTGCTAATATTACTACTTACTGATAGCATTTAAATGATAATAAAGTGCTGGAAAATTAGTATTAGCTTTTGTTTATTGTTACGATGAAATATTCTCTTTCTATTCTCTCTGTTACCACATTTTTTTCCATTGCTGCTATTCCGGCAATTATTAAACCGGAAATACGGTATATTATACTTTCTTATTTCATTTCATTAGAAATGGAAATGAGATTAGAAATATCATGTGATAATGATAAAATTTGAAAAAGCTATGGATTTATTTGATTTGATTTTTTTTTAAAATAGATTTAAAACTAACTGCTAATTAATTATTAGTGCTAATTAATTATCTTTTTTTCTTTATATCTTCTCTTAGCACATACATGAAATGTTAAATAATATTATTTCCTACTAATTAATTTCTCATGCATGAACAATAAATTAATTTATTTTATTTTTTTTTTATATCTTTTTTTAGCACTAATGTTATAACCGATCAAAAAATTGAAATTGATCAAATTAAGAAACACGAAGCTTATGCACTATACAAACAATATTTCAGTAAGTTTATAAAATTTTGCTAAAAAAAAAAAATTGAAATGCAAGTTACGTTTTTCAAAAAGTACCATTACGATTTGACATATTTAATAGAAGAATCTGTAAAATATAAAAACTTAATGTGCACTAAAGTAATGTACAATTAATTTACTTAACAATGCTCAATATAAGTACAACTAATTAAAATTATTTAGGAAAGTGAAATGAAATATTTTTAACAGCAAAATCATTCACTAATTTAATGAAATTGATTGAAGTTAAAAAATTTTTAACTTTAAAATTTTATATTTTTTGCTCATAATAATTATGCTAAAGTAATAAAACTGAAATAATTTTAAGGTTACAAAAATATTGTGATAAAACAATTTATTAATTATTATCATTGATTTATTCAAAAAAAAAAACAAAATTGATTTATAATTAATTTATTCTCTCATTATTATATCGTATCTTTTTATAATTATGCTGAAGTAATAACATTGAAATAATTTTTTAATAATTATAATAAAGTAATAAAATTGAAATAATTTTAAGGTTACAAAAACATTGTGACAAAACAATTTATTAATTATTATCATTGATTTATTCAAAAAAAAAAAAAACAAAATTGATTTATAAATAATTTATTCTCTCATTGTTATATCATATCGTTTTATAATTATAATAAAGTAATAAAATTGAAATAATTTTTTAATAATTATAATAAAGTAATAAAATTGAAATAATTTTTTAATAATTATAATAAAGTAATAAAATTGAAATAATTTTTTAATAATTATAATAAAGTAATAAAATTGAAATAATTTTTTAATAATTATAATAAAGTAATAAAATTGGAATAATTTTAAGGTTACAAAAATATTGTGATAAAACAATTAATTAATTATTTTTTTGAGAGTTATTTGAAAGTTAGAAAAGTTATATTAATTATTTTTTTTTTCTTTTATTGAAGATAAACCTAATAGTAAGTCAAACTTTGAATATCGTCGATATACGACATTTCTCCAAAATGTTGAAAAAATTCGCCAACATAACGAACGTTACGAACGTGGTGAAGAAACATACAAAATGGGAATCAATAAGTTCGCCGATATGGTTATTTGCTATAATTCTTTTTTAATTCTTAATTAATCTAATTTTATTATTACTGTATCAAAAATCTTCCATTCATAAGTATTACTTAAATATACAAAACGAAATACATCTAGAAAAAGCAAAAAAAAAAAAAAAAATTAATTAATATAATTTTAATTATAATAATACAATTCCAAGTACTGTCCTAAAGTTTTCTTCAATTACAGACTTGCTGTTTAATCTGATTATATGCAAAAAATCAACATAATCAATTATTGAAGAAACTAATAATAATTCATTCTATTTTGTTAATGAGATCAAAAATAATTGAAAAAAATTTATAATATTTCCATTTTTTTTTTTCATTTTTCATAAATTCCTAACCATATTAATCAATTATTTTTCAATTTTATATTCTACAATTTGTAAATTTATGCAGTGCTTTTTTTTTCTTTGTTTTCTTTCAAGAATGAAATTTTGTGAGAAAATATTTTATAAATTAGTCAGCAAATAAATTTTAAGTTACCTGAAGAAACAAAAAAAGTGAACGGTTATCGATATGAGAAAAAACAATTATTATTTGGAAAAAAAAATGTGATGATAATGTCAGCTTATCATCGACTACCGGAAAAAGTTGATTGGCGTACTAAGGGTGCTGTAACACCAGTGAAAAATCAGGTTTTTCATCCCAAATTCTTTGTTTGAAGAAATAATCTAGTTATTTAAAAAAAAAAAGTAAAAAATAAATAAATAAACAAACAAACAAAAATTGTAATATTAAAGCATATTTTAGACGGATACGTCTTATGTTTCAAAGTATTTTAAAAGATTTCTAGGGTGCATGTGGAAGTTGTTGGGCATTCAGCTCTACAGGAGCACTGGAAGGACAACATTATCGACGAACAGGTCGTTTGGTTTCACTTTCTGAGCAAAATTTATTGGATTGTAGCTATAATTACGGTAATGCCGGATGCGATGGAGGGCTTATGGATTATGTATGTACCTAATCTTTGATTGTTTTAACCATAAATTTTATGAATTGAATTTTGATAATTCAAAAAATTTAACTAATTACTCAAAAAAAAAAAACACAAAAAAACTAATGAATATATGATAATAAATTAATTTAACTTTTTAGTTAGTGAACTAATAGTAGAAATAGTAGTGAAAAAAATAATAATAATAACAAGCAATAGTAACAAGAATAATATATATATTTAGAATTCAAATATTGTAAAAATTTTAAGATAATGATTGCTTGATTAATGTATGAGAATAAATAAAGCAAAGCAATTAAAAGATACAACAAACAAAATTAAAAAATTAAAAGATACAACAAACACACAAAAAAAAGAAAAATTCTAACTAATTGCTCATTTAATTAAGTGTCAACAAAATAATTCAAATTTATTAGAATTTATTGTAGGCATTTGATTATATAAAAGGAAATGGTGGAATCGATTCGGAATCATCATATCCATATGAAGCAAAAGAAGGTCCATGTCGTTATTCAAATCGAACTCGACTGTCAACTGATAACGGTAAAGTTGACTTACCGGAAGGTGACGAAATGCAGCTTCAAGAAGCAGTAGCAAATATTGGACCAATATCAGTTGCAATTAATGCGAGATATTTAAGTTTATATGATGAAGGTTAATTACAATCAAATTTACAACAAATTTTACTACCATTTTTCGAGACATATTCCTTTCATATCAAAGTTTCATGTTATTCATACCATCGTTTCATTAGATAGCAAAGAATTTAGGTATTTTCACACGTGCTAATTGCTCATCCGAAGAATTAGATCATGGTGTTCTAGTGGTAGGTTACGGAACTGAAGAAGTACGAGGAAAAAATCTCGATTATTGGATTGTTAAAAACAGGTATGAAATTAGTCCTTCATGAATGTAATATTCTCAAATTCAATGCTTCTTAAAAATGAAGTTCGGATGATTACAATCCTCAATTGCTTCTATTTTAAAAAAGTTGGAATAATTAAAGTTTGCAAGGGAAAATATTAACTATAAATAAGTAGAAACTTTATGTCAGTAAAAAAGTAATCATTATTAAAGACTATATAAGCCATTAATTACTAATTGCTAATTACGGTTTATATTTTAGCTGGGGCAAAGATTGGGGTGAGAACGGTTATTTCCGGTTAGCAAGAAATAAAAAGAATATGTGCGGCATAGCAAGTGCAGCAAGTTATCCGATTGTACCGAAAGAAATAATAATGTCATTAATGGATTAATTAGAACGAAATATTCTGAAATATTTCCGTTCATAAAAAAAAGAAAAAATAATAACAATTCCCTAAAATATTCCACTAAAATTTCCTATTTATATTTTTTTTTTTTTTGTATTAGTTGAATCTAACAAAGTTAATTAATCCAATTGAATGTGCTGTTTATTAATTAGAATGATTTATGCAAGAAAATAAATCATAAAGCAAAAATGTTAATTTTTCTTCTATGCACTGGAATATTTCAATAAATTTTTTCATTTATACGAATATTTTCAATTTTTTTAATTTTCATTTTCTATCTTTTAAGCATTACAATGTATAATATGGAAGAGAAGTGATACTAATTTGAATGCATCCATAACAAACATACAAAGTTTGAAAAAAAAAGTTGATTATTTGTGTTAAAAGCCAACAAAAAAGCATGACACAGTTCAAAATGAGATACTCGAATTATTGATTTTGTTTCGACTTGAAATATCTTTGTCATTTAACATATAAACAAGATCCTTAACTTTTCTTGCCTTATAAAGTTGTTTTTGTATCCTCGACTTAATGGACAATTGCGCTTTTCACTTGTATATGTAATGGCAATTAGCTAATACTACTTTAGCTAATATATGTTGCCAGATTTGCTTATGTTTAGAAAAAGATGGAAGGACTATTAAAAACTATTTCATAGATAATTTTTATACATCAATCATTTACAGAACCTTTTCAATTCGTTGCAGACATTAATTAAACAAGTATTAGAATTTTTTAGATTAACAAAAATATCTCATTATTTATTATTTCATATATTATTTCATGTACAAAAAATAACTCTGAATTGAAAATCCAAATCAAAGAAAAAGAAATTAATTTATTAGCAAGAATCAAAAAAAAAAAAAAAAATTCTGTTTATCTTGCACAACCGTTAGTGGAAACCAAAATTGTGGAGAGGATTCTGGAGTAATTTCAAAACTACACTTATTTACAGAATATATCAGATATACAAAGACTGAATTACTTAATTGCTTGTTGGCTATGAGGTATAATCTCACAAAAGTTATAATAAAACTCCAGAAAATTATGATGCCATACGAAAAGTTTATTGAAAATTTTGGACAGTCTCACACTATCAAAGTGAGTTACATTCCATCAAGATGACGAGAATGGAAAGTTAAAAGAATATTTCAACAGCTCGAGAATGAATGAAAATCTTGAACAATACAGTATGGAAATTATTATTAAAAATAAATTGCTAGCTTGGATTCCGGGAAAGAATATATCAACAAAAAGAACAAGAGGTATGATGAGTAGCCAAGCTAAGACAATTCCAATTTCCAGTGAATTACTGATTTTAGGAAATGAAGTCGCAAGGAGCCAATCTTTCAAAATTGTGAAAAAAAAAAAAACAAAGAATAATTTAAGATTAATCCACAATATTACAGAAGAAATCTCAACTTTAGTCATAACGATACTAGCAGTACATAATGTAAATGCAAAATCAAAAAAGATTAACAAAACTAAATTCTGCACCTTTTGTAATAATAAGGACCATTGGTACACTAAGTAACTAAGTGTATATACAGCAATTCAATGAAATTAATGCCTGTATGAAATGTTTACAAGCAGAACAAACAACAACCATTTGAAATGGGAGAAAACGGATGTACTTCCACTGCAAAATATAGCTAAGCTCTACGTCAAATACAAGAAAATTTCGGAAACAATCAAAGAAAGGATAAATTCAACAAAGACAATCATCAAGCACAAACAATAACAAAACAATGAACACGAAATGATAGGGAAGCTTTGTTCCTTTGTAAAGAGGTCGGAATGATCAATTTGGTTATGTATGGAATAAGTAAGATCAATCTTTTTTGTCCGACAGTGGTGCCCAAGAAAATTGTATATCAAAGAAATCAACAAGTCGATTAAATATACAAGAGATTGCACAAGAGAAAGTGAAATTTGCTGGACCTGGTTAATAGGAACTTCTTCTAAAAGCAAATTATATCTCGTAAAAATCTCCAACAGTCCGGTATTGAAATTATCATAAAAAATAAAGAGTATATGCTAGACAGATTATATCCACAAAAGGGGAAATAGAAAATATTGTAAGTAGTTAGGCCAAGACAATTCTTAGCGAAGTTGATCTGAAGAAACAAAGAATTTACAAAAAGTCGATCCTTTGACATCATGAAAGACCCTGAATGAATCCTATCTATTAATTCACCATAAAAGTTTCGATTGTGCCTAACCAAATAACTCTCTCCACAAAAAAATAAAAATACAGTGTACAACATATTTGGTGCCACAAGCCGGGATGTCTGCAACTATATTAGCACTCTCGACTGTTAATGCAAAATGGATCGAGAATATTCAATAGGTGCATCATCAAAGAAACAAGAAAAAAAGAAACAGACCAAAATAATCGATGATGAAAAAGGTATTTTAAACCTAATAAACGAAGGTAAGGGAACTGTTATAACTCTAATTATTTATAAAAATGATTCAGAGTTAATCCTTAAATGCCTAAAACAAGGTGAAATAAAAAGGAGGAACCAATTCAAAACACCCTCACGCCAACACAATTAATTTATAACAAATACCACTACTTGTAGTTAGTGGTTGTGAATTATGAAGAAGTTTTTGTTATTTCTGACGAGAGTTATTCAATTAGACACAAGTCGAAATTTTTATTGATAACAACAATACAATATAGTAATAATAATGAATACAGAAATTATTTTGGTCGCCTAAGATCTTTAATTAAACGACTTCAGAACGATGAATGTTTACTTCTCAAATGTGACGAAACGATTCGCAATCAGTTACAATCTAACATGGAGAAGATATGTCTAGAGATGAACCATCGAGAAGATATGTCTAGAGGTATTATTCACCATGAAGTTATAATTGCAAACAAGTTTGCAACCAAAATTAGGATTGTATACGACACATCCTCACACCAAAAGGAAGGAAAGAGTCTGAATGATGTATTTATACCGAGGACCCATAATTCTTCTCGATTTAAGAGTACAATGATGGGAGTTGTGATGGCCTTTTTGCATTTCTGCAATTGAAGTTACTGTCGGTAAATTGAAAAATTCTTATTACACACTAAATGGTTTAGAATAATTCTAATGATTCATCACTATAAACCAATTCGTTATTCCTTTGTTATATCCCATTTTTTTGAAACAATGAATGCTTTATCTAAACCTCAAATAGTAGATGTACATCTCTCTTCTTTGTTCTTCATTGTAAATGTTAATCTGCTAAGCCAAGCCCACTTCCTACATCCTTAAAGATCTTCTATAATCAATTAATAACAAAGAAACGATCGATGGCAGTCTTCTCGTCCTCCTACTCAACAGTACCATTTATTCCTTCATTCTTTCAATTATTCGACTGTATATTATATCGATTCACATTTATAAAGAAAGTAAATGATATCTGGGTTGATCTTGCTCGTAGATAAGAAACAAAAGGTTCAGTTCAAGTTCTACAAACCTAAAGTAAGTCAAGTAAATTTAACTAACCTAAATCATCTACTCTTCAGACCAAAAAGTTAATTCAAATTTCATCACAGCTGTAGATTTGTCTTTATATGAATTCTTGTAATATCAATAAGTTCTAGTATGAACAAAAATCTCTATGGGTAACATAGTTTTCCTCTTTTTTCAATTACTGTATACATTTTGAATAGTAATACTTTGTATTTCAATTTAATAAAATTGAAATACTTTTTATATATTGAGAAATCCTTCCATTACTTGAATAGTTTATTTTTTACGAACATTTCTGATTTAAATACAATTGATAAGTAGTTTAAATGATATTAACCTGTTTTCAACGAGTTAATCGTTTGTAATTTTGGTTATTTACAACGTTTAAAGAAATTGATGCTTTGGCACAATGAATATGAAGTCACGAAAAATTAGTAACAGAATGCAAAAATAAATCGTTCATAAAAAGAAGAAGATGAAACAAGAAGAAAAAAATCTTGGTTCAAAAATGGCTAAATTTAGAAATCAAAAATTTAGAACGAAAAATATGAAAAAATACAAATAACTTGACTTGGTTGACTCCACATGGAGCAAAAAAAAGTAAAGAAAACCAAAAATAAAACAGGTAAAAATTTAAAGTAATTCTGGTCCATAATTTCCGTACAAATTGGCCAGGAATATCTTTAACATAAAAATTTAGCCAAATATTTCTTTAACCAGAATTATCAGCCCGACCGACATACATATATATCACATGCCAATGAATTAGGCAGGTCTGACAATTAGACTGCAATTTCTTTTCATCGAATTTGAAAAATAAATTTATAAAATTTTACAAAAACAGAAAATTGCATTAATTGGTGCATAAATAATTTTTCAATTTTAAATTTGAGCTTTTTATCGTTTAATTGTTATATTATTAATGCCTTTTTCGGAAGTTTATAGCATAATGATAAATCACAAATTTTTAAATCTTAAATGAAGCGATAAATCGATGTAAGTAAATATATTTCAAATAAAAAAGTGAATTTGTTTATTCACATCAGTTTTTTTTTCGATCTAAAATTAATGTGTTTGGAAAATTCGATGAGAATTATAAATACTTAAATTTATCTGGGATTTTGCTTGACAGTCGATGTGCAATAATGCTATAAATTACTTGAAATATCGATTATAAATTATAAAATGTTAACGAAATGATGCAGTACGATTTTTTTTACATCTAAGTCAAGCAATAATCTATGTAATTAAAAATATTTCTAACCCAAAAATGGATTTGCTATTAATTTTAGCTTTTAGTTTAAGGTGCTTAAATAGTAGCAAAATCGAAATTTGATTGAATTATAGAAAAATATTGAATTTTCTAACCATTTTTTAACTTCTGGTAAGGAGTCCACAATATAGCCATAAATGCATCAAATATTAATCATAAATGATTAAACAGTAACTAAATGATAAAATACAAACTTCAGTAAGCGAAGCAAAGAAATGAATTTGATCATTAATTTTAGCTTTCCAGTACTTTTAAGTTCTCGCTTGATGTCATTTTCGATTAGTTTGCATAATGAATTTGATAATTTTTTCAATTTCTGCATCACTTAAGTATTGTACTTTCATTTCCAAGAAAAATTTTATTGCTTATTAATAACAAAGAATTTTATTAACCTGGAAATTTCAATAATGAAAATTCAAATTTTTCTTTTGTTGATGAATGATTACATTCAAAGGAGTGTTGCAGTACGAAGAATGTTAATCTGTTGACAGCCAGCTGGAAATTTTGCAATGAATAATGTATTTGTTGATCATATCCTTTCATGTTGATATAAATTTTACTGTAGTATTGAAGATTTCCATTGTCTCTGCAATTATCTTTGACTTTTGAACACGTATATAAGTGAATCTACGTGATATTACGGAAGAGTGCAGTTTGAGTAAGTACTTAGATAGGATTGAAATGTTTACTGTGTAGTACTACTACAATGTAACATTTCTAACATGGGTAAATCTACCAACGGACTTTACCATTGCATTTACAACATACAGCAAAGTAAACATCACTGGCTGACTTTGGCTTTGGAAGCTGCGAAAAATCCTTGGTCTTTTGATCGAGGAGGAATGTTGTAGCTCCAAAATTATAAAATGATGCGAAAAAGTAGACGAAGAGATCTTCAAATGTGTTCCACATATATTTCCGGATTAGATTTCATTTTTTCACCGTAAACGGAAATTTATGTTTTGTAAGTGGAAGTGAGGAGTAAAGGAGTGGAAGATAGGTTAGAAAGCAATTTCTCTTGCTGATTCCCTTCCTGAAATTTTAAGTCCGGAAGGAGAATTGTTTACAATTCTTTTTTTTTTTAATCTGGCTGTTCAGAAAAAAGATTCTTAATTGAATATCAACAACAACTATGCTGAACTTCTTGTTGGTTTCATAGTATTCATTGTGTTCGGAACGAGAGATCAAGAGTACTTAAGGTAAATTGTATAAATGACATCTCAACAATTATTAGATCAGCTTAACGATTATTACTTGTAAAAATGATATCAGAATGGAAGCACTAAGTTGCACATTTTTACCTTAAATATGGTTTATATAACTAAGCATATCGTTGCATTTTGTTGTATGAATTAAATATTCTCATGCATACATATAACAGCGTAAGCAGAAGTTAAGGGTTCTTTTTTTTGTACTTCTGCAATATTCATCATTTCTTATATATATGCTGAAGTACAAGCATATAATGTAATATGTTTATTAGATTATAAAAAGCAAGAGAAACAAAAGTTAAGCAAAAAACTTCGCGATAACAACAAAAGCAACTCCTGCAATAACTTATATAATTTATATAAAATATTTTTCAACAACACAGCTTATCACAATCAGTGAGAAGCAGAAAACGATATACAGACCATAACAATTAAACGATGTCATTCCCTTTTCTTTCACTTGATCGAGAGAAAGTAAGTTTCCAAATGATATATTTATGGAACACATCGACCAACAAAGCGTGGGTAAAGACACACATCGCGAATATGATTGGTGTTTGTTAACCAACAAATAAAACGTTCCAAGCCAAGTCCATAGCCACCATGAGGACAGGTGCCATATAAACGTTGATCCAAGTACCAGTAATACGGTTTCGGGTCAATTTCCACATTTTTAAAAGCTTTCGATAGTTCATCGAACTAAAATATACGAAGAAATTGTTAAAGCGAGAGAAAAAAAAAAAAAAACGAAGAAAATGAATAAGAAAACTCTAGAAATTTCCTTTTTTTGAAATATCTATTAATGAAGTTTTGAGAGTAATATACCTTCCAAATTCTCATACTGCCACCAACAATTTCGCCAACGCCAGGCATAAGAAGATCAACAGATTCTGTTAAGGTATTATCCTGTGCATCCCTCTGCATATAAAATGCCTTAATTTCGCTCGGGAAACGATTCAGTAGAATAGGCTATAATATAATTCACAAATACAAACAAAAAGAGGAGTAAAAATTATTTCTGTTAATTCGAATCTCTGGAACTATAAAATTCTATTCAAAATATATACCTTTCCTATTATATTCTTGCTATAGTCAAAAAAATGAATAAATCATTTTTCACATTGGACATGAACAAGAAAGTCAATTTCTTAAAACTAGTTACAAATTCTAACTCCAAACGGCAGCGCCTAATTTAAATGTACCCAAAAATAATCCCGCAAATACTCACCTTATTGATGGTATCAGTCATGAAACGTTCCGCTGCTTCAGCAATATCTTCCCCATAAGTAAAAGCATTACCAAATTCATTCTGAACATTGTGTTCTTGCAACCATTTAATAGCATCCTTGTATTCCATTCTTAAAAATGGTCTTTCTGGCGGTTGAAATTTCTGCAAAAAGAGGATAAAAGGCAATTATCATTGATAAACAAAGGAAAACGTAAAGTATCAGTGAAAGAAAACTCCTCGTGCATATATTATAACTCTAATAAAGAACAACCTTATTAACTATACGTTTTTTAGAATAATTATTGATTTTTGAGAAAAAATTAACCTTGTGAAGTAAGAATATATCGAAACAAAAGACAGAAGTTCATACTCATCGAATGTTTTAAACTTTTTTCCTATTACAACTGACTTTTTTAAGCATATAAACAAGAACTACTGAAAATATACGCTAAAAATGTAGCATATCATCTAAAAAAAAATCAAAAACGAGAGAAAAAATAACCGGATTAATGTGTTCCAATAATTTTTTTGCCTCCTCGTCAGCTAAAAGTCGATCCACTGTGTCGCAAACCAGTTCTTCAATTTTCTCCATCAAATCATCCAGCGTTATGAAAGGACACTCAGCTTCAACATGTGCATATTCCGCCAAGTGTCGACGAGTGCGAGATTTTTCCGCCCTTAAAAAAGCATTCTCAATAATAAGAATAATTAAAAATATTGATAAAAACCGAATAACATTCACATAAAGTTTGCAATTTTTTCAAATTTATCAAAAAGTGTTTTCCATTCATAAAATAAATCTCATCTTTCTCTCTCTTCCTTACTAGTAGTCTTAACGAGAAGTTTATTTCAGTTACAATAAAGTATTATTATTAAGCTTTTAATTATTAGATGGCAATATCACTCTAAAATTTTGCTAATCGTTAACGCCAAAAAATTCCACAATAATTATGATTACTGGAAACCAACTGGCGCCGCCGCATTATGGTGACACATAAAAAATGTATGTTCGCTAAAAATTTTGCCTTTTTAAAATCATTCCTGTATAAAAATGAGAATAATGCATACAAACCTGTACGACTGAGCAATGCAGAAGACATCACCAAGAGTGGGAATGCAAGTTTCTAGATAGAGCTGTGATGATTGCGTAAGAAAAGATTGTTCACCAAAATAGTCCAAATTAAATAACGTTGATCCACCTTCTACCTAGAAAAAGATAATTTTCAATTATTTTATCGATATACATATATTGTCCTAAACAACATTTCATCAAATATGTAACCTGCGTTTGCACTAAAGTCGGTGGTGCAACTTCCACATAGCCAGCATTATAGAAATGTTCCCGCATTGCTCGAGTAGCAGCTGCTCTCAAACGTAGCAATGCAGCAGCATTTTCACCTCGAATAACCAAATGCCTATTGTCCAACATTTTGTCGACACTTGCTTCTTCGTTTAACACATTATCAATGCCTACAATGAATATAAACTATCGAAATTAGAATTTTCTTATTTATTTCTATTAGTGTATAACAATCTAACTTAATAGTACGGTGAAATAAGCTAACTATACATCAGTATATGATGAAATATATCATGATCAAACATAGCAAGTTTCATATTTTTTATGCTCGATTAAATCTAACAGTACGCAATATGGATGGCTCTCATGATAACTGTCAGCTTTTCCCCATAAACACATTCTCTAAGTCCTTTCAGATATTCACCAAGAATTTCTACTTCTTTTCTGAAAAGTTCTATGATTATCTAAAAAAATATTTCAAAATATCACCAACGTAAGCATATATATTGTTTAAAGTACTTCATA
Source organism: Brugia pahangi (assembly GCA_012070555.1). Classification (NCBI taxonomy): domain Eukaryota; kingdom Metazoa; phylum Nematoda; class Chromadorea; order Rhabditida; family Onchocercidae; genus Brugia; species Brugia pahangi. The sequence goes on along the minus strand of JAAVKF010000008.1, from coordinate 1,510,295 downwards.
TGTAGTCTCAATTATTCTATTTTAAAAATTAATTTACGGCACATGGATTACAATTACAAAAAATAAAAATACAATACCATAGGATAAAATAAATAAAAAAATGAACGAAATAATTGGACATTACCTCCAGGAGGTGCATTTCCTATTATTTTCCAAAAATCAGCTATTAACTCGTGCCCGTTCGGTGCCTCTTTACCTTCCGGAACTTCCTTTATTGCGCCGTATATCTCAACCGTGCATTCAGTATTCACAGTGAGGGCGTCATACGTCTGGCACTAAAAAAAGTTTAATTAATAAACTCTTTGTTCTACAGGGAATGGTATCATCTATATAATCAATAGCTCATTATTATTTTCTGGTTGTTATCAAAATTTTTCTATCAATCCTAGACCGCATAAAAAATAACTAACCAATTTATCCATGAGTAGTACTTGAAGGAAACCAGTCCCATCTCGAAGGATGAAAAACATCAATGACTTTCCTAAATATACAAAGACGAATATATTATGAATGTATATGTAATCTTTACAAAAAAAGAAATATCTCAAACAATAATCTGTTTCACTGAACAACCAGTTGTGATAATCAACGAATAATAATTGTAAAATACCTTGTCTACGCATTCTATGAATCCATCCTTTGATGCAAACACGTTCATTACGGTGCTTAACGAGATCACGAATCTTCACACCAGTGATATATGAGAGACTCGTGTCCAGTTCTATTTGCACTTTTTTGGCTTCTTCAAGGGCTGCTTTTACTCCCACTTCTGTCGCATCCTTCTCTAACATCTAAAAAATACGAACAACTTATTCAACGCTACTCATTAAATATTTGTTATACGAAGCTATTTTTTAATTCATTTTTCGCTAATAAATTAAAGTAACACCTCGCCTCACCATCTTTTCTAACAAGTAAACTACTCAATTCATATTTTCAAAAAAAAAAAAAAAAATCTCACCTTTGCAGCAACTTTTTCATTCTTCAACATTGCTTGCTCGTAACGTTTCCAACTTTTCTTCAATGCCGTCTTTGAAGCAGCTTCCCATATTTGTTTTCCATCTTTCTTTGTCCTTATTAAGAAGTCACCTTTGGAAGACTTAGTAATTATCATCGCCTGATAAAGCGTCCTGCAGTCAATTATCGAAATTTAATTTAACGCAAAAAACTCCAGAAGTTTATACCAATTTATCATAGCCTTCTTAATCTTGCTTCTTCGAAACTTTTCATCTACGAATAACTAGACAAAAGTACCAAAAATTACCTTAAAGGTTTCAGCTCGCTACCATCATTACCATCATCTCCAGTTTCTGGACAAATGTAAACAGTCATTACAACAAGTTTCTTCAATTAATTATCTTAAAAAATAGCATATTTAAATAACTAATCATTCAAAAGCAATAAAAACAAATGTTTACAGTGTTACGCAATAATTCGAGAAGTGCACATTTCAATGAACTGCCTTAATCATTACAAATCATTTATCAAAGCTCATTCCTCCTTTCTAACAGCTCAGACCGACTTAATTTCTAGCTACCAAAATGTCACATGTAGGTCACATGTACATATCTTCCCCACACAGACCAACCAACATCTGATGTCACTTTTATTGCGGAAAACCACGTTGCATGCTACGCAAATTGCAATCTCTTCAGTACAGGTTGTAACAGTAGTATTGAGTTAGAACAAAATGGTATCAGTTGAATTGTACCGAGAACATACTCTGTAATTAATAAGTAATATTTCTCTTCACAATAAAGTAATAAGGAGAAAGTCATTCTAGCAAAGTTCGTTATTATTTATTATATCTTTATGAAAAGGATCGGGTAGTGGACATGGATTGTTGTTGTAAAACTTGGCGAGGGCGGTTTTGTATCAATTTATAAGGTTTATGAAAATTCATCGACATTCTTTCTTGTAATTATTTACTTCATAATTCCTCAAATTACAGCAATTTTATTTTGCAGGAATCAAGGGGAAACGAAATTTATGAAAGCATTAAAAATAGAAAGCTTAAAGGAGAAAGTTAAAGTAAGCTTGTTAGCTTTAGAGAAAGATAAGATAAATTTCTGCTAACGTTTACTGCTAATATATATTTGTGTGAACGGAATTGTAGTTTTCTACATTTCTAAGCTTTCAGCACACCATCATATTCAGATTATGTTTGCAAATAGTGGAATTATTCACAATGCACATTATTTTTGATAGGATAATATACTTTGACTTCTTTCTCTTTCTCTCTCTCGCTTGTTAACATAAATGATTATAGCTAAAAATGGAAATTTAAGTGCTTAAATTAGCGAATGAACGAAAAAGGACGCATTTCAGTACATATGAAGATAGAGACATCTATAAAAAATGCTTATATTTGGTGGTGACACTACTTGGACCTTGTTTGCAGGTATGTTTATAAAACTACAAGAGATAGCTTTCTGGTTTCCGAGGTATCGGAGATAACAGATATTGATAAAACTTGATTGCAATCTTTCACTGGCAATCATTTTAAAACTATATCTGATTTATAAGTGATTTTAAAGTTAATCAGCTAGACTAGCAATATACTGACAGCTAATGGTTCATCACTATAAACCAATTCGTTATTCCTTTGTTATATCCCATTTTTTTAAAGCAGTGAATCTTTTATCTAAACCCCAAATAGTAAATGTATCTGTCTTCATTGTTCTTCATTGTAAATGTTAATCTGCTAAGCCAAGCCCACTTCATACATTTTTAAAATTCTTCTCTAATCAAATCAACCGATAACAAAGAAACGATCGGTGAGTCTCCTCGTCCTTCTACTCAACAGTACCATTTATTCCTTCGCTGTTTCAATTATTGAACTGTATATTGTATCAATTCACATTTGTAAAGAAAATAAACGATATCTGGGTTGATCTTGTTCGTAGACAAGAAACAAAAGGTTCAGTTCAAGTTCTACAAATTTAAAGTAAGTCAAGTGAACTTAAGTAATCTAAATCATCTACTCTTCTGACCAAAAAAAAATTCTTCAAAATCATTTTTGGTGCCACGAACCGGACGAAGAGTAGAATTACAATGGCTTTTACTATTATTGAAAGTATCAAACCTGTAAAGGACCGTCTAGAAAGATTATTGAGTGAGGTAAAAACTATGGATATCCAAACTTCAGATCCAACCTTACCTACTAACCACGAACGACTCGAAATTAACGAAACCAAAGATCGACTCATAGATGAAAAAATTCTTCAACTGCAAATGTGCATTGACTCTATCGAAGTTTTAAATAAGCAGTGGATAGAATGTGCCCAAAAATCCAAAACGAAAAAGAAAGATAAGGAAAATATATACAAAAGAGAAATTAATAATGAAATCAAACAAATAACTTCTAAACCGCCAATAACAGAGTCAACAACGCCAACATCCTATTGCAACATCAACCTTCCTTAGATATCTCTACCCACTTTCGATGGAGAACCCTAGCAGTGGACAGATTTTGGAATAGGTTCAATGCGGTTCCATCAAGTAAACTCAAAAACTGTCAATCGTGGTGGAAAGGACCGCAGTGGCTAGAAGAGGAGAAAAGTAAACAGCCAAAATGGGAATTCAAATATCAAGACGACGAATTTAAAAGAGCAATTATAACAATTATTCAAAAAGTAAAGAAAACTTTTAAATCAGTAAAATTTCAATGTATAGATGCGAAGCGTTTTAGTAATTGGATACCTTGCACGATTGCATGTTAAGAGTGTGGGCACTTCTGTTGATCAAATTAAGCTTCAAAAGCGAATTGCCGTGGTTGAAATTAATATCCACTTATAAAAATTACACGAAGAGGACTATGAGATAGTTGAAAAAATATTAATTCGAAAGCCAGTCTGATGGATTGAAGAAAAAATTAGAATATGGAATTTATATTGTGATGAAACCGATAAATTATGGAAACCAACAAACCGTTTACAGAATGCCGAATTAACAAATGAAAGTAATCTCCAATTTTCAATCTATTTACTAAATCGTAATCATATTACTGAATCTATTATCAAAAAGAAAACATGAAGAAGTATATCATGCTGGAATTTCTCATACTCTGATGAATTAAAGCAAAATTTTCGGATACCAAAGGGAAAATCAACAGTTAAACGGGTTACCAACGGATGCTTTGCTTATCGAAGAGAGAACTAAGCCGTACAAATTACCTCAAAGTTGCCTTTATTATATGGGTTCAATTACTGTCAAAGATAATAATGGAAAGATCAAAAGATGGGTAGCACTTTTCACATCTTTTACCACTAGAGACACTTTTCACATGTTTCAAATAGAGACAAATAAATGTTTTTCACTATACCACCATATCCATCGAAAATGTCTTAATTTTCCTCCATCGAAAATGTCAAAATAATCAAAATCTTTCACAATATAAAATAATTTTGTTTTCGTATTATAAAAATACTTCTACATGACTAAAACAAATTTATAATACATATATACATATATACTTAAAGTAATAAACCACTAATTCAACTTCCAATCTGACACTAATACTTTTTTTTTGTAGAAACTTCACGATCTGATGAGTCACATTTGCAACTGTAAAAAATATTATAAACAATTACATTACATAGTCAATTATTCACTCTTGTCTTAATTTCGTTCTCCCGATTCACAACAACAATACGCTTCAACAAAATTTTTGCCGAACGACAGTGGAATCTCTTAAACAATAAGTGTACACAAAAAGTAGCAATGAAGCAATTTCTTGAAAGCAAGTTTGTTGAAATCTTGAAAAACTGACTATGACTACTCACTTGCCATTTCCGCGTCTTGTTCTTCCGCAAAAGTACTTGTCATCCTGCTTTCTTTGTTTACATCATTTGCACGGAAAGACATATCATATCTATAATGCTCTGCTATTAAAATAAACTAGACATTGGGTTTCAAATATATAATTCACTTCATGGAAAATATCAACTTGTCATTTTCAATTTTAGAACTGACTCGCAGACCTCAAAATCAGGACTTATATCTTGAAAAAATTATTTTCTTTGGATTCACACAGAATAGTCACAATGACTCAGTAGCGAATGCTCTGACTTAAGCATTTTATAAAATACAAGTTTCATAAATTAGCAAAACTTACAGAAAACGATGCAGCTTATCAAGTTTCCGGAAAAGCAAATCATACTCTTCATCAAGTTGACCATCAGCACTAAAAGAGAAATTTTGAACGATTTTTACCGTGACGAAGAGTGAATTCAAAAAGAACAACCTGAAAGTAGAGAAATCCGGAGCCTGCATTTTGTGCAGTTTGACATGGAACGCAGTCAAATCTTCCATTTCCGATCTTGCTTTCCGCATCATTTTCAACTTTTCCTCGCTCACTAGAAAAAAAGGTACTAAAAAGCAGCCCGAGAACTTCCCTAATTGCAAAAACCAATTCACTTCCAAGCTACTTTCAACTTATTAACAGCCTACACAATTCCAGATTTGACGAAGAAATTGGTCTCCATCGCTATCTTTTGGCCAATTAATAAGTATAAGACTGAAGCTTCAACATTCTGCATTTCTGTACAAAAAACTACTTCCTTATAACAAACTATAGTGTAATGATTAAATTTATATCCTTAAATTGTCACACTTGAGTTTTAGATCAACTAGAATCTCTCAAATAATAACATCCATGCCTGACTTATTTTTCAAACAGTGGTAAGTATAAATAAATTAAACTTACAGGCACACATTCTTCCTGATCGGAAATCATCCACCAATGCAGTAAGTGACTGTTCTAGAGCTTCAATTTCAGCCGCACCGTCTGGCTCTAGATCCATTTGATCCAAACCACTGATAACAATACCAGTTTTTCTATCATTGGTTTCATTGTTCATTTTCTGATCAATTTCACCTATTCCATCCATAGGTGGCGTAACAGCAGTCACCATTTCGTACCATTCATCTTAAATGGAACAATGTAATAATTACTGGTTTAGGCAATTCTGACCCAAATAAATAGAACAATGACAAGTATTCCATAACCCATGAAGCAATCGTGTATCTTAAAGAGTTTAAGTTTTGCTAATCTAGTAATGAAATAGCAATAAAACATCAAATCTAAGACATTTGCTCCGCGATAACATTCGTTCTGCTGCAAACAATACGAAGATATTGGCGAAAAAGAATCAAAGAAGTGTTAAACTGTTAAAAAGATAAAGATAAACAAAGCTACTGAACTGACTATGAGGATAGTACAGGATGAAAAACAATCAGCCATGTGATCCTAAGTCATATGACATTAATGAATGGTGAATATGATATAAAATACAATTTACCAAAGCAGCAGTGAATAAATACGTAGCCCCGACTAGAACATATTGTAGGTATAGCATATAAATATCTTCACTAAATTTTCCAAATGAAAAAAAATCATCGACTATAACTGACAGAAATAAGGGGCTTACCACATTTACCGTTCTCGTTGATACCATCTGTATTTTCTTCATATGAAAACTGTAATACATTTGGACGAGAAAAACGTTTGCCTATTTTGTCAGCGCTACCATCAATACAATCATTTTTTCTAGAAATTATTTCTTCTGTCAAAAATAAAACGAATGTGTAATGAGGCAAAGGTGTGTTGAAAATTATTTATCCCTTAAATCAAATGACTTATACGGAATGTAATCCAATTACTCTATCATATAATATGACATATAATACGACAGTGAAAAAAAAAATGGATAAACACAATTCCACAAAATTGAGTGGTTTGAAAAATGACGCAAACTAAAATTAGATCAGTGCAATACTTCGAAGCGAAAGAGGCAGAAATTTTTGACAATCGATGCATTCTTCCATGAGTTAATTGAATTTGCAAAACTTTGCTTTGATTCGCTGTTTGAACGATTAAATATAACTTAACGCAACCGTTGAAAGAATATCGTATGACTGATTATACATGAATAATACAGAAATGGTTCGTCCTTCAAATAGAAAATTCCTGCAGAGCAAATGATTACAAATAATTCACATATTTATCGTAATTTCAATAATTTTGCAAGGTATTTGTTACAGTTTTCGTTCTTTCGCGATAAATAATTTCTGATATATTTAAAATATATTTAAAATAATTTCTGATATTAAAGCAACACCCCTCAACTCAAGTATTTACTTAAGAATTTCATTTAACTACTATCTATATAAGAATGCGTTACACTTATATAATAAACGTCATTCGTTGTATCTGACTGTATCATAAAAATGCTAAACTGAATTTAATTTGAAAAAAAAATTTTTAACTGAAGTTGAAATAAGAAAGTTTTTTTTGTTGTTTTTTTTTTTAATATTTTATTTTATAATTCCTAACATTTAATTCATAATATTTTATTTTATTTAAATAGAAGCATATGCGTTGAAATTACAAATAATAATTTATCATTTCCTGTCCGTTAATTTATCGTATTTCTATGACTGTTCATTTCTCATTATTAAGAATTTTGAAAAATCTTCAACAATAACTAGTAAAATATTCATACTAAGAACAATACTGGGAGAAAATATTCTAATTCCAAACTGTTCAGTGTTAATAAAGTAACAATTTCTCACTGAAAAATTTTTTAACCTTAAATATAAACTAAACACATTATAATCTTTTAAAATTACATCTCATCTATTTATGATATTTACCACCGCCTTCAATAATACTTGTTCAATTTTAAACTTATGCTTTTTCTTCCAATTCTTAAACTTTCTCATTTTCTATCTAATTTATAAATCTATATAAGCAGATGAGAATGACATATATCTAAACAAACCATATTACTTAGACAAATTTCGGTGGAATTTTTACAAATATTTAAGTACTTCTCATAGATTCATTAAAACAAGTTGCTATAAAACTGAGTACAAAAGATAAAGGAAAAGTTACTAATTGTATAAATGACGTAGTACTCGCATTTCACGTGTCAAATCAATCACGGTCTTACATTAAAGCATCCAGATAAGGTAACATAAACGCATCGTACACTAACCAAAAACTAAACATTTGGCAAATTGTCTATCAATGATAGCAATGCAAAATACACTCACTCTCTAACCAATGATATTTTCTGCCTTACAATCTCTGCATGCCATGGCTTACCTTAGATTTGATTAATTTTCGTAGAGATTTGTGAGAGATGTCAAATCAGAGAGAGATTTGTTGTGATTGCTTACTTTTTTTTTGCTTTGTTTTACCGAACAAATGCGTTTCTTTAAGGAATGGAATGTTTTACGTTACGCTGTGATGTGAAATGGAATGTTTAACGTTACGCTTTGATGTGAAATGGAATGTTTTACGTTACGCTGTGATGTGAAATGGAATGTTTAACGTTACGCTTTGATGTGAAATGGAATGTTTTACGTTACGCTGTGATGTGAAATGGAATGTTTAACGTTACGCTTTGATGTGAAATGGAATGTTTTACGTTACGCTGTGATGTGAAATGGAATGTTTAACGTTACGCTTTGATGTGAAATGGAATGTTTTACGTTACGCTGTGATGTGAAATGGAATGTTTTACGTTACGCTGTGATGTGAAATGGAATGTTTTACGTTACGCTGTGATGTGAAATGGAATGTTTTACGTCACGCTGTGATATGAAATGGAATGTTTTACGTTACGCTGTGATGTGAAATGGAATGTTTTACGTTACGCTGTGATATGAAATGGAATGTTTTACGTTACGCTGTGATGTGAAATGGAATGTTTAACGTTACGCTTTGATGTGAAATGGAATGTTTTACGTTACGCTGTGATGTGAAATGGAATGTTTAACGTTACGCTTTGATGTGAAATGGAATGTTTTACGTTACGCTGTGATGTGAAATGGAATGTTTTACGTTACGCTGTGATGTGAAATGGAATGTTTTACGTTACGCTGTGATGTGAAATGGAATGTTTTACGTCACGCTGTGATATGAAATGGAATGTTTTACGTTACGCTGTGATGTGAAATGGAATGTTTTACGTTACGCTGTGATGTGAAATGGAATGTTTTACGTCACGCTGTGATATGAAATGGAATGTTTTACGTTACGCTGTGATGTGAAATGGAATGTTTTACGTTACGCTGTGATGTGAAATGGAATGTTTTACGTTACGCTGTGATGTGAAATGGAATGTTTTACGTTACGCTGTGATGTGAAATGGAATGTTTTACGTCACGCTGTGATATGAAATGGAATGTTTTACGTTACGCTGTGATGTGAAATGGAATGTTTTACGTTACGCTGTGATGTGAAATGGAATGTTTTACGTTACGCTGTGATGTGAAATGGAATGTTTTACGTTACGCTGTGATGTGAAATGGAATGTTTTACGTCACGCTGTGATATGAAATGGAATGTTTTACGTTACGCTTTGATGTGAAGTGGAATGTTTCACGTTACGCTATGATATGAAATGGAATGTTTTACGTTACGCTGTGATGTGAAATGGAATGTTTTACGTCACGCCGTGATATGAAATGGAATGTTTTACGTTACGCTGTGATGTGAAATGGAATGTTTCACGTTACGCTATGATATGAAATGGAATGTTTTACGTTACGCTGTGATGTGAAATGGAATGTTTTACGTCACGCTGTGATATGAAATGGAATGTTTTACGTTACGCTTTGATGTGAAGTGGAATGTCTCACGTTACGCTTTGATGTGAAATGGAATGTTTTACGTTACGCTTTGATGTGAAATGGAATGTTTTACGTTACGCTTTGATGTGAAATGGAATGGTTCACGTTACGCTTTGATGTGAAATGGAATGTTTCACGTTACGCTTTGATGTGAAATGGAATGTTTTACGTTACGCTTTGATGTGAAATGGAATGTTTCACGTTACGCTGTGATGTGAAATGGAATGTTTCACGTTACGCTGTGATGTGAAATGGAATTTTCACGTTACGCTTTGATGTGAAATGGAATGTTTTACGTTACGCTGTGATATGAAATGGAATGTTTCACGTTACGCTGTGATATGAAATGGAATGTTTTACGTTACGCTGTGATATGAAATGGAATGTTTTACGTTACGCTTTGATGTGAAGTGGAATGTTTCACGTTACGCTATGATATGAAATGGAATGTTTTACGTTACGCTGTGATGTGAAATGGAATGTTTTACGTTACGCTGTGATGTGAAATGGAATGTTTTACGTCACGCTGTGATATGAAATGGAATGTTTTACGTTACGCTTTGATGTGAAGTGGAATGTTTCACGTTACGCTATGATATGAAATGGAATGTTTTACGTTACGCTGTGATGTGAAATGGAATGTTTTACGTCACGCCGTGATATGAAATGGAATGTTTTACGTTACGCTGTGATGTGAAATGGAATGTTTCACGTTACGCTATGATATGAAATGGAATGTTTTACGTTACGCTGTGATGTGAAATGGAATGTTTTACGTCACGCTGTGATATGAAATGGAATGTTTTACGTTACGCTTTGATGTGAAGTGGAATGTCTCACGTTACGCTTTGATGTGAAATGGAATGTTTTACGTTACGCTTTGATGTGAAATGGAATGTTTTACGTTACGCTTTGATGTGAAATGGAATGGTTCACGTTACGCTTTGATGTGAAATGGAATGTTTCACGTTACGCTTTGATGTGAAATGGAATGTTTTACGTTACGCTTTGATGTGAAATGGAATGTTTCACGTTACGCTGTGATGTGAAATGGAATGTTTCACGTTACGCTGTGATGTGAAATGGAATTTTCACGTTACGCTTTGATGTGAAATGGAATGTTTTACGTTACGCTGTGATATGAAATGGAATGTTTCACGTTACGCTGTGATATGAAATGGAATGTTTTACGTTACGCTGTGATATGAAATGGAATGTTTTACGTTACGCTTTGATGTGAAGTGGAATGTTTCACGTTACGCTATGATATGAAATGGAATGTTTTACGTTACGCTGTGATATGAAATGGAATGTTTTACGTTACGCTGTGATATGAAATGGAATGTTTTACGTTACGCTGTGATGTGAAATGGAATGTTTTACGTCACGCCGTGATATGAAATGGAATGTTTTACGTTACGCTGTGATGTGAAATGGAATGTTTCACGTTACGCTATGATATGAAATGGAATGTTTTACGTTACGCTGTGATGTGAAATGGAATGTTTTACGTCACGCTGTGATATGAAATGGAATGTTTTACGTTACGCTTTGATGTGAAGTGGAATGTTTCACGTTACGCTTTGATGTGAAATGGAATGTTTTACGTTACGCTTTGATGTGAAATGGAATGTTTCACGTTACGCTTTGATGTGAAATGGAATGTTTTACGTTACGCTTTGATGTGAAATGGAATGTTTCACGTTACGCTGTGATGTGAAATGGAATGTTTCACGTTACGCTGTGATGTGAAATGGAATTTTCACGTTACGCTTTGATGTGAAATGGAATGTTTTACGTTACGCTGTGATATGAAATGGAATGTTTCACGTTACGCTGTGATGTGAAATGGAATTTTCACGTTACGCTTTGATGTGAAATGGAATGTTTTACGTTACGCTGTGATATGAAATGGAATGTTTCACGTTACGCTGTGATATGAAATGGAATGTTTTACGTTACGCTGTGATATGAAATGGAATGTTTTACGTTACGCTGTGATATGAAATATTGTTAAATTCTCCGCAAATGATTTGCATTAAAAAGAACTTTTTTAATCAGAAATAAAAGCAAAAAATTAGGTGTGCTGCTAAAAAATTGATATGAATCTGCACGAGATGACCTTTTCTTCACTAGAAAGGTTACATTCATCGCTCTTTTATTCATAACCTATGTATAGGGTAGGGTAACACAGGAATATAAGTCTTTGTTAATGGAAGCAACATAATTTTTTTTATAAATTGTATAATAAATCTTATAAAAAAAAAAATACTACAATAAATTTTATAAATTGGAGTACCCTTATAAATTGAACTCTGTCGTGTATTTCCATATATAAAGTGGGAATGGTTAAGATGAATCCTTTGTTAGGCAAAAGGTCATCACAGTGATATATAAGTAAAAAAGGAACAAATAACGAGGGAACGTCAGATTGAAATGATGTACAAAAGATTTTAGGTGTAAACATTGTTTTGTGAAAGACCTCCCTCTTTTTTTTAAAATAGGCAATATTAGAAATTCGTAACATCCAAATCTTTAAGTTCTTTTACAACATAGTTTAATATTATTTCAATTCAAGATTATTAGCTTTAATAAAAAGCCATAAAAAAGAGAAACAAATTTTCTGCTAGAATAAATAAAACCTATAATAAGTTTAATACCGTAGAAAAGATAAGTCCTTCGTTAGAGTAAATAAAACCTGCAATAATTTTAATTAACTTTAATCTATACTTTTTTCGGATTCTTCGTTGAATCATCTATTAAATCACATTATCATATTTCAAATAACAAATAACTCCATGAATTACAACATCTGCTATGGTTTTTTTCGAGATATCATCGTGTTATTGCATATTAAATTAATCAACAACTGATTAGCGAATCCAAATTAACCACTAATAAGAATGGCAAAGCCTTAAAAAAAAAAAAAAAAAAAACGGAAAGTTTTTTAGTAACTTTATGATATTCCGTTCACTAACAGTTTCTTTTTTTTTTTTTATAGAGATAAAGAAAATAAGCCAAATTATTTCCCACTTATGTAGAATAGTTGGTGAATGAAAATTTAATAAAAGAAATTTAGTTTAAATTCATATAATCATTATTATTCATAATTTTCTATTCATTATTCATTAAAATCAAATAATCATTATTCAAAAATTTTCTCCTATTTATTATCACATTATCACTATCACTATTGTTATAAAAAGCTTCGAACGATTTGTTTTTCATGTAATAAATTTTGTTACTGTTTTTTTTAAAAAAATTTCTTTAACAATTATTGTTGAAAATTACTGTTGAAAACGATGAAAATAATAATTTATATAATAGCAAATTTGGGTACATTTATACAACAGCATTTAGTGCAGCATCAAAAGCAGTTAATCCTCTACTGCTAACACTTATACCTGCTTAATACCTGCTTCATCGTCTGGCAAAGGGGCCCAGTCCGCTCCTGACGGCCACTTCTCGGCTTCATCATCGCTTTCTGGCAGAGGAGCCCACTCTGCCTCTTTCACGTTAAATTCCGGTTTCTGAAGTTTTCTGAGGTCTTCCATTTCATTTTGGGCATTTCGCCCTTTCAGCTCCTCCAACCTCCTCTTCACCTCTTCCAAGCGGGTTAGGAGCGAGCTTTTAAGCTGTAAAAGCTACATTTTATAATGTTTCTTAAAATTTGGGCACTTTCTTATCGAAATTAAAAAAAAAAAAAAGAAACAGAAAAAAAGGAAGCAATTACCTGCTCCTTTTCAGTTATATATTTCTGTAATATGCGCAGCATTGCAGGATCTATTTTCAAATAATCCAGAACATCGGAAATGCCCGGATGTCCTGGAATTTGTCCGCTAAACGCACTCATCCCACAAAATTAGCAAATTTATCAAACATTTACGTAACACAAAAAATACATGATAAAACTATTATTTATGGATGATAAAATAACGACTAATTTTATAAGCTATTTAAAATTGGTTATAATATTGCTTTGTCTACTACATACGCCAGTCATCAAGCATTTCACATTTTCTTTTTCTAATCTCATTTATACTCCAAACAACAAGCTTAATTCAGCAAATCAATTTAAACGAAAAGAATAACGTGAATCAATATTCATAAGAAAATCATATTCTAAAAGAAGCGTTCCGCTCTCACGAAGATATGCAAATAACTTACTTACTTACTTTATATAAGAGTTGGCTCACTCTGTTATTCTTTGTTCTTTGTTACAGAAAATATTTGCTCTCTTGTGTTCTCTAATATATCTTGATTTGTTTCTATATCATACATTTTGTCACTTTCTTTCTATATGAAAAAAAAAGAAATGATTTCTTTTCACAACCTTGTCTTTTAATTAATACAAATATCTTTTTGAATTTAACAAATAGCTAATCAACCAAATAAATATTACTTATAATTTAGCACTTAAGTATGTTTCATTTTTGGATTAATAAGTGTGATCTTTTCAGCAATTTTTCTTTCCGTATTTTAATTTTCACTCATTCAGTTAATGTCATTATGAAAGCAATCAAAAAACCCAATGCAATAATGAAATTATAGGATTAGTAGTAATTTTGATGATATTAAATGACTTCTGAATTAAAACTCTAACGGACAGAATTCTTGACATCTTCATATCTCATAACAGAAACTATCCATTTGTTAAATAATGCTCAAAGTAAGCACCACTAATTAAAATTAAGCTTACATGAAACTTCTTTAAATACTCTTTGATTTTGCCCATGATAATTATAATCAACTAAGTAGTCGAAGTGATTATGAAGTGATCGTAAAATATTATGATGAGACATATATCCAATATAAAATTTTAATCCAATTTTTGTGTATCAATTAAATAATGTAATTTCTGCATATCTGATATATTCTGTAAATGACTACAGTTTCGAAACTACTCCAGAATTCTCTCCATAATTCTGGATTTCCACTGAAGGTTGTGCAAAATTTAAAAAAAAAAAAACGATAAAAGTTTTTTTTTTTTGATTCTTGCTTGTGAATTAATTTCTTTTTCATTGATTTAGATGTTGAATTATCAATTCAGAGTTATTTTTGTACATGAAATAATAAATGATGAAATATTTTTGTTAATCTAAAAAATTCTAATACTTGTTTAATTAATGTCTGCAACGAATTGAAAAGGTTCTGTAAATGATTAATGTATAAAAATTATCGATGAAATAGTTTTTAATAGTCCTTCCATCTTTTTCTAAAGATAAGCAAATCTGACAACATATATTAGCTAAAGTAGTATTAGCTAATTGCCATTACATATACAAGTGAAAAGCGCAATTGTCCATTAAGTCGAGGATACAAAAACAACTTTATAAGGCAAGAAAAGTTAAGGATCTTGTTTATATGTTAAATGACAAAGATATTTCAAGTCGGAAACAAAATCAATAATTCGAGTATCTCATTTTGAACTGTGTCATGCTTTTTTGTTGGCTTTTAACACAAATAATCAACTTTTTTTTTCAAACTTTGTATGTTTGTTATGGATGCATTCAAATTAGTATCACTTCTCTTCCATATTATACATTGTAATACTTAAAAGATAGAAAATGAAAATTAAAAAAATTGAAAATATTCGTATAAATGAAAAGATTTATTGAAATTTTTCAGTGCATAGAACAAAAATTAACATTTTTGCTTTATGATTTATTTTCTTGCATAAATCATTCTAATTAATAAACAGCACATTCAATTGGATTAATTAACTTTGTTAGATTCAACTAATACAAAAAAAAAGAAAAAAAATATAAATAGGAAATTTTAGTGGAATATTTTAGGGAATTGTTATTATTTTTTCTTTTTTTTATGAACGGAAATATTTCAGAATATTTCGTTCTAATTAATCCATTAATGATATTATTATTTCTTTCGGTACAATCGGATAACTTGCTGCACTTGCTATGCCGCACATATTCTTTTTATTTCTTGCTAACCGGAAATAACCGTTCTCACCCCAATCTTTGCCCCAGCTAAAATATAAACCGTAATTAGCAATTAGTAATTAATGGCTTATATAGTCTTTAATAATGATTACTTTTTTACTGACATAAAGTTTCTACTTATTTATAGTTAATATTTTCCCTTGCAAACTTTAATTATTCCAACTTTTTTAAAATAAAAGCAATTGAGGATTGTAATCATCCGAACTTCATTTTTAAGAAGCATTGAATTTGAGAATATTAAATTCATGAAGGACTAATTTCATACCTGTTTTTAACAATCCAATAATCGAGATTTTTTCCTCGTACTTCTTCAGTTCCGTAACCTACCACTAGAACACCATGATCTAATTCTTCGGATGAGCAATTAGCACGTGTGAAAATACCTAAATTCTTTGCTATCTAATGAAACGATGGTATGAATAACATGAAACTTTGATATGAAAGGAATATGTCTCGAAAAATGGTAGTAAAATTTGTTGTAAATTTGATTGTAATTAACCTTCGTCATATAAACTTAAATATCTCGCATTAATTGCAACTGATATTGGTCCAATATTTGCTACTGCTTCTTGAAGCTGCATTTCGTCACCTTCCGGTAAGTCAACTTTACCGTTATCAGTTGACAGTCGAGTTCGATTTGAATAACGACATGGACCTTCTTTTGCTTCATATGGATATGATGATTCCGAATCGATTCCACCATTTCCTTTTATATAATCAAATGCCTACAATGAATTCTAATAAATTTGAATTATTTTGTTGACACTTAATTAAATGAGCAATTAGTTAGGATTTTTCTTTTTTTTGTGTGTTTGTTGTATCTTTTAATTTTTAAAATAAAATTTTTTAAATCATAAGTTCTAATAATGTTAAATTTTATTTTCATTCAATGCTAATACTATTTAAAAATATAACTTCATTTAAAAAAAAATAGATATTTTCAACTTTATTGATTATTTTATATGCATTTTTTGGGTGCTGATCATGTTCGGTTTGATCATTTCACAGCAATACTAATAAAATAAGCTTTAAAAAAAAAAACTTAATTATTGAAGTGGCTGCCTCCTATCAATAGTAGCAAATTATCATGAATATCATTTTTCAGTAGAAAATTAACCTGAACGTATCCTTGTTCTCAACATAGGTTCACTATATTTTAATGCGCTAAAAAATCATAATTATGATTCATCATCATATCTGAGTGCAGAAGGTCAAACACTTTGTATGATGCAAACTCAATCTTCACTTTAAAGCCAAACTGAGCAGAGAAGGTACTCCAAGAAAAAGAATCATCAAAATCAAAAAGCTAAAAGACCAGTTACAGGATAACCTTCAAGCCAGATTTACAGACCACATAGATCCTTCTCTTAAAGTACTTTGTTAATGCCATTCTGTAATGTTCAATTGAAAGCCTAAAATGGTCATCAAAGAAAACTGAAAATTTGATGAAAACAACTTAAAAACTCAGAAGCTGTTGTCACAGAAGAGAATTACTCACCAAGCATACTACAACAAAACCAATCTTTCGTTTTGCATGCAGTAAGTTTGAACAGAAACTTCGATACATTTAGAGAACCAATCGAGTAGAAAAGAATCAGTCATTCATGAATTTCAGTAATCACAGAAGACACTTCGAAGTTCCAAAAACAGTGGCCAAGTGCTTCCCATCTTTCAATTTAAACCGATGATCCGAACATTTCCAATCTTTCTTCAATAACAGTTTTACAATTAATGACACAGCAGTTCAACACATCGCTCAAGAACTAGTGAAAACTAAATTGAATGTAACTTTCACTTCGGAAGAGACTCTGAAGGCTGTACAATAGATGAAATCTGCTAAGGACCTAAGCTTGAAAGCATTCCCATACGAATGTTTCCAAAATAGAAGCCAAGCATTTACTCTAAAATTCACTAACTCGTTATGAGTTATAATTATCAGTTATTTACCACAGTTATTTACTATCGCCTTTTATAATAAAAGAGGAGAAAAGTCCAACTGGTCAAACTGTTGAACTATCAATTTGCTTTTTGTGCTCTTTGCTACCAGTAAAATCATTGCAAGAATACTTTTAAATACATTGGTAACCACTGCCATAAAATTGAATTAATGCTTAAAAGCAACCGAATTGAAGTTTACTGGTACTTAAGAACTGACTCAAACAATGGATGTAATTCCCATATAGTAAGCATTGGCTTGGCTTATAACAAAAAGGATGGTTACATTGGCTACTCCAATAGAAAATGTCCCCGAGATACGAGGACTTTCTGAAACAATCCTTCAGCCTTGGATATCATCGACGTTTACCTTCAAAATTAGGAAATGTACTATCCACAGCGCTACTGAATCTTTGTACCATCCAAAGAGACATTTTGCATTTTTTCTGCAACAGGATCTGACCATTACACATTGGTCATTCCAATCATCGATGCATTTGCAGCAGGCATGAATAGATAGATCCTTTCATAAATTACTATTTCCTAAGTTAAACCGTTCCGATCATATTTGAATAAAATTTTTTAAACTAAGAATAATTCAAAGGGAAGTTTAAATTTAATAATTCTTTATTGACAGTTATAAATCCAACAATAACTGTTTTTCTCATTTAAATTTTATTTCGAATTTAAATTAAGCATCCATTTTTCTTTTTAAGAGAATTTTATTCCCACTTATTTTATTAACAACAACTGGTCGGTTGTTTAAATTCCGATTCATATTGTTCATTAATTTGTTATGTATATTTTATCTTTCATTCTAATAATTGTCCTAGATCATACTAATCAAATAATTTCATTTATTCTCATAATTTCCTCAACAACAAAATTCATTTGACTGACTAAAAATTTCACTGCGAGTCATTTGTTTGGTCGATTAAATTCCCGCTGACTTCTGGTATCCGCGTATGTTCGTGTGTGCGTGTCTGTGTATGTGTGTATTTGTGTGTGTGTATGTGTGTGTATGTAAGTGTATGCATGTATGTAAAAGTTTCTATGTGTATGTATGTGTGTGTGTCGGTGAAGGAACAGCATTTTAACGGAATTGCAAGGGTTGTAATGATCGACGTTTGTTCCAGTGAATCGTTTGGTGCTGTTAGTGGTGGCGCTTTCGACAAAAGACACATTGTGGTGTCGTTGATCGCTAATTCATTCATTCATTCATTCATTCTTTCATCTATTTCTCTGTACATAACATAAATTATTTCTCGTCTACTAATTATATAAAATGACACGTAAGTTTTTATTTGAATATTTTAATTTTAGTACTAATTCGTTTTTCTTTTTTTTAGATATGCATATATATTGTTTTTTTCTTCCTTTCTTTAGATGTAAGTAATATTTTGAACTTATTACAGTGAGTTATTTAAGTTTATCCCATATTTTGCTATGCTATCATTATGTATATACTATTATTGTATTTCATGCGATATTTCCATTATTACGAAGCATTATTACTTATACTGCCAGTACTTCTTATGTAGCATTTTCCATTGCAATGAAAAAAAAAAAAAAAGGTGTGATACTGAGAATGAATGGAAAAAAAGGAGAAGAATACATTTTGGACAAATATTTGGATTGTATTCAGCTCATTTTTTTTTTTTTTTTTTGCTTGTGAAGTATAGTTTTATGAAAAAGATATCGCATATATTCATTTATGTATGAACTAAAAGAAATTGCAATTATATTTTCAGGTGGTAATCAACGTGAACTAGCCCGTGAAAGAAATTTGAAAAAACAGCAACAGCAAAAGAAATCACAGCCTCATCAAGATGTTAGTGAATTATTATTACTATTATTTTGCAGAAGAGAAAATTTTCATGTTTTAACATTTTGCGCATTTTTTTCCATGGTATTTATTTGAATTATATGATTTATGAAATTCCACTGATAATTTTTAATCAAAGAATGTCATAGAAATTCTGTCAGTATTTGCTAACCTATCGTATTATTCCCAGTGTAATAGAATTAAGAGAATGATATCTCGATATCTTAAACTGTATGGTATATCAAAAGTTATACAAAAGTAATGTTCTAGATTTATATTAAAGTTTTGGAATTAACATTCACATATGTTAACAATCACTTCCTGTTTTATATAATACTGAAGATTAATTTCAGGGTGTAAAATTAGATAATAGGATGGAACGAGATGCAGATATTATGCGTAAGAAGCAAGAAGCAGCAGCAGCAAAAAAAGCAGCGGAAGAAGCAGCTGCACGTGCCGAGAAAAATAAAAAATTGCAAGTATTCGATCCGTTGAAATGAAACTTTTTAATTACCAATAATGGAAAAGCTTGTATATCAAATGGTCGCCTTCTGCTTTATATAATTTTTCCCTTTGTCTCCTGTCGGAGTGAACTTTTGTTTTTTTTTTTTTCATAATTGATAACCTTTCAGAATGTATTCAGTACATGACAAATCTTGCTTTTATCTAAGAAAAATCTCTTTCTTGATGCTCTAGCCAAATTGGGAATCATATCATTCATTTCACATACTTCTGTATTATTTCTTTCTATCCTTTCCAAAGAGAAGTGTAAATTATACGTAACCAAACGGTTATTTGCAAACAAATTTGAATGGATTTTCAACAATTAAATCCATTTATCATAAAGTTTCTCATCTGCAACAGTCATCTAACTAATCATCGGCATTGTTTATAGATAACCAAATGGATTATGCAAAAATATCATTTTGACTAAGAGTGGAAATTTTTTGATGGAAATAGAAGAAAACTTAAGAATTCCCCTTATATTAACACCAATAAGTAGATATAACGGAATGCGACATTTGGAACAGAGTTTGATTTCTAGTTGTAGATGTTGATATTCTCAGAGAAATCACTATCTAGCCATCTTATGTTTAGTAAACTTCTAAACGTTTCTTCAGCGACTTGAAAAAAAAAGTAGCATGGATGAACAAATATTTGTGAAATGAAAACGAACAGAAGGATCGTCCAAATTTTATTTATTAAAAATAGGGTCACAACTGAGAGACCAAATAGTGTGAAAATTGAAATGTAAGAAAGAATGAGCATAAACAAACAATACAAGTTAATAAATTTTCATAGTACTGATAATTACTGCTAAACTTTCTTTCCTGCTTTCTTCTTTTTATCTTGGATGGCCTGTAAATATTGTTGTTACTTTATTCATTTCACTGTTAATCAAGTCAATATCGTCGAATAAGGACAGCACTGCGTTCACTTAAGGTCGATATAACAAATATGCATACTGAATCAGAGGCTAATCCGTTCACTGACCAATCATTGCTTAAAAGTTTACTTCGCATTACGTTTAACCTGATTTCCAGAGAATTTGCCTTGGTAGAGTCACAACAACTTACTTTATGTAAATAAGGGAGCATTAGTGGAAAGATTCAAGTACAATCTGCTTAGCAGCAGACTAAGTAAGTGAGTTAACCCGTCTTACGTCTACGTCGTACACTACGTGTATAAATTGGTAGTAGTTGTAGTAATTTCTTACCGCAAAAACAAAGTATCGAATCTCACGGTTACTATAGTATGACAATGGCAATGATAAGGTAATGATAAAATTGGAGAAATAATGCTTTACTTGATAATAACCGGTATGATATCCGGTCATGTACCATGACATCAGCATACTTGCCAATGCTTCGTCATCATCCGGTGGTGGCAAATTGGTAAAAGCTATCGGCGGAGGTGGAACTAACGATGGAATCTGAAAGATGAATTTTATAAATCATATCTGAATATAAATGAGAATATATTATTGATGCATAGGCAATTCTCCAGTCCTATTTATTAAGTTTGAATTATGCGATACTAATGTTATCATCAGGTTATAAGAACTGACATAATACTATTGATTTCCTCTGCGATTAGAAAAAATACGGAAAAAAAATTTACGGAAGTATGATCTGTCGATGATGATTGCATATAATTGAAATGCTTCGTCGGCGTCTGCGTATGATTTGTCGGTAGCACTTTTTCTTCTGTCTCAAATGTTTCCTGAGTGGCATTTCCTTCAGAAGTACCTTCCTCGTCATTTTCCACTGGCCTGTTCAATTCGAAACGTTCAAAAAAAAAGCGATATAAAAATGCAGAAATTAAAAAGAACGAAGCATACAGAATTTTTCATGTTGACAGATAAATTAGAACCAAGAAAATTGGAAATTTTCATGTATATCTAACTGACAAATAATATTCCTTTTGAAAGCTTTTTGATCTCAATATACTAGCACCATTTAGAAGCCAGAAAGTAGTACCAGTCGAAAAATCTTGCATAACTAATGCAGTATTTGCCGTAGTGATAATTAACTGGAGACGAAACATACTATCAATTGTCTATTTATCAAATTAGGTTAGATGACACAGAGTAGCCAGTGTTAACAAAGTTTCCCACTAAAATCGATCAGTATCATGGATACGTCCATGTTTAGTTTATGTTCAATATAAACGCATATTATCGAGACAGTCTTCTCAGGTAATTTCAGTGAAATGGATAATAACCATTACATATTATCAGTTGTAAGATGAATGACCTTATAAAAGCTCACTTCTGATATCTGAGACTATCCAATACACGCGTCACGTAGACATTTCGCGATAAATCAAACATAACGTTTCTTTGGAGGGCAGAAGTATTCGAAAATAGGGTAAATGTCTGCTGATTCTTTCTCCTTATCTTCTTTCCATGCTCCATTTGCAGATCATTTGCCCAGTTCGGGTAATAATTCTTAGTTTTACGCTTACGACATTGTTGCGGCTGTTTTTTTTGTCGGTCATTACCAAAATTTGTCGGCATGGTAAAACGTGAAAAACTAAGCCAACCATATCGGCGTCTCCTATGTGGCACTGATGGCCTCGTACGCAACCTCCTGCGATTATGAAAACGCTTTAAAACGTTTTACAAATTAACATTTTCTATTGATAAGTTATCTGATACTTCTGATCTTCAACAATCACTAGGAATCAGACATGTGCTTATTTCAATTTCACTCGATGTTCCGATGACAATAAACACAATGAAATAACGAAAAGAAATTGAGATGACTAAAAAGAATTCATCTTACACAAATTTGCTACATCTTTAAGTAATAAATATGCAAAATGATATCCCCACACTTATCAGTCTTTTTTTCTTCCTCTTCTTCACTCTCTCTCTCTCTAACAAAGCTTCAAGCAATGCATCTTAATGTTGAGCAACATATTTATATCTTTCCTTCCCTTACACTTCTCAACAAACATTACTGAGACAATCGACTCGA
This sequence comes from Brugia pahangi, assembly GCA_012070555.1. Classification (NCBI taxonomy): domain Eukaryota; kingdom Metazoa; phylum Nematoda; class Chromadorea; order Rhabditida; family Onchocercidae; genus Brugia; species Brugia pahangi. The sequence goes on along the minus strand of JAAVKF010000008.1, from coordinate 1,487,451 downwards.
AATTCATCTAAAATACGTCACAAAAAAAATAGAATTTATAGTGTTCAAATATATATAAACACTATATATTCTAAATATGCGTTACAACGTAATCAGTCACCTTGGTGATCATCAAAAGACTGGAAATATAGCTTTGCACAGCAGCGACAATGTTGTTTTCAGAGAACGAAAAGCGCTTATTGCAGTTTGAAACAATCCAAATCTTCATGATTATTAGCTCTATCAACAAAACTAGTCGCTTTCAAAAACACTCTTCTCTTCGACCTCGAAAATACTATTTTTCAAAATCAGTTTTTTTATGCTTGATTATTATATAATTCATTAAGACTGATCTCCATCTCTTACTGCCAACTAATACTTTTCATCATAACAAAATGTAAAGAAATTATTTCTACCCAAAAATATTCCATTGTGATAATATGCAGAGCAATTTTCAGGTTTCTTAATCATCTGTCAACATGAAAACATATGCAGTACAAAATAAGCAAAATCTTTTCAGGTTACCAAAACCTCGTCGCTAGAAACGTTTTGTAAGTCAAACAACAGCGTTAATTAAAATTAAAAGCAGGTGAAAAATTTAAGTGGAAAACATTCTATCCTTCTGATCATATAAAAATTCTTTACATATACTCCTAGAGGTTAAAATAATACAAAAAAAAAAATGCTCACTTTGTAAGATCCGCAATACTGACACGTGCTAATTCATCATAAACATCGTAAAGCACGTCACATTTACCGTCGTCCAAATCAAGTTTTTTCACAACTGCTGGATACCATAGCTGATCATTATAATAAGGTGCCATACAATGGTCACCTACATGCCACTAAAAACAATAAAATTGCTTCATACATTATATAAACTTCGCTGTATGAAATTTTATTTAAACACCCAACACAAATAAATTTCCTCAAACAACCTTCTTTTTTGATAAAAACTTCAACATCCTTTTTCCAAATTATCTTTGATTCAGACTATATGATGCAGAACTATAAAACATAAAAATGAGGATATACAAAAAATCTAGATGTTTTTTTCTCTCTCATTACCCTACCTTTTCAATCTTGACCACGATATAGTGCACGTGTCACTTTCTTTTTATTAAAAAAAAAAAGCAATCGAAATTTATTGCATTGATCCAAACTATCTTTTATGTAAAAAGAAAAAAATGAAACAGAAATAAGCAGCAAACAGTAGTGAAACAAATGAACCTTTATTTTAGAACTCTTGCGAAATTTCTTCTTTTTCTTTGTTACTGAAGTACACTGTGCACCAAGAGAATCCTGAAATTTGCTCCCTTATTGTTTTTGACAGTTCTCGAAGACAAAAACATGCAGATATGACTTTAATCAACCACTTACATGGAAACAATTTTTGAGATTTCATAATGAGATAAGTGAGAAATATGTTTTTGTCAATAATGATAGAATGCTTATTTAAAACATACTTGTGCTATGAGTTTACATTCAACACACATATACGCTAGGGTTGTAGAAAGTATATAACATATAACACATGTTATTATGAAGTATATACATGTTTTTAAACCTTTTTTGAAATAAATCAAGTGCATGAGTACCACAAAAAATTTAAGAAAAAAAAAAAGACTAAAAACTAACATAAGTTCGGTTGATCATTTCATCATACATTTTAATCAGTGCACTATCATCCCAAACATCTTCATTTTCTGTATCGTCAAGATCAGCCTATAAAACGACATAGGTAACGTTTCTATAAAAAAATAACAATTTCCTGTCATATTTGTATAACCATTGTAACAGAAATGCAACTAGATTTTAGTTGAACAACTTAAATTTTGTATTTAAAAAAACCAAATTGATGGCTTCTCATATTTTTAATTGAGATAAAAATATAAATACCTTCCTATAAACTACACTCCCCTTATTTGGTCCATCGAAACCCATCCTGAATCCAGCAATCCACGCAATAAACACTTTCGGTATCGAAATTGATCTCTGTAAAAATTGAATTTTGTACCAGCATCTGAATAAACTCCACTAACATATCATGTCATAAAACGCTTCACCTGGTAAAAAAATCAAAAAAGACACAAAGGAACTTCATCGTGACACTGCAATTCTGCACGACAGTCGATGCGGTAGTTGTTAATTTTAACTTAATTCTTGTATGTTCATTAAAAGAATTAACTTAATATTAGGAGATTTCATTTAAAAATATTTCAAGCTATTTGTCCACCACATATATTCTTTAGTCGTTATGGCGAAGGATTATCTTCATTAAAACTACAATCATTATATACAGACTGAGTCATCAAAAAAAAAAAGTAGAAATAAAGGTAGTAAGATACAGTGGACATCATCATTCGTTTTCTTGAAGAGAAAAGTTAGGACTACAAACTTTATCAATGAATATCAGATGAAAAAAAGCATATGATTTTACCAAATTTACAACATTTTAATCAATATTAACTAATTAATAATAGCAATGGTATCTAACATCTTCCAAATGATAAAGCAGCAAACAGTGCAAGTAGTAGTATAAAATAATGAATGAATAAAGACTGGAATCAGACAAAGATGACAAATTTCAATGCCGTAAAAAAAATATTCATTTATTTTTATTATTTAAAAGATTTCCAAAATACGGATTATCTTAAATTTCCGAATAACTATTTCACGTAATTATTCATCGATAAACCATAATTATAATTATTCTAGAACTGATCTAGAATATTCCACAACATTCTCGACCATCGACAGTACTAACAAACGATTAAAAGAACTCAATTTCGTACCACTATAATTCCGATTTTTTTGACGCACAGAGGAAACCGAATCTGAAATACAATTATTTTCATCAATAACAGTTGAATAATATTTCATGATGGTGATACATATGTTTCAGAAGTTCTATACAATATGACTACTTTAAATAAATTATAGCAAGAGAAAGCAAATGACGTGAAGCAAAAACACAAGATGATTCGGAAAGCGCCTCATCTCGCAACATATTTGCACTATGAGAAATCACAAGATGAAGCTACTAATAAAAGACCAAAGAAAAAAAATACAGTATAGAAATCTTTCATCAAAAACTTCTTTAAAGATTGTAGAAAAGAACTGCAGTAGAAAGAACAAGTATAGTTTATTTTAGAAAATGAAAATGTACGCTTTATTACTTCTTTAAATTAAGAATTGTTGCTGGGAATAATTCAACATTTTACCTATGTTTAAGCAAAATTAATGTTCTGATACATTCTCCTTACTCATCGAATAAGTAAGAAGAGCATAAAATCCAGTCCAAATAGCGTATGGGAGCAGAAGTTGACCAGCTGTTTTGTCGATCTGAAATTTAAGTAAAATAGAAAGTTAATGATGAGCATTGACAACTGCCGAGCAATTCGGAAAGTGCATAAATCATCTGCCAGTAAACATGAAGTAAAACTGAAAAATCAAAGTTGATAACTAATCAACGATTTCGAAATAAGTAAACAAAGCAACCAAAAATGAACCTTGTAAAATGCGAACGCTGCACCAATTGCTGTTGCATTCAAAAGCACAGTGTTTCGAAACAACTAAACGAAAGATTAAATTTAACTGTACCAAAGAAAAATTAATCTAAAATCAGCTCTAACTTTAAAAAAAAAGGAACAAAAATGGGGTTCGTCCTTTAAGGAACAACTGAGAAGCATTTAAGGAGCTAAAAAGCTCTAAAGTACAAATCACTTACGGAAGTAAAATTCCTCTTCTTGATTAAAGGAATTGTTGTGAGAGCAAAGATCGTGTTTAACCCATATAATCCAAGAGCTACCTTCGTATCGGTGTAATGCAAACCTATAAGAATTTGCAATAACAATAGAATCAATACTCATACTGTCATCTTTTTCTCTGTTGTGTTTGAAATTGTTTACAATATTTTACGCTTATGTAAAAAAATATCGGAAAGAAATAAAATGACCAAGAATGTACTAATATAAAATGACCAAAAATGTACTAAGATAAGAGGTAAGCAAAAAATTTTTGGTTTAAATTTTAGATAACCAAAAAACTTTTTTATCATAATTTTCGCTATTGCAAAAGTTACTTCGTTTCAAGACTTAGCCAAAAAAAACAAGAGAATAATGCTTCCTAATAAGTAGCGAATCGTAAGAAATTAAAATCATAAGGATCTATGGTACACTTACCACCTCCGTTCTTGTAAACAAGATAGGATGCATATCCCAATGGGCTAAGTGTCACAATATCAAAAAGAGAATATACCACTGGATCCTTTGGAGCCCAGTTTGGCTTTTTTGCATGCTGAAAATCATTTTAATGACGAAGTATATTACTTACTGCAACAGTGACCAAAAATCAAAACATAAGTAAGTTCACTAAAACAAGAGCAAAACGAAACAAAAAATACCAAAAATATCAAATATCTAATGGAAATGATTTGTTAAACAAACAGATAAACCGGAAAAACAAAATACATGCGATACTTACTGTCCACCAATCTACAACGTTGCGATCATTTGCAAATACGGCAAATGCTGTAAAAGCAGTGGCACCAGGTATCAGGCTAGCCAGGATAGCATTCCTCGTATCTTCCGATGTCCATATTGGCTCGATCCCGAAGCGTCTCATTTTCAATCAAACAATATTTACTTCAATAAACATTAAAATATGATGAGCAAACAAATAAACAATATAAGAACTAATTAAGCGAATAAATACACTTCAGCAAATATAATCAACCTTATGCATGAAAAATTTCAGAAAAGAAACATTTTACAGCCTAAGATCTGTTTTTAATACAGTATAAAATAGATATTTTTTAGCAATAAATCACTGGAATTATATGAAAAATCTACTTGCATTCCAGTGATCATCGACAAAAAGTGGTGTATTCGTTTCAGCAAATAAAATCAATTATTTCGTCGATTATCTGATTATTGAAATACTATTTTACCTCCTACAATTGGCACTTTTATTTTCTTCCCAGCTTCTCAAAATATTTGCATCATTAATCTTCCATTTTTATCTCACTATTTCTCATTTCCTTTCATCCGCTATCCTCTCTCTCTCTCTCTTCCTTCTCCTCCTCCCCTCTTTTTAAATTTTATTCTTTGGTCTTTCCATTTCTCATATCACCCTCTTTGCATCAACAAATTTCCTATAAAATTCCAAATTATCAATCTTACTAAGGTAAGAATATGATTCTCGTATATGGCGCAAATACTTTTCATTTAAAACATAAATGGAAATAGATATGCGTGAAAACTGCACGCAAATAGCATGTTTTCAAATTTCCACATCTAGATTTATGTTAGCCATAATAGAAAGCGTGAAAATTGGAAGCGTATATGCAATAATCATTACTATATATATATATAAACGAATCAGTTAATATTATCACTAACAATCATTTAATATTACTAATCTTGCTGAAATTGTTGGTTAAAAGTTAAAATTACACAGAAAATTAAAATGAAGTAACGAGATAAAAAAGATTAAGAAAAATGATAAACTAATGAAAAAAAAGGAACAACAATAGCGCCCATAACAAATATATTAGTGACTATGTAAGCGATACTACAGTTAGTAGACAAAAGGAAGACAAAAGCTATATGTGGGCGAGTTAGTAAACAACACAAGAGCCTTTATCTAAAAGCTATTACGAGAATCACTTTTTTAATTAATTTCACATAAATGGGAAAGAGAATTTCGCTACGACCATAGCGCGTGGCCATGTACCATGATAAATTTTTGGCGGTTATTGAGCGAGCACGTGACGTAGGCATATTTTAACGGAGTCGCGCTGCAAACCACATTCTCCCGCAGAAATAGGTTGTTTTAGTTTTACTTGACTCAGTCGATTTTTGTTATGTTGTGTGATTTTTTGAATCGGTTGCTAGTTACATGGACGGTATCTTTGGATTAGCATTTGATAATTTTCATAATTCTAGATGAAAGAATGTTAATACATTAAAATATTTACATCCGGAGTTTCGGATAAATAGAACTTAATAGTTTCTTATCGAAGACAAAATGTTCAAAAAACAAAATTTACGTTTAAATGACTTGTTTTATTAGGACTTCGCGAAGTTTTTGGAAATTTCCTTTGTAAATTAAATTTCAACAATTGTTACATGGAAAGAAAAATGAAGTGCAGTATTTGAAAGATATGATATCACTTTAGTTCTTATCATTCATATTTTGTCATTGTTATTTTATTATATATGCAAGTAATATTTAATATCCAATCCACAAAACGTGTGGTTCATAAGTTTTGTTATCAATCTGAAAGAAGTGTCATACTCTACCGGATGACTAATGAAAATAACTGATTAACCGGAACTGTTGTTTGTTTTTTATAACACGTTTTATAGCATTATAGTAAGTTTTTTTTTCCTTATAATTACGTGACTAGTTGGTAAATTTCTTGTCTACCAATTAGATAAACTTTAATCGATTAAAATTATTAAAGTCTTACTCTTAACTTTTTTTTTACTTGAAATTTTCCAAAAAAAAAAAAAAAAAAAAGGAATTTGTTAACAAATTGAATCGCTGCAATAATGAATTTGTTGATATTATTTTCATAGTTATTTGTTTTTAAGAAGCATTACCAAGAGGTTAAAATATCCATAAATGAATGTTTTGGTGCGCATAATGGTAATGATATTATCTAAATTTCAATTTTCATTCATTTTTTGTTTTTTACCAAACGATTAAACATTTACATGAAAATTTTTGAAATTTAAAATAATTTGATTTTTGAATTTATTGAATTGATATTTTTTAGGTTTTATGTTAAAACCAATCTTTCTTAAAAAATCGTTTAATTCATTTCATCACTGTAAATTAAAAAGGAAAATTTTTAATTTTATTGATTCAAAATAACAATTTTATCATTTACTTTTCAATTTTTTGTTAAGTTTTCGTTATTTGAAGTAGATAAGAATGAATTTAATGATATGGCAAATGATATTAATGAACAGATTGTAGAATATATTTCGTATCATTTGTTGTCCAAATTACTTCCGAGTCTAAACATTTTACACGAAATCTGTAATTTATTAAATTAATAATTATATTATTAGTATCTTTTATTATTATTGTTATTATTTATTTATTTGTTTATTATTATTATTGTTATTACTATTATGCTATTGTTATTATTATTATATCGTTAGATCATTGTTATCTTCCACTTATCGATTTTTCGTTTTTTTTTTGAAAAAAGTGTTAAAATGAAAATTAATTTAGTTTGAAGAAAAATTTAATTGGAATAAATAAAAAAAAAAATAAAAGCAATATAATAAGGATTGATGGTGAAGAAAAAATGTACAAAAACTGAAACAAATATAAATATTTTACATAAGTAGTAAATAATAAATTTTGTTTCAAATAATTTTTCAACTTTTCACTATAAATAATTTTCAATCTTTAATCGTTTCAGCAATATGAAGAAGGAGGATAATGTGTATACATTTCTGAGATAGAAGAAAATTATGGAATAATTCAATTCACTTTAACTTTAAAAATAAAAAAAAACAAAACAAAAACAAAAACAAGAAACAAAAAACGATAGAAATGCAATATTAAAAAGAATTAAGAAAAAAAAAAGAAGTTTCACATAATCTAAAATTAATTTTAAAAAATAAGAAAAAGAATCAAATTTTATCTATAAATAAAACTAATGTCATATTTTAAAGAATTTTTTTTTTCCCAAAAATATTATAAAATTAGTTGGGGAACTAATCAGTGAGTGCTTTCCTTTTAATTTCTTTTTAATTTTTATTTTTAAATATCTGATTGATTGTATTGAATTTTTGATCAAATAATCCAAGTATTTTATTTGCAAATTTTTACTTTTTTTTTTATTTTTATTTTATTTTATTTGCAAAAGCATAAACATATTATAGCATATAAAACTTACAGTGGTTAAAAATTTCAAAAAATAAACGATTCAAATTTACAATTATTGGAATTTCAATTATTGATATAAAGTAATCAAAAAATTTGATTGAAATCTATAATTTAGATTAAAATTAATTAACAATGATAATAATATAAAACAAAATGAATGGCACAAGTGTTACTATTAATTTTAAATTTCTGAATTCAAACTTTTCATCGTATGCAATATAAACGTATGAAAACCAGTCCATAATACGTATGGTACCATTAGTAGGCCAGCGCAACGATGAATCTTAAAAAAATTAAATCTATAAAAATTAAAATTTTAATTGATAACTACTAAAATATTATTTGCACATAACAAATAAACAATTTTGATAGCTCATTAATGTAATTACAAACTATAAAATATATATATATGTATATATCTAAAGAATAATTATGTCTTCTAGATTATGTTTTGTGGCAACAAAATGAATAGAAATAAACAAATAAACAAGCAGACAAAACCAAAACAAACAAACAAACAAACAGGTTAGCAAATAAACAAATTAGAAAACCTTATAGGCGATAAGAGCTGATCCAGCTGCTGTTATATGAACACCAATCGAGAAGTAATATACCTAAAATAATTTATAATAAAACAAAAAAGATCAATAAATGCATTATTAAGAAAATTTCTTTTTTTTTTTTTGATCTGAATTTTTTGTACTTATATCTTTAAAGTTTAGAAATATTTATTTATTTTTGAATTCGTTTTTTTTTCTTTTAAATCAAAAATTTTGGAATTTTTTTCTCTTTTTTTAAAAAAAAATTTGCAAAAATATATATTATTATTAAAAATAAAATTAACAACATTTACTTACAGCATTTATATCTTTCTTTTTCATCGATGATAAAGATGTAAAGCATAGCATTAAATTGGTACCATACAAACCAATTGATAATACTGTTAATGCATTACTCAAACCTACAAATATTCCGCATTATTCCCGCCTTATCTCGAGATTTTTGTAGAAGTATTATAATTATTTAATTATTTTATGTATTTGTTTACTTATCTATTTACTTGTTCATTTATTTATCTGTTTATTTATTGATTTATTTATTTATCTATCCATTAATTTATGCACTTTATTTGTTTATTTATTTAATTCAATTTATTTTATTTTTGTTAGAAAATAAAAATAAAAAAATTAAACCGACAAATTTAAACAACAACAAAAAAAAAAAAAGATTAAGCTAACAAATTTATTTATTTATTTTATGTATTTATTTACTTATCTATTTATTTGTTCATTTATTTATTTGCTTATTTATTGATTTATTTATTTATCTATCCATTAATTTATGCACTTATTTATTTGTTTTTGTTAGCAAATTAAAATAAAAAAATTAAACTGACAAATTTAAACAACAAAAAAAAAAAAAAAAATTAAGCTAACAAATTGTAATTTAAAATATATACAGCAAAATGATTTAAATTAAATTGTAATCATAATGCTGCTGTTAAATTAAAATGTATTTTGTGCAAAACAAAATTAACCTAATGTAAATTTAAGCAAATTAACAATTAACTAAATTAATTGCAATATGACTAATTATTTTAATTAGTTTTTAAAATTTTAATATTTCAAATTAAAAAAATTTTTTTTAAATTAATTAAAATAAAACAAATAACATACCATTAGCATATTTATAAATGAAATAACTTGCAAAACCAACTGGTGCAATTGTTAAAAGATCGATGCATGCATATGCATGCAATGATTTTGGTGCCCATTGTGGTTTTTTGCAAGACTGCAATATAATTTTATAAAATTATATTATAATTAAGTAATTTCATTTCATATTATATTTCTACAAAGAGGGAAAAAGAGAGAGAGAGAGAGAGAGAAAGAGAGAGAAAAAGGAAAAGTGTGAAAAAAAAATTAAGCATTAAAAAATTTTCCATAATATTCTTAAACAAAAAAGAAAAATGCACATGACTAATTTTTTTTTTGATTGATTTTTAAAATTTCAATATTTCAAATTTTAAATTTCAAATTTAAAAAAAAATGATAAGAAAAAAGAAAAATTTTTTTTTACATTCCACCATTCAATTGGATTATTTGATTTATAATATGGCAGACAACTAATTAATCCAACAGCGCCTGGTATCATTGCTGTAAGAATGGCATCTTTCGTATCATTTAGTGTCCATGACAAATCTAAATTTTATAATGTTGTCATAATCAATAATTATATATATAAATACTTAAATAATTAAATTTTACTAAGTTAAGAAAAAAAAATTTTTTTGAAAAACTTATCAGACAGTAATAATTTAGTATTATTAATTAATTAAATAAAATTAAATATTAATTAAACATTAATGATTTTTGAAGCAACATCATCACCACAGTATTATAATTATATATTTATTTAAATAATCAATTTTTACTAGGTTAAGAATATTATAATATCAAAATTATATGTATTTAAATAATTAATTTTTATCAAATTAGGAAAAGAAAAATTAAAATAGTTTATTATGTAATAAAAATTCACTATTATTAATATTAAATAAAATTTAATATTAACCAAACATTAATGATTACCATAAAAATTTTCAAGTGCTATTTTCCATTTTATAATTTAATTAAAAAATACTTTTTTTTTTTAACAAGACCGTTTTATTTTATTTCATCAAACAAACAAACATATTAAAAAAGATATTTTCAACAATTACCATAATTGATTATACAATATAATAATTCTAAACGAATTATGGAAAATTATTAATTGACTAAAGGTTAGATAATAATTGTTACTTTTATAAATAGTTCGTTTAATTTATTTTTATTAAATGTTTAAAATTTATTAAACTTTAGTACTAATTGTGTTCAGCAATTTATTTATTTATTTATTTATTTAATTTATCATTTTGTAATTTCGAATTATTATCATTTCTCATTTTACAATCTCGAATTGTTATTGCCTTTTAATTTATCATTTTATAAACTGGAATTATTATTATCTTTTAATTTATCATTTACAAACTCGAATTATTATCTTTTCTCAATTTGTAATCTCGAATTGGTATTGCGTTTTAATTTATCATTTTATAAACTGGAATTATTACTATTATCTACCAAATCATCATTTTAAAAAAAAGTGCGAATAATTTTTAAATCTTACCATGATAATTATTGTTGTGATAATTATTATCATACAATTTGTTCAAATCCATTTTGAAATTTATTGAAATAATTTGATTTGAAGAATATCGTCCACAATACACCCAACAAAAATATAATATTGCAAAGGAAGAAGGATGAGAAAAGAAATGAGAAAAAAGCATAACAATTGTGATAGTTTTTATTTGTAAACATTATTGATTGAAAGAAATATAACATTTTTTTTTTTTTATTTAGTTTTAATAAATTTTTTAAAATAAATAAAATTTTTCGTTTCTTTTTTTTCTTACTTTTCTTTGATAATTAAAAAGAAAAAAATTTTTCAAAAAAAAATATTTTTTCTTAATATTTTTTTCTCTAAATAGCTTATATCTAATTTAATCAAACTTTTTAAACTATTATTCCTATGCTATCAATTACCTATTTCTTCATTTGTTTGTAGCAATAACATGGGTAACATACGGGCAGCAACAATTTGGGTAACTGTGGGCAGCAATAATTTGAGTAAATTATGAGTAGGTAATAGCAATGATACCACACAATTTAGGGATGCATAAATTAAAATTACAAAAATAAAATACAAAAAAAAAAAATTAAATAAAATGAAAAATTTTTATATTAAAATAGTTTAATTTCTGTAAATGAAAGAAATTACTAAATTATTTGTACTTATTAAAATTAAATTAGTAAATAATTATTTGTATTTATTATAATTAAAAAATTTTGTTTTCTTTTCAAGAATATTATATATCAAATTAAAAACTAGAAAAATACTATCAGTATAAATGCAATGAATGATAATTAAAATAAATATAATAATTAATAATATTATTAGTTATTATTTAATATACTTAGTCTATTTCTAAAATATGCAAAATTATTTTAGAATTTTTAATTTTAAATAATATTTTTTTTTGGAAATATGCAAAATGTATCAAAGAATTTCCAAGATATTTACATTTATTTACAGTGTTTAATTTAATTAATTATATACTCTATTAGAAAAATTTGCATATTTCATTTATTGCACTAACAAATTACCAAATCATTCGTTAGTATGCATAATTAATTTTAACAGAAAAAAAAACTAACATATTAAATTAAATTATTCATTTAAAAAAAAATAAAAAATTAAAAAAGGCAATTGATTTTGCACCATTTTTTTTTTTAAATTATTTTCATCAAAAAAACTTTTCTTTTTTTTTTGGAAATTTAATTGTTAAATTCAGTACACAACATTATGCATAAAATGTTAGAAATGATTGCAAAAAAAAAGAGAAAAGAAAAAAAAAACAAATTATATAAAAGTTTATTTAAAAGTGTTTTTTGGAAATTTAATTAATTTAATATTTCTCTCAATTTTATCATTTAAAAATAAAATTTAATTTAGCGAATAATTTATTGCTAATTATAATTCGGGAAGATATTTTGTTTTACTTTCTTGTTATTTAGTCGATTAAAAATTTTTTCGTTACTAAATGAAAAACGAAAAGAAAATAAGATAAAAGATATCCAAATGAAAAGTAGTGTTGATAATAAATCATAAAATTGATTTACTATTATTCATGTTTAAAAAAATCACGATTAATTCCGTAATTACGTTGAAATCACGATTAATTCCGCAATCACATTGAAATCACGATTAATTCCGTAATCACTTTGAAATCACGATTAATTCCGTAATCACGTTGAAATCATGATTAACTCCGTAATCACGTTGAAATCACGATTAATTCCGTAACCGCGTTGAAATCACGATTAATTCCGTAATCACGTTGAAATCACGATTAATTCCGTAATTACGTAAAAAAAATCGAAATAACAACAAAAATCAGAAAAGGCAATTTCAAATACTATTATACTCTTTTTATTTTGCACCTTACAAAAAAAATGAAATAGAATTTCGGATAAAAAAAAAGAAATTAAAAACTTGAAATTGATGAACTTTTAAAATATCCTCTAATTAAATAAGTACATACCTGAAGTATTAAAAATTAATTACAAACGAATAAAAGCGAAAAAAATGGTAAACAAAAATTTTCAAAATTCCAAAAAATTAGTCTAAAATTCAAATTCGCCTTAATACTGTACATTTATAATTAATCAAGATTATTTATGAGTTGAATAATCATGATTAATTAATTGTATGTATTCGTTGATGATTGTTTAACTTTCATAAATTGTTTGTTTGTTTGTTTATTTATTCTATTTCAATGAGATATTCATAAATATTTCATTTAAGCTTTATTACGTTTAATAAAAAAAAAAAATTCTACAAAAATACTTACAACATGAAAATAAAATGGATGGAAAAAGAAATAATGTGAATAAAAAATAAAATAAAATAAAAATTACAGAAAAAAGAAAATTGAATTCAAAAAAAAAAAAAACTTTCACTTTTTTTTTTTTTGAAAAAATTGAAATTTGGCGTTAAAATTCGTTTCGTTTTTCCTTTTGAAGTAATAATAAAATTTTATTTAAAAAAAAATTGTTAAGCAAAGACACTCAACATTAAATGAATTGATAAAAAAATTAAAAAGAAAATAAATCAATTCATTTTACAATGAATAAAATAAATTGTTAAATCAATAAATGATTCCAAAATATGAAATATACAATTCCAAAATATGAAATATACAAAACTAATTATGAATATACATGCATGTATATAATAGATGCTGCAATGATATTTTTTAAGAAATTTTAAATTTTATTTTAAAAACTTTCAGAAAATGAAATGAAATGGAATATTAATTATTTAAAATACACTTTGAAAAAAAAAATTCCTTTTTTTTAATGAAAAAAAAAAAGCCAAATTGTTGCATCGAATAAGGAATTATAAACAATATAATAAAAAGCATTTGCAAAGAAAAGGAGAGAGAGGGGGAGAGAGGGAGAAAGGGAGAGAGAGAGAGAGAGAGAGAGAAAAACAATTGAAAAGGAGGTAGAAAAAGAAGAAGAAGGAAGAAATTAAGAAATTGTTAAGTTCAGTAAGTTTAACGTTCTTTTGTTTCAGATTTGTTCGTTTTATTCATAGCGTACGTCAAGTACGTGTAGAAACCTGTCCACAAAACGTATGGTACTAGCAATAAACCAGCTTTGTAGTCAATCTGGAAAGAAATATTTTTTAAAAATTTTTAAACAATTTGAAAAAGGGAAAAATTTTTATTGAAAAATTTAAATTTTTTTGAAAAAAAAATTAAGCAAATTTTTTTTTGTAAAAATATATAATTTTTCGTTTTTTTTTTAAAAATAAAAAAAATCGACTTTAATAAAAAAAACTAAAATTAAATAAATAATTTATGGAAATATTAAATAAATTTTATTAAATGGATATAGTATTAAAACTGTAGCTTTAACTCCTAACCTTTTTTTAATTTATTTTTTCAATCCTAACTTTTGATTAATTTAAACATTCTAATATCTGATAATTATACAAATCATAATGTTTAATGATAATTTAATTGATATATTAATTTAAAAATTCAAAAAATATATAATTTAACTGATATACTGAATTAAAAAACAATTATTTTCCTACTCAATTTTTATTTATTTTATAACAAAATATACCTTTAAAAATGCAATCGCTGCTCCAGCTGCAGTCAAATGCATTATAAGCGTGTTACGAAATAACTGAAAGTATGAAAATAAATTTAAATTGAAAATTGAAAATATACTTAAAATTAAATATACAGCATTCAATTAAATACACAACATAAAAAAAAAAAAAAAACATTCAAAAAATGAAGAAAAAAGAGCAACGATCATACTGTATCATAAACAACAAATAAAAAATTACAAGTTTAAAAAAAAATGGTAGAGTTATATTTTTCTAGCAATATATATATATATATCACATAATTTCATATTTATTTACAAATATTAATTGAAATCAGAAATGAAAAATGAAAAGAAATATTTGATAAAACAATTTAATGAATAGTAAAAAAAAAAAAATGTTGAATAAATATTTTAAAAATTAACACTTACACTATGAGAACTCTTCTTTTTCACCAATGGCATTGTAAGAAATGCACAAATCATACTACCACCATATAATGTCAAAGCAAGTTTTGTGTCATTATGTGCCAAACCTTTAAAATTAAAAAAAAAAAAAAAGTAACGAAGAATAAAAAATTCCGAATTTCATTTTATATTTCATATTTCAATTTTATTTTTTCATTTTTTTTTTACTATCCTTTTTTTTCAACATACATATATGAATTTATTTACTTACTTGTTTCTAGGTTGCCCAATTAACAATCTGATTTTGTAATAGAAATAAGAAATCTTTCACTTATTTT
Organism: Brugia pahangi; assembly: GCA_012070555.1. Taxonomy (NCBI): domain Eukaryota; kingdom Metazoa; phylum Nematoda; class Chromadorea; order Rhabditida; family Onchocercidae; genus Brugia; species Brugia pahangi. The sequence goes on along the minus strand of JAAVKF010000008.1, from coordinate 1,472,084 downwards.
TTTTTTTTTAATGCCAAGAAATTTTAACTTTGTTTTTTAATTATATATTGTGTATGTGTAATTGTTGTGATTGAAAGAAATATCGTGATCTATATTTGTTGATCTAATTCTATTTGAAGTCTAGTAGTTCGAAAAAATGTTGCTTTAAAGCCATCAGTAATGAATAATTTATTTTGCAATTATTCATATTAGTATGAAGAAAAAATCATTCAATAAACTTTTTTTTTAGGTAAATTTTTATTTGTGAATGAGTAAAGGAGAGGAAAAAAAAAACAAACAAACCTCCACCATATTTATATGCCATATATGATGCCAAACCAAGAGGCGCAATTGTCACACCATCAATAAATCCGTAAATTGCTGGATTTTCCGGTGCCCAATTTGGTTTATTTATTGCCTATGAAAATATAAAATTGTTAGATACGTTTACTATTTCCATTTTTTTTTTCCTTTTACTTACAAAAAAAAAAATTATTTATTTTATTTATTTTTTATATTAAATAATAGAATTAAGGAGGAAATAATAATGAAGAAAAATAAAAATGTGAAATTAAAATTAGGAAAAATTATTGAAAGAAAAAATTTTTATTTCCTTTTCATATCATTGTCATATGCTTTCTCTCTTTATAAGAATATATGATGTAAGTATTATTTATTTATGGAATAAGCATAATTATTTCATCAATTTTATTTTTCTTTTTTTTTTATTTTCTTTACAATAATATTTTATAATAATAAATGAAAAATAAAAAAAACTTACAAATGACCAACCGGACAAATTTTCTTCCTTCCTAAATGACACATTAGCATATAATGATAATGCACCTGGTACTAATGAAAATAAAATGGCACGTTTCGTATCTTCTGATGTCCAAATTGAATTCATGCTAGTATGTTTTATACCATATCCATAAGTTGGAATACCTGTTGAAAAAAAAACAATTAAATTTTTTTAAACGTAAATGTAAATGAAGTGGAAATGAAATTTGTGCAAAAAAAAAAAAGGAGAAAAAAGAAAACACTTGGAATATTTTTTCAAAAAAAGAATAAAAACGATTGAAATGATTACTGATTCATTCTGTGCAATAATAATTAATCAAATGATTATCATTAAATTTTAAAATTAATAATCATATTGCAATAAAAAATAAATGAAAAAAAAACGCAATTTGAGATTTAAATTAATAATTTTAAATCATAACTTAAATTTTCATACATTTTATAACAAATATCTTATGATAATTAGCTGCTCACCATGTATACTATCGTCATAGCGATACATTAACAATGTTCTGATCATTTGTTATAATCAGATATAAGAATTGAAATAAGCGATATTTAAGCGTTTCGCGTTTTTTCACGCCTAAAATAAAAGTGATTTTTTTTAAAGAGAAAAGGACCGAAAAGTCATCACTGTCGTGTAAAGTTCAGTTGTTACTACTTACTACTACGACAAATGACTAAATGTGACATACACATAATAATAAATAAGAATAATTATGGTGATAATAATGATAACAATAATAATAATAAGAATATTCACTAATTAGCGTAAATTACTCTTTCTACTACTACCACTACTACTAGTAGTAGTAATAATAGTAATAATATTCACTAATTAGGTTTCAACAGTTCACTATTATCATCATTATTGTTGCCAATAGTAAAAAATAATAATAACAATAACAACAATAATAATAATGAATAACAATAATAAATAATAACATTAATAATAATAGTTAATAACAACAATAATCATAATCATAATAAAAAATAATAATTATGGCAATGATAATAATAATAATAATAATAATAATAATAATAATAATAATAATAATAATAATAATAATAATAATAATAATAATAATAATAATAATAATAATAATAATAATAATAATAATAATAATAATAATAATAATAATGATAATAATAACAATAACAATAATAATAATAATAATAATGGTGATAATGATAATAGTAATGGCGATGACACTGATAATAATATGAATAATACCTATGATAATAATAATAATAATAATAATGGTAACAGTAATAAATAAGGGAAACAGTAATTCGACAATGTCAAATGTTTATTATAACGACTAAGAATATGAATACGTGCGTTGTTACTACTACGACAAATGACAAAATGTGACATACACATACACGCATACATCACATACACACACACACATGACAGAAAGCTAGGAAAGAGCTTCTGGATAATTAGTATAGAAGACGATAGATTGTTAAGGCACCAATCGATCAAAGAATTGTGGGCAGAGTATAGAAATCAATGATATTTTGGTAAACATCCCCATATTGTTGGATGGGTTGGGTAAAATGTTTATATATAAACAGACACACATACACATACACACAGACACAGACACACACACACAGATACACGCACACGCACATGAACATACACACATACGCACAGCATATGATTGCTGTTGTTCGTTATAATTACTGAAAATGACTTAAATCATTTTAGAAATTTCGTTAATTTAAATTTTGGTATTTTAAATTTTAAAATGCATACAAATATTCCCATTACACTAATTGCTACATTTTACAGCTTCAGTTTCTCTCGGAAAAATTTAACTTTTTAAGCAGTGCCAAAATTTCACAACTATGCTTTCTTAAAATTCATTTATATATTCTCTAACTTCACTTAGCTATTCTATAACAGCATTTTTCTCAATACATTCTCAATTTTTATCTTTCAATTCTCGGTTTTCATCATTTTCCACAACAACTGACAATTAATTCAATCATTCAACAATAAATGAAACTATTTAAGAGAAAAAAAAAAAGAAAAACATTTGTTATTCATTGATGCGAACAAAAATTTGTAAAGGGATCTATCTACTCCAGTTTGTTGTAAATACATTACTAACTAAAAAAGACCAATATGAAATGATAAGTAAATTCTATTCTATTATCATAACATTGATACGTTATCTTTCCTTTACGTGACCTATCTTACGTTCTTACGTGAATAGTTTTGTCACCATGTTTCTCGATTTGAAGCTAAAATGGACCACTGCAATAGTTGAATTGTTTTAGAGAGAATTCTTATATCTTTTTTTTTTTTTCTGTGATAGTAAAGAGCTTACCATAAAAAGTAAAATCGTAGAGAAATGATCATAATCTTTCATTTTAAAGATATGACCTTTAACATATCTAACAAAGTTATATTCTAAGTAATATAACCTCTGTCAATACCTTTATATTTGGATGATCAATATTTGTTCGAGAACAGTAATATTAGTCTGAATTATTCAAAGAGTCACACATAATGATGACAGATGGTGGCCGATAATTTTAATTCATACAGAAGAGTTGATAATTGTTTCATACTTTTTTCTTTAATGGAATATCTTTGCTGGTCTATTGTCAACCTCTCTCTCTATATATATTAATGTTGAGAACCGAAGAAATGATACTTCCTAAAATAGATAAAATTACTCGATTGATGTAAGCTTAGATGGATAGAGTGATAATTGGCCTATATAACTGATAAAGGATTTAATATCTTCTTTTAAACTGATATTCTGAATTCAAAAAAAATTTTTCGGTTCCTACAAAGCAAAAAGTTATGCAAAGGAAAAAAAAACAAATTCTCGAATAAAGTAATATAGAGTTTAGTTTTCCATTTGCAATCGCTTAAAGATTGAATAGGCTCAAAATCATTGCTACAATATAAATATCTTTTCATCGATGATTGTTGTAATTCGTTGGTGCAAGAATGCCCATTAATTATTGTGGAAAAATTAAAATTTCAATTTTCATATCTGATTTGTCTGTGTTGATTCTCGTCCAATAGATATGATCATCTTGATGAACTTAAAGGGACATTTTAATCACTGTAACATCTATCACAACCCTTTTCTGTTTACGTTATTAAATGTTCTGATAAGATCAACAAAGATCATATGACGTTCTCTGTATTGTTTCTTACAGTTTTTTTTGCACTTCTCTTACTGAGTATATCTTCTCATTATCTCTAAAACCATAATGATTTTCAGATAGAAATTACTTTACAATAATAGTTATTAATCTATTTCAAAGTATTTTTAGCACAGAGAAAAATTTAGAAGAACTGAGATTAAAAGGGAAAAAATAAAAAAATGGTAAGTTTTTAATTTCCAACGAAATGCTTTTTTGTTTTTTGTTTTTATTTAACTAATAATAATTTTTTGATTTTCAAAAATACATACAAATGCTAAACGTACACGTATAAGCACGCGTAAAAGAAATATGTACACGCATATTTACTTGTATGTAAAATACACTTAATAAATTTACTTTGTTTTTTCATTAAATATTGCAGGGAAGATTTCAATGAAATAATTTTTGTGGATTATTTTGAATTTTATTCAAATTTTAATTTTTCTTATCGATAGAACGTGAAAATGAAAATGCTTTAGAAAAAAAAAATCATAATTAAATGAGTGATATGATACATTAATTTATAGATATTGGAATGTTGATGGTCATTTGAATTGTGGACAACAATCACTGAATAATCCATATTACATATTTGGTATATTATCAAACTTTAAATTCAAACGTAATATAATAATAAGTGATAATAACGACAGGTGATAATGATGATAACGACAAAGATATAGAATAATAATAATAACAAGAATTCGGATTCGATTTATTGCTCGCAATTTCTATAAGTAACTTAATATTAATTTCAAAAGAAAAAAATTAATAAATTTTCAATACTTTATGAAACATAGTTTATGTTTAATATTCTAAAAACAACCTGACTCCGAGTCAGAATTCAGTTTAATTATCGATAATCATCGATTTCTTTGCCAGTTCTAAATTAATAGAGGTTTGATTTTTGCTTTCTTACAATACAAAAAACGAAAAATGTTGCAAAAAGCATCAAATCAATTCACTATCAATTATCGGCACATTTCAGAAAGTTTCTGAATTTATGATAAATTCAAATGGAACCTAAAAAATTGAAAAATGTCATTTTTTACGAATATTCCTTGAATGAATCAGCAAGATTTATTGAGTATTAAAGTTCAACAGTGATCTTCTAGGCAATTTTATTTGCATCATTTATTTACTTTAATATAGATTAACACGCATAATATGTGATGTGGAAGTCAAATTGGGATGTTTTAGAGATCAGAAGAGAAAGTAAATGACATTCGCTGTAAAGACGAAAAGGGTTGAACAGTAAGTAACAAAGAAAACAAAACGTTTGCATATATTGTGATGAGTGCGAGAGAATACTATCATAGATATTTTTGTTCTCTCTCAACTTATTGCTAAATAAATCTTAGTATTTTCATATATTATATAACATATCAAAAAAGAAAAAAGAAATTGTCTTTTGTTATTCCCTCCATCATTCTTCCATACAAATATCAGAATTTGAATTTTTCCCTCTGTCAGATTTTTTTTTAAATTTTAGTCCCGAGATGCTAGTGATGAATGAGCGCCAATTCGGTTTTTGCGCAAAAGGCATAATTTGAATGATAGAACTGGGAATTTCATATTGCTCGAATATGATTTTAGGACTGGATCCTGTTCAAATTACAATGAAAATTTGATTTTGCCTAGCTAAATTGATGAATATCAAAATCAACAAGTACTCAACAATAATAATTTTCATACTTGGTCGTGTAAAGATTTTGCTACCAATAAAGTGCGCGAATTGCTGTAAGCACATAAGTCATTCAAAATGTGCTTCCACTTATCATACCAACAAAAACTGCTACAAGGGTAACAGAAGAATCGACCCAACTTTTGATTTTAGAAAAAATTTTGTGTTTGCAGTTAGGATGTGATAAATGTTGAAAAGATTTTAACCTTTTTTTTCCAACAATAAAAACAAAAAGTAATGGCTTTTAGATAAATATCAATGACGACTTATTGTATCTAAGCGTTTATGGAGATAGTACGAATGAATGCAAATTCATTTCAAATAGCTTACGAAAGGTCACAAATTGTGAAGTGAAAACACGCTTTAATGTAAATTCTTCATCGGTTGATTTATTACAATGGATATTTGAAAAGTTTAAAATAATAATGATAAAAACAAATTGCTGTGAGACTCATTTCATTTGGTGACAGAAACGTATGAAGTCAAAAAATAAAAATTTGAACTTGATAGCAGTATATAAACATTGAAAACTAAAGTAAAATCCAGCAGCAAGAACTAATTAGGAATGAGTATTAAAAGCATAAATGTATATTTAACATTCCAGAAAGAAAATATTTGCAAGCTTTGAATCAACATTCGGTTTGCTTACAAATTAAAAACAAATCAAAAATTGATGAAATAAAATTTTCAATGAAAAAGGAAATCATCACACAGTAAATCTGAAATCATCACTGGAGATCACTACATCTATCACTTAATATATGATAGCAATCTCGATCGAATTACAAAACAAGTAATCGAAAAAAATTCCGCAGAAATAAAATTAAAAATCATTGGTGTTTTCAGAATAATAACTAATTAAAGAGATGAAAAGCTATACCTAGTTTAGACAGTAATTCTAAGCAATTTTTTGTAAGCAAATACCATGATTACTTGTTCCTGGTTAATATAACACTTTTTGTTGGTTTCTATAATAGCACAAAAATGTTAGAACGCAGTGAAATAGAATGTGGATGAAGGAATTGTTGAAGAAATATCACTGAATTATCCAAAAATTAGAAGTGATAATTTACTACTAATGTTTATTTGGTTACTATTTTAGGAAATACAATAGAACAGAAATTTGTATCAATTAAAAGAAACATTTCAGAAAAGGAAGATCGCTTCTGTAAAAGAATGATAGTGAACATACATAATATAAGAATGTCAAATTGAGATGTATATTAGAGGTCAGAAACGAGCAAATGAGCAAATGGTATTCGATGCAAAAGACAAAAGGATTAAACAGTCACAGTCAAAAGAATATATCTTCATGAATGCGGGAGAATGCACGGAAATACTGTCATGGATGTTCATTTTCGTCATTTTTTTTTCTTGTCATTTTTTTCTTATATCAGAATTATAACAGAAGAAAGTATGGGATGTTTAATGATTAGCATAATTAGTATTACACTGTGCATGCATTGGAGCTTGGTATTTTTTCATAAAAAGTAAATAATGGTTACGTCACGTATTTTATACTTGCGCGATATTTGGTAAATTTGCTAATTTTATAGAATTATGGCTTCCATGGAAGATATCAAAATAGTTTTTGAGTACTTGAAACGGGAGCCAGAAATGTATCGAATTTTGCAACGATTTGTGAGCGAGACGCTTCAGGTATTTTTAATTTTGTTTTTCTTTCCCCTTCTTTTTTTTTTTCGTTTATTTTATGAATTGATGGCAGCATGAAGTAAGAGCTGCAGAACTTCTAATTGCTTAAATTTAAAACGTGAAATGCTAAAATCAGCCTTTTCAGTTCGAACGCTCGCTCATAGAAGGTATGATGGGAGCAGGACGGAGGTTGGAGGGATTGGTAGCGCAAAATGCCCAGGAAGTAATGGAAGAGGATCCGGTGCCTCAGGAGCCGGAATTTAACGAAGAAGAAGCAGAGCGGATCCCTCTGCCTGAAAGTAGTGAAGAGGCCGAGAATTGGCCATGCGAAGCAGAGTGGACGCCTCTGCCATATAATGAAGAAGAGGAAGAAAATGAACTTGAGGCACCGGTGGCACCAATGGAGACGAGTGGCATCGTAGAACCGGTTGAATCAGTTCGAGAACTCGTCCTGTAAGTTTTGATTTTTGAAGCAACTATATGGTAAAGTAATAGAACAATTATTAACATCATCTTTCAAGTAATTTGCATCAACTTTAAACCTATTTCAGACGAACGAGGACGATTCGCATCCCGGTTCTTGCCACGCAGGAAGAAATGGCTGCGGCAGTACCGGAAGAATTTCATCCCGCTGATTTGGGGGATCTTCCGGAACAACTCCGAATGGAGTTGCAAGTGCCGCAGGCGGAACCATACATGGTGACGCAAGAAGAAGGAAATAAAATCGGTAATGATTTATTATTTTAATAATATATACCGAGAATGACTATATACCTGTCATTTATGAATGAATATAATCATATTTTGATCGCTTCCTAGTATAATCATGCTTGAGAATGAAATCACTTTATCCTTCATAATATTTATAAAACACCAAAATAGTTACAAAAAAATTTCCATATCGATGTTTTAACAATAATTTATGCAACGATATTTTTTTTAAATCATTTCTATTTTCAGTGTGTGGTTTTTGCGGTAGGCAGTTCGACACACTAAAGGGGTGGCGCATCCACGCTTCTAGGATGCATAAGCAAGAAGGTAAAAATTTCGAAGTGAAATTTTCATTTTAGTTTTTAAAAATGTATCTGGATTTGATTCATCTAGGAAGCAACAAATTATTTTATATGCATATTCTAGGTTTTTGTGCTCGTTGTGGGCACAACCTCTTGCTGCCACCTGGATTTACGGCGGCACAGAGAACGGCAGCGGTGGAGCTTCATGCCCTCGATTGGTGCCCGAGGGCTTGTGCGGCCGTAATTGGCGAAAGACAGGTGAAGCGCCGCAGATTGGATCTTGTGGGAAGAGAAGAGGATCATTTGTTCATTCCAGGTAATAAATTAGTAATATTGCAGAAGTGAGATTTAAGAGAAAAAGATCCAAATGTCATAAAAACAAAATACTCCTAAGGTAAATACTTTATCTAATCATTAATCAGTAACTTTTTTTTCAGGCCAATAATAACAACAGGCCTTTCCCACGCGGCCAACCTGTCGCTGCCTGCCCCATCTCTCCAGTCTCTTCCACGAAATACAGCAAGCTGGGTTAGTGGAATTGAATTAATAAAAAAATAAATAAAAAGCAAAAAAAATTAAAAAACAAAAAAAATAAAAAAAATAAAAAAATCAAAAAAAAATTAAAAAATAAAAAAAATAAATAAAAATCAAAAAAAATCAAAAAGAATCAAAAAAAAATAAAAAAACAAAAATAAAAAAAATAAAAAAGGAAAAAAGAATAAAAATAAAAAAATCGAAAACAAATAAAAGACTAAAAAAATAATAAAAAAGAAAAAAAATTAAAAAAAAAATTTTGCTGTTTGAAATAATTTTGACGTGAAAACAACTGAATTCAAAATATGGAGGATATTGGGATTTTGTAATCATTTTACATTTTTGTGCACCGTTTATAGTTTGTAGTGGCGTAATCAAAAAGCAGATTTTTTTACCACCATAAAATTGAATATTGTTAACTTAACTTTTCGAATTCAGTTGTTTTTCTTTTTTTTTTTTTTGTTTATTTTTTTACTAGCTGTCTTCTTAAATTTTATTAAATGTTTATTGTTGCAATTTATTTGTTTTTTATTCAAGTAATTTGTGTTTAATTTAGTGTTTCTAATGGTTTTGTAATTTTTACTAATAACTTTCATTTTTTTTGTTCCTTAATTTTCTCACAACTATTGTTTGTATTAACATTTTGTATTATTTTATTCGTTATTTTTTACTGAAAAATTTTTTTGCTTTTTAAATGTTCCTTAACTTATATGCTATATTTATCGGGTACCAGCTTCGAATATATTTAATTTTGTGTTTTTAACAATAGATTTTTTAGTTTTATTGAGTTACATTTACTTATTTACCGTTATGTTTCTTTTTTTAACCATTAGATAGTTACAGACGCAAATTTCCATATTTAAACATATTGTTTAAGGCACTGAGTAGTTTTTAAAACTTACGCTCAGATTTTTGATTTAATGTTATCTAGTTTGGTGAGTTAAGAAATTTATATTATTGATCAGTTTAATAATGCATTAATTTTTATTTTAACATTTTTTTGAGCTGATCACGAGTTGGTACCCAGTTTTGTAATTGTCTTTGTAGTGGGGAAGATTGAAAAAAGGTACCGAATTATATTTGCTAATAATTTATGAGTAAAATTTGTAGCTCATAAGATTTTGAGAGAGAATTTTCTGTAACCTAGAATAGATTTCCAAAGATTTTTTTTTCCAAATCTATGATCATTTTTTTCAATTTTTGGAACATTTTTTTGAATCACTAGAACATTGGGACTTTAAAAAATTTTTGAAACTTCTCGAATTTTCCAATTTTCATTTTTTTTCATTCATTAATCCTTTTTTTTTAATTATTTATTTTTTTTTAATTTTTTGTTGTCCCATAAACTTCATTTTTTTCTTTGATTTTTTTTTTGTTCGACTTTTCGTTTAGTTTTTAGTTTACAATTTTTTGATTTCATTTTTTAGTTCTTTTTTATTAATTACATGCTTTTTTTATTATTCTTACTTATTGTTAAAAATTATTTGCAGTTTTCAAATTTTTCCTTTTTGTTTGCTTTTAAACTACTGCATGCTCTTTGCTAATTGTTTAAGGATATCTTTTTTATAACCTTACCGATGGCATGCTTTTTCTTGTTAACAATTTCATTATTTTTGTTGTTTGTAACTTTAATAATTGCATGCTTTTTTTTTATTAACTCCACCTATTGTTATTGTTTATTAATTTAATTTGATCGTGCATGCTTTTAATTAGTCATTTAGTTTGTAACTTTAATAATTGCATGCTTTTTTTTATTAACTCCATTTATTATTATTGTATATTAATTTAATCTAATTATCGTTTTCGAAACACTTTTGATTAACTTTTTTTTGCATGTATTTTTGATTAATTCCAACTTACCGCATAGTTTTTTTTTCGTTGACATCACTTACTTTTGCATTTGTTACATTTGTTGCTTTTAACTTATTGCATGCCTTTTGGATTCTTTTATGCATGTTGTTTTTGTAATTTCATTACTTGCATGCTTTTTTTTTATTAATCCCACTCATATTTACGATTAGTTCTAGTTTAGGAATCTCTTTTTGTTAATATTGTTTTTCATTCACCTTTGGTTACTTTTAATTTATTGCATGTTTTTTATTAATTGTTAACCTTACTAATTGCATGCTTTTTTTGTTAATTTTTTTTTAAATTTTTGTGTTAACCTATTATTATTGTATATACGTCCGAAATAACTCCAGTTTTGCATGCCTTTTGGACTAATTCTAACTTACAGCATGTTTTTGTAAACTTTGCCCACCCAGTTGCTGTTCACTCATGCGTTTTTTGTAATGTATTAAATGCAGATGCATGCACTGTTTTGGATTTTACTAGTTGCATGTTTTTCCGTTATCATTACTCGCATGGTTTTTGCTGACCTCACTTGCTATTGCATGCTTTTTCGTTGTCAGTACTTGCATGCCTTTTTTGATTCATTCATACATGTTATTTTTGTAATTTCACTAATTGCATGCTTTTTTGTTTAGCTCATTTGTTTTGTACTTTGTAATATTTTGGATTATTTATCGTTTTCAAATCTTTTGTTGCAATGTTTTTACATGCACTTTTATTACTTCCAACTTACTCAATGCATGTTTTTTGTAGTTTACTACTTGCATGCTTTTTTTGTTACTCTGATTTGTATTTACGATTAGTTCTAGTTTTCGGATCTCTTTTTGTTAGCATTTTTTCACTCACTTTTGATTACTTTTAATTTACTGCATGTTCTTTATTAATTGTTGATTTTACTAATTGCATGCCTTTTTTGATTCTTTGATCCATGTTTTTTGTAGTCCACTACTTGCACACTTTTTTTTGTTGACTTCACTTGCTATTGGTTGCTCTTTTTTGCTAGCACTGTTTTTGCATTTATTACATCTCTTGCTTCTAACTTATTGCATGCTTTTTTTTTATTTATGCATGCTTTTTGTTTATTTTATTTATTGCATGTTTTTTACTACTGCATCTTTATTCAACTTATCATTTCTGACATGTATTTAATTCACAATAAAATTTTTCATATTTTTGCATATTTCATACCTTTTTATTTTTTATTAAATAATCGTGTTTTATTAAACAATGTTATTAATTTTTTGTATCACTTTGCTAATTTGTTTTCTGCATGCAATTTAATTTTAGTTCTACTCAGTACATTTTGATGCCATTCAATTTGCAGGTCAAAGTTTTTAAACAAATTCTATCAAATGCTTAGAAGGTAAGCTTTTTTGACCATATTTCCAATCATATAAAAAACCAAAAAAAGCTCTGTTGATGAATTCTTCTTTTAAATCTTTGAATTTAAGGTCGTTTTTGCTGCAAGTGTAACTGAGATCTCGGTGAATAGTCGTGAGTTGTGGTGTCATCGATCGTAAATTCAGTGAACAGAATTCTTCTGACGCTTGGAATGGTGTCGAGCATTTCAAGGTTTGTCGACTTTTAGATTTTCCAACTTTTAGTGTTTCATTTTTTACGAAAAATTGGTTCTCTTTTATATGCTTCGAAATTATTTGTGATGGAAAACAATATTTTGGGTTCTACTCATCATTTTGGAAGAACTGGTCAAGCTGTCTCATTTCTGTTCAGCTTGAATAATTAAGTTAAAACAATTAATTATATCTTTTTGTAGCTTTAAATTATCGCGATAAAATGACTGAATTGGAAAGAGGTGATTATAGTACTCGAAAAGTATGTAACTGATTAAAAAAATTGTAAGTAGTTGATGACTTCCCAGCTTATTTCAGAATGTTTATTCCCAAAAAGTAAAGCCAGCAGTTTGTACTTTGTTTTAATAAGCTAGCACTTTATTTTAAGTGTATGTTACTTACAAGTATATGCGTATGCATATTTCTTTTACGCGTATTTATGCATATACGTTTAGCATTTGTATATATTTCTGATCTGCAAAAATTAGTTAAATAAAAACAAAAGACAAAAACGCATTTCGTTGGAAACTAAAAATTTGCCATTTTTTTTTCCCCCTTTTAATTTCAGTTCTTTTAAAATTTTCACTGTGTTTGGAGATTACGTATTGTCCATCAATTGCAGCGATCGATTCTTTACAATTTCAAACATTTATACTTCAATTTGTTGTTTCTTTAAGCAATTTGTAATGCAAAGATTGGTCTTTGCGTTTTTTTCTTTTTTTTTATTTTTAACAAAATATTTTGTTTTTAATCTGTTTAATTCACTTATGGCTAATATTGTTTAAAATTTAAATTTATCAATGATGAACTTATTTGGAAACAATGGACATTTTATTTTTTGAATGCCATAGATAAAATACAAAAGATAGGAAGTAAAAAAAAAATGATTGAAAGAACTAATTCATTCTATGTGACAGTTTCAGTTATGTCGGAAGATCCATATTACTTTTTTTTTTGGTGCACTAATAAATTTCAAATTGAAAATTATGATTTTAATCTCATTTAATGTTCATAACTTTTGCATCTATTCAATAGAGTTAAATAACTGTTTTTTCTTTCGATTCATTAATTCTTGCTATTAACTAATATTTCTCAAACTGAAACTTTGTTACATTGTTTTTTAAAGAATAAATAAGATTTCTGGTGGTATTAGTTAAAATAAATTTTTTAAAATATTAAGAACAAAATTTTCTTTTCGAACTTTTTTTTGAATTTTTACTGGTCTCATCTCCAGCAAAAATTAATTGTGATGTATAATATAATGTAATCATAGCTATTGGTGGATAATTTGAAATGAATTTTGACAAATTCGAATATTTTAACAAGTGTTAGACACATGATATAAAACAATAAAAAATTTTTACAATGATTTAAAATTAGTCATTTTTTAAATCAAAGAGAACCAAAAATAATTAATTGTTCTTTCTTTCTTAATAAAGAAAAATTGTTATCAGTTAAAAATTAAAAACAATCAATTCTTCAGCTGTATGCAATAAATTATTGAAAAGTGTGTGGTAAAATCAAAATTAACTATTTTACAGTTTATTAATCAAAGGAAAAATCTTCATCGGCAATTCCGTTTTTTTTTTTTTTTGTAAATATTGTATTTTTTTTTCTAAACTTGTGGAAAAGAAGAAGAAATGAAAATCCGATTGTCAGACCTTTGTGATTTATTAGCATATGATATACATGCGTATCCTAAACTAATAATTTTCTTTCAACGAAATATTTGGCTAAATTTTTGTATTACAAAAATTCTTGGCCAATTTTCTAGCAAGGAATTGTAGGCCTAAAATATTTCAATCTTTGTTTTATTTTTTTTAGTTTTTTAGCTTGCTCTATGCTGTCCAGGTTGGATTATTTTTATTTTTCAATTTCTCCCTTCTAAATTTCTGATTTTTGAATTTAATTATCAGTCTAGATTTTTCTTCTTTTTTTTTTTATTTTTTACGGACGAATAGTTTTCTTCCTTTTAATTTTCACTTTTTTCCGCTAATTTTTCTTTTTTTTTTCCTGATTTTCTTAATTTTTCTTGATTTGATGTTGGAACTAATTTTTAACAGTCCAATTTAATCATTTACTGCAATTTAAGTATAAGCATTATTTCATGGTGCCAAAGCATCAATTTCTTGAAATGCAGGAAAAATCAAAATTACAAACGATTAATTCACTGTAAACAGGTTAGTATCATTAAAAAAATATGTTTCTCGTACAAAAGGCTAGCATTTATCAACTGTAATTTAAATTATAATTATGGAAAATAAATAAAATTAGAGAAGAAAAGAATTTCTCGAAAATATCTGAATTATGCTAAATTCAAACGCAACTATTACTATTCAAAATATACATAACAGCAAAAAAGGATAGAACTATTTTACCCCACGGAATTTTTTTTTTTTTTTTAATGAAGACTCATTGCTATTAGAAAAGTTCACATAAAAATTTCAAAATATTTGAAATATATTTAAAAAAAAAAAAAAAACGTGACAGTTCTCAAAAAGCTATAGCACTTCTCTTTTTTTTGGAAGATAAATTTGATTTTAGTGAGATAGATTACATGTTATTTCTAATTCCATCTTAAATCATTTCAAAAAAAAAAGTTCCTCTTTCATATCTTCTAGTTTAATGTTCAAATTTTTTGACGATGAAATCTTGAAATTTGAAAATGCAGCATGATTGATTTTCCAAAAAAGAAAGCTTCGAGACATTCATTTGCTTTTTTTTGTTCGCTTTTATTCTTTTTGAGAGAAATAAAAATTTGAAACTCGTTTGCGGCGAAGTAATTTCAATTAATTAATAACTCTGATCATAGATGACGGATTTTTTTTTTAATTTATCAGCGATATTAATAAATTAATCAAAACTTGAATTTTGCACATTTTCTTCAGTTTGCATTAAAATTTTAATTTTTCAATCCAACTATCACAAACTTTTTTGAAGTATATTCTAGCACTTATAATTTCCATAATTATTTTCTAACAGTTTTAATTATATCCTTAAATTCTAATTATCAGCACCATTGACTCTTCCAGTAAATTACTGCATGATATTCAATGAAAATGAAAATTTTAATATTCAAATTTCTATGCTTTGTTCTCGGCGCTGCACATTTTTTCGTTTTTAAAAATATAAAAGAAAAAAAAAAGAGAAAAATAATGCATTTTCTATAGATGATAGAAATGAACTGAAAGGAATTTAAAACATTTTTTAATATCATCTTTTCATGAAAGATTAATAATTTTGATATAAATATTTATTCTGAAAAAAAATTCCTAAACTTTATAAATTAAAATTATAATATAAAATTAATCATTTATTTCTCTTTGAACGATATGGGAAAATGGAAGTAAAGGAGGTGAAAAAAAAAGGGATGATGGAAAGAGAGAGAGACAGAGAAAGAGAAGACGAAGAGATATTATATTATCTTTTTCAATTTAAATCAACAATTCCTTTTTTAAATAAACACATTTAGCAAAAATTATGACATAAAAAAATTTGTACGAAACAAACAAATAATTTTGTGTAATCTAAAAAATTTTAATCTAATGAGGTAGATAGACTTTGGAATAATTCAAATGAAAGAAGATAAAAATCGTAAAAATTTACAATTTGTAATAGATTTATAGAAGATGGAGGAAAATTTATAATTCTAATTTATAATAAATTATTGTTGAGGAAAAAAGAAGAGAAAAAATACTGAAATAAAAAATATTATACTTAAAAAAAAATAGCATTTTTTCTCTTTCACATGAAAAATAATAATTAAAATTTACTATTGAAATAATTGAAACATTAATATGTAAAATATTTCGATTAATTATTTTCAAATTAATTAGCTCATGAAATGTTGACTGATATTTTAAGAATATTCTTTCATAAATTTATTATGAAATTTATTGAATCGTTCCAACATATCATGCAATACATCTCCTTGCGGTAGTATTGTTGTCCTGAAATTGATATTAAAATTAAAAAACAGAAATTAAATTAGTTGAGACAGAAATCTCAAAACAAAAAAAAAAAATAATTTTTTGTAGTTAAAACTAAAAATTAAATAATCTGAAATATACATATGTTAATCAAACGAACAATTAATTTCATATATACGATTGTAAAACATAATCAGATCGATGAGTGAAAACAATTGAAATAAAATTTTGGTATTAATATATTACAAAATTACAATTAAGAGATTTAAAAAATAATTAAATAACTAGGGCAAATAACTCCATTCAAATATTAAAATTAAAAAATAATAATTAAATTGATTGGAATATAATGAATTGGAAATATCTGATCAATATTTAAAAATGTAACCTTTGAACTCTTTATTAAATATTGCATTAAATTATATTATTATATTAGCTATGAAATTTCTTTTTAAGTAAAAAATAAAATAAATGTTAATATTGTGAAGGAAGAAAAAAAAAACAAAAAATAAATGAACCGAAAATGATATGTTCCAGGTTTTTGTCCAAAACCACTTCCAGGTACCACACAAATACCACTATTTTCAAGTAATTCCATCGCATAGAAGAAATCGGCTTCCTGATTTAATGACTGCAAAATATCAAAGTACTAAATTAGTAAAATAACAAAGTAGTAAATTAGTAAGTAGATTTAAATCAAAATTTATGTATTACTTTGAAAGAAATAATTTTTTAGTGACTTTTTTTAGATATGCAAATTAGTAAATTAAACTAAGTAAATTTAAATCAAAATTTATCCATTACTTTGAAAAAATAATATTTTAGTATTTTTTTTTTTTAGATATGATAATTTAGAAAACAAATTATTAATTTTTAGCTATAAAGAGAAAAGGAAAAAAAAAATTTTTTTTCTAGTTTTGCTAATTTACTAATAATTGCATTCATTCGTTCAATTCAATGCAATATTTCATTTTATTTTATGGGAATTAAAAATTATAATAAATAAATTTCATTCAATTGGTGATAGTGTGATAGAAAAGTAATGATAAGAAAAAAACAAAAACAAAATTATCCCGAAAAACTTTAAAAAGTTGAAATTAAAATTTTTTTTAGAGCAAAATATTAATTCTTCATTGCTAACCTTAGCTTTATCAATTGCCTTTTGAGGCATTTCAATACGTGGAAATGCATACATTGACCCTTGAACTGGATTACATTCAATACCATCAATTGAATTATACGCTTCATACACTGCTCTTGCACGATCTTTTAATGAATCTAATATTGCTGTCTTCTCCTATAAAATTTCTTTTAAATATTTAAATTAAAAACAAAACAAAAAAAAATTATTATTGAAAATTTTAACCTAAATAATTTTGAAACGAAAAAAAAAAGAAAAAAAAAATTTTTATCAATTGATTAAAATTAAAGAGAACTAAAAGTAAATTCAAAATCTATGTATTTAAAAAAAAAAAAAAAAGGTAATTCATTAATGCTACCAATATTACATCCTTTTTTTTTTCCCTTTTTTTTAATTTAATTAAAAATTTTTACCTCTAACCATTGATCATATGATGGTTCACCTGGTTGTGGTGGTTTTACTACACAATCCATTGCACACTGAAAATTGAAAAAAAAGAAAAAAACAAATTAAAAAGGAAAAAAAAAAGAAGTTTAATAAAATTTAAAATTATACAAAATTATGAAGAATAAAATGGTTTATAATTTCATTATATAATAATATTATACTTGTCCAAGTACAGTTGAACAAAGTTTTGCTGAAGTCATTTTTTGTAAATGATTGAAAACTTCCGGATCAACGTTTACCACCTCAACGTAACCACCACGTATACCACATTCACCCATATAACCTTTGGAACATGAATGAAATGAACACAATTCAATCCTAAAAAAAAAAAAAAAAACAACAACAACAAAAAAAAAAAACAAACAATGAGAAAGAAAAAAGTTCAAATCGATTTTTTTTTTTAATTATTATTACAGGTTATTTAATTTAATACCTTAAACTATTAAATTTATAAATAATCTTACTGCGAATATGGTTCACCCATTGATTTCATTACTGATTTGAAACTATGAAATTTGAGATCCGTTTCATAAATATTATCTTGATATACCTGAAGAAGATATATAAACAGAAAATGATTAATTTAAAAAATTCAAACTTTAACAATCATGCGTTTTCTCCTAAGAGAAAAAGAAGAAAGAAACTATTTTATAAAAAAATTTAGGAAACTGAGAAAGTACAAAAGAAATATGTTAGTTAATTTAAAAATAGAATAAATAATGACTAAAAAAAGACAAAAAAAAAAACGAAATATTTTAATTTTCAATTTAAACATCAACTTGCTTCAATAATTTTTGATTAGTATGCGATTTTTTTTCCGTATATTTTATAACTAATAAGTTTAATCACTCATGAAAAAAAGAAAGAAAGAAATACTAGAATGTGCTCACTTCATCAGCTAATAGGAATAATTTATTCTTGTAAGCAAATTTGATAATTTCTTCCACATTATCTCTGGATAAAACTTGACCTGAAATTTAATTTCAACAAAAAATTTCAATCAAAAAGTGTTGGTATTTTCCTTTCCTAAACTAGAAATCTTTTCAAAATTTTTATTTAAAAAAATATCAAGTTAAAATGAAAAAAGTATTATATTTTGAGAAAACTCTTGAAAAAAAATGTTCATCATCTATTTGTTTACTTAATTTCATTATTTTATCGTTTTGTTTTGATTTATACAAATTTAAACTTTTCATTTAATTTATTCTTATAAGCAAATTTGATAATTTCCTTCTTTTTTTTTTAATAAAATAATGAAAATCTTTTTTTTTTTAAATATGAAGAATATAAATTTTTAATTATTTGTTTGCTTCTTCTTGATTTAACTGTGAATTATTAATTTACACATTCTTTTTTTCATATCTCTTCTTCCATATTAACAAAAGAAAAAAAATTTTTTTGAATTTACTAAGCAATCAATGAAAATTAGAAGTTTATTTTTAAAGATGAAAACAAACAATAAATTATGCATACCTGTTGGATTACCTGGATTAATAACACAAAGCACCCGAGTGTTAAATTCATTCAATGATTTCTTATAGGCATGCTCAAGTTCATCAATATTCAATGCCCAATTATTACTTTCATCCAAATAATAGCCTACCTTAGCATATTATATTTAAGATAAATCATTTCAATATAAATATTTAATAAATTAAAAAAGAAAAAAAAATTTTTTTCAATAATATTTAACTAAAATAATATTACTAAAATAAAATTAAAATAATATAATTTATGCAAATATTGATTACCTAATTATTTCATTCATTTATAATTTAAAATTTCTCACAAAACTAAACTAACCATTCCAAGACCAAATTCAACAATTGTTGCAGAATAGAGAGGATATTGTGGAATTGGTATCATTACAGCATTTTTTTTATTTCTACCATCTTTATCAATAAATAATTTTAAAATATTCTGAAATAAAATTTTAATAGTGGAAAAACAAAAAAGAAAAAGAAAAATTGGAAAGAAATAAAAAAAAGAAAATTAAATAAAAATTTAATTTTTAATTATTGCAATTATATGATTGAGGTACTAATTCATTCAAATAGCACAGTAAAAAATATGCAAAAATTATTAAAAAAAAAAAAAAAAATGAGGTAATTAAAAGTGATAAATATTATTTTGATTTAGTTTAAAAGGAAGAAATTTGTGTTTTTTTTTCCTAAATTTATAAATTTTTAATAAAAAAAAATGATCGTTTTTTTTTTTCCTTTTTATTTGCGAACATTTTAATAAATTTATTTTTACTTTTATTTTTCCAACATAGTAAAATGGATTAATTATCAGAAATTACATATATATTTTTATCTGAGAAATGAAATTTTTATAATATTACTGCTTTTTCTTTTTTTTTTTTTAATTTTATAAAAATTGAAATTCATACATACACGTATACTCTCTGAAGCACCAGCAGATAAAAGTATATGTTGAGGATCAGATGGAATACCATCATCTCGACGAGCAATATATTCTGCTACATGTTTTCTAATAATTTCAATACCACTACTATGGCTAAATATTTTTGAAAAATTAATTTAAAAATTTTCCAATAATTTCAAATTAGAAAATTTAAAAAAAAAAAAGATGCACATTAAAAATTATGAA
This sequence comes from Brugia pahangi, assembly GCA_012070555.1. Lineage (NCBI taxonomy): Eukaryota > Metazoa > Nematoda > Chromadorea > Rhabditida > Onchocercidae > Brugia > Brugia pahangi. Next base: position 1,451,691 of record JAAVKF010000008.1, on the reverse strand, counting down.
AAATGGAAATAAAAATAATATTAAATAAAATTATAAATACAATACACAATAAAAAGAATACATAATAAAAATTATAAATGAACAAAAAAAGGATTAAATAAAGAATTTAACTTTTAGCTATTACAATAATTCGATTAAGAAATACTTAAGAAATTAAGAAATACTTATTTAAATAGCATAATGAAAAAAAAAAAAAAAATTAATCACATTTCAATGTTTATTCGAACATTCTAAATGATAATTAATAATTTGTTTAACAATATTACACAAATTCTTTATTTTTTATCTATTACTAAAACATATTTTTGATCATTTTAAATTGATCATTTAAATTTTAATATCTCATTAAAGCAAATAATTTGATTATTTTAAATAATAATAATATAATTTGTGAAATATTTTTGATGCATTAAATTTGCATTGATCTCATAAATATAATTAAACAACTTTTTTAATTTAAAAGAATTTAACAAAAAATTTAAATTTAAAATTAAATTTACCTGTACGAGCCAACACTATGTCCACCACAACCACTGAGTAATAATTCTGCTCGTTGCCTAACATCTGATGGATATTTTACGGAATTTATTAATGATGGATCACTTACACATGCCAAAACCTATATTTTAATTATTATTTAAAATGTTTAATATCAAAGTTTTTTTTTTTTTTTCTTGAAACATTTAAATAATAAATGCTATATTTACTTTTATTTATTCAGTCATTTTTTTTTTCAAAATTATCAAAAATTACCTATCAATAAATAAAATTTTTATACCTGTCGAATAAAACTAATTGGTTTTTGACCCATTGCATGAGCATCACCAATATTTGCTTTGATAACATTATTAAATGATTTCTTTATTCCCTAAAATTAAATAATAATTTTGTTATTTTATATTGTATATAAAATAATTTGTTAAAAAATTTCATTGAAATAAATGGAAATTTTCGTTTTTTTTTTTAAAAATTAAAATTTCTTCTAACAAAATCATTTGCTCATTATTTTACATTGAAAAAGAAAAAAAAGCTAGGAAATGCCATCGAAATAACAATATAATTACTGGAAATAAATTGATTAGAAAAAAAAAAGAAAAGAAAAGAATGTAATGTCATTAATTTTAATGAAAAATAAGATTTAGAACTATGCTATGTAATTTGAAACATGTTAAATTGAATGAAAAAAAAAATAAATTTTCATTTCTTTATTTTATATTAAATAAATAATTTTTCTATTCAAATAGTATTCAATTTCTCGATCTATTTAAGAAAGATAATGTAATTATTAAAAGATATTATCGAACTTATTAAAAGATTAAATCATTAAAAAAATGAAATTACTAAAAAATTACAAAAAAAAATTATTAAAAGATACATTTAATTCAAATTTGTTTAATATAAATTAATGAATGCAAAGAAATGAGTTATTTTTTTAAAATTAAATCAATCAATAAATGAATGCAAAAGAAAAAAAACATTAAAATATGAAAAAATAAAAGAGAAATTCTCAAACTAAAAGAAAGTTAAGATGATTTATTTGAATGTAAACATCTTCTATTATAAACTTTACAAATATTTATTAACAATGAAGTAAAACTAAAATTAAACTTTTAATTTAATTTGTGCGTTTACTTTTTTATTACTTAAAAAATGACATACACACACAAATACAAATGAAAAAAAAATTAATTTAATTAAATTTGTTTTTTCTACCGATTAATTTTAAAAGTTAATTTTAAATTAGCATTTAATTTATTTAAAAATTTTACCTTATTCAATTCTTTTTCAATAGCCAAAGCACGAATAACCAATGGACCACGTACAGCATATTCCATCGCAATAACATTTGGATTTAAATTTTGCAATGTAAGAATATGATTTGATGATGTCATTCGATGAATTTGTTGATGATAATGATGACGATGACAATATTGTTGTAAGGGAAATGTTACAGATTGTAATAATAATGATGATAATGATGGTGATAATAGTAATGATGATGATGATGATGATGTAATAATACAATTTGTTACATCAAATATTTTTCGAGTAAAAATAGTACTCATTCTGAAATATATTAATTTAAAAAAAAAAAATTTTATACTTTCATATACATATATAATTTTGATCGCATATTTATTTATTTATATTTAAATATTAGAAAGAATTAATATAATAAAAATAAATTTATTAATAAAAGAAAAAAATTAATATTTAAAAGTAATTTTATAATTAATAAATAATAGTAAATAATATATATTTAAACATTTTAATAAAAGATTAATATAAATATAAATTTAATTCCTAGTTTTCCTGTTTTTTTTTTCTGTTGATAATTTACTATCTATTATTAACATATTTATATTATTTACAAAATTTACATTTATTTTGTTTTAACAAACAATAAACAAATAATTTAACAAAATTACTCCAACAATAATTTCTATGCTACGTTCAATTACTCCAACAATAATTTCTATGCTACATTCAATTACTCCAACAATAATTTCTATGCTACGTTCAATTGTTTAACAATCAACAATAAATAATGTTACTAGTGAAATGAAAATTTTAAACAAAAAAATTTCTTTTTAGTATATAAATATTTACATATATATGTTTAAAGTTACAAATAATACAAATAAAAATTGTGTAACAAAAGTGTAAATTTAACAAAAGTTTTTGACAAGAAAAAAACACAAACAAATGCACAAAGAAAGGTAATCAATCAATTTTTAGGATTAAAAATCGACTGATAAATTTGTTTAAATTTAAATTATTGACAATCATTTTTTTCAGCAATATTATTATACATTTTACTGAACCGAAAAAAGTAGTGAAAAAAAGAAAGAAGCATAACCGGATTTATATTCATGAAAAAAAAAGAAAAGCATAGCCGGATTTATATCCATGAAAAAAAAGAAAAGCATAACCGGATTTATATCCATGAAAAAAAAAGAAAGAAGCATAGCCGGATTTATATCCATGAAAAAAAAAGAAAGAAGCATAACCGGATTTATATCCATAAAAAAAAAGAAAAGCATAACCGGATTTATATCCATGAAAAAAAAGAAAAGCATAACCGGATTTATATCCATAAAAAAAAAGAAAAGCATAACCGGATTTATATCCATGAAAAAAAGAAAGAAGCATAGCCGGATTTATATCCATGAAAAAAAAGAAAAGCATAACCGGATTTATATCCATGAAAAAAAAAAAGCATAACCGGATTTATATCCATAAAAAAAAAGAAAAGCATAACCGGATTTATATCCATGAAAAAAAAAGAAAGAAGCATAGCCGGATTTATATCCATGAAAAAAAAAGAAAAGCATAACCGGATTTATATCCATGAAAAAAAAAGAAAGAAGCATAGCCGGATTTATATCCATGAAAAAAAAAAAAGAAAGCATAACCGGATTTATATCCATGAAAAAAAAAAAGCATAACCGGATTTATATCCATGAAAAAAAAAAAGCATAACCGGATTTATATCCATGAAAAAAAAAAGCATAACCGGATTTATATCCATGAAAAAAAAAAAGAAGCAAGCATATTTATATCCATGAAAAAAAGAAAAGCATAACCGGATTTATATCCATGAAAAAAAAAAGCATAACCGGATTTATATCCACGAAAAAAAAAAAGCATAACCGGATTTATATCCATGAAAAAAAAAGCATAACCGGATTTATATCCATGAAAAAAAAAAGAAAAGCATAACCGGATTTATATCCGTGAAAAAAAAAAAACGGAATAACTAATTTGCCAAATTAAAATTATTAATAGTAATTTAAGAAATGCTATATTTTACATTTTCATTAGCATATCAAAAATTTAAAAAAAGTAAAAAAAAAAGAAGCTAAGAGAGAAAAGTAAAGATAGAGAGAGAGAGAGAAATGTTGCCATTTATCGATCGGTGACAACCAACCTACACGAAATGATTCTAATCACATAAACTCTGCAATTGCCTATGTGTATATCCATCTGCTTGCTGTACAGCTGTGACAATATGCATTATTTATTTGCACAGTAATTCATTTACTCCAACAATAATACATCTCTCTCTGTGTCTTTATATATGTATGTACATGTTTATTATATGCGTAAAATAGCTATAACAATAGGGATAATTTACATTGATTGATTTATTCCAACACAGGAGATATATAACTACATGTTTATTGTTTGCATAAAGTAGCTCTAACAATAAGGATAATTTGTACTGATTAATTTATTCCAACAGAGAAGATATCTGTGTGCTTATGTATGTTTATATGTCTGTGTAACTGTGCATGTATTTATTGTACACGAAAAACAATAAGAATTATCTGCACTAGTTGACTTGTTCTAGTAATAATGTTTTTATGTATGTGTATGTCTATGCACGTGTGTATGTGGTGTATGTGTTTATTGTATGCGTATAATAACTGGTAATTCAATAAAGATCGTCTACTATAAGTTAGGTAAACAAGGAATATTTGTGTGTGCTTATTGTATATGTAAAACAACTACAACAATAAGGAAAATATGTACTATATCATAATTAAATTATGAAAACTCCTTAGAATAATAATTAAAAAAAAACGCTAATTGTTTTCTTTTTTTTTTGTTTCTGAAAGAGAAAAGAAAAGAAACTTTTGATAAGAAATTGATTAAAAGCTTTCCCTAAATAAATGTAATATATAAACTAGAATGTATGAAATTTAACTTAAAAAGAAAGGACCAATCATATTCGAATGGAAAAATATTTTTCACTTCTTTATTCTATGAGAAAAAGAAATAAAGAAGAAATTGAATCGAAAAACAAAAAGAAAGATGATGAGAGGAAAGGAGAGAAAGGTAACATCAGAAATTGAAAAACAGAAAAGGAAAGAATATATTGGAAATCGAGAATAGGAAAAAGAACATCATATTGGAAATCGAGAACGGGAAAAGGAACATCATATTGGAAATCGAGAACGGGAAAAGGAACATCATATTGGAAATCGAGAACGGGAAAAGGAACATCATATTGGAAATCGAGAACGGGAAAAGGAACATCATATTGGAAATCGAGAACGGGAAAAGGAACATCATATTGGAAATCGAGAACGGGAAAAGGAACATCATATTGGAAATCGAGAACGGGAAAAGGAACATCATATTGGAAATCGAGAACGGGAAAAGGAACATCATATTGGAAATCGAGAACGGGAAAAGGAACATCATATTGGAAATCGAGAACGGGAAAAAAAACATCATATTGGAAATCGAGAACGGGAAAAGGAACATCATATTGGAAATCGAGAACGGGAAAAGGAACATCATATTGGAAATCGAGAACGGGAAAAGGAACATCATATTGGAAATCGAGAACGGGAAAAGGAACATCATATTGGAAATCGAGAACGGGAAAAGGAACATCATATTGGAAATCGAGAACGGGAAAAAAAACATCATATTGGAAATCGAGAACGGGAAAAGGAACATCATATTGGAAATCGAGAACGGGAAAAAAAACATCATATTGGAAATCGAGAACGGGAAAAAAAACATCATATTGGAAATCGAGAACGGGAAAAAAAACATCATATTGGAAATCGAGAACGGGAAAAGGAACATCATATTGGAAATCGAGAACGGGAAAAAAACATCATATTGGAAATCGAAAATGGAAAAAGAACATCATATTAGAAATCGAGAATGGGAAAAGAGGGAGAGAGAGAGAGAGGAAGATTGCATTAGGTATAATGAAAATTGAAGAAAATAGAGGGGAAGGGAACCTTATATTGGAAATCGAAAAAAAGAAAAAGAATGAATATACTGGAAATTGAAAAAAAAAGAGCGGGAAAGAAAGAATATATTAAAAATTGAAAGAAAAAGGAAGGAAAAAGTAATATCGAAAATCGAAGTCGATTACTGCAAAATGTTTTCCCATTATGTATTAACAAAAATAGAAAGAAGAAAGCCATTCTTCTGCTGAATGCTTATAAAAATAAAGTAAAGTAATTTTTTTTTCTTTTCATCTACAAATTTTAATTTTTAAGAATATTTTAAAATGTTCAATTTAAAAAATATTAGAGTTAAATAAGTTAAAATTTCCTTTTTTTTTTTTTTTTTTGAGCAATAATTTTAAATAGAAAATTATTAGAGCAAAACTAAGTGAAAAAGAAAGCTGATGATGACGATGAAATTTGAGATTTAACATTCAATCAATATTGCTTAACAGATCGATCTTTGACCTTAGCAATTTCACTTCTTTCTATTAAATCGTTAACAACAAAATATGATGCAAAACAAGAAGCTCACGTATTCACGTAATATTTAGACATATGATAAGCTCACGTATTCACGTAATATTTAGACATATGATAAGCTCACGTATTCACGTAATATTTAGACATATGATAAGCTCACGTATTCACGTAATATTTAGACATATGATAAGCTCACGTATTCACGTAATATTTAGACATATGATAAGCTCACGTATTCACGTAATGTTTAGACATATGATAAGCTCACGTATTCACGTAATATTTAGACATATGATAAGCTCACGTATTCACGTAATATTTAGACATACGATAAGCTCACGTATTCAAGTGATATTTAGACATACGATAAGCTCACGTATTCACGTAATATTTAGACATACGTGTTTAATAGTTATTCAGATTTTTAATTATTTAAACTATTATTTTAAAATTTAAATTTTTATTCGAATTATATCAATTCTTTTTTTCTTATTTTTTTTGATAGTATTAGTTCTAATTGTTGTCATTTCAAAAGCATAATGAATTAGCAATAAATGAATGAAGTAAAAAAAAATATTTTTTCGATTTTAATAAAAATTTTTTCATTTTTTCTTCTAGAATTTTGATATTAAAAAAAAAAGAAAATGAATAGCAATTTAATTTTATATTAAAAACAATACGACAAAAATCGATTCAGATATGTTAGAAATGAATTATAATTAAAATATATATCAAATCAGATTTATTTATTACTATTTTATAATTTCTCATTTCATTTAATGCTCATTTTATTTAATCCAAGTTTTTCCGTTTTTCCGTTTTTTTTTTTTAAGTAATCATTTCATTTTCCGCTTGCACCAATTTTTTTTTCTCATAGAATAATTATTAAAATATTTTTTGTATTATTTTATTTTTAATAATTTTATTTTTTTTTTCCAAGCAGTAATTATGTTTTTTTTTTAACTTCTTTAAAAAATAAAATAAAAAAAAAGATAATTTCAATAATTACATAATTCGTTTAATTATTTACACTTATTTATTCCTTCAGAAATGATTTATAATTATTACCTTTTTAATTTTTCTTCTTCAATTAGCATCATATTTTGATTAATTGTGTAAATTTAAGTTTTCATGTAATTACAAAAATTACATTTCAATGATTCAAATAATTGATTCGATTTCATTTGATTTGCACATATTTATTTAATAAAATTACAGTATTTATTATTAATGTGCTAAAATATTATTGTGAATTAGAATTTTAAATTAAAATTAAAATATTATTGTAAATTAGAAATTATAATTAGAATTAATTAACTGAAATTCATGTTTCATTACATTGAAAACTTTGAAATCACCGAATTTTTTCCTTCATTTTTTGCCCTTTCTAAATTTACATTTATTTTTTCTTTTCCTATTAATTATTAATCATTCAGGTAAACCACTACTAATCATTTAGATTTGAAATAAAGCAAAGAATGAAATCATAAAATTGGATTTATAAAAATCTGAAAATATTTGAATTTATTAAATTATATAATCAATAATTATTGAAAGAATTATGTCTCATAGAAAGCAAAAAAAAAAAAAAAGAAAAAGAAGAAAAACAGAAACAGAAAAGTTAAGAAAATAAAATAATCATAAATTGTTTAATAAGATGAAAAACATTTTAACCAATCAATATCGTTCATAAACTTACGTGAGACTGTGTGACGTAACGTACGTCAATTAGGTCTGATAAGTCATTTATATATGATACGTATTTTTTGACATAATATTTTACTGATATATATATTTAGTATGCATTGATTATCTATGTTAAATTTCTTTTTCTTAGCATTCAACATTAAAATTTAATGAAATTGTTAAAAATATGAACAATGTTAATTAATGAAATAAAATTGTAGATGATTTAGAAATTCAGAATTGATTAATTTTTGAAATTTTTAAATTGATTTTTTCAATTTTCAATTTTTGGTCGTTATTAGTTATTTATTATAGGTTATTATGGGTTTTAAAATCTTTTATGAAGTCAAATCATTTTCAAACAATTAATTGCTAATCAAATTAAAAATATTCAACTCTCATTAAATGAGAGTTGAAAAATTACAAAAAGAAGAAAATTGTTAATAAATTAATTTTTATTTCATAAATTTTCCTCAAAGCAATTGGAATTAAAATTTTGCAAATGGAATTTTAAATTATTTCACTTCAAAAAAATTTGTTATATAACAAATGGAATATTTATATCAATGTTTTTGCAAAAAAAAAAATGATTGAAAATTGCTTTTAACAAATATTCAAATAATTTTGCAAAACAGAAACAAAAAAAAAAAATTGTTTTTAAAAAACTATTACAGATTTCTTAAATTATAATATTGGATGAGAAAATTTATTTTTTTTTTTTTTTTAAAGAAAAATGTAAATAAAAAAAACTAAAAAACATACCAACAAAGGTTAAAGGTTAAATAAATAATTGTATGATTTGTATCCAATCACTTCTTCTCATAAACCATTGATCATGAAGTTTTAAAATGAACTAAAATAAAATAAAAATTTGCCAAAATCTTCGTTACAATTTTTAATCGTTCTCGAATTTCAATTGTATTGTATAGAACAATTAAATTTTAAACTTATTTAAAAGCAATCAATATAAAGTAATATCACAAATAACTTTTTCCTTTCGTTTTTAAAGCAAAAATGTTATGAATGATTAATTTAAAAAAAAAAAAATAATTAAAAAACGAACCAACAATGATGCAAATAACGAATAAAAAAGTAATAATAAAGTTAGACATAAAATAATTAAAATTATTTTTTTGTTATGAAAAACTTTGAGTTAATAATAAAATAAATTGATTTTACATTAAAATATTAATTTCACATTTTAATCAATTCTTGAAATAATTGAATTTACACATTTATAATTTATCAAAACATTAACACTTTTTGATAGCTAATGTAATATTAACTGTTAATTATTAAAATTTACTTCTAGATTATCAATGATAAATAATTAATTATTATAATAGCTTTACTTTCCTGAAATTCAACAATATTTTCTTTTATACGTTAATACTAACATAGGTCTTATCACTTTCATCTTATCATAAAATATCAAATCAAATTTTTACTACAAATAATCCATTAAAATAGTAAAAGTAATCAAAAAGTTAATACTTTTTTTTTTCATTTTTGAATCTGAATCAATTTTTAAATTTACTTAAAGTTCATTTTTAAAATCTTTTTGAAATTTTTCCTGGTTTTAAATATGTATTTTTCTTAATTTGAAATATTTCAAGCATAATATCTCAGTGTAAAATAATTGCAAAATTAGACACGGTTGATAATTTTTGATTAATTTATCAATTAATGCAAAATTGATTAAACATTAAAATAAATTTAGTCTTTCCCCTACTTTATGTTTAATTATTCTAAAAAAATTAATCATTTAATTAATATTTTTTTTTAAAAAAAAAAATCGCAAATTATTGTGATAATCTTTAAATTATTAACCAGTGTGCTATCTTATATGAATAAATTATTAAAGATCATTAAAAAACAAAAGTATCTTTAAAAAAAAAAACTTAAAAATCAAAACTAATTTATAAATACTAATTATTTATAAAAAACTCAAAACTAATTTATAAATACCAATTATTTATAGCAATTTTAAATTCAAATTATCACTTTGTACTATTTTTTTTTTTTTTTTTGGTATTATTTTCTAATGAAACAAATATCATTATTTGTAAGTTAAAATATGTTAAAGAAAAAAAAAAAACACAAAAACTCACAAATATTTAAAAAAAAAAAATTCCTTTAAATAATGAAAAATTATTAATAATTTATAGAATTTTCTAAACAAACTTTTAAAAAAGGGAAGAGGAAGGGAAATGAGATAAAAGCAATGAATGATTAAAGAATTTTTTTTTTTTTTTCGTTTTATAAAATTAATTTTTTGATCGAAGATTATTGTACAATTTAGTTTTTTTGTTAGTTTTATGCTATCTATCTTATGCTAAATTATCAAATGGTACCATATTGCTGGCTGAATAATTTGTTTTATTTAAAATGATCGATGATCTGTTTTATTTGAATATTTGAAAAAAAAAAAGGTCTTTATCTGCTACAGCTGATAACAAATAATCATAAAACTGATTTTTTTTTTCAAAGACAATTAATTACACTTTAATATTATATTATTAAAATTATTATTATATTATATTAGAATTAGATTATGCAATTAAAATTAGATTTTGTAGTAATATTTGTTATATTAGTACTAATTTTAAAAATTTTTTTTAATTTTTATGATTAGAAATATATTAGAAGGTAAATTAATCAAAACGAGAAAGGATATTTTCACATTAATTAGTTATTTGTTTTTTATCAATTCTATAATTTATATGATGTTTTTTTTTTAATGAATAAATTTAAATTATAATTAAATAAATGCAAAGGTAAAAAAGGAAGGAAAAAAATGCAAAATGTTGCAATTATTTCAATAAAAATCGATTTGCTTTTTTTTTTCTGTTTTTTGTTAATTTAATTTTGTAATTGGAATAATATTTAAAATTACAAAAAATTGTTTAATTTTATAATTGGAATAATATTTAAAATTACAAAAAAACTAATCTAAATTAGTCAAATTGATTATAAATAACTTTTTTTTTTTCACTTATTATTTAATTGTTTACGTATTTACGTAAAAATTTTATTTTATTATATAATTGTATACGCTTATGTCGTTTTCATTTATGCAAAAAAAAAGTGTTTGTAACTTTGTTAATTTCATTTTTAGATGTGATTTTTTTTTTTGAAAGTTTTATCAATTCGACCTTTGATTAAAAAAAATAATTCTTTGCTCTTTTTTTTTTGTTTAAGATATTACAGTGAATTATTATTACTTTATTTTTAAAAAAATTGTTTTTATAATTTTGTTTAAATAATTATCTTTTTATAATTTGCAAAAAAAAAAAAAAAAAGAAAAAAAAGTGGAATAAATAGAACAGATGAGAAAAAATAATAAAATTGAAAAAAAAAAAAAACAATTTTTTTCTGTTTTTTTCTTCAAAAATTAAATTACTTCTAAAGTTAATTTTATTCTTTCAATTATTTTAAAATAATCAAAAATTGAAGTATTTCATTTTTTCAACAAAAAAAAATACAACTTATAATTTTATTGTAACTTCCAATTATTTCGATTTTTTCCAGCATAATCTAATACAAATGACTAAATGTAAGATTTAATTAATAATTAAAAACTGAAATTAAAATTTAAAAAATTAAAATGTAAGTGTAATAATCATTCAAATAAATGAAAATGATAAATACAGTATGATTATCGCTAATGGAATTAATGGAATGTTTATGACATGCAATTCAATGCAAGAATAAATGATTAAATAAGTTATGCAATAAAGTAATTTATTATTTCTAACTGCAAAAAAGGAAAAAAATATTTCAAAAATTCTAAAAATAAAAAAAAAAAAACAAACTGTTAAAATTAAATTTTTTATTATAAGCAATAGTATTTTTATCAATTTAACAAAATTTAAAAAAAAAATAATAATAATAATTTCTATTCTAATTGTTCGAACTGTAATAAGAAAAATAAAAAATTTCAATAAAAAAAAAAAAATTTCTCAACAATATTAACTAATTAAAAATAATAAATAATTAAGTTTTAGCTTAAAATAATAATATTTTAAAAATAAAATAATAATAGTAATGACAATATTAACTAATTAAAAATAATAAATAATTAAGTTTTAATAATTTTTTTTTTTGAAAAATAATTCTTATTCTAATTGTTCTAACTGTAATAGAAAAAGTATAATAGATAAAAAATTTCTCAACAATATTGGATAATTAAAAATAATAAATAATTAAATTTCATTTCATTTTTTTTTTTAAAAAAAAATATTTAAAAGGAAGAGAGGAAGATGCCATGATAATATTGATTTTGAGTAAAACTATTCAAAAAAAAAAAAAACTTGAGACAACAATTCTTTTCGACTTTTCTTCTCAATCTCTACTCCACTTTCACTTTCATATACTTGCTCAGTCTAGGCTTTCATAGAGAGTAAATTGAGCCTAGGCTCTGCTACTAGTAAGAGCCATATTAGCCATATACTCATTCATTTGCTTGCTTCATCGATCAAAATGACAAGAAAAACATGTTTGAAAAAAAATTTTTTTTTTCTTACTTAGCTTTTTTTTTTTTGATTTGTCAACTTAATTTGACTATATTGAGAATTATATTAGAAAGTAAGCAAAAAATACCCAATGAGATGAATTCAAGTTTAAATTTAAATCTAAACTCTAAACTCAAAACATTAAACATTAAATTTAAAATGTAAACCTAAAATTAAATTTAATTCTAAATTTTTTGTATTTTAAAATTGCCAAAATTATAAATATACCTGTCAACTTTTACGAGAATTTCTATTTTTTTTTTTTTTAAAAAATAAGGTTAAGAATCAAGAATCAAGGAGAAAAAACCTTTTGCTATAAAAAATTTTTTTAATTTCTTCTTAACTTTTTAAAAGTTTTCGATTACCTTCATATAATATGAAATATGAGAACTTGCATTTGAAAAAAAAAAATTAGAAACAAAACAAAATTGAAAATAACCATCTCTATGTCATTAATTAATTGCAGGAAAATGATAAAATCAAATGTTAAGAAAAAAAAGTCTCATAATTTATGATATATTGAAGAATTTCTAATTCTCCTACAAGTGAAAAATTTTTGTTTACATTGTTAAAATTAGGCACAAATAAAATAAATAAATAACAACAAAAAGAGAAAAGACAATGAATTGCTAGAAATGAAAAAATTTTTTTCCCCTTCATAGTTTTATAATTCTATTATATTATCTAATTTAGTTTTTAATTTCATGCGAATTATTTTTATTTTTGAAAAATTTAATTTTTAACTTTTATTTTTTAATACAATTGTTTGATAAAAATAATGCATATATAACCTTTATTCGTAAATTTGCTCGATTAACACCTAATTTTTATCCAATATTTTTATTAGTTTTAAATGGCGCAAATGGAATGTTTCATTGATATTAAATGATCACTCACACTGATCAAATGGCGCAAATGGAATGTTTCATTGGTATTAAATGACAATTCACATTGATCAAATGGCGCAAATGGAAGATCTCACTGATATTAAATGATAATTCAAATGAAATATCACGAATTGATAATGGAAGAATTTAATAAATCAAATTATAGGAATAAAAAGTATAATGAAGTTTTAATATAATGAAGTTTTAATTGTTTTCCATTTGAAAAGATTTATCCATCCTATTACATTTATGACTTGAAAAAAATAAATGAACAAAAAAGACAAATTTTTTATAAAAGATAGAAAACATTGAGAGTATTTCATTAATAATGCTATTTTGCATAATTTTATCACTTCAATTTTTTCATAACTGAACATAGAAGTAAACAGGAAAATTTTTTAAAAGTAAATTTTATACATTTAGGAAAAGAATAGATGAATATGAAACTTAATCCTTCTTTTCCTGATTCGTTAGCTTGACAAATATTTGATAGTTAGCTTTGCTTTGCTTATATAATTATACTTGGAAACTTGGATTAGCAATTAAATTAAAGAATTCTGCTTCATGCATTAGATGATTAAGCTTCGAAGACATTTTTTTTTTTCGAAGACAAAAAGAATTTTAATTAATCTGATCGGCTAGAAAGCTTAATCTGATGCTGACTAGTACTAATTTAATGCAAAGAAAAAAGAAAGGTTTCCGAAATAGATATGATTTCAAATTTGATAAGATGATTCCGTCAGATAATTAATTAATTATTACGTGAAATGTGTATCTCAGTGATGAACTGAAGAGAAATTGTTGAATGTTACTTCGAGAATAAGCAACGAAAAAGTCAAATGTTGATAGCTACTATCGGAGTAAGTGTATGTAACAGTTAGCATCACTCAATAATCAATTAATCCGGATGAAAAAGAAAAACGGCAAATCCTGAAACCGGAGAAAGAAAGACAGAGAGATAGAGAAAGAATTTATATGCTCTTCTTGCAATCAATGCTCTACTGTATAAGTCAAGTTATAACATAATAAATCTTTATCTGGAAACATTTTAAACTTTACACTTAAAAATAGCATTTCTCGAGTTATTCACGTGAAAATGATAGCCCCAAAGTTTTATGCATAATAAGGACAATTCTTCAATTCACGTTACAGTTCTTGAACAGCTCACGTTAATATGACGTAATGATGACAACAGTTCTTGAACAGCTTACGTTAATATGACATAATGATGACAACAGTTCTTGAGTTCGCGTGACAGTTCTTGAACATCTCACGTTAATATGACGTAATGATGACAACAGTTCTTGAACAGCTCACGTTAATATGACATAATGATGACAACAGTTCTTGAGTTCGCGTGACAGTTCTTGAACATCTCACGTTAATATGACATAATGATGACAACAGTTCTTGAGTTCGCGTGACAGTTCTTGAACATCTCACGTTAATATGACATAATGATGACAACAGTTCTTGAGTTCGCGTGACAGTTCTTGAACATCTCACGTTAATATGACGTAATGATGACAACAGTTCTTGAACAGCTCACGTTAATATGACGTAATGATGACAACAGTTCTTGAACAGCTCACGTTAATATGACGTAATGATGACAACAGTTCTTGAACAGCTCACGTTAATATGACGTAATGATGACAACAGTTCTTGAACAGCTTACGTTAATATGACATAATGATGACAACAGTTCTTGAGTTCGCGTGACAGTTCTTGAACATCTCACGTTAATATGACGTAATGATGACAACAGTTCTTGAGTTCGCGTGACAGTTCTTGAACATCTCACGTTAATATGACATAATGATGACAACAGTTCTTGAGTTCGCGTGACAGTTCTTGAACATCTCACGTTAATATGACGTAATGATGACAACAGTTCTTGAACAGCTCACGTTAATATGACGTAATGATGACAACAGTTCTTGAACAGCTCACGTTAATATGACGTAATGATGACAACAGTTCTTGAACAGCTCACGTTAATATGACGTAATGATGACAACAGTTCTTGAACAGCTTACGTTAATATGACATAATGATGACAACAGTTCTTGAGTTCGCGTGACAGTTCTTGAACATCTCACGTTAATATGACATAATGATGACAACAGTTCTTGAACATCTCACGTTAATATGACATAATGATGACAACAGTTCTTGAGTTCGCGTGACAGTTCTTGAACATCTCACGTTAATATGACGTAATGATGACAACAGTTCTTGAACAGCTCACGTTAATATGACGTAATGATGACAACAGTTCTTGAACAGCTCACGTTAATATGACGTAATGATGACAACAGTTCTTGAACATCTCACGTTAATATGACGTAATGATGACAACAGTTCTTGAACAGCTCACGTTAATATGACGTAATGATGACAACAGTTCTTGAACATCTCACGTTAATATGACGTAATGACGACAACAGTTTCACGTAATGAGGACAATTTCCACGTCAATGACTCAAAGAAATCAATAACCACACACGATGTCATCTAAAATGCCACATGCAGACATATTCACCCGCCTAACATTGCGTGGTTCTACAAACGATTGTTTGCACTGAGAAACGATAGCAGCAGAAATTCATTGATGTCAATTTGGCATATTTAATTTGATATTGAATTAATTCGTAAATTATGTGTTTGTTTAGATGTTTTCCCCATTTTTTTAAAAATTCGTTTAATTATTTAATTTCTATCAAATATTTTTGATAGGATGAAAAATTAAATAAGTTCTGGATAATGTGAAGAATTAAACAATTTGTGTTAACATGAAATAGTTCGTAAGGATGTAAAAATGTAGTTAATTCATGATGATAACTTGAAAAATTAAATAGTTTTTGATAAATGTGAAAAAAAAAATGGATTAGTTTCTAATAACTGAATTAAACTGGATAATTCTTGATAATGTACAAAAGTAGATTCAAATTAGAAAGCATCAAACAATTCAGTGAATTCAGTTTATATTATAATTTTTTTTTTTTCAGATGAATGAAATGGCTACAAATAAGATTATATGCTGTAATTGTGAAATTTCATTAGTGCCAACAAAATATATTTATATTCAATGTGATATTTGTCAAAAGAAAGGATTTGATGTGAAACTATGCACTTCTGTATGTGTTATACTTTTTCTTTCCAATTTTTTTTTTCATTCTTTATTTTCAGATTAAAATTAAGCTTTGAAAGAGAGATTAGTTGTATAATTAAACTTGTTAGCTAATTAAATTTATTAGTTTCATTCTTTTCTGCTAACTATTTAGCAAGAAATCCGCGTTAGATTAATGAAATTACTACTACAATTGCTGTTAAGTATAGAGTAAAATTGAAAGATTTAAAAGTGAAATGTAAGAAGATTTAGGCATGATCAAATACTGTTGGATCCAAATTGATTATTATCACTAAGAATTGATATTGTGCAATAATTAATGTGAAAGTTTATTTTACCTATTTGATGTAGGTAAAATAAATTTTTACTTTTAAAATATAAAACATAAAATTAAATACGTATGTGTAGCTGATATGAAAGAAATGGTTAGTTTGAGTGATAAAACAAATTATCATACAAGCATATTTCATTCTACTATGAAATGTAAGATATTAAGAAGATGATTATTTGTTGTTTTACATTCCTTTTTTTTTTCTTAAATGATAGTAATAATAATAACTTTAATATTTTTTTACAGTGTTTTCGAATGGGTGCAGAATGTGGTCCACATAAACGTGGACATGCATACACCGTTATAGATCGTAAAGGACCTTCATTATTTCAAACAACATCTGGTAAGCAGTGGGGTTGGAAAGAAGATCTGAAATTGATTGAAGCAGCACATAAGCACAAATTGGGCAATTGGTGTGTTTTGATAGAAAAATCTTTGTAAAAAAGATATCTTTAATAGTACATAATCATAGTAATCATTAGTCGCAACTTTTATTTATCTGTCGTTTTTTATTTAACAGTACAATAATTTTCCAAAAAAGAAAAAAAAATTTCATAGTGTGATATGAAGATGGTTTGTACTAATTTTTTAGTATTTGCAACAACAAACATATCAAATTTTAGACAATTTCGATGACTGTTATTGGGAATACAACATAATAATAATAGGACTTATCTTTTTGAACTGTTTGAAATTAAAAAATAAATACTATTAGTTGGATAATTTTAAAAAGATCTGCGATGATAGTTCTTTATTTATTTATTTATTGCTGATAGATATATATTTATTCGTCATCATTTATCGTTCAGGGATGAAATTGCATCAGAGTTGGATACTGATAAAACTGCCGATGATGCTAGGAAACGTTTTGATCAATTTTTTATACGTGGTCCCTTTGGTCGATATGCAGCCGGTGCTGTTTCAGGGTGATTTCTTCTCTAATTATTATTTTATGTTTAATTTACTTAACAGGTAAATTAAGCTGTAATAAATATATGGATTAAAAAATTTTGATATATTTTGACATTGAATGGTGTTGTACTCTTCCAGTTTATTTATTTGCTGTGTTACCTTATTATTACTGAGGTACTATCAGTTGTAGAAAAATAAGCTCGTGCAAATCGAATTCATTATTATTGATCTCTTCTTGCTGAATTATAGAAAAGGGTTTTTTTTGCCCTACAAAGTTTTAGAAGCAGCTTGCTTTACCATTATTTAACTATCATATTTTGAAAAGAGAAAAGGAAATTGTCAAATCATAACCAGAAAGGAAATAACAATAAATTTTAATATTACTATTTTTCAGGCCATATGTTGGTAATCATAAAGATGAAGAAAGCAATTCATCACATCCTGAATCAAGTATGGTTGGTCAAGGACAAGTAGTAGATAGTTCAGATTGGCAATGTATGTTTTTTGTTTATTTTCTTCTTCTGTCATATTTGAGAAAATATAAATCTTATAAAAATAATTTATTTTCCAGATATAACCGAATTTTTTCGTAATTACGATCAAGCCGTAGATTTGGACGATCCAAACTGGTTTGACCAATTCAAAGAGCCTTTGATGAAATTTAAGAGTGAATTTTATGCTCAACGTATACAAAGCCCAGCAAAAAAGAATGATGATGACGAGCAGCAACAAACTTTTGAAAATAATAATGATTCGCAGCTGATAACTCCACCTTCATCACCACTTTCTGTGGAATTTTTGAGAGTGAGTTTTCTTTTCATCCATCTCATTATCAAAGGATTTTCCTATTATATTTTGAGAACATATTAGATGAAATGGAATAATTCATGTTTAATCTGTAAATTTTATAATCTATCCAGATAACAGATAATATAACATTTTTTATTCTTATATATGTTTTTATTTTTCTTTCAGACAGATGACGATGGCAAAAGAAAACGATTACTGTCTGTAAGTGATTTTGATGAAGTAAGTTCTATTTTAGTTGCAATTTCTTCATAGCATAGCTAATATTTTATATCGAATTGGGTTTTTTTTTATTTCATTTTTAGAGCGATGGTGAAGCAATAACGAACTCAGAGAGCAGTAATTCATCTGATTGTGAGACTGAGTTAACACCACATTGTTCAAAAAAAAGAAACACTGGTCGTAGTGCTCATATTTATCGTAGCTCATTAGGTGCGGATGAAGGAAATGGTTGGTTATTTCATTATTGCATTTTGTTTTTTCGATTACATTAGTTATTTATCTTATTCTTAGTTTGATCAAAAAAAAGACAGCAAAAATTTTCGTAGCTCATAAGATAGTGTGTGTATTCGGTGAAGTTTAAAGGTAATAAGAAGAGTATTTTGTGATAAAATGTTAATAAAAAAAAAATGTTGATGACTCAGGTGTTATTGATGATTTATACCAATGAATTTTAGAGCCAGAATCGGAACAAAAATATGAAAGAAAGAAACCAGTATTGCAATTGAAGCGTGTTGGAAAGAAGAGACAAAAAAAAGATCGTAGGAAAAAATTATTTTTAGATGTAATTATTTTATTTTATTAGCATTCTATTTCCATTTTTTCAAGTTTACAAAATTTTTCTTACCATAATGATAATAGCTAAAGTAATGTCATTTATCATTTCGTAAGTAATTATTTAATTTAAAATATTTGTTCTCATTTTATTGTCGTTTAGTTTTCGAACCTCAACATTTTCTTTCTTTTTTACATATTTTCTGGAATCTGTAATGTTGATCATGTTATTATTAGATAACAGAACTTATATTTTTGGTTATTTAGAAATCAACAAAAATATGTTTAAATTATACCTTATTCAGGAAGCATACAAAGGAAAACTTGTGGTAAAAATAAGTGAAGATGCAAAGAAGCAGTTGCGAGAATTTCATCCGGAACAATTTTATGCAAATGTACCATTATTACCTTTCGAAGCAGAAGAACGTTTAAAATTGAAGGATACCGATCTTCAGTTATTGGGATATATGCCAGAAAGAGAGGATTTTGAATGGGTCAGTCATTGGAATAATATATTGCTGCATTTTTTATCCTTTATTTATTTTTTTTTTTTCTATTTTCTAAATGTAAAACAAGGATTTCTTTACTGTTCATAACCGAAATATCCCTTTCAAATCTTCCATTTCATTTTTTTTTTCTTGCCCTATCCATTTTATCTGCTATTTTTGTCCCCTAATTTTCTGTATATTTTATTTTCCAACCTAAAATTTATACTGCATGCAGCACTATGTAATGATACATATTTCAGGAATTCATGAATGATGCAGAAAAATTAATTAGCCGTTTAATGTTGCAGCCAGGTCCTGATACAGATGAAGACAGTGCTTTTGAAAGCGGTGGTTTTTTTTTTTTTTTTAATGGTTTGGAGGGTTTTTTTTTTTTCGATATATCAATCACTGACAATGAAAACTGTCGCTTAATGTTCATTTCACGTATACACGTATCACGTACTGCATATGATAGATATTCTGTGGAGTATTTTTTGACTTCTAGAAGGGTGGTACCTATAACTGCAGGTGTAGCTAGCAATAAAGTGGTACAATTTTAAAATGGACAAAAAAGCAGTAAAAGAAAGAGACTGATTTATTTTTGTAGAATTCAAATAACAAATGTTATTGAATCAGCATTTCGCATTGCTATCAAATTATATTCCCATTAGTATGTACATGATATATTTATATATATATTTTTTGTTTAGCTGTAAAATTAGCAAAGGTGCAGAAATATAATCGAATCTTGAAGCAGAGAAGAGCAAAAAAAGCAGCTGTTAGAGAATATGAACTTGTGAACAAGTTTTTTGACAAAATCAAGGTAGTTTTTTTTTTTTTTTTAATAGTTTTTAGTATTTATAAACAGTACTTCATTTTATTTTTTTTAGCTGCGTTTTGGAACAAATGAGGAATCAGTGATATCGATCAGAAGTTTAGAACTTTATGTATTATTAAAATGCCTTTTTTCTTCTGTCATTGAACTCAATTAATTGAGTATGAAAACAAAATTGTTAATTGAAGTGGTGTGCAATTTTCAGAAAATAGAAGAAACTCGACGGAGTATGACACACAGTCAGCATTATTCATCTTCAACACGCCAATATGAATTACTTCATTCATTTATGAAAAGAACTTGTCAAGTAGTGAGACAATCGGAGTTAAATCAATTATTTGATGCAATCATAGGTAATAATTTAGTAATTTTTCTAATCCTAAAAAAAAGAACAAAGGAAATATATTTTTCCTTTTTTCATTATCTTATTTTCATATTATAATTTTTGTGTTACTGCAAGAATAGATTTGAATTTTTGATTTGATTATGTATTTTAATGAGAATTATTTAAAGTGTTACTTTTTCAGGTTACACGAACTTGAATGAAAGGATTTTGAAATTGGAAAATCTTAAAGCAGATATTGTTAAGGATCCGAAAGGTTTTTCATAATTTGGATAATTTGGTATTCCCATTAGTAGAGAATTTAATTTATTCACTATTGTTTTATTGTTTTCATGCTAGAGTTTTCAAAGTTGTTATAATTCTTAACTTTCTAATCCTCTCTAACTGTCTTTACAATATGAGTCTACCTGTATTTTAACTTTAAGTTAATACACAAAATTATTTTTAGAGTAAGTTATTTGCAGTAAGTTAGAAAGTAAGCGCAAGTGTCCATCTCCACTCCAGTAAATATATTACAAAAGTATATGTATTTTTTAGGTAAGAAGAGATAACCTCGAAGAGACAGCCCAAGCAATGAGTATGAAACAAATTTGAGGCTTTATATACATGCCTATTTCCGATATGCATTTGCTTGCAATACTACCGGATGACTTTATTGGAAATGTTGGAAAAGGATCAGTAAATGCATCCAAAATTGCCCAAATATTCCAGGATCTCAGGGCATATTAGGACTAAATATGAACTAGAATATGATATGATGTAAATAGTCCATCCATTAAACATGATACATCATATAGGTCAGATCCAAAACGAAGCTCAATTTTTCATCAAAGCCAGAATAATATCTAGATGCTAATTAAATTTCAAACCTCATTAATATCATCATTCAATCATTTTTATAATTGTTTCGAAACTGTTGCAATGTGATGAAGTAACACTTCTTAATATTTAGTATTATATTTAAATGTAAAGATTAGTTAATACTTCATCTTTGGAATCAATCTAATTTTATGCTAAGACTGCTACTATTCTCATAAAACGATAGTGACATTCGAAAAGGGAACTGTTGTATTTTGATTGGTGACACACGCAGGAATATGTAGTGAAACATAGAAATTGATTGGTTTCTTTTTTTTTTTTTCAGAATCAACTTTTGCTGGAAGCGTTTCAAACTCTGAGCTGTTTAGCAAGCCATTGAAAAAGGATCAGTGAAATTCGATATGTTAATTACAGAATACAAAAATTGACTATGTTGCTATGATTTGATAAGAGAATTTCAGTAGAGAATGATGATATTTTCAAATGCTAGGAAAGATACTCTAAAAAATTCCAGTGAAATTATTGATTTTTTAGGGATAAAAATCGATAGGTACAATTTATTTTTGTAAAGTGTTGTTTTTGAATTTCTCATTTAAGTGTATTCGAGTGGACTAAATAATGGTAGTATCAAAGTTTTTGAGATTTTATTCAGAAATAATTTTTATATATTATGAAATAATTTTTATAATTCTCATATAACTTATATTGTTGTGAGTCGTTGGTAATTTTTCTGCGATATTTGCAATACTTATTTCAATCCTCAAATTTCTGGTGTTTTTTCTACTTTTCGTACTTTTTTTTGCCATTAACATTATTATTCTTTATTGCATATATATTTTAATCATTATAATGTTTTTGTGAGTATTTAATTACCGAATAAATTTTTCTTAGTAAGTCCATAGTAACATCTAAAAACGCATGCTGCATAGTATAGCTTTTTTCAGAATTTTTCCTGTTATTTCTATCGTGTGAAATCGTGCGGTTATCTTTTATTTCGATTTAATTGTAAAATTAAAAACAAAAATATAATGTGATTATTGTTTGTATCAATTATATCCGAGAATTCGTAATAATCCCAAAGAATTTATACTTTTATAAAATTGTGAATACACAATTATCATTGTTTAATATCCCTTATAAAACGATAAATTTATTACCCAAGATGAAATTTATTTACACTTAAATTAATTATTAGAATCATAAGTGTTTGAAAATTTGTCAATTTAAAGTTTTTTTTTATCATATGGTTAAGCTTATTATATATATCTGTGTTTTTGATTTCATTTTTCACTTCCTTACTTTTTATTTTGCCTAGGTTTTCTCCTCCTTTTTTCTTTTAATGTTTTCAAGGCATACGATGGAACTATATTAATAACAAGTAACAATAAAGATGAACATTTTTTTTTAATTTCATCTTAAAATATTTTTATGACTTTAAATAGGAAAAAAAAAATTCAAAAAAATTCGTTTTCAAAAAATTAGAATCGATGATAATCCATTCTTTCTTCATAATTTAGAGAGACTTAGATGTTAATTAATAAAAATTATACGTTTTGATATTCAACAAAAAGATGATCATTTAGCTTTTTAATTATTTTTTAATTATCAGTTTCATCATCAAATTTTCTAATCAACTGTATTTACATTTCAATTGCTAAAAAAAATCATCGATTAATATGAATCATTTTATCCTAGATACATCCTTTAGTTTGCTAGAATACTTAACTTAAAATTTAATATTGGAGTGTTTTTTTTTTTTTTTGTTTTTGTTTTTTAACAACAAAATAGTGTAATTTAAATCCAATAAATAAATAAGAGTAAAATCAAAAAAAAAAAAAACCCCGAATATGTCGAAATAAATCTGTATTAAATCCATGAGACTAAAGATTCTCGTATTTGACCAATTCTTAGATAAATTTCTCAATTTGAGAAATTCGTTATTCAATACACATTTGCATTTTTTGGAATTTCACAGTTTGTTAACAAAGAATATTTGCATTACTTCAACACAGAGTTGAAAATTGCTCTCAATTTTATTATCAAAGTCTTCCTGACACGTTGTTAGCTCTTTGTTTCATCCTTTGTTCTAAGAATTGTAAAGCTTTTCCAATATGGTATTTGCTCTTGTAAGTAATTGATGTACTATTAAAATTTAACTCTTACTTTATAAAAACTAAACATCATCATCTATGAGGGTATAACTGTTTACTTACAGGTAATCATAATTATAATATTAAAATTTAACTCTTACTTTATAAAAACTAAAGATCATCATCTATGAGGGTATAACTGTTTACTTACAGGTAATCATAATTATAATATTAAAATTTAACTCTTACTTTATAAAAACTAAAGATCATCATCTATTAGGGTATAACTCTTTACTTACAGGTAATCATAATCTACTTTCTTAATTTTGCCAATACTGTTGTCCAGCAATTTTAATTTCAGTAAAGCACAGATCAATCAATTTCAAACAAAAATCATTGCTGCAAAAGAAATTGTTATAATAAATATTCTTATAAAATTTTTTTGACTCTATAAATTATAAAAATTATTTAACTCTATAAATTTTAATTAATAAATAACTGAATCACTTTCATTTCAATTCAATTTTTAATGCCAATATAATTTCCTGCATGAAATTTTTTTTTATTCATAAAAATAGTGAATGTGTGAATTCATTTATTTTTCTGTTATAATAATTGCAACAAACAATAAATTATAAAAAATTACGTAAATGAGATCATATTTCACAGCAAATAAAATATTTTTCATTGCTAAAATAACATTTATGAAGAATGAAATTGGAAATTGTTACAGAATCAGAAAATTCTTATAAATTTTCTACCAATATTAAATTTTTTTTTTTTTATTTCATTTTATTTCTTTCAAAATAACGCATACTTTTATCATTTATTTATTTATTTAATTCCAATATAATTTAAGAGAATAATAATAATAAATAATAATAGTAAAACATCTAAAGATAAAAACAGAAATTAAAAAAAAGACAATTTCTTATCAGATTTTTGGCAATATTATTATGCAAGCCTATCACATAGCCATCAAGTAATCAATCAATTAATTAACCAATCAATCAATTAGTCAATCAATAGGCTAATTAATCAACATAATTATAAATTTTCATTCCAATGACGTAAAAAGTATCTTATGCAAATTTTAATTAATAAATAACCGAATCATTTTCATTTCAATTCAATTTTTAATTCCAATATAATTTCCCGCATGAAATTTTTTTTTATTCATAAAAATAGTGAATATGTGAATTCATTTATTTTTCTGTTATAATAATTGCCACAAACAATAAATTATAAATTATATTTCAAAACATTCAAATATAGTCTAAATGTTAATGTTAAATATTAATTTTAGAGATTTTTTAAAAAATATATTAGATATTATTATAATGAAATTATTATAGAAGTTTTAATTCATTTGTTAATGAGTTCAATTTGCTGAGTTTAGTTTTTTTTTTTTGTGTTACATTCCAATTTCACATCATTTATATTTTAGTTAATTCAATCATTTCAATTTAAATTATAATTAACTTTTTTATACACTTTTCTGATGATTCAATAGCTAGCAATGCAGATTCTTTTTTTTTTTAATTATTAAAAAAAAAAACAACAATCCATTGATTAAATAATTTTTTATGCTTATTAATTATCAGTGAAATAAATTTCATAATATGTAATACTTCACTTTTTAGTATCATAATTTTTAATTAATTTTATTTTAATTTTATTCATTTGAAGAAAAAGAACATTTCAATATCTCTAACTTTCCCTTTCCTTTGCATCTTCTATCTGTCATCTATTTTGTAGCAAAAATGCAGAAGAACTTATTTTGTTATATTTATCAATTAAATTTGAATTTAATTTTGAAAAAGAGAAAAACAAAGTGATAAAAGTTAATATTCAATTTAATCCCAACGTCATAGTCTTTCTCTCTATCTCTCTTTCTATAAATCTGAAATATACTTAATATAAAATTAAATATTACTAGCCTAATATACCATATTTCTTTCCTACATTACAAAAAACTAAAAACTTTTCCAAAAAAGTAATTGATAAGTAGGCTATATACACATTAAGCTGTAAATTAATTAAACAAAAAGTGGGAAAAAAGAAATTTTGAATTTTTTTAAAATAATCACAACTTTTTATTTGAAGAAGAAAAAGAGCAAAACCCTTTTTTTTCTCGTTTTTTTTTCCTTGTGATCGTTAATTTCTTTAGTACAATTTTCGAAATTTTATGATGCATAACGATAGTTCTATTTTCCTTTCCATTTTTTTTTTCTTCTTTCCTTTTTTATACTTTTATTTTATAAGTTCAACTGAACTTTCAACTGAAAATAAAAAACGAAGCATGCTTCTTTTTTCTTTTTATTTTGTCAATTATTGTCAATACAAACAAATATATTCAAATATTTCACATTAAATAAACAATATAAAATTATATAAACTATAAATAAAAGTTTAATTTTAATTTTCTCTTTCCAATTATTTTAATAGTAAGTATTCAAAAAAAAAGAAAAGCTTTTCTCATTAGTTAAATGTTATTAGTAATTATTATTATTACTTATTATTATTATTTAATATTATAATTATTATTATTATTACTATTATTGTTATTATTATTTATTATTATTATAGTTTACTAAAATTATTATTAATTCTATTATTAGTTACATATGTATGGTGTTGAATATCATCGTAGTGATTTAATAGCCGACAAAAGAAAGTTTATTGAGGGCGTTTATCAGGTACTATTCAGTTTTTACAGTGAAAAATGAAATTTCAGCTCAATTTGAACTATTTAGTAGGAGTTTTGTTTTATTTTAGATTAGAGCGATTCACTATGAAATTCAATAAATGAAGTGGTGGAGCATAGGATCGTTTTATGAACATCCTCACCTCATGTTGCTAGCACCTGTTGTGCGTATACCATAAACTGTAACCGTAAATACCTAATGATAAACCTAAGCATAAGTTTAACGGTGAAAACCTAGGAAGATGGCGAGTTTGCTTTGCTAGAACTAAGCTTCACTCGTGGTGTTATATCTTCAAATAATAAACATCAGTATGAGTATGCTCAAAAACGATCGTATGCTCACTTCACTTATTGAATTTCATAGTGAATCGCTCTAATCTAAAATAAAACAAAACTCCTACTAAATAGTTCAAATTGAGCTGAAACTTTATTTTTCACTGAAAAATTTGAATAGTCATCTGATAAGTGCCATCAGTAATCTTTCTTTCGTCGGCTATTAAATCACTATCGATGATATGCAACACCACGAGTGAAGCTCAGTTTTCTTCCTAGGTTTTCATCGTTAAACTTATGCTTAGGTTTATCATTAGTATTTACGGTTACAGTTTATGGTATACGCATAACAGGTGCTAGCAACATGAGGTGAGGATGTTCATAAAACGATCCTATGCTCACTCCATTTATCGAATTTCATAGTGAATCGGTCCAATCCTGCAATACATAACTATCATCATACATTATGAGGACGTTTCACAACACAAATTAAATACCAGTAATGATAAAAGAACACTCCAAGATCCATTTTAATATCTGTTAATCAAAGTATGAATTGGCAATCATCAGAACATGTGATAGGTGTAAGGAATGATACTGGTGCGATGTGAGAATTTACAAACAATTTTGCTAAACTCTACCATAAAATGTCAAATTTTAATAGCGCAAATAGTTAGTAACTAATCTTCCCACTCTCGATAGTACTCGCTAACTAGCATGATCATCGAGAATCTTCTAATATCATAATTTCCAGCAGCTTCAATTTTGACAATTGAACCTGCTGATGGTTCCTATTTTGAATAAATTAATAATCAAAGCTTTCGAAAACATCTCTTAACTTATGATTTTTTTAATAAAAAATCGCATTGCTTTAATACCGGCCGGCATTATAAAGTTGTCGAACCTAACATAGAAGAATGAGAGGTCTTTGTTCTGTTTGCTGTTTAAAATTGAAAAAGAATGAATGATAAGACATAGGAAGAGGAATAAATGATAAAATGAAATATCTCGAAGAACACTAAATAAGTTATTGAAGAAATATTTCATCAACAAATGATTTCTCTATGATAATGATAAGCTGTTGCAATACAATAAAATATAGAAATTCGTCACAAATCGTTCCAAGAAGCGCACTCAATTAGCTAATGAAAGATTAGACAAGAAGTAAAACTGAATTTAAGATATATCAAAAGATGCACACATATGCTTAGTGGAAGATATATCTATCATTAATGTCGTACTGGTGGTTCACAACGATGTTTTTCTTTCTATCCACTACGCTTTTAACAATTAACAAAGTGTAAGTAAGTAATTGATAACTTATAAAAGAAAAAAATTTTGCTCCTACAAAAGGATTTGTGTACTCCTCGCTTCCTTTGGCTAAAGGAAGTAGAAGGAAGTGTATCCAACGAGAATATAAAATGTACGTTTTAGAATGATGAAAGGGGTAATCACAGCTGACATTGAAAAGGCATTCTCTCCTTAACTTATTGGTAGTTTTACCTGGATTACGAACATCATAATGTGGCAGGTAACCTGAAAGACACTAAAAATGTTTCAATTGTTTGATTGCTATATATACATATATGTGATATGGCTATATGTGTGACTGTTTCCGCATCTGTGCCTTTGCACAACGTTCCACAGAGAGATTTTCTGTGTTTCTCTTTGTTTTACTTTATTTTTCAAAAAGAGTATAAACGCTAAGAAAGAATAATGCTAATCAACACAGTGATGATTGAGTCTAAACTGGGGTTTAGCATGGGAGTGGAGTATCACTACGATGATATGAAGTATATATAACTAATAATGGAATTAATAGTTTACTACAGTTACTTTAACAAGAATACTTTAATTAATGTTATAAAATGATTGATAATATATAAGATAAAACTATTATACTGCGTATTTTCAATATCTATTATTTAAATATTATCTATTATCACTTTTCCAAAACAACATTCTTTCTGAATTATGATTAGATACATCTAAATACATGTTAAATATCAAAGAAATGTTACTTTATCACATTCAGACAAATTTTGCAACAATTATAAAAATAATTGCAAGATGTTAATATTAATAAAGTTTAAAATCAAGTTAAAATATTTAGGTACTGGCTGTAGCGATTGAAAAGTAAATTAACTTTCTTCTTAAAGTCTAACATCTATGATATGCATTAAATTTAAATAGACCATCTATACAATTCTAATTTATTACATATTTTTCCAAGATTATCCCAAAATTTGGGCATTTGTAAATGTTTGGGTAAATATGTGATTTATCAATCTTTTTTATTTGCACTTTAATAAAGTCATTTATTTGATTGTGTTATTGTTTATTAGAAATGCATGTATATAAATATATATTATATATGCGCCGAAAAGTCTGCTAGAAAAGCCTTCAGAAGATAAATTTTGTTTGATACACATTGCTTTAACTATCTTCAACAAAAACCCTTTAAAAATTTTTTTACATTTTTAATGACGGTGAAAACTACAAAAAAAAAAAAAAAACAAAGTGATAAATACGGACAAGTTCGAGACACTGATCAAATTAATCATTTAAGCGGAAAAAAAGAACCAAATTCACCAGAAAAATCAATTTTTTGTATATTTAAGAAATCGGTATTACATAAAGGTAGATGCATTTTAAAATGTATTGCGAAAAGCACAGGTGTAATACAAACAATAAGCATGACATTTAATAAAGTGATCTTTAATTATAAATGCTAGGTGAGGAATATGAAATTTCGAAGTGGAATTAATAAGTATTTTTCACTTCTTTTTTTTTTTTTTGTAATTTTCACCGTCATTCCCCGATCATTGCTGTATTCTGAATTATATCATACAGTGAATTTAAATTGTATTAATATCAAACCTGATATTACAATTTCGGTTTTAACAGTATTATTTTATCAATCGTGATATCATGAAGAGTGTAAAAAACATAAATGATACCATTTATATATATATATATATATATAATTCATCACATTAATGTATAATTCATTAATTGTAGAAAAAAAAAAACATTAAAAATGATGGAACTCAGAAAAAAAAAACTGCATAACAAAACCGTAATCAATTAATTAATTAGACACGACAAAAACATAATGGTTTGCCTTGTTGATAATTTAACGTCAATAAATGACACTGATAAGAACATACAATCCTTTCCTTTTTTTTTTCTTTTCTTAATATATTATATAAAGGCTTAAAAACTAAGCGAATACTGTAACAACAAGTAATATGCAAATCAAAAGCCTTATTGTATGAGCATTCTCGTAATATTTCTAGCAAGTAAAAGATACCAAAAAAAAAAAAAACAATAAATAAGAAATAAAAAACGACAAGAAATGAAGCTGCTGTTAGTAGTGAAGAAAAAAAAAAGAGAAAAACATACAATATTGTAATAACAGCAAGAAAATAATATATCACAACTGTTTGGTGACAAAAGAAAAAAAAATTCTGTACAACGCTGTGAAATATTATACTATTTACAAACATTCAATTAATCCAAATTTGATGACCATATAAGAGAGGGAGAGAAAAAAAAGGAAAATACTGGGTATTTTAGAGAGAGAAAAACACTCGATAAATCGAAGAAAAAAAAAATTTATTGCATATAATGCAACTAATTTATATTATATATAATATTAAAAAGAATACAATAAATAATATCCACATTCACTAAAAATTCACTATAAACAATATTATTATCTAAGCACTTATTCTCTTCATCACAGTAGTTCTACAACAACTGCCCTGAAATTAAGAATGAAACGATTGTAATGTGTATCGTAAAAGTATTATTTTACAATTGCTAAATCCCGCAATCATCTTACAAAAAATCATGAATCATCGATGCCTGTTTTAAAAATTAAATGGAAAATTAGAACTGGGAAAGTGCAAAAATTACATAAAATATACATATATATGTATATATATATATATAAATAAAAATAAATAAATATACATATATATATAAACCAAAGCAGATGCATCCCGATATGGATAATAGAGCATGACCATATATCACCTAAAATCGACTATAAACTTTAAAGAACTATACGGCCCAGTGTCAAGCTATCTCGTCTAAGTCACTTCGTAATTCCAATCAATATTTTACATTTCAGGAAAAGATTTTCATTAGCACGAAACTTTTTATTACTCGATATATAAGCAACACTATTCAAATACATCTATTACTAATATAAATATTATATGAACTACGTTAATTTCTACCAATACCATCATTTCATGATCTAAAGTTTTCTCAAAAATTATCAGTTACACAATTGGCGTAATCGCTTCTGCCTTGATAATTTATCAGATGAACAACTTATAGCTTTTAGTGGTTCTCGATTTTTGCCCGCTATCGGCAAATGTTGTAGAACTACTTCTAAATTAGCTATTCGTTGCCGTCTTTTATCGACTGCAGAATTATTATGTCCCGCAGCATTAAAACGAGAAAAATTCTTCATATCTTGTTCCATTACAAAAGGCTGAAATTAAAAATATATCATGCATAACATATATATGGACTCCTCAAAGCTCCAAAACTTATAAAACTGTATTTAAAATATATATATATATATATATATATATATATATATATATATATATGAAAAGAAAAAAAAAAGATAGCAGGTATATGAAAAATTAAACCTGATCAAAATATCAAAAATATTTTAATCATTACCGTAAATGTTCTGGAAATGGTCAATTTTTGTTTGAAGTATGAAAAAATGAGTGGATCGGTATTAATATAGTATTGATTTTTCGCAGGAATTTTCTCGAATTTCGAATTTTTACCTGTTTGGTATTCTACAAAATACACATCCTGAAAAAATAACAAATGCTTCAAATGTCACGCAACTGTACTTAATAAACTACTTAATAAACCACACTGGACTCAATTCTTAGCATCACTTTTAAACACACTATCGATATTTAAGGATAAATCAAATTAGCTAACTCAGTGCTCAATTCCTAAGCCCATCAACAAACAATGCCTGCAAAATATATTTCAATCCGAAACCGATTCCCTTCTGAAGTTCGCTAAAACAAATCTGTTGAAACAAACCACTTCTTCATAATAAGGTAATTTTGGCCTTCCAAGACAATAAATATTTGATTCCAGAGCTAAACAACGTCCAACAACAGCATCAAGTGGAAGTGTATCATACATACTGGTGGCAAAAAGCTGAAATGAAATTTTACCAAAAATTATTTATAAAACTTAGTACACTAACATTTGGTACAAGTATCAGTTACACATAAATATATTTTTTTTTAATTCAAATTACTAGCAAAAGAAGCAAACAACTCCTACTAAATAGTCATTTTAACCTCATCTTCAGACTTATCAGCGCATGAAAATTAGAATTATCTGAAAATTACAATAGTGCCAAAGATATGATAACATCAAGCAATGATAATCAACACACCACAATCAAACACATAGAAAAATTCACCTCTTTTTCGTGAAATAATTTTCCCGGTTCACAATAAACCTCATGTGGCCGTGCGTAATAAAAACCAAAAACGAATTTATGCCCTTCGAATGAAAAAAGACGCTCAATCCGGAAGCATCTAACATTTTTACGATGAAATGATACTGGACAGAATTTTTTATCAGTATCTTCTAGTTCAGCAGGAGTTAAAGCTGTCACAGGAATACTCTGTTTCGTGCATTCAACAAGTCGACGCAGTATCAATTTATGCTAAAATTACGAAATGAAACCGATGAATTGGGAAAGACATTATTTTTAAATCATATGAAAAACTGCTTGAGTTTTTTTTTTTTTTTTCATTTTTTTTATTTCAATTTACTTTACAGAAGAATAATGAATAAAAATAGAAACTTAATATTTCTCAAAACAATTAAATTGTCTTACATTGTCGTTTTCAAGTTTTTGTACATACACCGTTTCGCTGAGACGCACTTGCAAATGCCGTGAATTCACCAATGTCCGATAATAAGTACAGTTCTTGAAATTATAATCAGGCTGAATACGTAACGGAATTGATGCCGTTGACGTGCGTTGAACATTTCGGACGCAAATGATACAAATGAAATCCTAAAGCAAATTTAGTTATATTTCGAAATGAAAGATTAGATTTCAGAAAAAGTAGCATGAGATCCAAAATATGACTTAAATTCTAAAAATTGATTTTTTGGCTAAACAAGACTTAAGACTGTTTAAAATCCTAAAATCGTTTAAAATCCCACTTAGTATATATAACATAGTAAAACATTACTTTAACTTCATCAAGAGGTTTTTCATCGAAAACACATTCTTCGTGAAGCCAAAAATTACACTTTTCACACTGTATCATAGGTCCATCATCATCTGTAGTACCACATATGCAACGCACACAATCGGTATTAGCATCAGCTACGCCAAGATACGAAAAACTATCATGATCGTAAGAACCAACCGGAATCTATAACCGAAAATAGTACATTCAAGATTACTCAAGAAATACTGACATTCAAGACTACAAAACATTTTCAAAATATTCCCACAAATCCGAAAAATTTCTAAGGAAACCTAAAGTTTCCAAAAAAAAATTTTAGTTTAAGCACCATAATCAAAATGAAACTATGAATGAGAGGAACACAAGCATATACCGGAGAATCGAGGTATCTGTAATCAATTGCTGCTGTCAAGGTTCGATGAGGTCCAGTTTTAGATTTTTTTGGGCTTTGATAATGCTGTTGATCATTTTTGCTAAATTTTCTCACTTGACGCGAATGTTTTGCTTTTATCAAAGCAAAGCTTGCGCGCCAAATATCTAGCTTCCGCCGATCCAAAGATCTGCCAGATAAACCAAGCAAACTATTAATTTTTATTTCGATGGATTCCAGCATTTCCAAGGCTGTCCTTGTAGAAGCATGCTTCTCACGAAGTTCAGTGATAAAGCTCGACAATTTCTTGAGTTCCTTTTTGGATGCTAATTTAGAATCATTAAACTTCATGAGTACTTCTTGACAAAGCTGTTCCAGCTGTTCATCGCTGTTACTCGCTGCAGGAATAGTCAAAGATGTTTTTGAGGTCCTGCTTCGGCTTCGGGATCGAGATTCTACAAAACAAAAACAGAAGTGTTTTCCGCTTAACATAGCTAAAAAAAAATATTCTAGATTGCTGCACTTCTTTTTGAATTAATCGTAACAGTATAAGTCAGTCATCTATTTAAAATTATTACAAAGCATATTCAATGGAAGATCAAGTTATTTTGCTAACATTACTGTTTAGATTAGTCTTTTTATACTATCTCAACAGAAATAATCAGTCTATCTCACTGGAATATATTCCATCATATTTTGAATGTCACATTCATTCACATTACCGTGTGACGAGAATTTGTGAATAACAGATAAGGATTTAAAAAAAAAAAGAATCTGATAATATTAATAATAACCTTCTCTAAATTTTTTCAGTTTAAATGCTGCCGATTTTCGTACATTTCGCAGTAGAAGCAAACGTGCTTTACGTACTAATTCCTTCTCTCGATTATTCATTATAACATTTTTATTGAGAAAATGTCGACAATTTGGCGCACCACAACAACAAATCGTTACATCATCAAACTCAAACGCATCCCAGTTATAATCATACGTAAGCTCTTCACCTTCATGAATACTACGCAGAGCAAATAAGCCAATTCGATAATGGCCATTAACAGACCTACAAATTACGCCACTTCAATAAATCTTTATAATTACCAAATAAAAAGAGACTTCGAAAAATTTAACTTCATACAATGTAAACAATGTGAATTTTAACTTCACTATTTACTGAATCGTCTAGAATTTCGGTACTGTAATTAAAATCTGAACCCTAAAAGAACAGAACAACATTAACTTTTAATAGAGTATCCATAACATTTTTAATAGTTTTTAACTTTTAATGGAGCATCACTAACAATATATAACTTACCAACGCTGCATTTCACAGTTTGGAGCACATGAATGATTAATGAATCGTGCAATATTTCCTTTATGATAGGCATCAACAACAAAACCAGGACAAAGGTTTAATGCGTAATGATTCTTTTGATAACGATAATCAGTACGACTTCGAATATTAAACGTTTCCATTGAAACAACTTCACCGATATATTCACATATGAACTGTAAAATTTTCAACAATGAATAGTATGGATGATATGGGTAAGATATAAGATTAAAACATTATTTTAGATGCATCATAGAATAAATAATGATGTAATGTATAAAGGGGCTAATACAGATGTTGAAAAAATTGTCCCAATCAATTTAAACTGATAATGAATAGTAATATCGATGGAGAAGGAATGCGGTGGAATGCAATTCGATTAGTTAATTGTGAGAAGGAAATACGAAAGTCCTAACTCAAAGGGGTTCATAAATCTATTTCATTTAATTAGAAATGCTTTCAACATAAAACTAAAAGAATGCAATCTTTTTGAATGTTATTACAAAAGTATAAAAAAACTTTAAGAAACATTAAAAGAAAATCTCTGTGTAACAAATTGACTTTTCGTAATACATCATATCAGTATTTCCCTTCACAGTCCTTTCATAATGTTTAAATGAGTGGTAAACAATCAATATTGATGTGTTAACTAATCATTTAACAAAATGTCAAATGAGATTTGTCACCATAACTGCGTCACAGATGCCTATCAACGACGAACAAGAAGGTCAGATAAGATTGAACGAGTACTTACTTGTCCTTTATCAATATTAACATCCGTTTTCACACCAATACCACAGCCATTCATCGTTTGAAAAGTTCGCAAACGTTCAACACATTCACGCCGAAATAATCGTTTATTAGTACAGAGGGCATTACGTGGACAGCTATTACCACATTCCATCAATACTACCCTGGAATAAAAGCAAAATAGTAAAGATAAGATACCTAATAAAATGGAAAATCTATATCCATGTATTAAGTATAGGAATAAGAAAACTTTTAAAAATAAATACACTCAAAAATTTACCTATTCAAACATTCATCACTTTCACCGCAACATCCAGAGGAACAAGAGCATTGCATCTGTTCAATTTTTGGATAAGCATCAACGATCACATCTTCAACCACATCAAATAATTCGATCCAATTCAAGGAAAGCAAACAATTTTTGGGATTATAACAAAAGTTATACTAGAATTAATAACTGCCGCTTTGTTGTCATTATGTAATAATACACTAACGAATAAACCAAAGTAAAAAGAAAATGCAAGTCATAAATCACAGTCCAACTGAGCCGCAAAAATGTGAGATGAAAGAAAATAACTAACTTTGCTTCAACTTGATGTAATCACCAGATGAACGACGACTTCTTTCACATACTTTTGAAGATGATGGAGTAGCACTAAAAAATGAAATGACTGAAATACACTCAAAGCTTGAAAACGATGGATTGAAATAGCATTTAAGTTAAAAAACAATGCATTGAAATAGCACTTAAGTTGGAAAACAATGTATTGAAATAGCACTTAAGTTGGAAAACATCAATTTGCAAAGTGCAAGATTTCTTTCATCATTCAAGTGCGGGTATACATCAAACTTATACATCAATTGCTGCTAGAACATAAAGACCGCAATGATCAACAGCTGATATCGTCATTGCAATATCAAAAAATTAGATTTCAAAAATAGATTCATGAATTTAAATAGATTAAGCAAATATTTTTGGTTCAAAAAGATCACTCTCACCTCGTAACAAAAGAATCACTCTTTCGTGATTTCGGTAACTTTTTATCTCCAATACGGCAAGTTTTCCAAGAGTTTTTTTCTCGTTTTGATTTCTCAAGTCGATTTCTTTCAACTAACCTAAAAAAAGCGGAGCAAATGCAAATGACGAAGAATAGTAAAATCATAAATAATTTTCCTAGTTTTGTCGCAAATGACGAGAACTTTTCCACTATGCGTCTATTTAAGTCCATTTTAATCATGCAAATATGCTGAGCCAACAATAAATTATTAAGTTAGCAGCTTATAAATGCTGCTTTCTTGATATATAATTTCTTTAAAAGTTCCAAAACATCAAATGTTTTTTTTTTTTTTCACGACAAATGTATATAGTGCAAATGCCTTACATAACTTTAGTATCTTAATTCTAATCTGAATTTTAATTCGCAAACCTTCGAGTAACTTCTTTCCAATTCAAACGATACCACGGCAAATCCCAGTGCTTTCTATCACCTAGATTCAGTTCCAAATTGGCAAATTGTCTGCTAATTTGTTCAATGACGATTTTCAGTTGTTCATTTATTTTACGCTTCATATCCAAACGAAACTCTTTAATCTGATCCACCATATTCTCATTCGAGCATTCTAAATGCGTATTCGGCTCTCCAGTAGTGACATTCCCAGTAAATTCCTGACATCCTTCACGAACTTCTTCATCAATTACTTTTTTCTCTAATTTACTAGTAGGAAACTTCTTCTCAGCTACAAACTTCTTTCTCCCTTCCTGTTTCTTTCGCCCTTTGCACTTCCTTTCTTCTGTTTGCAGTTCAGCTTTCAAATTTTTGGATGATAAAGGTATTTGAATTCGTCTTTTCAAACTATTTATATTTGTCTTTTCACCGGAAACTAATTCAGTAACATTCGAACACCCTATGACAATATTATTTGATCTCTGCCTCACTTCTCGCCGTTTCATCTTCCGTGCTGGCTTCTCGGAAACCGATTCTCTACACTCTTCTACTTTACGTTTTCGAGTCTTTCGCTTTCTCTCTGAGAACCCGCTTCTATGTTCTGGAATTTTATCTTCAATACTCTCATCCTCACATAGTCGTGCTTTTGATACGGCAACAAATTCGGTTTGCACTGCAACTTCATTTTCCGATTCTTTAATTTCCATTAATTCATTGTCACCGGTAGTAGTAACATTAATAGTAGTGGTAATCTTTGTAGTAGGAACTACTGTGACAGAAGTAACAGTATCGGCAGTTGTGATCACTGTACTACTGTTATCAAGATTATTAGTGATAGTAGCAGTAGTGCTAACAGTACTACTGTCAACTACAGTGCTATCATCAGTAGCAACTTTTGATTGGATGGCACTAGCAAATTGCTTGCGTTGTTGCGCATCCATATGTGACATTAGCTGTTCCACCAAATCTGTAACATTCATAGCTGGAGTAATTGCTATTTTCGTGATGTCATCATCTGATTCTTTCTTTGTATTTTCCTGAGACTCAGCTTTAGCTTCATGATTCTGCTCGGAACTTTTTTCCACATCTTCCAGTAATGCATCCACTTCAGTAGTCTTCTGGATATCACTATCAGATGATGGTGTTTTTGTCATAAATAGCGGTGGCTCTTCTGTTAATGGTGAGCCACTTTCCGCTTCCATTTGATGGAATGGTATTAAACGTGGCATGTCGGAATAATCATCGGAATAATTCGTTGAATCTGTTGTTGATTCCTTACTTTTATTCACTATAGCAGTTATCTGAAAATTGCAGAAATTTTAACATACCAATATTATGGTAATAAAGATGATACTACCGGACTAGTTCCTTCATTCAGACTTCATCTTTCGTACAGATTCCGGATGATCTTTACGTCAATTTCTTAAACAGCTATCAATCGCAAAAAATCTAGAATGCGTAATAAGAATGCTCCCGTATAAAAGTTTTTTCATAAACTTCTACAGAAATGTTTTTTAACGGATACCGGAGGAGGAGGAGGAATGTACGGCGTAGGTGGAGTAAACGGATCGGCTGGTGGCGAATCGGCAATACTTTGAATTCCACTATCCGCCGTAGGAGAACAATCCGCGACAACATTGTAACTATGTTGATAATGACAAGATGACATTCCACCATTTAAATCAACCTAGAAACAAGCACTGTTATGAATCTTTGAGTTTTTTTTTTAAAATACATGCTAAGATAAATCAAAATACGAATAAAATAGGAGACCGCTCAGGTAGCAGATATAAAAGAAAAATTTTATTTACAGCATAACCAACCAAAGCAATATACTAACTTAAGGCACAAATAACAAAATACATAAAATGATAAACAACGAATATGATCCGGCAAAATCTTGGTCTAAATATGATGGTAAACAGCAAACCTGCATATGTGTTTGAAAGTTAGACTGCACCGGTGTACATGTCGAAGAATCTTGAATGTGCATCATCGCCGGAGAACTATTATGATACTGATGCTGCTGTGGTGGTGGAGGAGGTGTCATGTTATGCTGCTGTGCATAATGATTAGAAGTTATCATTACTGTTTTATCAGTTATAAGCTGTGATTGTTGTTGATGCATAATTGGAGGATTCAAATCAACATGATGTGCCATTTCCTATAAGTATTTAGTTGAAAACACAACGCAGAAAAAGAGACTAAGCACAAG
The DNA here is from genome assembly GCA_012070555.1 of Brugia pahangi. Classification (NCBI taxonomy): domain Eukaryota; kingdom Metazoa; phylum Nematoda; class Chromadorea; order Rhabditida; family Onchocercidae; genus Brugia; species Brugia pahangi. The sequence continues at coordinate 1,412,477 of JAAVKF010000008.1, read as the reverse complement.
AGACCATGAAACAAATTATTTAGCGAAAGAAAAGACAAAGGAAATGTCAACATTTGAAAATAAATACTACAAAACCTATAAAAATATATCTATTCAGTTTCAACTCTGTTTAATAAACAATATCTAACTTTGAATACTACTTTTTAGTGTTTTATAGCTGGAAATTTCATGAATGCACTCCCTTACTGATTAGAATTAAGTTCATCGACACAGTGCCAACTTAATCAACGAATGAATTAAGCAAAATGATCTGATTCGTTGGAATTATTCATTTTTATTAAGAGTTCTACATACAGTTGTGTTCTGTGTGCAAACCGTAAGATTAATTGGAACATATGCTCTATTGAACAACCAAATAATTTTAAACAGACAGAAATACAAAACAGATTTTTTTAAAAAAAAATGAGAAGAATCAGCAACTACCTGAAGCAAATCAATATCCGATTTGCCGGATGAAAAGCTTTGTGTTATGGAAGAAATGGGTGGAAAAAACGAAGTAGTGCTTGTACACGGCATTTGACAATCATATGATTCATTTACGTTCATTTGTGGTACAACCTGAAATTACCAAAATAATTTTATTTCTTTCATTTTATAAAGAAACTGCGAAATGTAAAAGTAATAAATGAAGTATATGTGACTGGAGCAGATATGAATAAAATCACGGATTTTTTTGGTTTTTGCAAACGCAATAATATGCTATAAACTGACATTCAAAAGATACCTGTGAAGGCGATGGTGACTCGAAGGAACCGCTACTAACATTCGAGCGTGGTGCCGCGTGTAACCAGCCATCAGTACCACAATGTTGCGGTTGCTGTTGCTGCTGCTGAAGATGATGATGTTGTATAGGTGGTGGTGGTGGTGGTTTTGGAGGTGCTGGATGATGCACTGATTGCGGAGCTGGTGGTGCCAAATGTGCCGAGGTACAAGGTGTTGGCTGTATTCGTAGAACGCTTGGAACTACCAGTTTTGGTGCGGCTGTTGAAAGAGTAGCTGATTGCTTCTGAATAGTTGCAGGTACCACATGCAAGGATTTTGGAATACTACCTGATGGTACCGCTACTGAAGCTGTACTATTTACTGATGCATTTGAAATCTAAATTAATAATATTTAGATATTGCACTTAAAAATTATCCGACAGCAACATCGTCGGTTCAAGTTTTAGTCAAAAAATTTCAAGCATTTCGTTTCTATAATACTAACCAATTGTCTTTCTATTTCTTACACTAATGAAAATAAGACCTAAACGTTCACGTAACGTTAACATATAAGTATGTTTCTAAAAAAAATAAAAAGACATGAAGCACTACATGCATAATGGTAATGTTTACAATTAAGATATACAAACATCCAATAATCTTCGTCGCGCACTATTAAATGACGTGTTTACTCAGTTTAAAATCATTTCTTAATCCTTAGTCTTCAAAGATTTAGTAAACATTTTCTTTATAAAAACGTGCCACTATTTTGTTCATTTTCAAAACCAAAAAAAAAAAAAGCTTTGCTCTTTTCTTGCTTTTTTTTTCAATTTTAAACTAACAAATATTTCTTTTACATATCGTTGCCTATGTAATTAAAATAGCTCCAACTGACCAATATATTATATGACTTTTCATAATAATTTCTATACGAAATACCTTATTCCATAATTATTTCTATACTAAATGCTTTATGTAATAATGTGTATAAAAAGATAAAAAATGTTGTTCAGATATCTTTTGTTTTGCCTTTTTTTTTTTTTTAATTCTAAAAAATTAAAAATTTTCGAAAAAAAAAAAAAAAAACTACGATAAACAAACCGTTTGACCGGTAGCATTACCGGTCGATGAGGTTGATGGTCGAATAAGAAAGCCAATAGTACAATAAGATGAACTATTGCCACCATTGGTTGCACTACGAAGTACACACGGTACAGCTTCCAGTCCCATTCTATTGTTGTCGTAAGATAAACATCAACTTTTACATATCGTTGTTTACTGCAACTGATCAATATATCATATAAAATTATATTTTCAAATTTTCAAAAATCCGATCAATTTCAACATTTTGCGCTCAATTTGATATAATAAATATACTAATATGTTAAAATTATATAAAGAATACATACATTATTTCATGGAAAAAATATGACGAAAATAAAATACAAAAAAAAAAAAGAAAAAATACACACACACAAAAAAAAGTATCAAAAACATTCACATCGATCAAAATCTTTAAAAAAAAAAAAAAGAAACTGTACACATTTTATTAAAATTTAATCAAATCAGATAAAACAAAAAAGTGTGATATATATATGAGAAAATTTATATTAAAAACAGTTCTACCTAATAAAAAATGGCTTTTATCATAAACACATTTTCCTAATTACTATTTTTCTCTTTAACAATAATCATTTTTTTTTTTTAAAATAACGAAAAAAGAAAAAGAAAATATTTATTTATCATTATCAAATAATAAAATGATAAGCCATGAA